>CM020188.1:7103600-7141774 GCA_009805545.1 Oryza longistaminata | reverse complement strand
GCGGCCCAATAGTGTGGGCGGCCTGGGAATAGAATCGGGGAGGAACAACTTAAGCGACCTAAAGTGAACTTATTCCGTGTGGGCGGCCTAGGAATGGCGTTCGGCCTGACGCGGGAAAAGCCAGAGCCGTCTGATCTGATAGACAGTCATCCCGACCTATATAAAAGTTCAACAGCCCAAACCCTAATAACCCTAAAATCATTTCCCCTCCCCCCTCTCTCTCAAAACAATGTGGCGGCGGCCTGACATACGACATCCCTGCGACGGTGGTGGCGGTTCAGCAGCGATGGCGACACCCTCCCCTTCTGGCGTCGGCGTTTTCTTAGTGTTCTTGAATCTGATCTTGTTGTAGTAGTGTTTTCTTTAGAATTTAGGTCCAAATTTGATGCGGTCTCTCATTTTTTTTCTTTCTTTTCTTTTTTTATTTTTTGCCATCAGAGAGGGATTAAAGCAGGATTGATCGCACGTGCGATGGCATTTCTATAACCCATAAGCCATACAAATATTTTTAATTAGGTATATATAGATATTGAATCGGACTTTCCTTTTTTTTTCATTTTTTTCCCCTTTTTTCGTTACTACGGATGTCAGAAACGTCTTTAATTTTTTTACCGCATCACATATAATCAGATTCGATTTTTTTCGCCGATTTCTTTTTCACGCTTTTTTCAACGGATGGACGACGGAAACACTTTTTAATTCTTAAGTAGTAGAGATAGAGATAGAGATACAGATAGAGATAGAGAAAGAGAAACGGAAAACTTTTTTTTTGGAATTGGCATTTTTACGCAAGTTTTTTACCGCATCGATGAAATCGGATTCGATTTGTTTTTTTACCACGCCATGTCACATATAATAGGATTCGATTTTCTTTGGAATCGGACATATACTTTTTTCTTTTTGGCCCTTTTCTTTACCGCGTCGACAGAGTCGGATTCGTTTAAATTTTTTTCCTTTTTTCGCCTTTTTTACCGTGTAGACCGAGTCAGATTAGTTTTTTTTCCTTTATTTCGCCCCTACTTTTTTGGATCGGACTTATTTTTTTTCTTTTTTTTCTGGTTTTTCCCTTCTTTCGCCCTTTTTATCGGACTTTGGTTTTTTTTTTCACACGGTTTTTTTCGTCCGCGGATTTTTTTTTGTTTTGTCCTTTTTTTATTGGACATAGTTTTTTTCGCCTGATTTTTTTCGCACGGTTTTTTTTCCCACGGTTTTTTTAACGGACGATGGAAGCACCTCCTATTTTTTAAGTAGTATATATATATATAGAGAGAGATATAGAGATATGGACAATGATAGAAAGTCTTATAACCTGAAATGGAGGTAGTACTATATATATAATATTTCACTGGTAAAGTTAAATGCATGTAGTTTGTACGAGCAAATGTGCATTTGCAATATAGAAATCGTCGGGGCTACTTTTTTGAGCTACACAACGATGACACATGCTTTGAGCTCCAGTCATATCGCCGTAAGGGCATGTACAATGGTTGTCAACGGTGGTCTCTTAGCATTGCTAATTAGGAATACTTATTGACATGGAAGAAAGAGAAAAAAGAGAGACAAAACATCGTTGTTATGCATGACAACGGCTTAACAACGACTTTTAATCACTATAATATGGAAATATGGTTGTACGAGGGTAAAAGAATGGAAAGAATATTAATATGGAAATATGGTTGCACGAGGGTAAAAGAATGGAAAGAATATTAACAAAAGGAATATTTTTGAGTTAATGATTAGAGCCAATGTCGTCTCAACTATTGTACAGACACGGCCTACAAATAATCTTGTATTGTTTAAGAGACCATACTCGTCTTTACTATTGAAAATGCCCTAAGTGTTTATTTTTTATTCGTGTGGCTTCTTGGCCGGGTTTTCCTAATTAATACATGGATCATACAAAATCACGCCCATTAATTACGTTTAGAAAATCAAGCCCGTTAATTCTTTCCATGTATATGGATTTAGTTGTTTCTTTTTTTTTCTATGTACTAGAAAAAATGCCCGTGCGTTGCAACGGGTAAATGCTATTTTAATTTTATTGTTGTTATAAGGTTTAGCTAGGGTAAAACATTGGGGAAATTTGCTTGGATATTATTTTTAAAAAATCATAAGCTGCAATTATGTGTACGTATTTTATCTCGTGTTAGCATATGAGATTTTTTAAAGAAATTTCTTATACGATTCCTTTTGTATTTCTAAAAGAAAATGAGCTTAAAATCCAACTCAAACATCGATCTGTATTTCTAAAAGCGAACGAGTTTAAAAACCAACTCAAATATGGATAACGTATCAAAATACTGGCAAAAACATCTTTAGAAGATTACGGTCCTCTGCTGTTGTTTTGTTGAATGTCCAATATGGCAGAAGGATTTTGATTTGTGACATGGTTCTATTGTTGTTGATGACATTGATGGATAATTGTATCAATGTAAATCGCCTCTTCTTGATTTTTGATGTGGTTTGATGTGGAATTTTTGTTCCTAAGCTATGAATGTGGATGGGGATTTCCAAATCTACGAATATGGATGAATATGGTTAGGGATTTGGGTAGGATGTGCAATTGTGGTTCATATAATCTATAATAGTTGATGGGGATTAGGGGGCAAATGTTTACAGTTATCTTGTGGTGATTCCGATATGGATTTGGATTGGTATGGGCCTAAACTAGTCTGGGGACGGGAGGGAATCTGACTGGAAAAATCGTAAAAAAAAAATCACAAAAATTGCAATACTTGGATTCGGATTTTTTTCTGTTTTTTGGAAGCGCGCACGGGGAGGGAATCGGATGACCTACCAAAAATTCTTGACAAAAACATCTTAAACTTTTATAATAGGGAAAGATATATATATGATCCGACAGGTTTCTAAATTTTAGAATTTAGATTAGATGCATACGCTCCACACAGGTATCTCTGCCATGCTGCAGCCCATGCCGGTACGCACACTGCCGGTCGAGGTTAGTCGTTGCCACCGCTTCCGGTCGTCTACGAGGTTCGTCGCCGTCGAGGGTCATCCGCAAGCTTCGTCATCACGAGTTCACGACATCGTCATTGGTCGTCCATGAGGTTCATTGTCGCTGCTGTCGTTTGTCCGCGAGGTTCGTCGCCGCCACCGGTGCTCGCCGGCGCAGTTCATGGGTAATTTATTGATTTCAATAAATTCTTATATCCTGATATGTACCAATTTTATCAGTTTTAATAAATTCTTATATCTTGATACGTACCAGTTTTACCATTTTTCAGGTTAGAGTGTGAACAATTTTCCTTGGTTGTCAAGATCTCAAGATGAGAGTGGATCCTCCTAATAAGTTGCTCGTTCATCCTCTTAGTGATTAATTTGAATATCACAATCATAGCAAAATTTCTCATCAAAATGCTGAGAACACGTCTTCTGCACCATAGCAACCATACGAAGTGTAAACAGGCCGGAGCAATCTGCCATTATCAGCCCAAAGCCGCATCTCAGAGGGTATGCAAGAAATGCAAGTCCTCGGAGAACTAAGCGTCACTCGTGAAGTTTGATATTTACGTGTAACATTTACCGTGTAATAATTAGTGGCATATATCTTGTAACAGTACATATTATACTTTGATTAGCACCCCAATTTTTTATTTCCGTATCCAAATCCAAATTATATATTTGATGTGTGGCTGCATTACCGACAAGATACACTACTACACAAAGGGTCCTTCCATGCGGTTGGGAAGCATCTTTGCTCAAAAACCACTCTTTTTGCATGCGGCCGGCGCATCCGCATGCGAAGATGGGATTTTCGCATGCGGTCGCTTATACTGGCCGCATGCGAAAATAAATTCAGCAAACAAAAAAAAAAAAATCCAAAACCCCCCAAAAAAATAAAAATCCAAAAAATCCCAAACCCTAGCCCGCCGTCCACGCCGTCGCCGGCGGCGGATCCGTTGGCACCCCCCCTACGCGATGGATCAGTGATGGACTAAATCCTTTGCTTTTGCTTCCCCTGCCATGGCAGACGAGAGCTACCTGACGAACAGTTACCTGGACACGCCGATAGACTGGATCGCCGGCGTGCCGACGGTGCGTCTCGGCGACGTCTGCAGCTTCGTTCGCACGCTCGACCCGACCAGCTTCGCACTACGCGTGGACGAGGACGAGGCGAACAGCTGCGCCAGGGCGCCGGGGCTCATCCTCAACACGTACGTTCGACGACCTCGAGTCCGACGTCTTCGACGCGCTCAGGGACGAGTTCCCGCGCGTGTACACCAACGGCCCGTTCGCCGCCTACCGCGCGAACAGCCAAGTCGGCGGCGGCGCCACCGGGCTGAGCCTGTGGGAGGAGGACGGCGCGTGCATGGCGTGGCTTGACGCGCAGCAGACCGGGTCGGTGTTGTACGTCAGCTTCGGGAGCCTGACCGTGATGTCGCCCGTCGGGCTCGCCGACACCCGCCGTCCCTTCCTCTGGGTCATCCACCCAGGCGTCGTCGCCGGCGCCGCCACCGGCTGCGACGGCACTCAGTGACGGATCCAGAAAAAATAGTCACCGGTGTCACTCTCAAATTTTAACACTAACTAGTCGTTCAAAAATTTGACACTAACTGATTGACGATTCACGATTGTACAGGGCTAGCTATATGCCAGTAGATTGTAATGGATTAATAATAGATTGAAAAAAAAATACAGCAAACAAGTTAACAGTAATGCCAACGAAATATAAAATGTTAACAATAGTTACCTATTATACTTCCACCTCCACCCTACGAGTAATTCCCATGTTTTGAAAGAGAGCTATCACGTCGTCATTTGGAATTGTAGCTAGTAAAGCTTTCTCCACGAAGCATAAGATAGCATCATTCATAAATTCATCACTAATACGATTCCGTAGTGCTGTCTTCACAATCTTCATTGCCGAAAAACATCTCTCCACTGATGCAGTAGCAATAGGAAGAACTAACACTAGCTTGAGGAGCCGATAGACCAAAGGAAAAGCAAGATGTTTTTTTGTATCGACCATCAACTTAGCCAGTTATGAAATAGTGCCTAATTTCCCAAATCTTTCATCTGCTCGAACATTGTCAATGTAAATCTGAAGCTCATGATCAAGATCCTTCAATTGCCTTGCATCAAAATCATCGGGATAGGACTTTGCTAGCTCTATTAGATGGTCATGCTTAAAGGAATCGAAGGAATCCTTTGGACTGAATGCAGCCATATGAGTAAGCAAGCTAGAATTTATCTCATTGAAACGATCATTGAACTCTGTGAGCTGCAAGTCAATAATAGGATTCAAGCAATCATATCTATAATGTTGATAATTAGTGCGATTAGTTTTTCTCCTTGGTTTATGCCGATCTACATACTCTTCTTCCATGTCCAATTTAGGGAGACCATGCTCTTCACAAAACGAGTATGATCTCTCCAAAAGAGATTCCCAACCATCATCCCGAACTTGCTGAAATCTCTGTTTGGTTAATTTCACCTCTAACATGGCCTCCAAAATATCCTTGTCTTTCCTTTGTAAAGACAGTGCCAGAGCATTTGCATGTCCCAAGATAAGCAACATCAAGTGCAAATGAAACACGAAGTCAAAATCCTTGAGATAATCCAGAAGACCACGTGTTTGACGTTTTTTCCCATCATTTGGACCATCTTTCTCAATATACTGAAGTACATCAATAATGTCAGGGAACAGATTATTTATACTCTTAAGAGTTTTATAGTGAGAACACCAACGAGTGTCCCCGGCTCTTTGAAGAGACTGCTCTTGATTTAGTCCAGTTCCACTGCTAAGCTGCCCATTGCTTATTGCTTTCGTTACTCTCTCTTGTTGACTTTCTCGTATCATATCTTTTCGTTTGCAAGAAGCTCCAGCAACATTAAGCAATATAGATACCATGTCAAAAAAATCGCTAATATCATCATTCTTCTTAGCTACTGCCACAATGACTAATTGCAATTGATGAGCGAAGCAATGGACATAGTATGCTGAGCTATTTTCTCTCAAGATCAAAGCTCTCAAACCATTGAACTCACCTCTCATGTTACTAGCTCCATCATAGCCTTGGCCCCTAACTTGTTTTAAGCTCAACCCATACTTCTTAAACAGATAGTCAATGTTAGACTTCAAACATATAGCTGATGTCTCCTTCACATGAACAATGCCAATAAGTCTTTCTTTTATTGCTCCTAATTTGTCAACATACCGTAGTACCACAGCCATTTGTTCCTTATCGGAAACATCAGCGGACTCATCAACCAACAAACAAAATACATCACCACCAATTTCTTCAATAATTGATTTCACAATGATCTGCAGTGGACAAATAAAATATGTTAGGAAAAGGATATGGTGAGAGTTGATAATGTTAGGAAAAGGATATGGTGACAAATAATAATGGCTACTTTTATTACCTGAGCAAAACAATTTGCAATATCCTTTTGAATGGCTGGAGCCACCATTTTGTTATTTCTAGGAGCATTTCCGAGAACAACCTTCTTTGTTGCTTCATTTTGCTCACCCAAAACCTTTACCAACTCTAGAAAATTTCCTCTGTTGTCAGATTCTTCTGATTCATCATGGCCTCGAAAAGGTAAGCCTTGATGCAACAAGTACTGAATGGCAGTAATGGAATTATTCAAACGAATTTTGTGCTTCTCTTTGTCTGCATCACTTTGTTTCTTAAAACCAGCACCAATTGATTGGTCTTCATTCAGCAGATTGTTGCATCTTTTCACTGCTGTGTTATGAAAACTATTACAACCACCTACATGGTCTTTAAGCCTATTCGATTTGTTCCAAGCTGACCAACCTTCTACTGTGAATGCATCATTCCCTCCTTGCCCTTCAATACTATCTCTGAACAAGTAGCAATATAAACAAAAACATTTGTCCACCTTGTCACTGTACTCTAGCCAGTTATACATAGTGAACCATTCAGAACTAAATCGGCGTGGAGTGCCAGCTATGATCTTTTGTGGATATTTAAAACCAGGTGGTGGTCTGTAAGGACCTCTAAGCAAATACTTGTGCCTAATCTCATCTTGTAGCTTCGGACTAATATACTGTGATATTCTCTTCCGTTCAGATGGATCATAAGGGAGCTCATCCAAATTTACCTCTTTCCACCGGAGCCGATGTTGCTCTTTATTCACCATAATCACACCAGTACAATATGTGGGCAGCCTATCTAACTGTTGTCGACATGTCGGTCTGAAGGTCTGACTCGTAGTCGACAACAGGGTAGTCTTCCTCCTCGAATCCGTGCCCGGCGAGATCAGAGATAGCGCTTTCGTATCTCCTGACGGTATCCGGAGACACCGTAGGGGAATAGCCATACCTATCCCTGAAGTCGATATCCGGCGGCGTGTCTTGGCGTATGTTGGCTTGTATGTTGTGGCTTCTGGTGGGCGTGTGTTGATTGTCATGGGTGTCTTCCATGGTGGGTCTCATGTTGGGTGTCCCCCCTCTCCTCCAAGGGGGGCTTGTATTTATACCCATAGGTGTCCCCTGTCCAAGTAGAACTAGTGAAACCAATATGGATACAATCCGAGTAGTCCTTGTCGTTTCCATGTAGAACTCTGGTTGTCTTTCCTTATCCGGAACTCCCTCCATATCCGCAGGTTGTTTCCGTATAGGACATGATATGTGGTGGGTCCTGCCGAGATTTAGTCAACTACTATTAGGTATGTGGTATCCATAACCATGACACTTCTTGCATTCCTTATAGAACCAGAAGGTCCTGAACCATCCACATCACTGGCCGGTGGTACTTTTCTTTTATAAAACCGTTCCATTGTTTTTTTTCCTATCAAGTGAAACAAAATTGTTAAGAAAAATAAAGTAGATTAACTACATTCGTGTTTGATTACAACTAGGATGAGTAAAATTAATTAGCTTATGTAAGACATCTTGCAAGGTACAAAATAGAAAGGAAGGGGCAAAATACTTCACCTTGTATTTTTGCTTGAAGCCTGGAAAGTAGATTAGAATGTAATTGAAGAAGAGCTCCTCTAGTTCACCAGTCACCACTTAATTCAGATTAAAGATTCAAGGGCTCAAGGTGATTAGAACTTTGAAGCAAAACAGATCGGAAATATGGGGATTTTGATTTAGGGCGAGCCTTACCGGTGAGGCGATGGGCGAGATTGTGAGAAGCAGAAAAGGCGCCGTGCTCCACTGCTCCTGTCTGTGCGATGGAAGGGCAAAGGGCGCTTGTGCTGCACGAGAAAGAGAAAGAAACGATATTAATTGGGGCATTGGGCTGTTGGTTGCTTGACTGTTTATCTTCTTGTTTCATGGGCTTAATTAGATCAGGCTATAGTGGGAGGTGGTGGGTAAGTGGGCTGCAGCCTGCAGCCTGCAGGCTGGGATCGATTGGGCTCGCTGGACCGGTGTCATTGGAAATTTTCACTGGTGTCACCTGCTGAAATATATAGGGGGTTATGTGGGTTGGGCCAGAGGGCGTCGGTGTCACCTAACACCGGCCCATGACTGTAGATCCGCCCCCTGATCGACCCAAGTGCGAAGCAAGAGTAGTCTCATTCACTTCAGAAGAACCAGATAAACACATCATCTACCTGTAAAAGTTTCCAATAAAGATAAATCAGATAATATAACTTTTATTGCATTATTTTTTAGTCTGCAAATTAAGTGGAAGAGACTTCGATAAATCAGATAAAAATGTTGCACTGTGTTGCATACAGTTCTGGTTTGTTAAGAATGATTACATTACACAATTAGAGTGGAACAGAAAGTGCCCTGCCCGAAAATTTTGACTGCACTATAATTACTGTACCGCAACATTTGGACCAATAACTTACTTCTGAATACACTTAATCCATATCAACCTGTGCTATATATGCTCGTATATATCATTTTTCCTGTTCACTTGTGTAGTTACCTACAGAGTAGACATGGTCCTTCCTTCCAACCCAACTAGATGTAATGTAATTAACTATCAAGATACAGAATACAAGCCAAGTATTCGTTGTTCTGAAGAAAATGCTGAAACTATAGTCCCCCAACATTTTTTCTTCCTAGTCCCCTATCTGTTTTCTCCTCCATCCTTCTCTTCCTTTTTTTTTTATTTTCCCCTCTCGTTCTTAAACATATAGAATCTCTCTAACATAAACATGCTAGACAAGTATTGAAATCCCACATTTATTACTGTCAAGGCATATAGCCATATACCTATTTCTAGCTAGTTGTGCATATCAGTCATCTTTTTAGTTTTTTGATCTGAAGAACCACACATCTATTAATGTCTTACATAAAAAATGGTAACGGAACTTGAACTTAGTTTGTTTACATAATACATACATATCTGCAATGTTGGCATGGGAGGCATTGGAAAAGATGTGGATATCGAGTAAAAACAGACATGACCTCTAAACCATCGAAGGATCTCAAGAAGGTACTAGAAATCTTTGAACCGATTCAATCCAACTCAATCTTGAACTACTCAGGAACAATGTGAACGTTGACGATCGATAATCTCTCGAAGTTCATCATGAACAAAGCTTTGATGTGGAAGTTGATGAGATCAACGACTCGATCTAACTGAAAGTCCAGGTTGAATAGCTTGGGGCGAGCAGCAATGACTGATATCAAAGACTAGTCAAGTAAGACATTTCACTTAGAATTGATTAATTTCATGTTATTTGACTAGATTAGCATTAACCGGAACATAGATCTGCACATTGCTCTATTTATCTTCGTAAGTTTATTTTCCTCGGATGCTTAATTCAATGCTGAATGAACCATCATCACAGTAAAAAGAAAAAACCCTCTTTCTAAAGCGTTCGATGTTTGATAAATCTATTAATGTAATTTTTGTTGTATTGCTAAAGTTTGATAGTTTGAAAGTGGAAGACTTCGAAAGTTGCATCCTAAAAATTGTTGGAATATGTCGCGCATTGCTAGCTAGTTCAGAACGAGTACATTACATGACAACAGTGTAGGATGAAGAGCCTGCCCGAAAATCCTCTTGAGTGGTCTATAATTACCTTAGATGGCCATATGGATGGACCAGACCAACTACTTCGTTTCCTTCTCGATGAATTTTATCTATATCAAGCAGTATCCTCCATGTCCATTTGTCCAGTAGCCATGAATGAACATTACAGTTTAGATATACTACCTCCATATTTTAATGTATGACGCCGTTAACTTTTTGTCCAACGTTTGACCATTCGTCTTATTCAAAAAATTTATGTAATTATCATTTATTTTATTATGACTTGATTCGTCATAAAATGTTCTTTAAACATGACATAAATATTTTCATATTTGCACCCAAATTTTAAATAAAACGAATGGTTAAACGTTGGTCGAAAAGTCAACGGCGTCATACATTAAAATACGGAGGGAGTACCAAATTAAACTGCATGTAGCTAGCTAGGCCTGGGAGGCAGAGGGAACTACTGAGCCATAACAACATGTGTACATGAGCAGAGTTGCACCTGGTCATGCAGAAACACAACACTAACATGGTTGAGTAGATGATTGGATTGCAGAATGGCAAGCCAACTATGAGATCAAGGCCTGGGTTGAACGACCTGATTAGTCCGTGCGTCTTCCTAACACAAGCGTTTGATCAAAGGACCTGGCCTGATAAAGGATCAGCAGAGCACCTCATATTAAGATACAATAGATTATTTGAGTAGAATTAATAGAAGAGACTTAATAGAGAGAACGCTTCTCAATTAACTTATCTCATGGGTAGGCAAACAGAGTTGCTACAAACGGATGAGCAACTTTGCCTAATTTTGTTAATTTGCATGCATACTCCGCTATGAACGGGACTAAAAATCCGATCTTTAGTCCCGGTTGGTGTGTTACCAACCGGGACTAAAGATCGGATTTTTAGTCCCAGTTGGTGTTACCAACCGGGAGTAAAGATCCCGGGAGGGCCTGACAGCCTCTGACAACATATGAACCGGGATTAAAGATGATCTAAAGATCAAATATGTCCGCTGTAGCCACTAACCGGGACAAAAGATCATCTTTAGTCCCGGTTTTTAGTGGAACCGGGACTATTGTGGATTTCGGCCGACCGACCAAAGATGGTTTCTCCACCAGTGCTATGCTCTTATAATCTTAATACTGCAATGTTTTGATGTACCAGGCTCATGAGAATAAGCCAGCATTTTATCATGTTCATGATTTGGCAGGAGGTATGATGTTTAACCTTACACAAAAACATGTTCAATTAAGTTGGCCAGTGATTACCACATGATCGACTTGCTACAAGTCACATTGTCACATATTAGTTAATATTATAGCATGTTTTGGACATATCGAATTGGAATGGCAAATTTATACTGGGAAAAAAAGCATGTGATCCATGTATGTACTGATATGTACAACAATTTTGAATAAGTAAGATTATTTTTCCATAATCACATTGCATGCACAATAACCATTTAATATGGAGTGTGCATGAGTGACGCGATTTTGACATGGATATGATTTTGTTTTGTTTGCATCAGGGAGCTTTAGGTAGAGTACTCTTCGTAGGAGGCCAAACCGTTTCACAAAACTCAGTTTCTTTGTTTTTTTTTCTTTACGTTTCCTGATGATGGCAGACATCCTGCTTCCTTTCAAATTAGAAGATGTAGTTCCTGGGATTTGCTATGTGAGCACCGGCAGGCACATGACATGAGCAGCAATGGAGTGTGGACCCCCGATTTTGGAAATCGGAAATCTTCCGTGTTTATCCATACCAATCCCTGGATCAGTAGTTGGTACACACATACATAGTTGAATCACAGCATATTACGAATGAATTCAGGCTAAAAGAGTTAAATACTTAAATTAGGGCCAGGTAGGCCAACAACTATCAGAGAGCAACAGCGGAAGACAAAATAATATAAGGGCCCGGTTAACATGCCACAGGCAGTCGACTGGGGAACGAGACCTAGAACAAGATCACACTCTGATCATCTTGTTGGATACGCAAGCGTACCGACAAGGGCTTCTCTTCAACACTCTCCTAAAAGATGTATAAATAGCAAGAGTGAGTACCAACCGTACTCAGAAAGCCACCACAGCAACAATGCATATGATAGAGGGTATTTCAAGGAAGGGCTCCAGGTTCTTTTGCGTAAAGCAAGCTTTGCAAATCTTTTCACAAGCCTAAGCCCTAGCATAGACTGATCAAATTTTAGTACCAGTGTTCATATTAAACAACGACGGTTCTGTCCACCATCCATTGTGATCCCAAGGATAGCTTACCGCCATTGAGTCGTCATGGTTTTCTGAGTACGACCACCTTCCCTCCTCTCAGGAAGTGGCTCCATCAGCATAAAAATCATCATGCAATATTCCATCCCACACAAGTTAAGAATTTAGAGTCTAGCCAAGTGTAATACATGTCCCGGTGCTCAATAACCGCGAGCACGGCTATTCGAATAGATTTGGTTTACTCACACTGTAGTGGA
This sequence comes from Oryza longistaminata, assembly GCA_009805545.1. Classification (NCBI taxonomy): domain Eukaryota; kingdom Viridiplantae; phylum Streptophyta; class Magnoliopsida; order Poales; family Poaceae; genus Oryza; species Oryza longistaminata. The sequence continues at coordinate 7,129,357 of CM020188.1, read as the reverse complement.
TGTACACTTTACCCGCACTCCGCGACTGCCCAACACATGAGCCTCGTCCCAACACATGAGACGCGTCACGGCAAAACTTTTCGATAACCTCGCATTGGCAAAAGGAAGAGCTTCTCTGAGGAGCCTCCAAGCAAAAACTTTCACTTTGGGGGGAATATTTTTCTCTTTCCACACTGTTTTGATTAAAGCTAAAGTTTGGGAATCTACCTGCTGAAAGGATTGACAGTTTTCCTTGTAGAATTCCTTGTAAGCACTTTTAGTGTTGCATTCTCCATTCTTTGTATGCCTCCAGAAAAGTTTGTCTTCTGATCCATCTCTCATGACAGGAACCTGCATAATTTTCTGAACAACCTCCTCTTCAAACAAAGAATTTAGTATTCCAGTATCCCATTCCTTGCTTCCTCTCCATAAATCTGCAACTCTAACAGGTAAATGACTTGGCATGGGATTAGTTTTAATAAAATTAGAGATGTCTGAATTGAGATCACACCAAGGCTGATTCCAAATGGAAATATTGCCATCCCCTAATTGGCAAATAACAGAATGTTTCAAAGTTTTCCTGATACTAAGCACAGAACTCCAGTAGACAGATTTGGAGATATTTCTAGGAGCAGTCCAAAAGGAGGAGTTGGGAAAGTATTTAGCTTTGAGGATTTGAGCAATCTGGTCCTGAGGATTTGTGATCAGCCTCCAAGCTGAGTTAAGGATAAGGCTTTTGTTGACAGCTTGAATATCCCTGATTCCAAGACCCCCTTCTTCAATAGGCCTGCAAATGTCTTTCCAAGCTTTCAAACAGAGAGAATTTCTGTCTTGTCCCTCCATTACTCCTGTCCACCAAAATTTTCTAATAATAGATGTAATCTTATTAAGAAGATTTTTTGAGAGAAGGATAGTGGCCATATAATAGACAGGCACGGAGGCAAAAACTGATTTGATGAGAGTTAAACGACCTGCATAAGAAAGTTTATTTGCTTTCAAAGTAGTAAGCTTAGCTTTAAACTTTTCAATGATAAACTTATAAATCTCATACTTATTTTTATTAGTAACAAAAAGAGGGTGACCCAAGTGCTTCACAGTGGCATCCAAGACAGGAATAGGAAAAATAAGCTTAACAGCATTTTGAATATGTAAAGGAGTTGTCCCGCTGAACATGATTCCTGATTTACTCCAGTTAGGAGTCTGCCCTGAATTCCTACAAAAATCATCAATAATGTTTTTAATCCGAGTTGCTTCCTCAACAGTGGCCATTCCTGTTATGATGAGATCATCTTTGAAGAGAGTGAATAACAGGACCATTGTACTTAACTTGACACCTTTAATTTGATTATTCGAAAGAGCCTCATTTAGTTGATCTGAGAGTTCATTCAAGGCAAGAACAAAAAGATAGTGGGAAAGAGGACAGCCTTGTCTAATACCCCTTTTTTTGCATTAAAGGAGCCATAAGCCTGACCATTGATATTGACAGAAAAGGAGGAAGAATTTATGCAAGACAGGACAAGATTAATGAAATGGTGATGAAAACCTTTTCTTTGAAGAGCAGTAGCAATAAAATCCCATTCCAGTCTATCAAAAGCTTTGGAAAGATTAAATTTGAGCATAAAAGCATTTTGAGCATAAGACTTAAGACCAAAAGAATGAACAATTTCTTGAGTAATGATGATATTATTGGTAATCCTTCTACCAGGAATAAAAGCATGTTGAGATTGACAGATAAGATCAGAAAGTTTACCTTTTATTCTGTTGGCAACGGATTTAGCAATAATTTTGTAGGGAACATTGCAAAGACTGATCGGTCTGAAATCCGCAGGGGAGGTGGGCCTATTCTTCTTGGGGATTAAAACAATATTGGTTTTATTTAGCTCTGCACGAATGTTACCTGTATGGTAAAAGTTTTGAATCAGTTCCATTAGATCATTTTTTATCCATCCCCAAGCAGCTTTGTAGAAGGCAGCATTAAGTCCATCTGGCCCAGGTGAAGCATTCCTCCTCATGTCCTTAATAATCTTCCAAATCTCCTCCTCATCTTGTACCTGCCAATCAATTTCTTGGGAAGTATAGACATGAGGACAATAAGCACTAGGATTGTTAGTTCTGTTAGAACAAAAAAGATCAGAAAAGTAATTTATAAAGATTTGAGCAATATCATTAGGATTAGTAATGTAATCATCATTGCAAACAATAGAAGCAATTCTGTTTTTTCTTCTCCTCTTGATTGCAGCCTGCTGGAAGAAGGAAGTGTTCCTGTCACCATCTTTAATCCAATCTTGTTTTGCTCTCTGTCTATGATGATCTGAGAGCTTCTCCAAAATCATATCATACTTCTGAATCAAATATTTTTCTTTGTCCACCAAATTATGCCTATCTTGAGAAATTTGAACTTGTCTGATCTCTTCTTCAGTGTTTGCAAGTTGATGCTGAAGAGGTTTCTTCTTTTTGCTCCAGGACAAGAGATGTTTACTCAACCCTTTGGTTTTATTTGTGAAAGTGCCATTACAACTGTCCCAACTATTCCTGGCAAAAGTATTGAAATCTTCTTCTAACAACCACCAATTTTCAAATTTAAAAGATTAGGAGGATTACAACCAAACTTTTCATCAGGGCTCATAATGTCATTAAGGTCACCCATACAAATAGAGTCCCTGTGCCTACTTTGGGCCACAAAAGTACCAACCTCGTTCCAAATCCTACTAGTACCTTAGTGAGAGGCATCGCCATATATACACAAAAGATTGAAGAGGGTGCCACTAGGGGTATGTACACCTATTGCTAAGATATAATTGGTACTACTCTTCACCACAGTGATGTCCATCTCATTGCTCCACAAAAGCCAAAGACCACCAGAAGCATTAGTAGCAGGGACTATGTAACTATTATCTACACAAAAACCATTGTTAAGATTATTGATAGAAAGAGATTTATTCTTTGTTTCTGAAATAAAGATTACCTGAGCATTAGTAGAAGCGATAAGTCGGCGAAGATAAACCATTTTTCTACTGCCAAGGCTCCCACCAATACCTTGGCAGTTCTAGCTGAGGAAAGTCATGGCCCCCTTGGCGCCTTGAGGGCTGGCGCCACATGCCCCAGAGGTGAGTTGAAATCTTCTTCCATCCCAGCACTAACAGGTGATACATCAGTCCCAATGCGATCGTCACTTGACAGCCCTCCCCGATGAATATTCCCATGAGCAACAGCAGAAGGAGGAGAACCCACTCTCCCGAGATTAACATACTCAGGAGGGAGAGAGCAAATTTGAGCAGCACCTTCTGACCTTGTAGCATAAGGGTAGGGTTTTGAACTAGCAAACACTGGCGATCTCTGAGCTTCAGCAGCCTGTCCATCCAGGAGTTTAGCCATCCCTTGATCAAATTGCTCCAAACCAACCACAAAGTTCCCACTGCCAGAAGAAGACCCCCTAGCCTTGTCAGATGTTGGAGAGAGAGATCCGTGGGGAGGGAGAGGGAGATGAACATTGCGCCTCCAAACATCCTCTTCTTGGGGTCTAGAGCCAGATTCTGATCCACTATCCCAACGAGAAATTCTGCCTCTAACCCTAACCTCTCTTCTAGGAGCTGATCTGATCCCACCACCTCCTCCTCCATCACTTCTGGCAATACTAGATGTTGTATCTCCTCCATCTCCATCTGCAGCGAAAGGAGAGAGAGCTCGACCTGTTCTTGGTTCATTCCTTCTCCAAGAGCACCATCCACTCGCTCTATCTGCTGAGGAGGCATCATCAACAGACCACCCTCCTCCATCACCTCCTCCAATACTGCCATGGCCACCGACAACCCTTCTTTTGGAGCTAGAAGAGGAAGAAGGTGCTAGTGTGCGCTTAACACCAGTTCTATCCTTTAAGGAGGAAAAGGCCAATAAATTTTCACCGGCTTGGGTAGCTTCAGGAGTCTTGCACTTCTCTGCATGGTGTTGAATAGGGTATGCATGCTGCAAAGGCAGTTGAGCTTCATTACTCACCCCTGCATGGTTAAAGCAGTGCAGAGAATTCAGAGGGATAGAGTTTAATTTTTGCTGAAACTGTTGGGAGGCAGACATTTGATTTTGGAACTAAAGTTTCTTCTTTGCAGGAATCACATACAGTCCAGCTCTATCCTTCTGGGCAGTTGAGGCAGTTGCTGGTTGGCCCATATTTAGGGAATGTGCTCTGGCCAATTGGGCCATTTGCTGCTTAGAAAGCTGATGAGTGGCCCTATCTGCCGCAGGCAATCCATCTATCTGTAAGAGTACATTTTCCTAGGAATATTGCTTGTCTCTAGTACTAGCTTCTTCTACAGCCTTCTGCACAGTACTTGCAATAGTACATCTTTGACTAAAGTGGCCAGGGCCCACCAGAGCAGGCGCACTATGCTGGGCTGCACTATTCACCTGTCCAATCAGTTGGAGTTCAAGAGTTTCTCCTTGCGATGAACAAGAATGGTTGCTCGAGCTTGCAAAATGCTGCCTGAATTTTTCCATCAACAGATTCTTATTCTCTCTTCCAAGATCTGTCATTGCCTCAGGTGGCAAATATGACAACTGAGTGATCCATTTGCCATATCTATCAGCCAAGAGCACATTAGAATCCTCTTTCTGCTGAATAATGATCCTTTGCTTGATAGGACAAACTTGAGTGTTATGAAACATAAGCCCACAGAAAGTGCAAATGCGGTGAATTCTCTCATAATGAACAAACACTTTCAAAGGGTCTCTATTCTCTATATTTAGCCAGACTATAGCTTGAACAGGTTTATTAACATCCATCTTCACCCTAACACTCATAAACTTGGGATCTTTTTTCAGATTTTCTTCAATAATAGGAGCAGCAGCAGAGGGTTTTCCAACTTCCTCAACAAATTTTCTGGCATTATCCTCAGACCTAAGCGGCATAGGAACCCCGTAGAATCTAACAGTGACCATAATGGTTTTTCATCCGCCATTGCCCATTCAAACAAGAAGTTATCACTCCCAAAAGACCAAGCCTGCTTATTCCAAACCCAAGAAAGATCTTCCCAAGTACCAAAATGAGCCATGAACAGATTGGCATCTACCTGAGAAATATCCAAATAGCAACTGTCCCATACCTTGCTTAAAGCCTTCTTGAGGGGTTACAGGGGAATCGCTCTAACTTGTCCTCCTGAGTAGCCGACATTCACAGCATATGGACTCTAGTCTCCTCTTCCAATATTCCTTATTTTTTAATTCAGAATTTCAGCTATTTCTATATTGTATTTCTAGATGGACACTGTTTTTCTTTTTCTCTAATTAATATGAGAATTTCTAGGCCGTGAGAGCAAACGTGGAGGCTCCTTTTTCTATTCATTTAATAAGTTAATAGATTACAATTTAACAGAAACTAGTAATATGCACGTGCTAACGCTACGATGATATTTGGAATGTAAACCAAACATAAATGTAATATAACCGAGCTTGAATAAGATATATTTAAGATTGATGAAAAATAAACGGTATAGAATTATTATATTGTGAATTACATAGCCACACGTGTCTAAAACAACATCCTTTTTTTATCTTTTGAAACCATATATATAGTTGGTCTATTTGAGAGATTCTTGATGCGCTTCTTAAATTCCTGTATAACTATAGGAGTAATGTCTTCAAATAAATTCTCATTGTACTTCAATAAGTTAATGAATCTGCAAATAGTTCACGTAAATGGAACATAATGCTTGATCTCAAATGACAAAGAAACATACTACCTCCGTTTTTTAATAAATGACGCCGTTGACTTTCTCTCACATGTTTGACCATTCGTCTTATTCAAAAAATTTACGTAATTATAATTTATTTTGTTATGAGTTGTTGTATCACTTTAAATGTGATTTATATCTTATACATTTGCATAAAATTTTTAAATAAGACGAATGGTCAAACATGTGAGAAAAAGTCAACGGCGTCATCTATTAAAAATGGAGGGAGTATATAGCATGGGCATCTTATCCCTGATCAACATCACAAAGAAGGCATTCATCATTTTACAATGTTAAATGAAAACATACAACATCAAAATCTATTGCAGCCGGATTATGAGCCACCCCTGCAACATGAAAATTCACATTTATATTTGCATGGATCTATGGCTCATACAGATTTGAAAGGCATGAATGATCTAACCTGTGAAGTAATTCTAGTAGTAAAATAAAATGTTTTGTAAATAAATTGTAGTAAAAAAAACTGTACCAACTGGAAACCTTTCAAAAGAGGAAGGAGTCAAGCCATATCGAGCAATGAGGTTTCAAAATGAAATCATTTTGTGTAATAGTATATATACTACTGAAATAATGAGAGCAACTCCATCGCTCTTTTATGTTCAATATTCTCAACCTCCTAGGGGGTGGGGTGGGGGGTCGCTCTAATGATTGAAGAACAATGTTCAACATTGTTATACTTATCCTACCTATTATGTGTGACAATCCACAATGATTTTTGACACAATGCGATATACGTCTAAAGAAGTGGTCCTTCTAAGATCATATGCCGCCAAACCACTATTGAATCATCACTGAGAATAGATAATAGATAATTTGTGGCACAACTCAAGCTATTAGAAGGGAGCTATTTGCCTGAGATGCTTTTGGACATCTACCATTTGCAGCTGCAAAGCAACCAAGGTGACATGATAATTCCTGCAAAAAAAAAATGACAGAATAAGCAACTGAATATCAGAGACAGGACGCAGGAAACAGGAAATTTCAACAGCTGTTATGTCATCCTTGTTGAATTGTTGAGATGAACCTCAACAATCTGACCCCTGCGATAGATTCAAAAGCATATGGAGTGAAATTCTTTCTTTGTATTTTATTCCATGATATTGAATAAGTTGGCAGATCAACCCTGATACTAAGCCTGAGATGCAATTCAAAGGTCAAAAACGGGATAAAAAAAAGGAAACTTGAAATCTGAGACTCATCGCCCCCATGCATACAATCCTGAATTTGAAATGTTACAGATGACATTTGACCATAAGGATATTGCTTCATCAAAGGCAAGTCAGGCAATTTAATATATACCATGTATTACTTCAAAAGCACCCTCAAATGACAAATCGGACCTAATTAAATTGTTCACTTAATTCCATACAGGGTAACAAGTTCTTTCAGAGATGCTTGGAGCAACCAAAATTTTATTTAGTCACTTCATTCTTCTGGGATATGTCTATGCACAGTAGATTTATGTGAAGTGTCTGCAAATCAAAAGGCAAGAATACCCAAAAGTTAGTCACTCCATTATGTTAACATATGCAAGAGGAAAAGAAGTAGAAGAACAAAACTTGCAGGAATAAGAAGCACGTGAATCATGTATGAGAAAATTTGCAGGAGTTATATAGATCTGTACAGTTCAGTTGACAAAAAAAATACAAGCAAATCATAGAGCATCCAAAATCATGTTCACTGAAGACGCAAAATCTCCACCTTGACTGTTCACTGAAGCTTTATATATCCATAACCAATCCTATTGCCTAATGCATATGTACATGCAATTAACAGATCATGAGGATTTTCAGAGACCTGTTTGCAACTTCCATATGTGAAGCAGCGGTTGAGTAGATGACGTGAATACCTCATCGGTGGGGTTGACGGCATCGACTTGAGCGTGGAGCCGCGGATGGAGGCGTTGGCGGAGGCATAATTGATGAGGGGGCGGCAGCGATGGAACGTGACGGTTACGCGCCGCGTGGTGACTCGGAGATGATCGTGGGCAATGGTGTGGCCGTGAACGACGAGCGGAGGTCGACGGCGAGGAAGCGGGATCAGGCGGTGATGTGGGCTTCGAGATGGGCGGCGATTAGTGGCGGCTCGAGATGGGGATCGGCGCCGACCAAACGCGGCGGTGGTCCCGGTGATGAGAGAGTGCGACGGCGGGGCAGAAGAGGCGGGGGAATCAGTGACGACGAGCTAGGGACGGGGGTTCGGCGACCTGGATTTGGGGCAGAGGAATCGGCTACTCCTTCATGTGGAGGCGAAGGAATCGGCGATGAATGGCGGCATAAGCGAGGTCACGTTTGCGAGAGGAAAAAGATGGGGGCGCGCGATTTTTTTTGAGAGGAGGGCGCGCGATTTTGGGGGAGGAAACAGCGATCCAGCGCGCGATATCGGGAGAGGGTTCGGCGTGGGATGATCTAGGTCGTTCGTTTGTATATAGATGATTTGCACCATTGGATTTGATGAATGAGTAATGTAGGTGTAAGATTGAGTTGGTGAATTATAGGGTAGATACACTACATGATGCTGTAAATCGAGCTTTAATCAATTAATCTGGAGTTTTGGTGAACATATTACAAAATTTGATCATAAGGGTTGTTAATGGATCTACTGTTCGAGAGAAACCTATGAGGTATGTAAATACACCCTCCTTATTACAAGCCTATAAAAACAGAGTTTCAGGAACCAACTTATGATATAGCTAAGGATGAAGGCCCATGGACACCTAGCAAGATCCATATTCCAAAGGTGTCCACTCACCTCACCGGCGCCGCCCTCCCCACGCCACCATCGCCCCCCTCCCTCTTCGCCGCCGCCGCCGGGGGCGGTTCCCTACTCCGCCTCCCCCACCACGCCTCCCACATCGCGTCACCCCCACCGTCCCGCATCAACCGGCCGACGGTTCCTCCGCGTCGCCGCCGGCTCCTCCCGCGGTACCCCACCCCCATCCTGGCGCTTCTGTCCGTGGAGATCGGCGGGGTAGCCGGCTCGCAAGGTGGTTGACGCCCGAGGTGGAGCATCGATGTGACGTGATGCAGCATTTGGGGAGTATTTGGTAGAGGTGGAGCGGTGGAGATTCCGACGCCGCCAAAGCCCCACCCAGTGCACATCGGCGTCGCGATTCCCATCGAAGCCCTGCCATCTTCCGACCGGCGCCGCCGCCCGCATCACCGCCGACGCCTCGCCATCGCGCGGCCGATGCCCGCCTCGCCGATCTCCTCCGCGGTCGCTGCCGTCCGGTGCCGCCGCGCTCATCGCCGATCTACTCCGACAGGCACCGCCGCCCGCATCACCGAACCTCCATCTCTCCCCCTCCCTCCTGCTCCATCGCGCCAACCACTGCCCGCATCGCCAATCTACTCCGACCGGCGCCACGCCAACCGCCGAAGCCGAAGACCACCGATCCCGACCGTCGAGGACAACATTGCCGCCATTGCCGTATACTTCACTGCCCTCACATCCCCACTGATGAAATTATAAGTTCCTTTTTGCCGTAGGCTGCATTGCGATATTACATGTTAATATGCCTTTTACTGTAAAAACTATGATGCGCTTCGGTAGCATTGTTGAACTGTCTTGCTCACACTTGTGCTTGTATCTGAAGGTTGCGAGAGAGAAAAGGAAGGAGTTTATGGCATGAATGCAAGGTTTGACTGTTCACACTGTCTATAAGTCTAAAAGTCTTTGATTACTTTTCCTCTTAAAGCATGGGCCATGAAATGATATCTGCTGAAAATTCCTTGTACCAGGATATTTTGATGTGCAAACTTTTAGTTACTTCCTGTGTCTTCTGTACTTTTCTAAAACTCGTTGTGTAAGTATGTGGTGATTATGTTTTCTACTTCACACTATTGCTCTAGCGTGTGGTTTATCTTATGGACCTATATACTTTCAGTAAAGTAATGAATCTGTATTGCTCTTTCTGGTTTAATACTTGAAGAGTAATTTTGGATCAGTAAATATGTTGATATGTACTGTTTTAGAATTCAGGAATGTGGTTTGCAATACATTCATATTGTGGAGAACTTTCTACATAGGAAAGGGATTACATGAGCAATTATGCCATTTTATTCTTCTGATTCCATTGCTTGAATTAAATTGTGCTGCCACACGAAATTCAGAATATGCATCACCTAGGCAATGTAAAATTTGAAGGGTTTCATCTATGCAATAGTATGGGGCTATGGGCAATCGGTTCTTGAGTATAGATTCATGTCAGCTCTGTATATCTTGTGATCTATAAAGATTATTGACACCTGTCAATGTCTTCAGAATTATCTATATTTATATCACTGTGCATGTCTTCAGCTTTATATATTCATCTGTGCACGCTCACTACAACCCATCTTTCAGAAAGAGTAACTCTTTTTCTTAGCAGTAGGCATCCTTTTCATTTGTGATAATTTTGGTAACTAACATACGTTGGGAGACCAGATTGCCACCTCTCCCATCACCCTCGACTTCGGGCGGGTGGTGACGCCCGCCTTACCTCATTGCCACCATCACCCTCGACGCCGCCGCCAATCTCCTCCGCTCCACCTCCGACCGTCAAGGACAACATCGCCGCCATTGCCGTAGACTTATTTTCCCTCACATCCGTTCGTCTTCCATGTCCACACCGCAGCTCACGTCCCTGGAAGTGATCCACCGGCAAGCGGGCATTTCAATTTCAGGTTGGGATAATTGTATTATCTATTCTATTTGTGCGATTCAATGGAAATGTTCATAAATTGAGACTATCTGATTCATGCTCTGCATGTTGTTTTATATATTACTACCCTTCGGTTGAGCTTAATTACCCAAAAACTATGATGTCAATTATATATCCATATGCATAACAACTGATGTCAAGGGTTTATGATTTTTTCTCCATGTCCTTTAGTAATCGTGAGCCTTGATCCTTTAGTAAATAATAACATGTAGTTCAGATGGCCTGTTACCTTGCTTGATTGGAGGATGTGAGAGGCTGCAGACAATTTCTTCAGAGAGGTATGCAATTGTATGTGTTTCAATTGGTGTCTCAGATAGAACATTCTTTTTTCAGCCCAACTCATCCCAATAGGTGTCTCAGCTGCACTTCCAGCTGAATCCAGATGTAGTTTGTAGACTGGAGAGAAATGAAAAATAGATTTCCAATCCAGCTGCACTTCCAGCTGCCTTGGTTTCCTCTTGGCCGCTAGCCCACCTTTTTTGTCGCCTAGATAAATGAAAAATCGAGGAACGAAATACTGCAGATGTTAGATAAGCATGGACAACACATAATTGATTGCAAAATTGAAAAAATGGAATTATTTGGATCTTCAAATATGAAGAAACTTGGGCAGTCTTTCTTTCTTTAGCAAGGCACAAAAAAAATTCAGATTTATTTTTGCTGAACTGCTGCAGCAGTATAGTGCCACCAAATGAAAGTGAACACGTAAGCATATTGTTTGGGAGAAGATCACAGTTCGGAATTTCAGATTATAACCAAGATAAATAATCAATCAACTTTATGATCAACTTGCTATTAATGTTTGTTATAAAATAGTTCCTCCTTAACATTGTCGGCTACTTGTTGATTCTATTTAGGTGGTGTTTGTTCCTGTGCACAAATAGGTCTGCACATGCACATGCGATTTCTCTTACAGTTATTTTGGTGCTTTAAAATGCTTTACATATTGGTAATATTAGAGCCTAGAGGTCAAAAACTATTTTGTAAAGAGAGAGTAATCCCACACAGCCATATGTTGTTTATTCAAGCAAATATTCTATATATCTTCAGGAAACCATCTGTGATACACAAATTCAATTTTATGTCCATTGATAGAGAATCCATTTGCTTGAATCAAAATTAGAGGATCATATGTCTGATGCAAAATCATCTTTTTACCCATATGTTTGTTTCTCAAAACTTATATCATCTTTTAGCCACTGTCATAAGATAGGACTAAGATGAACCTAACCCATGTGATTTTTCTATTGGTGTTTACCTCTTAATTGTTGTTTTATCTGAGAAATCACTGCTGATTGTTAGCTTAACCATCTCAATAAAGCTGATGAAGACGAGGTGCTCGATATTCAGACGATATTGGTCAAGTATAACATATTTCATATTGACCAGTGAGAAGCATCCGGAAGAAGTAATCGAATGAGCATTGAGTTTTAGAAAATGGTGTATAGTATAGATGGAATGATGAAAAGCAATCAACCTCATGTTTTATGTAGAGTTTTTGATGATTTTGTGAAAGGATGGTAGTGTCAATATTTAGTTCCAGAAAATGGTGTATTGTATAGTTGGAGTTAGCAAGAGCTTGTCTACCTCATAGTTTCGGGAAAGGATTTTGGTGTTAACTATCTTCTCAATCAGATGATCAAATTCAAAACTGCAAGTATTTTCAACGAATGTTGTTCGTGAACCCGTGAGCTTTATTAGCTTCAATATGTTTTTATTTTCTGTTACAACTCACATGCTATTTTATTCACCAACTTTCGTTGTTTGTAGATTTGTATTACTACCATATGAAAACTATAAACATGTGATGTAATTGTTATTCGTGCTATATCAAAGCTTTCATCATAAAAGAATTACACTTAATTATTTAACAATATCTTATTGTGTGCTTTTAAATTGGTGTATAATTTTCACCCGTTGCAACGCACGGGCATCTAACTAGTTAAAAAAAATGGACCAAATTACCCCCTCATACTTCCTTCATCCCCTTCTACATTATCCCTCTCTCTAATGTCTTCTCTTCCACCGGTCCAATCCCCGTCATATCTGGGGAGGAAGCTCGGCAGAGCAACAGGGCGCGGCGGCGACGTGGCTGAGCATGCGGCCGTCGCGGACCAACAGCAGAGCTGCTCAGAGGCCTAAAGCGAGTGTCAGCTGATATGGTGAAATCGAACTACAGAACTAGATTAAATAGAATATATGATAAGATTTGATCACAATAGTGATATTAATACATCTAAAACGATATAAAAGCCCTGATAATACAAGCCATCAAGAAAAATTACCTCTTGTTGAGATATCATAGCCGATGTCCCAACTCGAAGCAAAAACTTGTTGAAAAGTAAAAGGAAAAGATAGTGATGCGCCGAAAGTTATATTATTGGATTGTCGTCCCGTATTACAATGATCATGGGTTTATATTTATACCCAGAACTTACAAACCTGTCCATTATGGACACGACTCAATCTTTTCTAAAGATAAAATATGAACAAGTCCACATGGCAGACTCTTGCCATATCTCTAATTCAATCATGACATAAATATCCTAATTAATAGATACAATTGCCTTAAATGAGCTCTATCTCCAGACGTCAATATCAATTATTCCAATATAGGCCCACTCCGAGCCCAAGCCAACCCATATCAGCTGATCCATGGTCGATTCCGTCTTCCAGCTGATATGCAGCCCAGCCGATGCGCAACCTGTTCTCCGCATCCGACTCGGTCCCACACCAAATCCACTTCGATCCGTTTCTTTCTTCCCTGAGTCTGATGCTAATTTTTGCTGTTAATAGAACGCCAACTTTCAATGAAAATAAATTGGTAAACTGTTCAATGCATAATGTATAACATAATTAATTCGTAAACCTCCAAGGACTAAGTAAGTATAAAGGGGCAATAATTGGAATAAGATTCAAAGATCACTTGGAAAGGGATTAAAACTTATTTTCTAAATGTAAACTATTTCGAACAGAAGAATTAAATACCACATGCTACAGACTTATTTATTTATCTTTCCCACCATGGAACAATTAATAAATTAAATAAGGACTCGTAGAATAAACCATTTAAGTAAATTTTTGTCTAGGAAAGAAATTTGAAAATTCAAATACATTGTTTAATGGACTTTTAACCGCCTGTGTAAATAGCTTATTTCTACTGTCGTTTTCGTAGACATGGGCTTTCTACCTACCTCGCAAACTTGTTTTGCCCGTCGGGAAAAGCATTTTTCGCTGTGGTGATCAATTTGAGGATTAGGAGGGGGTGATTGATCTTACTTTTGTTTTTCTGTCTAATATTATTCTCTCGTAGTTACACTTGAGAATTGAGATTAGGAGAGAGCAATTAGTTTTTTAATAGATCTAATCTAATGGTCTAAAATTGTGAGTCGACCGATTTGAGTGAAAATTGGGACATAAATACTTTTACTTTTTCCTCAAAATTTAGAGGATTTTCTCCAATTTTATAGCACCACGTCTCTACCTATTTTAGTGAAAATCAAGGGCTAGATATTTTTCCTTTTTCCTCAGAATTTGAAGGATTTCCTCTGGTTTCAGCACATGTGGCGCGGCTCAATTAAGAACGCTGGTAGGAAATTTAATCGACATTTACCGCCTGTATAGATAGCCTTTTCTTACTGTTGTTTTCGCGTTAAATATAGGCTCCCTATCTGCCTCGCCAAATGTGTTTGGCCCGTTCGGAAAAATATCTTTTTGTTGTAGTGATTAGTTTGAGGATCATGAGGGGAGTGTTAATCTTTTCTCTTATTACCGATCGCACGTATATATTAGCTATATTTGTTTATAGCTTTTTCTACCTAATAATATTCTCTTGTAGTTATATATACTGGAGATTAGGAGGGAGCAATTCATCTATTATATACTAAAGGTCTATTAATTAAACTTCCTACAAACGCTCCTACGTCGCCACATAACGCTCTAATAAATTAGAGAAATCCTAGAAAATTAGAGAAAAAAGAAAAACATTCAACCTTCAATTTTTACTTAAATTGGTGGACCCGTTATTTTAAACCGTTGGATTAGATCTATTAAAACTCCGACGCTGCTAATCTCCATCCTAGAAAAGAATAGCGTACGTATGTACACGTACGTTGTGTGATCCTCTCACTTTCCGGAAAAAAGCAAAACTTAATTACCTACGTCATATTCTATGGAGAAAAACGATAAATCAAAAAAAAATTTCAATATATTAATAGTAAAATTGGAAAGAAATACTAATCAAGAAAAATTATCAATGCCGGCACTTATTGTTGTCAATAGCCTTTAAACTACGATTTTGTTAAAAATAATACTTCACAGAAATAAGTAGGGGGCAAAAATTATAACTATTTTCATCACCTCCTCCTCTTTTCCCTCTCTGTCCTTCAATGCGGGGTGTAGTGTTTACTATGCTATCGTAAATATTGCAGGCATATATATATATGGTTGAGTTAAGGTAGCGTCAGTAAAAGACCACTGCAGGTAATGTATCTAAAGTGACATTCTAATGCAATCCGTTGTGAGTGTGCCTATAGTGAACTAAGCGTTAAAATGGTGTCATAGGCTAGTCTTTAGACTTTAGGGACACGGCTACGTCGATGTGGGACCCATGTTTCAGGGCATTACATAAGAAAGCTTTGGTAGTTACCGTCGATTTCATTCGTTAGAGAGACATTTATGTCTAGTTTTAACAGTGGTATAGTATTATCTGGTAGAAGTGGTATGTTTAGACTATTTATATTTATACATAGATGTGGAAATAAGTTATGAACATCGAGTTAAGCAGTGTAGATGATTTTTTAGTGTATTAATAATGTAAAATTTATTTTAGTGGTACTAATGCAATTTTATTTATTAAAAATGCAGATAGCTTATAACAATAGGGGGAGTTTATATATGAGCACGGCAAAATGATTTTTATTTAAATATGAGAGATATTCTTATTCTTATCATATTTAGTAGTATATTAAAATCTACCATCTATTCTATGGCAAATATATTTTTTTATTGTAAGATAATTTATATTCCCTTACAGTGTATACTGTGATGTATGATTTATTTTACCATTTTTTTTCTTGAACGACAAATAAGATGTCAGTACATATATGCGGACTTTATATTTTGAAAATGTTTTCTGATTTATATTCCATCTTTATAGTGTTTAAAATACAACCTAACCTACGATACATGCCCGAGCGAATGCGTGGGCTACTTGTTTTTTTAAAAGATCTAATAATATACTGATTGAAAATAGTGAGTCTGTACACTGAGGAAAATCGAGTGCTATATGTTTTTACTTTCTCGTATGAATTAGTAGGAAATTCTCTAATTCTAAAACGCCACGTGGTGGCTTAATTAGGAAGGTTAATTGACTCTTACCCGCATGTGTAGAGAGCCGAATCTTACTGTCGTTTTCGTAGGGATGGGGTAATTCTTACCTGTCTCGCCGAACCTGTTTGGCCCCTTCTGGAAAATCGATTTTCATTATAGTGATTAATTTTAGGATTTAGGAGGGGAGGGTTAATATTTATTTATTTATTTATACCGATCGTACGAATGTATTTGTTTTAAGCTATTATATTCTCTCGTAGTTACATTAGAGATTAGGAGGGAGCACTTAGTTTTTTTCAATACATTGTTCTAAAATAACGGGTCTAACAATTTGAGTGAAAATCGAGAGCTGAGACACTCTTTTGCCATTTTCCTCGGAATTTGTATGATATTTTACAGATGTGATTCATGTGATATGGTAGGAACGTTAATATATAATTTTTAAAGGAATTTTAACAATATAGCATTAGATAGATAGATAGATTCTGGTCCAACAACGTAACGGCCTCCAGTGTCTAGCTAGCTAGAAGATACAAATTCCGAGTTGGGCGCGTGAACTGTATAATGTAATGTATGTTGATACATACAATAAATATGATGGTGATTCGACATACAACTATAACGTGCGCGCAAGAATTAACTTAATTAATTAACTAGCCGCAGATGGATGCAATTACGTACGTAGATAGGCATTAATTAACTAATTAATAAAGCTGGAGGCCATGCTGCACCATGTGAATTAGTTAATTATTAGTTTTAATATTAAACATATACTACTAGTAGTTAATTAATTACTAGCTAATAGCAAGACTAGGATCGGAGTCGCGTGCATCGCATATATAAAGAAGAGCGAGCGAGCGTACGCACACACACAAAAGAAATTAAGGAGATCGAAGTCCTTGCATAAATATATAATACAGTAGTATTGTGGAGTAGTAAGTTGTAAAACACACAAGCTAAGCCCTAAGCTAGCTGACACACAATGGCTCGTACTTCAGCAGCAGTACTGGTGGTAGCGGTACTTATCGGCGGCTTCATATCGGCTGCAGCTGCAGGTGAAAATAATAATGCGACGGCCATGAAAGCAGGTCTCCTGCTGCAGGAAGAACTGGAGATACTCGATCCATCTTCCTTCTGCTCCTCGGATGATTGCCAAGACTGTCTTGTGGAAGGTGTCGTATCCTGCTTCAAGGCGGCTGGCTGGTCGTCCCTCCTTCTCCAGCCCTTACAGCCCGCCCTCTGCTTCCTCACCTATGTGCTGGATAACGCCTGCATCAAGCAGTAGCCAGCTAGCTACTATATATATATATATGTACTGTACTTATATATGTTAATGCACTTATTACTCGATCGTCTCGTCGATCATATATATAATATATAAATCAAACATCTCTCGCCGGACTTGGGAGATTTTAATAATTTTACCATCTGTAAATTTTTCCTACTACTTCTTAATCTATCTATCTATATCTCTATATCTATATACTAATCGAGCACTTTCCCACATAAACCAGAAACATCTAGCCGTTGATTGGGAATTAATAAAAATTGACCGATAGATGAGATATTATTCTATTACTCTGTACTGGGCTCTTTCCAAAACCCACACGTTATTATCTCCAAAAAAATAGTTAACATATATCTCATTGATTTTGTTCTATATCTCTATAGTACGTAGCACCTATCGATAGAGAGGCGCAGATAGACATGGCTACCTGCAGCAACGAGAGATGGCGCAGGATCGAGTTGATCCAAACTCCGAGCGGAGGATCATCGGCAACTAAATCCGTCCATGTTTAACATCGATCAATATAAACTCCAGGACGTACGTACAGTTGACAGCTAGCCTCTATATATCTTCAAGTCAGGCACATCGATCTTTCCTTAATTAATCAGTCAGGTGCATCTTTACCTTAATCCAGATTAGTTTCTCATCTAGAAACAATATTGACCTTGTTAGAGCTAGACCCTCGATCGAACACCTTGCGAGCAAACTGCTCACGTCCGGCACGACAGAGAAGAGCAACAGAGAAGAAGAACAGAGAAATTCAGAAGCGAGAGCAGAGGAATTTCAGAATTCAGCAATAGCACTAGCAAATTTCTGGCAATTTTCTGGTGGTTTTTCATTCAACTGAATAAAGACATCACAAGTACAAGACTGAGCTAAAACTCCTATAAATACTTAACAAAAACATAAGGAATCCGAGGCTGAAATCGCGCCATCCCACGATTCGCTATTCTCTGAATTCCATGCTTGAAGCGGTCTCCATCAACTGATTCACCGCATTATTTGCATCCAAAACAAACTCTCCCGTTGAACTCCAGGAAGACCGGATCGCATTGGGCCACAGCTGAAATAACAGAATCAACAATCGATCTCCCCCTTAATTCTGCCGTGGCCCGAGAAAGCGGACACCAAGTAAATGCCAGCTTCAAATACCTGAAGAGTGCCCTTCAAATACCTGAGAATCTGCTTCACCGCCTTGAAATGTAACACGGTTGGCCGCTCCATGAATCTGCTCGCCACACCAACAGCGTATGACAAATCCGGCCTTGTGTGTATCAGGTACCCAAGGCACCCGATCAATCGACGATACTCTGTTGCGTCAACTGGTTGTCCCTCAGCATCCTTATACAAATGCATCCTAGGATCAATTGGGATTGAGGTTGAATTGCAATCAGCCATCCCAAACTGTGATAGCACTTTCTTGGCATATGCAGTCTGCTTCAGAGTGGTGCCATGTTCCCCTTGATCAACCTACCTCTATACCCAAGTAAAATGTCAGCAGCCCGAGATCACTCATTTCGAACTCCCCCATCATCTGTTCCTTGAACATCTTCAATTCACCAGGGTTTTCGCCGGTTATGATCAAATCGTCAACGTAGACGCCAATGATGACACTACCACTTCCTCTCCCACGAGTGTACACAGCCTGCTCTTGCGTGCAGCGCTCAAAACCGAGTTGCTTCAGGCTTATGTCCAAACGAGTGTTCCAAGCCCGCGGTGCCTGCCGCAGTCCATACAGCGCCTTATGCAGCCTCAGCACGAGATGCTCCTTGCCTTCCCTGACAAATCCTTCTGGCTGTGCAACGTACACTTCTTCCTCGAGCTCGCCGTTGAGAAAAGCTGACTTGACATCAAGGTGGTGAACCTGCCATCGGCAATCGGCGGCAAGCGTGAGCACAAGCACGACACGCACTGTGTCAAGTCTTGCCACCGGTGCAAACACTTCATCAAAATCAATGCCTGGTTTCTGCACATATCCCTTTGCCACGAGCCGCGCTTTGTGCTTGATAATTTCACCGGCCGTATTCTTTTTGAGCTTATAAACCCACTTCAGCCCGATTGCCCTGTGTCCGGCCGGCAGCGTGGTCAGCTCCCACGTACCGTTCTTCTCGATTGCCTCCATCTCCTTGCCCATGGCTTCCTCCCACGCCGGTTGGCCGGTAGCCTCACGGAAACTCGCACCGTGTAAAATCAAAGTTATGTGTTCTTTAGCCCTTACTGTACTACTGATTTAACTATTTACCACATTCCGTAGCAAACAATATAGCAGAGTGGTAAGCTGGACTGTGATTACATTACAATGACCATCAAAATTTCAGCTTTAACTTTGCAATGGCCATGTGTGTTTATTTATCACTTGAAATCAACAGAACATCTCTTCCGTCAAGGGTGGAGGTGGATGCGTACGAATCATCAGGAACGCTGGAGCAAGGGATGACATCAAGAGTGACGAAGCATCAGGAACGAAGGTCTAGTACTACTTGGGACGACGCAACAGATCCTCTAGCTTGCGAGGGGCAATGGGGCAACCTTGAATATCGCGTTCACGGGAATAACAGTTTTCGCAATGCAATCTCTCCTACACCCTTCCATCCGCTGGACGACATGGAGCGAAAGCTAACGTCATACGTTGATGACATCGAGAAATCCATTGTCCTCCCAGGATACACACAAGGCAGCATCTCCGTATACCTCCCAAACAAACTGGACAGGTTTCTGGTTGCCGCGGAGAACTTGACGCGGATCTTGAGGCATCCAGTGATGGCTGAACGCGAAGATCTCCATGACCGCGTGAGATGTCTCCACAGCACAACCATGTCCGCCCTCGCCACCGAGTTCTGCCACCTCAGGATCTGGAGATCTGCCGCCGGTCCAATTTCCAATGAGTCCGTCAGATGCAGCAACGACGATTGTTCGGTCTCGTCAATGGTGTCGTGGAGCTCATCGAGTTCATTCACCCGCAGTAGCACTTACGGTTTTAGCAATGATGGCCAACCAGAGAAAATATTGGTAAACTACATGAGGTCTATTGACACCAAGTCCGTTTATCTCATGGATGCAATTGCCAGAGTTATGACGGATGGGGGTTGTGAGCAGGTTCTCCGAGCAGCTTTTGATAGACACCACACCGAACTTGTCAGGTAACAAATTTATGATTCAGATATATGTTTTGTGATATGATACCGTAGATCTATAGTTTTATGCATGAATACATCATGATCATTGTTTAGAAACACAGGCGTTCACAACATGCGTACACTCGCACACACGCACACACTGTCCCTATATATATATATCTTCGGAAGACTAAGCCGACACATCTTAAGATTGATAAAGTTATCATAAACGTATCGCTGTCGACAGGTTCATTGCCTACCAGTGAAAGAATAAATAACCGTAAATGAGAACATTTGTACCAAGTCTACAACTTACACTGCTAAAAAATGATTTTTCCGTGCGGTCAATTAAAGAGGGTTTTCGCGTGCGGAAGGGCGAACCGCAGTCGATTAAATTTCCTACCAGCGTTCTTAATTGAGCCGCGCCACATGTGCTGAAACCAGAGGAAATCCTTCAAATTCTGAGGAAAAAGGAAAAATATCTAGCCCTTGATTTTCACTAAAATAGGTAGAGACGTGGTGCTATAAAATTAGAGAAAATCCTCTAAATTTTGAGGAAAAAGTAAAAGTATTTATGTCCCAATTTTCACTCAAATCGGTCGACTCACAATTTTAGACCATTAGATTAGATCTATTAAAAAACTAATTGCTCTCTCCTAATCTCAATTCTCAAGTGTAACTACGAGAGAATAATATTAGACAGAAAAACAAAAGTAAGATCAATCACCCCCTCCTAATCCTCAAATTGATCACCACAGCGAAAAATGCTTTTCCCGACGGGCAAAACAAGTTTGCGAGGTAGGTAGAAAGCCCATGTCTACGAAAACGACAGTAGAAATAAGCTATTTACACAGGCGGTTAAAAGTCCATTAAACAATGTATTTGAATTTTCAAATTTCTTTCCTAGACAAAAATTTACTTAAATGGTTTATTCTACGAGTCCTTATTTAATTTATTAATTGTTCCATGGTGGGAAAGATAAATAAATAAGTCTGTAGCATGTGGTATTTAATTCTTCTGTTCGAAATAGTTTACATTTAGAAAATAAGTTTTAATCCCTTTCCAAGTGATCTTTGAATCTTATTCCAATTATTGCCCCTTTATACTTACTTAGTCCTTGGAGGTTTACGAATTAATTATGTTATACATTATGCATTGAACAGTTTACCAATTTATTTTCATTGAAAGTTGGCGTTCTATTAACAGCAAAAATTAGCATCAGACTCAGGGAAGAAAGAAACGGATCGAAGTGGATTTGGTGTGGGACCGAGTCGGATGCGGAGAACAGGTTGCGCATCGGCTGGGCTGCATATCAGCTGGAAGACGGAATCGACCATGGATCAGCTGATATGGGTTGGCTTGGGCTCGGAGTGGGCCTATATTGGAATAATTGATATTGACGTCTGGAGATAGAGCTCATTTAAGGCAATTGTATCTATTAATTAGGATATTTATGTCATGATTGAATTAGAGATATGGCAAGAGTCTGCCATGTGGACTTGTTCATATTTTATCTTTAGAAAAGATTGAGTCGTGTCCATAATGGACAGGTTTGTAAGTTCTGGGTATAAATATAAACCCATGATCATTGTAATACGGGACGACAATCCAATAATATAACTTTCGGCGCATCACTATCTTTTCCTTTTACTTTTCAACAAGTTTTTGCTTCGAGTTGGGACATCGGCTATGATATCTCAACAAGAGGTAATTTTTCTTGATGGCTTGTATTATCAGGGCTTTTATATCGTTTTAGATGTATTAATATCACTATTGTGATCAAATCTTATCATATATTCTATTTAATCTAGTTCTGTAGTTCGATTTCACCATATCAGCTGACACTCGCTTTAGGCCTCTGAGCAGCTCTGCTGTTGGTCCGCGACGGCCGCATGCTCAGCCACGTCGCCGCCGCGCCCTGTTGCTCCGCCGAGCTTCCTCCCCATCTTACCCGTCACTGTCGGTGGCATCCTCACCGTCCTCCTCCTCCCGCCGCTGCTCCTCCGCATCCAAGCGGAGCCGAGCGCAGCAGGGTTGCGCGCCAACCAGCGGTGGTGAGGATAACATCGGAGGGCGCCGGCGTGAAGGGGGATGTGGGCGCAGATGGGTGCCGCGTGCGGCGGCGTGGATGGAAACAATTCGGAGGAAGATGGAAAAAAGGATGGAGTTGGATATGGAAAACGTGATGACAGTTGCATACGGTTCTAAATTTGTAAAATTTCAATGGCACGGCTACTAATAGACGAATTGTAATAGTGTTTTCCTGAATAGACAAATTTAGAATGGCATGGAACCAATTAACCCTAGATTAATCATCTAATAACTAAAAACAATTGATTTGATATGGCTTAATGAGAAAAAAAGATAAATAACATTAACTAATTAAGTGAGGGTAAGCTATATAGGTATATACGATATTATAAAGAAATGATGGAGATATATATTGAAATATTATGTTAATTATGTGGGATGATTTAATTTGCTTGCCTTTTAAATCTCTAAAATTATAAAAATTATAAAGTTATAGATAATATAGCATGTTTTCATGATACTTAAATGTAATAGTTGTTAGTGAATAATGATGTGGCATCTTTGCATTTTAAGCTTTAGAAATTAGTGGTTGTTAGTGGATGATGATTTGGCATCTTTGCATGTTAAGCTTTAGGAATTAGTGGGTTATACCTTTATAGTAAAAGAGGATACAATTTACCAACCAATATATTTTAAACCACAAACCTCCCATGGTCATAGACCATCACCCCACACTATTTAATGCAGTGATGTGGCGGTCATGTTAGTTCTAGAGGTGGAAACACACACCAACAAGATGTTAGTTCCTTCATATGATAGAGAATGGGCAAGTTCATCGCACTAAGCCTTGTTGTTATTACAGTGATAGTCATGTTAGTTTTAGAGGCGGAATGCACCAACAAGATGGCTATTGATGCAGCACCCGTTGACAACTCTGCAGCAAATCTAGAAGCCTTCAAAGCGTCCTAAAAACCAACTCTCCTTTCCGATCACTAAAGTCAACTAATTTTCCCTTGCTCTGTTTCCCTCTCTCTTTAAAACACTAAACATTTAGCTACCCGAAAAAGAATGTTATCTGGGCACGCCTCTTCGAGGGGCCTACACTCGGGGACAACTTTGCTCCTGTCTTACCTACCCTCGAGTCCAAATCTTGGATAGGCGCTTGGGGCATGACCTATTCCCTGAACAGAATCCAAATCCAAATCCGAAAATGCATACCTGATGTCAGCTTCGATAACTGATATCGGCATACCGCATACCTATACGTCCAGTCAAGGTTTGATCGAGGGATGTTAGCGCTAGTGACGGAATGCAACGCCAATGTTAACAGGTGTATAACTGTGACCGAATCGCATATCGCAAAGCCCTTGATGTAGTAATAGATGCTTCCCTACTAGCTAAAAAGTTAGAAACTAAAGAGGCCACATTTGAGCAAACGAAGATTGTTGCCTCTACTCTCACCAAGGCCAAGCCTACAGGTGATGGGAACAAAATTGCTGCATTTTCCTTTGCCTACAGGATGGCTTCTGATGTGTAATGCAAGAGAAGTTCAAAGTAGACACTTATCCAGTTCCTTGAGCGCATGATCGACACCTCATCCGGTCTATCCATCAATAAAATTAAAATTAGCACGTGCTACCACAGCCACCACAAGATACACTATAACCAGCTTCATCATATCCTTCATGCAATTCTCTTCATTTAGTTAGCTAGTACCATTGCTCCTGCTATTGCACAGGCTAGGTATATAATTCATCATGACATAACTGGTTTGTAACTCAAACATGGAATGTATTCCAAAGTAAAATATCCAAGCAATCTAACCGTCACAATTCACAAAGAGCCATAGTCTACTGAAAATTCTTTATATTGCTCGTCCATCTCTAAATTATGTAACATTTGGTCCAGATGATAGTGAGGTATGTATATGGCTAGGACCAAGATTTGCCCATGTAGGAAGATGTACATGAAAAAGATGCATACAAACGCATTCGAGGGCAGAAAGCAACCAAATGTCGGTGAGATAAATTTGTGTCTAGTAACACTGAAGTTTGCGTGCATGTATATAAAACTAGATGAGAGTAGTATGGCTGTGTTTAGTTCGTGTGCCAATTTTTAGGACATACATTTGAAATATTAAACATAGACTAATAACAAAACAAATTACAGATTCCGCTTGTAAACTGCGAGACGAATTTATTAAGCCTAATTAATCCGTCATTAGCAAATGTTTATTGTAGCATCACGTTATCAAATCATGGTGTAATTAGGCTTAAAGATTTGTCTCGCGATTTACATGTAAACTGTGCAATTGTTTTTTTCTGTCCATATTTAATGCTCCATACATGTGTCAAAGATATGATGTGACGGAAAAGTTAAAAGTTTAAAGAAAAAATTTGAATTCTAAACACGGCCTATATAGTAGGAGTACCTAATATTATTAATCCCCAGACGAGTTAACCCTACTGAGAACATGTCAACATGAGGAAGATTAAGGAGAGGTGCACTACAAATATAGACATACAGCCTCATCTTTTTACTTAGGCTTATACTTATCAGCAGCAATTTGAATTTTCAACCTTAAATTTGGAACTTATTTTGAGATTTTTTTCATCGAAATTTATTTTTCAGCCTTTGTTTTTTAGATCGCTAAGAACACGTATATAAAAGTTTTATTCATAAATTATTTTTTGTTTGCAAATATGCCGTTTGGCTTAATTTCACGAATAAGCCAAACGATGAGGCCGATAGATTATATCTAGATTCATAGATAAAAGTTGATATTTTTGGGATGGAGAGATTAGGCATGATGTGACGCAACGGCAGACATGCCATATGCAATTCTGAACCCTTGATCGCTACTATGGCCCTGTTTGGATGCTTAGGGCTATTAAATAGCCCTAAGGAATCTTGCTATTTAGAATTATTAAACGTAGATTACTGACAAAACCCATTCCATAACTCCTAGGCTATTTTGCGAGACGGAAATAGCCCAGGAGTTATGGAATGGGTTTGTCAGTAATCTACGTTTAATACTCCTAAATAGCAAGATTTCTAAGGGCTATTTAATAGCCCGAAGGATCCAAACAAGGCCTATAGCTAGAACTTCTGGAGTGCGAGCTAGTGTTTGTTAAATTTGCTGCACGCATGCATCGACACGTTACGTGACGACGTACGTATGCAACCATGAGGTAAGCAACGGCCGGTTTACAACATATATACGCATATACATGCATGCGTATTCTGTCTCAGCTTTAATTTGTTCATCACTGGCCATATGTATAGTATAGTACTCCATCCGTAAAGAAAACACTTAAACCCCAGTATCCCAAGAAAATTTTAAGAAAACAATCAAAAGATCATAATACCCTTAATTAATATGAAAGTTGTATTGGTTGATGGATAGGTGACTAGTACTGAAGTAATAAAATTTCTCGATTTACGGATTGATGATAGATAAAAGGGTAGGATTAGGGCCCTGTTTGGTTCCATGGGCTAATGTTTAACCATCACCTTTTAGTCTCAAATTAGCCCTCAAGGATCCAAACAGGTGGGCTAATTTTGAG
>CM020188.1:7052725-7097879 GCA_009805545.1 Oryza longistaminata | reverse complement strand
AGAGGGGGAGGTGTGTGTCCAATTCCAACATAAGCCAACCATTCCATAGTGTCCAAGTGATATGAGAATTCCCAAAGTCTAAAGTTATAAAACCACCTAATGTTGCCTAATTAATCAGCGAAGCATCTACCTAAATTCATACTAGTGGAACCATGAATAGAGTACCCACTAGTTGGGGTTTTATCTTCCTAGGGTGAACAAGGTGATATAAACAATAGCAGCAATAATAAGGTCATAACAAAGGTAAATAGGCATGGCTAAATAAAACAGTGATAATGCGGGAATTTAAATAAAGCGATAATGCATTAATTTAAATCAAAATAATTTTATAAACTGGGATTCAATATGCTCAAGGATGATGCGACTTGCCTTGCTTAGAGAGAACGGCCTTCCGAACATTCGATGACGACCACGAACCACGCTTCGGGAACCTCTGGAACGACAGAAGCTACGCGAAGCACACAAGTAAAGCTACAAACCTAGAAAGAAGCAATAACAATACTTAAAAAGAAAGGCACAGGGTTCTTTAGGTTATAACAAACATTAAGAGACTTGAGCGGGTCAATTCGGAATTCGTATGACCAAGATATGATTATCCGAAGTTTAATGCTGTTATATGGAGATTTACGGATTATTGTAATTAGGTTTTGCAACTATAAAACATGTGTAAGCGCTAACCTAGAAAAGACAGGAAGACTGCGCTGTTGACATGCGGACCCCACATGTCAACCTAAGGGACCACGGTGGACTGGGTACACAGAGACGGTCCACGTGTCGACGGAAGCGGACCCCGTGTGTCAACCGAAGCAAGTGGCCGACAAACGGACTCTACTAGACACCACGCAGGCTGCACACGTGGAAACCACACGGCTACCGAGCGGGCACACAAACACAGTCACCACATGCACACACGAACGACTACCGACACCGGTACACGGGTACCGGGGTCGACAACCGCACAACGGGCACGGGGCGACACCGAAAGGACGAGGACGGAGGCAGCGAGAGGAGAGATCCTTACCACCACGCAACGAGGCGTGGGAACGACGACGACGAACGAGCGCGGCAGAGACGGACGGGAACGACGGAGACGAATGCCGAGGGGACGACTTCGGTGGCGATCCTTGGACGAAGGCGAGACACGGCCGGCGCAACGCTTGATGATGCGAAGCCGAGGACGAAGACGACGATGGGGCTGCAGCACACTTGACGAAACGCGGGCGACAAACGCGATCGGCTTGACGAAGGGAGGGCCGACGACGAGCGCAACCGGGAACGACGAGAGGACGATGACGAAGACCGGCGGGGTTCGGATGGAGGGGAGGTGAGGCCGAGGACAACCTTGCCGCTGCGATGCCGGAGGAGGAGATGGCGACGTCGGCTGGCTCACCGGCGAGGAACAGTAGCCGCCCGGAGGAGAGGTACTGGACTCCAACGAGGAGGAAGGGGAGGCCGGCGCGGCGGCGGCGGTCTCCGGACGAAACTGAGGGCAGGCCGGGGTGGAGGTCGACGCCGCAGTACCGGGGAAGGTGATGGAGACGTCGGCCGGCGATCTGGCGCGACGACAGGGGCGGTTGGAGATGGTGCAGTGGCGGCAACGCCATTGGACGCTGGCAGGAATGTGTCTCCAGTGGTCTCCGTGCAAAACGGAGGACACGCCGAGGAAGAGGAGGCACGCGCGGGGAGGGCCGAGTGGGCCGCGGGGAGGAGGAGAGAGGGGGAGGGAGATGGGCCGAATTCGGCCCATTAGAGAGAAGGAGGGATTTTAGGGTTTTTCTTTTTATAAAATCATTTTAACTTTGTTTATTTCTTAATAATTATTATTTGTGCTCTGAAAATTCCACTAAAATTTATTTACACATTTTAGGCTTTTAGGAAATATACAAAAATCCTCCAAGCCTTAATTGACTTTTAACTTTGCACCTTTTAATTTTTGAAGGCTTTCACAAGGATTTTAATTATTCTAGGCATAATTTAAAGGGTGTATTTTAGGGTCGTTTTAGGACGCGACAAAGACACTAGTTAGCGGTGAATACGTAGACGCCCAACAACGGTGGTGTGACCAACCAACCGTGTAGGCGGGAACACCAGTCGGCGGCGAAGTAAGAAAGCCGACGGTGATGTGCTGACTAATCCATTCCCAAAGCGTAGGAGATAAGCCTATAGCCATGAATCCCTACTATGCATATCTAGATTTTGATCCTGCAACATAAACATATATAATGAGTGGTATCTAATGTAAATACAGTACCCGAAGAAAATTCAAGTATTTTAAAATATTTATGAAGATGTGTTTATCCTCTTGTCAATTTTGATTTCCCCGAGAAGATGATCCCTTACGTTTAAACACTTTGCCCGACTAGTCATTGACATGAGTTCGTCATTAATAGAACAAAGTTTCACGGATCAGAATTTACTACTCAGGTACTTTTGCAATTGTTGAGAGCAGAAAATAATTTATCTTATCTCTATGCTTTTGATTTCTTCCGAGTAATATTTAGCACCTTGCATTATACACTCCATCCAATGAGCCCCTGGGTGCTAGTAATCGGCCCAAAGGTAACTATCCATCGACAAACCAACGGAAAGCATAGGGAAATAAGCTTTATAACTCGATAGGCGCTTTATTTCTACTCAGATTATGTCGCAAACAATCAAGATAAACATGATGAAAATTGGTTTTAGAAAATATGATATGACATCTGTAGTTCCCCGACTCACTGCTCAATGGAGAACCAATTGATGTAGTGAGTCAGAGAAAAAATAAAATAGCATGTAAAGAAGAAAATTAATGATGACTTAGCATTTCAGTATTCCCCTTGGTGTGGCCGACGTGGGGACGTAAACGACCAGCAATGGTGGCGTGACTAACCAACCGTGTAGGCGGAAACACCAGTCGACGGCGGCAGAGGCAAGCTGGAGCTGAAGACGAAAACGCCCAACAATGGTGGTGTGACCAACCAACCGTGTAGACAGAAACATCAGTCGGCGGATGACGAAGGCAGCCAGCGATGAAGACGAAAACGCCCAGCAACGGTGGTGTGACCAACCAACCGTGTAGGCTGAAACATCAGTCGGCGGCAAACGAAGGCAGCCAGTCGGTGAAGACGGAGACGCGCAGCAACGGTGATGTGACCAACCAACCATGTAGGTTGAAACACCAGTCGGCGATGGACGAAGGCAGCCAGTCGGTGAAGACGTACACGCCCAGCAATGGTAGTGTGACCAACCAACCGTGTAGGCGGAAACACCAGTCGACGGCGGCAGAGGCAAGCTGGAGCTGAAGACGAAAACGCCCAACAATGGTGGTGTGACCAACCAACCGTGTAGGCTGAAACACTAGTCGGCGGCAGACGAAGTCAGCCAGTTTGTGAAGACGTAGACGCCCATCAACGGTAGTGTGACCAAACAACCGTGTAGGCGGAAACACCAGTCGGCGGCGGACGAAGGCAGCCAGCGGTGAAGACGTAGACGCCCAGCAACGGTGGTGTGACCAACCAACTGTATAGGCTGAAACACCAGACGGGGGTGGACAAAGGCAGGCCGACAGTGAAGACGGAGACGCCCAGCAACAGTGGTATGACCAACCAACCGTGTAGGCGGAAACACCAGTCGGCGGTGGACGAAGGCAACTTGTCGGTGAAGATGTAGACGCCCAACAACGGTGGTGTGACCAACCAACTGTGTAGGCTAAAACACCAGTCGGCGGCGGACGAAGGCAGGCCGGCGGTGAAGACGGAGACGCCCAGCAACGGTGATGTGATTTTGTAAATGTTGTAAACCTTTTAGTTTTATTAATATAGCACAGTAGGAGCCTCTTCTTCTGTTTTAGACGCGCAGCAACGGTGGTGTGACCAACCAACCGTGTAGGCAGAAATACCAGTCGGCGATGATAACGGCAGCCGATGGTGAAGACAATGTCGCCATCAGCAACGGTAGCGGTGGACACCAATTGATTGCGAAGTGACGCCACGTAATTATATGCAGACAACAACAAAAAAGAGCAAGAGATTAATCTGTCTTTAGGAATCAATCTAATAAATAATGCTAGATTGAAAGGGAAAAAGAACCCAGACGACGTTAAACTCGCTAAGATCAATGTCCTTAGCGGGATTGGATCCGAGTTAGAGAGAACGAGCTTAGAGCAGTTCCTTGTGACGTTCTTGAAACCGAACGAGATTGAAGTGATCTTGAGCGTAGTCCTACCGGAAAACATATTCGTTGATAGCCTTGGTCAACTTCATCTTTGCCGTTGGCCGGCACAATGTGTAGGAGCAGCTACGTGTCAGGTGGATGCCTGCAGCGATGACGTAGAGCTCTGGGTATGTCTGTAGCAGCAGCTCGGCTTGTCGACATAATATATGCATGAAAACAAATACAATTGTGATCAAGTTAGCATAAAAATTAATGCTTATATGTGTAGTTGATTATGTGAACAGGTAAACAAGTTAATTTGTTTGATCCCCTCATGGCGCTCATGCTCCTGTGTACACGTTGGTTGTCTACGCAGGTTTTCAATCAGCGGCATGATGCGCCTTGATTTCGACCAGCGTATGAAAACAACAAAATACCAGAAAATCAAACAACGATTAGAGATTAATCTAATAAAAATTAGATTGGAACAGCAAACCCGATTTGGATATTGGAGCCGTTGATGATGCAATGCTGCCGATTAAATAATTTGCTTGGTGCGAAGTGAGCATAGCTCAACTGGTTAGGTTCCTTGTGGTGGAACCAGCCCACCCGGGTTCAAATCCTAGATTTGACACGGGTGCTCGCATTTACGGCTAATTATTCTTTCAGTGGTAGGCGACGTACCCGTCGACAGCGAGGCGCCTGTGGTGACTTCGTCAATCTCAAGACATGCCGGCCCAGTCTTCCGGAGGTGCTCATAAGGGTAGGGTGTGCGTGTGTGCGTTCATAGGGGTGAGTGTGCGTACGTTGTGAGCGCCTGCGTTTGTACCGTGTTTCTCAAAAAATAATAATAATAATAATTTGCTTGGTAATCTGGTTCTTTGATTTGCACTTGACGATCGAGGATGTATGTCCAGCATATACACGGTCATGCCGTCTGATGCCTCTGTTTGATTGGTTGGCTCGATTGCCATGCATGTTGGCATGCATATGTGTATAGATGGGAACACACACTCACGTGAAGACCCTTTTTTTTTTTTTTTGAGAGCTCTCCACTTTGAGTACAAGCTGTAGTATCTGAACATACGTGCAAACGCACTCCACCACGCACACACACTCCACACACACCCCTACACGCATGCTAGACCTATCAACTATACACACACGTGCTAATGAGATACACAAAGCCACCTAAGGACCTTGTGCGTGACGAGGACGTCACTATACTATTGTGGCACTGACACGGGAGAGCTGAAAATTTATTTGGGAATAAATCCCGGTGAGACGCGCGGGTGATAATCCCAGGGATCGAACCCTTGCGGGCTGCTCACTCACCAGCGAAGCTAGCCAACCGAGCAACGCTCGGTTCTCACGTGAAGACCCTTGATAACTCGAGGAATAACTGACGCCCAATTGTAGATTGATTTGATCGGTGGTCAGCCTCTTAGTTGATCGACTTGTTCTAGTCAGAATTTTTGGCGACGTTGAAATCAAGCTTCTTGTTGAGAAGAACATGGCCCGGATGAAGGTAGTACCAACAGTGCTGACAAATAATTCCATCACACTTGTCGACGAGGAACTCGACGAACCCCTACCTGGCGCGCCGACTGTTGAAACAAGATTTTGGCAATATGAAAAGGGGGTAGCGCACAAGACCTAAAAGTGGATGGATGCGGAAACAAGGATTTAGATAGGTTCAGGCCCTCTCAATGAGAGGTAATACCTTACTCTTGTTTGGGGTTTGAATCCGCCGGGTGTGTATTGATCTGACGATCTAGTTGTGAATCTATGTGTTCATGCCCCTAGATGGCTCCATGCCCACCTTATATAGGTTGGAGGGCAAGGTTACAAGGAAAAACCTAGCCATACACGGCATCAGTTTCCTAATCTATTATATGATAGTACTCGGTCAGGGATCTATACCCTGCCTTAAGATACATGGCAACATGGCAACCTAGTCCTAGTCTTATACATATTCTATATACAAGATCTATCCCCTATCCCCTGTAACCAGTTGGATAGCCCAGCCGTGTGGGTATGTTGTACCCATAATCTCCACAAGCTTCTCAGAATTTGAAACAAAACCTAGACTATTTGGGGACCTTCTGATTCATGGAGAAGTTGTAGCAGCTATGGAGAAGTTGTAGCAGCTAGACGCTCCCCCAAACTAGCCCTAAGTGTCTCATAATACCATTGATCATAATATGTATTCATAAACTCGTGTGTGTATATATGTGTGTATATATATATATATATATATGTCCTAAGTTTAGTGGTTGAGTCATATATCTACCTCACATAAGCCAAAAAAGCTTCTCCAACCTAGCTTTTGGCTTAATAGTGTTAGAGTGGCTTATGGCTTCAAATAAGCCAAACGGAAAAGCTGCTTGTTTGTTTAGGCTTAGACTTTTCGACTTATAAGCCTAAACAAAGAGGGCCTCAAACTAATTAAGCTTAGAGCTATTCCTATTTTTTGTTAGTGCGTTTTAAAATAGATAAAACTTTCTATATATAAAAAGTGCTTTACAAAATCTAATAAATCAATTTATCAAGTTATAATAATTAATACTCAATTAATCATATGCTAATCACACTTTTCGTTTTGTATGCATTAGCCAAAACCATCCGCCAACCGAAAGGAAAGCACCCTTAAGCCAATCCGCACAACAGGTAACATCTTGAAAATCATAAGACTGAAAAAATATGGAGAGCACTATGGCCCGGACGTCCGATAGTACACCAAATATCGAATATCGGATGCCTGCCCTTCTGTTTCGTGCGTGCATGTGCTTGTGCATGCTTGTCGCGCTGCTTTGCCTCTGCTTGCTCTTGCCTCTGCCTTTCCCTTAGTATACTGTATATGCCCTGCATGTCAGTGCTATCTGCTCTCTCTCCATTCTCTCTCATACTACATGTACTTACTTTTTTTATGAGTTTTAAATTATTATTCTCCTAAAATACATATCCAATATATGATTATATTACACTGTTACATTCGTCATAATTAAATATTCGTACCAAGATCTCACATAGTTATATTTCGACACACACACATAAATTGTGTGTAAGAAAATAATTGTTTCACTATTTATAAAAAAATGTTTCATCACCCGTGCAAAAATGTTTCAACTCACCTCATGAAATGAAATGTTTCAGTGAAATACATTGTATAAAAAATATTGACTGCAACAATCATGACCACTACATGAGACATTAAATATCAATGAGTGAAACATAAAAAAAAATCATACTAAGCATACAACATACTGTATATATTTGCAAGTACTTAAGTTTGTTGAAATATTTTTAAATCACACGTGAAGCACAGTTGTTGTTGTTGAAAAAGAAAATATAGTATTTGTAAAACATCCAAAAGAATACCATGTGCAACATTTACATATGACCTAGTGCAACATAAATGATATACTAGTTGAAACATCCAAATAATACTGTGTGCAACACTAGAAGATCGAAAAAATATATAAAAATGTCAATGAAATATAATCATGTGGGGTCTTGTTGTAAAGATTTAATTATAACAAATTCAATGGTTTAATCGGATCCTGGATTAAATAAATAGTTTAGCAAGAAAAAACATTTGAAGGTAATGGCTACTCTTTTATTTCTTTCAGGGATGAAGCTATAATATCTGGGTTGGTAATACACTATTTTGGTAATACACTAGCTTGAAGCCCGCAAGCGTTCGATGGGATCGGACGTAAGATAGGAAGCATTCTCCAAAAAATGGACGTAAAGTTTTGGACCTTCTTAAAAAAACATTCACATCAAGCTGTCATATTCGAATGGTGTTAAGTCCACCATTTTATTTAAAGTAGCAGAACCTAAAAGAATTTTGTTCAAAATATCCTAACCATTCATTTTTTTATGAAAGCTTTGGTTTTAGTTAATCCTTTGTTCCCAAAGCTATATTTCAAGTAAAATTCAATAGCCAAACTATTTTCAAATTATTAAGTTCCAAATCTTTATTTTCAAAATGTAAAAGTTCCTTATATTTTTCAAAATACAAACTACATTCAAATAGCTTTGGTGTCTAAAATGAACTCCTAAAATGTTGCTTTCAAAATACCAAGTATTTGGGGTTTTATATTTAGATATTTTAGAATAATCTATTTTCACAACACTACTTAAAAACAGCTTTTTTTTGGCGACCAAAATGGATTTTTACTGGCAGCTAATGTCACCGCCTGCGACATAAGGCTTTCGCTGGCGGCCGGTCGGCTGCCAATAAAAAACAATTTTCGCAGGAGGCTAAGCTAAGAAGGTTGCCATTGAAAAAGCGATCTTGAGTGATGTCATCTAAAGAGACATGTTAGAGAAAATGTTTTTAGGAGAAAAAAAATAAGGATCCACAATCATTGTTCAAATCCCCAATCCCCAAACACATGTCCTAAATCCCCAATCCATAATCACTGTCCCAAATAACCAATCCCTAATCACATATCCCAAATCCCCAATCCACAATCACTATCCCAAATCCCCAATCCACGATCACTATCCCAAATCCCGGCCCTAGTCGCAATCACTGTCACAAATGATTGCGCCCTAATCGATGAAGAAGTCGATGTCGTCAACGGCGGCATCGCCTAAGTGGTGGAAGTACCCCTTCCAGATCTGTCGTCGATGAAGAAGTCGATGCCGTCAACGGCGGCATCGCCAAAGTGGTGGAAGTACCCCTTCCGGATCAGTTGTCCCTTTCCCACCGCTGAGGTCGTCGCTGCCGTCACCGAGATGTGGTTGTCGTCGTCGCTGCCATCACCGAGCCAGTCGCAACCCTAGCTGCATATATGTGTTAGATTGAGCAGGTTTGATCGTTTTCAGCTTAGCCTAGTGGCACCGTTACCATATTAATTAGGATTATACCTTAGTTAGCATTTTGTGTATTTTTAGATGTGTTGGTATATGTGTGACTCGAGCTTTGCATGGTTAGCAAATTGTTTGTTGCCGGGCCACATGCATGCTTCGTGGATTTTCATGGTGTTGGTCCGATTTTGAAAAAAAAAACATATCTTTTGGTTTAATGTCTCGAGTGTTTTTTTTTTAAAAAAAGTCGGAAACACTAGCAGAGATGGCCTTAGATCCGAAATAGTTTGAAAAAAACTATGAAGTCAAGAGAGGTTAAACTGTTAATTTAATAATAGAGAACACAATGGTGCAAGCTCTATTTTCTTGATATTGCATGTTTAATTTCACTATGAATGCTTGTAAAGTGATATATGATGACACGATCTTTATTGTTATTGTTGGTATTTCTTATGACCACAGATAAATCCGTAAGCGCACGGAATACCGCTGTAGCACTTCACCTTCGGGTGACCCCAAAAGGATATCGAACTCAGGGAACGTGTGTAATCTATCTAAGGCAAAGACTATCCAAGGACAACAATTGATGGTAGGCAGGCTAGGCTAGAGAGGACTTTCTATGTGTTTTAATTATCTAAGATAAGCAAATGTAATTTCCTATTTGTTGCTTCGGACACAGACCCCTACTGGTCTGCCAGTGTGGTTCCGGCTATAGCTCTATGATGTATTCGAACGTGAAGGATTACTGGGATGAAATTCAGGGCTGTCTCCACCTGCCGTCTACCCCTGACAAATCCGTAGGATACACAAGAAACAAAGGTAATATCTAACCAAGACACCACGCCTAAGTTATTAATTAGTACTCTAATACTTGCGCAGGAACTTTCTTCTCTATGCGGAGTCCTAGTACTAAAGCACTTAGTACGAATAGTAAAAAATGAACACACAAATATGGAAATCTATCTCACTCAGACTAAATAATTAAATAACATAAGAAAGGATCTTGAATGTTTACTTGATAGAAGAAGTTTCTCCGAACCCGGAGCAGAGTGTACCATTGGTAGAGAAATGCTCTTTACTCCCGGTTTAGAACCCTTTGTAGTCCCGGTTTTCCAACCGGGACTATGAATTCGGGACTAAAGATCCGGTTTAGTCCCGGTTCAAATACCCAGGACTAAAGATCGATAGAATCTTTACTCCCGGTTGGTGTTACCAACCGGGACTAAAGGGGTAGCGCCAGTCTCATTCTTTTTTTTTTTCATTGTTCTTTTGAATATTGATTTCGCACCAATCTCCCCAAAATCACAAAATCATCACAAATTCCAAATCGAAATCGAGATGCTCCCTACATCCCCAGATCAAAGTAGCAACATCACAAATCATAATATTCACATCACAAATTGTCAGAAAAAAACATCACAAATTATAAAAAAAATTACATCACAATCACAGATACATCACAGATCACAAATACACCACATATCCAGATCCATGAAATCACAAGTTAATAAAAAAAGAAAGAAAAAAGAAAAATCCGGCCGCCGAGCTCCCGCCGCGAGCGGCCGCCGCCGCCGCCTCCTATGCGGGCGTCCGTCGCCGCCTCTTACGCGGACGGCCGCCCACCTCCTCCCGGCACGGGCCGTCGACTGCGCCCGGGCCCCCGCCGCCACGCTTCCGCAACGAGCTCCTCGCCAGCTAAGTGTTGAGAGAGAAGGAATAGAAAGAGAGAGAGCAAGGGATAGAGAACAGGATAAGGATAAAAGTGTGAGAGAGATGAGGAGGAATAGGAGATAGAAATTTTTGAGGATAGGAGCAAGGGATTATATACAGTATATTTGATTTTTAGTTCCGGTTGAAAACAACCCGGACTAAAGTTAGGATTTTAGTCCCGGTTGGTAACAGCAACCGGGACTAAAGATCTCTAGGGACTGGCAGCCTTTGACACGAGATGAACCGGGACTAAAGAACATCTTTAGTCCCGGTTGGTGTTACTAACCGATAACACGAACGGAATTAAAGATGACGTAGTCCCCTTACAGTTATAAAACGGGACTAAAAATACTTTTTAGTCCCGGTTTTTAATGGAACCGGGACTATTGTGGATTTGGGTCGACCGACCAAAGATGGTTTATCCACAAGTGTACCGACAGCTCTGGTACTCCTCCAGAATTCCTTCTAGAAAGCTACACTCGTCGAGGTAGAAGTCGGATGAGCGCCAAACTTCCAGGCACTCCTCCAGAGCTTCCCCTCACTCTCTACCTATTTCTAATGTGCAAAAGATACAATAGAGCCTCTTGTGATTCAGCTCAAAGTTGTGTGCTGTGAATGAATGAGAGGGGCTCTATTTATAGCCTCCATATGACGGTTCCAGGTATGGGAAACGACCAAACTACCCTCCAACCGTCATTAGGATGAAACCAGGACCGTCCATGTGTAATCTAGCAATCAACGGCCACGAAACGGGTTCGACCGAACCCATAAACCCTCTTCCCGGCCTCTCCCTTGGCCGGTAGGTAGCTTATTGGCCCCCCAACATCATGTACTTTGATTTGGCCCAATTCTAAATGATTTTGGTTGACATATGGGCCCTCCAATTCATGTAAGCGTGTCCTGAATGCGCGGGAGTACATTTCATCGCATGACATATGTTTTTTCTCCTCAAAATACCTGCATACACATATTTCACCAAATACTAGTGGAAATGATTAGTAATAAACCCTACCACTAAGTTGGATATTATATTTTATTTCATTATATGCATGTATTGATGGTCAAATATTATGATTTAAGGACCGTCAACAACATCCCCACACGTAACATTTGCTCATCCCGAGTGAAGGCTATGGACTCTACAATAGAGTTATGACTTCCTTACTAACAATCATGCAAACAAATTATTCAAAGTCATATCTGTACTTGTGGATCTTTGTAGTGACTAACATACAATCTTGAGCAATTGAGAAATGGAACAATCTTGACTCAAGTCACCCTAACTTTTCATGAAGAACAACTTGAGGTTTTTCATGTAACACAAAATTATAACTTTTCTTTGCTCCTCCATTGATTCTCTCGATCACTCAAAGTGTATAATTCCACACAAAGGCATATGATTGTGCCTTTTCTTTTCCTACCATCTAATAAGGCATATGTGGAGCTCAGGGTATGGAAAAGAGTAGAGCATTACTTGCATGACATATATTGCTAAGTCAAATAATGGATCCACGGAAATACAAGTCATACTTCTGGTCAAGAATGTGCATGTGTATGTGTATGGTAAATTTATGGGTGGAAGAAAATACTAATAAAATAACTCCTTTTGTATACCTCATCCTCCATTTATTTTCTCTTTTAAAATTTGGGAGAGTGCATGGCTATTTTTTTCTTTGCTTTTTCTTTTTCCCCCTTTTTTTTCTCATCATCATGCTCCATACTTGTATCCATACTTGTATGAACACTTTTTTTCTTTCTTTTTGCATAGCCATGCCTCTCTCACTTTTTTTCTTTAAAAGAAATTTGGAGGAAGAGGCATAAATGACATGGAGTATTTATTTTGTGGACTATGGATGAAATGAATGGTAAATGAGAAACGCTAACTTCCAGCGTAGAAGTCAAGCATATGTGCGTTTATATGGAGTATATGTGATCTTGACCATGAAAGTATGAAAAGCATTTCACACGGGTCTCAATATTTGACAATGCTCAATGTAATAACAAGCAGCGTATGTAGCAAGCTAATTATTAACGATCAACCTACAGCTCTAGTGGGAATGAAAATATCAATGGGTAGTTTAGCATCGTTATATTTTTTTTCTTTTTATAAAATTCCCAAGTGTACAACATGAAGAGCAGGATTTGTATCATCAGACTATATCACATTCATCAATTACCTAGATAGCATGAGGTCCCTATTGGATATATCACTACAAGTAACGAGTAATGAGCTAAGAATAATAGGCATGCATGTTATTTTCAGGAAGACCATAAACTCTAATTGTACCATCCCTAGCTTAAGTTCAATTATCTTTGATATTTTAGAACTGATGATCAAATTAAACTCAAGATAAAATGGATGTCCAAAGGAAAAATTGTGCAAACCTGCGCTCTGTATAAAACAAAGGACGATTCATGGGAGAGGTGGTTCAGCCGAACTGGAGATTTGGCTGACCCTTAGATGGGTATGTCTGCATCAATTTCCTTGGTGTGGCTTGTCATGGCTCATCACTTCTAGGGTGATCTTGCTTTGGTTATGGCGTTGATGTGCAAGATCACCCCAACACTTGTTTTTGTTCCTGGGAGGCTTTATTGGACACAAAAAAGAAAAAAAAGACAAAAATGAAGCAAAAATGACTCACTTGGTTGGAAGACCAAGGAGCCAACTTTATTTTATTTTATTCATGAAAGCTAGACCTAAGATAACTGGACCGGGGGGGGGGAGGGGGCTAAGGACTCTTGACATTGAAAACTAATGGATCAAGAGGGACCTAAAGACTCTGGGTAGACTCTAAAAGAGACTACATTCACAACATCTAAGTCACGATTAACTTCTAACGGATCAAGGAAAACATTTAAACGATGGCCATTTACCTTGAAAATGTTACCTTCATTGTCGCGCAGCGTGACAGCTCCATGTGATGAAGAGTCAATGATGGTATACGGACCCATCCATTTGCTTCGAAGTTTTTCATGTCCGAAAAGCTTCACCCGTGAGTTGAATAGCAGCACCTTGTCCCCTGCTTTGAACTCCTTGTGCTTGATTTATTTCTCATGCCATCTTTTGGTCCTGTCCTTATATATATCTTGGCATTGTGGTAGGTCTTGTCCCTCCATTCCTCCAGCTCAGAGAGTTGCATCTTCCTGTGCTGTCTGGCTCCCTTTAAGTCCATACTCCAAGTCCGGATAGCCCAGTGCGCCCTGTGTTCCAACTCTACCGGAAGGTGACAAGTCTTCCCGTAGACAAGTTGGTATGGTGACATGCCGATGGACGTGTTATAAGCAGTCCTATATGCCCAGTGGCGGAACCAGGATCTTCGGACGCCTAGGGCCCAAAATAAAGGCTAGAACTTGCCATGCCAAATGTGTAGCAAAGTATAGTACAGGTTGGAAAAAAAATACAAGAGTAAACTAAAATTTTCATTAGCATACCTATTGAACAAATCTTCATGATTTTCACTCTTCATCAATACGAGGTAGAGAACTTGAACTAGAACCTATAAAAGAGATATTGCATATGTAAGTGATGCAAATTATGGGAACTAAATTGTGTACAAAATACAAAGCAATGCATGACATACCTATAGATGCAGGTAATTTATGCTTGCGGGTCCTCATAGCATGGTAATGTGATATAATTTTGTCATCTTCAACACTAGCAAAAATATCTCGCTCAATATAGCAAATCATGCAGTGATTCGTCCAATCATTATTCATCTTGTTCCGCAACTCAGTTTTAATAATGCTCATAGCTGAGAAGGCTCTTTCTACTGTTGCCGTTGCAACCGGCAAAATCAAGGCTAGTTCAATTAAGCGATATACCAATGGAAATACAATGTGCCTATCACTTTGAACCATCTTGACAGCAAGATTACCAAGATTACCAAGGTCACAACAGCTAGAGAAATCCGGATCAACTCTCACATCAGAAATGAACATATCAAGTTGATTCCTAAGCATAATACAATCATATTCTAAGAAATTAGCCACATAGACCTTAGCGAGTTCAATTAGCCTTTCTTCATTGTAATTGGCAAAAGAATTTCTTGGATCAAGACAAGCAATGCATCTCAATAGTTGAGTAGACCTTTCAGCAAAGCGATTGTTCAACTCAACGATAATTTGATCAACTACTACATTGAATATCTCATTGCTAAAATGATGGAAATAAGTTACCAATTGGCCACCACGACCCCTTGAACGACCTCTCTTGGTTATCTCATCATCTATATTTGCCACTATTATATTATGTTTGACACAAAAGTTCTTTGCCTCTTCAAAAAGCTCATCCCAACCATGTTGCCTTGTGTCATTAATTTTTTGCAATGTTGTCCCAACCAATCCTACAGCACGCACAATGTTTTGGTCTTTCTTTTGCAAGCATTGAGATAGATCATTAGTTTTCCCTAATATCTTGATCATAAGATGCATTATAAGTACAAACTCAAAGCTCTCCATTTTTTCTAATAAACCTGCAGCTGTGATTTTTGTAGAAATTGTGGCATCTTCACACATATTCTCTAGTACCTCCAAAACAGCATCCCACATGAGTTGAAGGCGACACAAAGTTTTGTGATGTGAACCCCATCTAGTGTCCCCAGGTCTTACAAGATTAGTTTCTTGGTTTTTTCCCCTTCCACTAAAAATTTCACCGGTCTCTAATCTATGCACTAGATTATCATGGTGTTGTTGGGCCAATTGATCATGTTTCTTACAAGAAGATTTAACAATGTTGACAATCATATTAGTGTAGTTGAAGAAATCCAATACAGAAGAACATCACTTGGCAACAGCTAGAAACAACTGCTAGCTGCAATTGATGTGCAAAGCAATGTATGTAAAAAGCATATGGGTTTTCATCAAGTACCCGTCTTTGCAGCCCATGAAACTCCCCTCTCATGTTTGATGCCCCATCATAACCTTGCCCTCGCACTTTATGGATAGATAAGCCAAGATCAGCGAGCATACCGTCCAGTGCTACCTTCAATGAAGCTGATGTTGTGTCACTGACATGTTGAATTCCGACAAATCTTTCAATTACATGTCCTGTATTGTTGATATACCTGTAGGTGAAGAGAAGCATAGTTGTTACTTGTTAATTAATGAAGGTATTTGCTCAAAAACACAAGGAAGAAAATCTGGACAGCAGCAACTAACCTCAAAACCACAGCCATTGGCTCCTTGATAGATGCATCCCGTGCCTCATCAATTAGTATAGCAAAATTCTTATCCCCAATTTCAGTTTTGATGACATTTAGGGTCTCTTCTGCACAACATTTACTGAAATGCTTTTGTATCTCCCCTGAAGTCATCAAATTGTTGCTAGGATCATTATCAAGTAATTTCCTAGCATTTGCATCTTTTTGTACCAATTTATCATCTCTAAAAAGTTCCCCTTATTCTTTGAGCAAGCAGACTCATCATGACCTCGGAATAGAAGAGCTTGCGATAGAAGAAATCTGACAACACCTAATATTATAGTAATGCGACCCAAATATAATTCATCCTGTAGGTGGGTTTCGCTAATCATCCAATGTCTTACATTTTATCTCTGGTTTTGAAAATCTTTACAATGTTTTCTAGCTTTATTGTGAGCACTGTTGACACCACCAACATGAGCATCAAACGAATGAGTGGCATTTTTCCAATACCTGGACCCTTCACCCGTATAGCTTTCAAAACCATAATTTTCAGGTCGGGGTTGCTTAAAAAGAAAGCAATAAAAACAAAATGCAGCATCCTTATGTTGATGCGAAAACACGAGGCCTGGGAGATCTGCTTAACTCCAGTGCAGGTCCAAAAAGCTTGCCTTTAGGTTCGTGAGCGTGCCAGTTGATTTGATCCTGCAATCAACAAGAAATAAAGACAAAGAAACCGCGGTTAAATCCATAAATGATAGCCGATCGGCCAGCTGCCGATGACGTATCATTTAACCTAGAGCCGATGTCATATTTGAATCGATCGGCTGTTTATAAGTAAACAAGACAGAACTAAATCTACTCGATCGGCTGTAGATATTAATGACATATAACTTGATGTCGACATATACTTAAATCAAGTGATTGGGATAGATCGGTCACCGTGCCGAGACAGTATAAATCACTTAGATCGAAATATATATTAACAGAAAGATTATAAGTATTTATAGCATAGCCGATCAGATAGGTTTAGTATGTATCGGCTAATACTCCGATACGGCTCTATATTAAGATATTACAACAGGCAAAATATACCAAACATAAAGCTTAATATATCTGAAAGCAATAGCATCTTAACATAAAGGGCAGATCTAGCATATCAATTAAGCACATAAAATATAAGGCTAAATCAGGTAAGATCGACTGAAACCCCGATACTACCCTAATCGACAACCAAAAACAGGCTAGAGACTACGTTCCTAATCACGACTTAATAGATCAAACTCAAATGATGCAGCATTAAGTATGAAAAGAAGAACAATATCTAGACAATCAAGCTGTTGGATGCTTCGTAGAGTGGTAGATACCCTATATAATCTAGGTCAACGTTGGTATTTAACCTGATCGGCTGCCTCCTAATGATAGATCTTAGCCGATTGAAGGTTAGATAACAATATTGTCAAATATTATATAGGATATATGATAACTCGACGGATTACATAAATAAGATTAGAGTATCATGAAGATGGAAGCACTAATCCCGAGAACGCAAGCCGCCATAACAAGTTTTACCTCTAGTTGAAGATCGAAACTGATGCAGCTCAACCCAAAAGTAAGAACTCGTCGAAACAAAACGAAAGTAAAAAGGTGGCGATGTGCCGAGAATGTATTGAACGTGTGTTGTCTATTTACGTGGGGTTCGGGGTCTATTTATACCCGAGATTACAATATATGTCCGTGTCGAACACGACCCTTATCTCCAACAAACTCTAAAATACCATAAGTCTTTGCGGCAGACTCTTGCCCAAGCTTATCCCTAAGGAATTTACATAAAATATCCTAATTAATACATACAATTGCCTTTTCAGGAATCAATCCGTGTGTGGCAATCCTCATGAAGTACGTTTACCCGGTCCGACAACGTGTACCGAGTCATATTGTTAGAATCGGCTCAATTGGCTAACCTTGTATGACTCAAACTCTGCCGACACTAACTGTAGCCGATTCGGTCTTTAGTCGATTCTTGCTCTGTTTCCGAAACGGCCTCTGCCTTGAATTCCGCCTCGATCTGATCTTCATCTCTGATACTTAGATTACCAAATTTGGTTGTTAACACATGCCCCCCAAGTCCGGAATATTTGGTAATGTTTCGGATTTGCATATCTGATTCTCGAAGAATATTGCTCATTGCCGTTTTTCCGACCGTTACTGCAGCGCTTTAAATACTAACCGTCACCCCCGAGAAACTTCACACCGTTACTT
This sequence comes from Oryza longistaminata, assembly GCA_009805545.1. Lineage (NCBI taxonomy): Eukaryota > Viridiplantae > Streptophyta > Magnoliopsida > Poales > Poaceae > Oryza > Oryza longistaminata. The sequence goes on along the minus strand of CM020188.1, from coordinate 7,079,814 downwards.
CCGTTTTCACCGCTTACGCCAACTTTGTCCTGTCTCTCTCCGGCGATCCCCTCGGTGCGCAAGGCGAACTCAAGGCGATTTCTCCTCCGGCCAAGCTCCCGCCCGCGGCGATGTCAACCTCCATCAGTCCGTCCGCCGCTCCTTCAGCCGAATACGCAGAGGTACGTGCCCATCGGCTAGATCCCCTTTTTGTGCGATAGATTGGTTTTTCTTGATCTCATCTTGTTTTCTTCTTCTCTATTCTTGTTTTGCATCTATAGCATCTGTCCAATCTAGTCGCAATTCCCAGTTTGTTGCATGAGTGGAACTATTTTCTTGGCCCCATCGGTAGTCTTGATCCTACTGAGTTCATTATCGCTGAAACCAATAGGATACCCTTTAGGTTGACCAACCCAAATCTAGGTCACTGAAAGAATACTTTCAAGTCCTGGCCTTCTCTTGAGAAAACTGCTCCCGAGAAAAGTTGGTCGGTGTAGTATAAGCGTGTATCGGCCAGTAAGCAAATTCATTGGGATGAACTAGGAATCGGCCAAGCGCTTGCTCTTACTCTAGCAAATTCGGCCAAGGATGAACCCCTGATGGCCTCTGCAGCATACTTTTGGTCCAACACGCTCAATGCTTTCTTGTTCAACCAAGGGCCGACGACCCCCACCTTGCTTGACACCACCATGATCACTGGCTTGGATGTGACCTCATCGGCTAACCTTATGAGCTTGAACACCAAGAATCAGTTTAACTTCAGAACCAATAGCATAGGTGGATGGTTTGGTTATGTAGCAGCATACATGGGCAAAGGACCTATTACCCCTAGGGAGCACACAACCTTTCTTCTGATGTGGCTTGAGAAATTCCTCTTATGTGGATCAAGCTGTGGCCCCACAACTAATTGGCAGTTCTTAGCTGAAGCCCTTGAAACCAAAAAGCAAATTCCTTTGGGCAAAATCCTTCTCGGCTATTTATATCAAACGTTAAGTAATGCATCGGCCAAGTTAGCCACGGGCTCGGTAGTGGGTGTAGGTGGACCATGGTGGTTGTTGCAGACATGGCTCAACCTCATCATCATGAAAGTTGTGGATCGACCACCCCTGATAGATGCTGAATTCTCAAGACTGGAGTTGATCATCGATGAAGATGGGGAAGAGAAAACCCATCGGAGATGCATGTCATATGGAGAAGCTGCATCTACACCAGCCGACGCTGGAGCAAAACTATCGGCTGAACTGCTCAAAGACTGGTTTTCAGTTTTTATGAAGGATTTCAAAGAGATGCTCGAATCTGGTTTCCATATGAAGATTCAATGAGCTTTGATCTCCCATCGGATTTCAGATTTGAAGACATCAACTCTGAGAAATTTGAAAAATCCAGAGAGGTCTTCTCGGCTGCTATCAGTCCATGCATTCTTCCTGTTGGCATCCATCAAGGGAGGAATATACAAGCATCTTATGAATTCTATCATCCGATGAGCTCAGCTAGGCAATTTGGAATGGGGCAGTTGCCAATCGACTTGTATTTTGCCGATAAGATCCAATGCAGGGGAGAGATTTCATCAACATTGATGATGGATCGGCTACTCAACATCCCAGGGCCTCCTTTGGGCAGTATTGAAAATATAGAGCTAGCCAAGTTCAGGAGCCAAAATTTTGACAGATGGTGGGGTGAATGGAAGCAACATATATTCCATCAATCGGCTTCTATGTACATGACAGATTTGTTCCCGGACGTTGTCCCTCAGGTAAATACTTACTCCATCAATTCTGCAAACATGATTATCAGCCGATTCGTATCTTGAACTAATCTCCTTTTCTATTTTGCAGACGACAGAATCCTCTCCTCCTCGCAAAAGCAACAGCGGCAAAGATATAGAATATGCTCTGGGACTTATCCCAAATGGAGGTGGATTAGCTCCTCCAGTCATCGGCTTTCATGCCCCCAAGACCTCAAGTCTACTCCATGGGCAAATAAGAGATCCAACTGATGCTGGCAGGAAAAGAAAGATCAAGACATCGGCTGTCGATCCATCGGCTATGGCTCCTAAGAAAACGACTAAGAAGAAAACGACCAAGCCAGTCGATGACCTGCCTGCCTTAGATCCATCCATAGAACAAGCTTTGGATGAAGAAGAGATCGAGGAAGATGTAGATCAAGCCGCAGCCGGACTAAGTGACTCAGAACACACACCATCAGCTTCTCCCAAACGAACTCGTCCAACCCCTGCAGCTCCATCCCACTTGTCAAGAGTAAACATATTTCCATGATTCCCTCTTGTAACCATTTTACTCATAGCCGATCACTCATAAATTTTATATCTGCAGAAAAAGAAAACTGCTGTAAAGAAGAAATCGACAGCAGCACCATCCAAGCCAGCTTCACCGGTAAGATCTTTTCTGTGTAAGTCTCTTTTAACCCTGATTACGACTGATGCTGATCAACACTTTGTCTTTTTCAGCCTCCTCCTCCTTCACCTCCTATGCAGTCGACACCAAGTGATCGGACTCCATCGGCTGCAGGCAGCCATAATGTTGAAGAGGAAGAACAACCAGCTGCTCCTGTTATCCCAATAAGTCTTTTACTACCATGAGTCTCAGATCGGCAATATAATGTTCGATACTTAACTGTCTTCAATTTTCTCTTTCGCAGGTCTTAGCCGATCTGTTTTCTTTTGACATGAAGGATTATCTTGATGAAGCAGAAGAAGATACTACCAGCAAGGCCTTGGCCCCTCTGTCCGATGACGTGAAAAGAACACTTGAAGATATCTCTCATTGGCTAGAGGCGTCATCGCTAGACAACTTGGTGGTTGACTGTGGATCAATCAGGACTCGACTGCATGAGATCCAGTCTCTAATTCCTGATGAGCTAGCCGATGTCCTTACTCCAGCTGTTTATCTTCAGCAACACCAATTCAAGCTGGAGAAGGCTAAGCAAAGATTAGCCGATCGTCGGGAACGCAAAGATATCGAAGCCACAATCCAAATCAATCGGCAACTCGTGCATGAAGAGAAATCTAAGCTTGATCAGCTGTCGGAGGGTCCGATCAAGTCCAACATTGATCGGCTCGAAGCTCGAAAGATTGAGCTTTTGGCGCAACTTGAAGAATGCAACGCCGAGCTGAATTTGGAGCAAGAAAATTAGCTAATCTTCCAAAGACTATTGAAGAGCAGAAGTCGAGGCTGAAATCGGCCATTAGAAATGTTGCTGATAAGACTAAGTCCCTAAAAGTCATCCCTGGAACCGATGCTCAAGACGCCCAAGCAATCGAAGAAGTCGAGCAAATCAGACAACGGGCTGTATCGGCTATCCAGCGTTACTTGTCTCAATGATTGATCTTGTAATAGGGCTTAGAAAATTTTTGTAATCGGCTAAGAAAACTTTGATACTCCTGTGTGCCGATTAATACTCCCTTTGTATTTTAATGTACGACGCCGTTGACTTTATAACCAATGTTTGACCACTCGTCTTATTCAAAATTTTTATGCAAATATAAAAATACTTATGTCATGCTTAAAGAACATTTGATGATAAATCAAGTCACAAGAAAATAAATTATAATCACATGAATTTTTTGAATAAGACGAAAGGTCAAACGTTTGTCAAAAAGTCAACGGCGTCATACATTAAAATACAGAGAGAGTATAACTTTTCTATTTGCTCGAAATTTTTGCAATGACGAAGGCATTGATAAAATTATAATTTAGACTAAGGGCGATATAACTATATCGGCCATTGTACATCGACAAAACACAACCGATTACAATATGAAAACAACTAAGGGCGATATAACCATATTGGCCATCTCAAGGCGATGTGAACACACCGGCTATCATGTATCGGCAATATGTAGCCGATCATGTATTAACCCAAACACTTGGGTAATATTTCTTCAGGTACTTGCTATTAAGCGCTCGTCCATAAACTTCTCCATCAAGTCCTTGCAACATATAGGCTCCTTTAGACACAACCTAATGAATTTGAAACCCAATTTGGCGACCACTTGCCGAATTTGCTATCTCGAGTCCTTATCGGCAAAATCAATTTCCAAACGAACTCGCCATCACAAAAAGATTTAGGCACCACTTTCTTGTTATAATGCCGAGCAACATGTTCCTTATCCTTGGTAACCTTCACAAGAGCTCTTAATCTTGATTGAACCAAGTCTTCCCTCTCATCGGCCATAAGATTGTAATATTCATTGGCTGTCAACTCATTTTGTGTCACGACTGGAAATAACCCAACGGGCGTTCCTTACGTGCGTGTATTATTCCTTGTCCCAGGAGGCAAGGTACACCAAAAGTTGATACAATTCAGAGTTTAACAAGCGGAAGCGTAAATAGTTAATTATTACATGGGCAGCGACGGCCCAGCACACTCAAAGACAACGAAAAACAGCGGAAGACTAAGGCGACGACCACAGGCGCTTTTCCCTCTAACACACGCTAAAAAAAGATGGAGACTAGCAATAAATCTCTCGGTCTTACTAATTTTTTATTGAAAATCCACTTACTTGAGTATAATACTCGTGACATTAGGATTTAAATCGTGATGGATAGAGTCAGAACCCCGATCAGCTAGCTAGAATTTTTAGGCCATTCACAGTGAAAGGTGTTATTTTTTTTTTCCCAAAAGTGTCATAAGCAACAAGACATTTAATTGATGATCAAAATAGCTCGTACAATTGTATGGTTTCATTATTTGTTGTTTCATAGGTAGTACATACAAGAGACAAACTATATTGAAAGATGAAACTCATTTCATCTCTCACTTTATTAATTTCATGCCACATCATAAAATTACTGACATGGCACCCAATTTAATGGGGATGAAACTCCCGTTGGGAGTGGCCTAATACTAACTCCAATGACAAAAGAAACCACTGAGCACGTTAAATAAACACATATCCTTTATTTATGCTCTTGGAGGGAAAAAAAAAAGAGCAAAATGTTCAGTAAGGATGGATTGTCATCCTGCAGAATTATTTGTTCAAAAAGCTTCACGCTACAACAACCAAAATCCACAGAGAATGTAAGATTAGGGAATATACAAATGGGATGATAACTCAAAATTCTGTTATACTTGCAGACAAAGCATTAAAATGCACAAAGGCCAAACCATCCTGTCGCGTTAATCACTAAGAAAATGCCTGGATCCTGCTCTATGATGATGGAGTTGCTGCCATCTTCTTCTTAGGTGGTGGATTTCCTCCGGAGAGCAGCACATAAGCGTAGAAACAAGCCATGGCAGTGCTGCACCATTTTGGAGACAGAGTAGCAATATATCATATCCTCTTCTACCCAAAAAGAAGGGCTTCAGATGAACAATAGAGAGCGCAATACCTCAGAGATGCATAGAAGGCCCAGGGGAGGATTCTATTTGTCTGCACAAACAAAATAAAGATCAGCGCAACTAAGATGTTACGCTACATAAGAACGGGAAGGTAATAACGGTGGTTACCAAGATGTAGGCATGGGAATACTTCCATGCTAGAACAGCAGAAATTGCTGCAAAATCACAAAGAACTGGTCAATTAGTGATGTGTATGAGTGTATGATCATGGTTACATTAATTCAGTACAGATATTAGTAACAGCAGGCTTAGTATAGTGATACTTGACCCAAGGAGGCAAGGACCCACCTGCTTGGCCCAAGATAAATATGAAACTGGATTTTCCACTCCTCCAGAATTTAAGACTGAGGGTACCAAGAAAGAGCGTGGCGAGCCCTGGTGCAACACCTAAAACAAGGCTTATGGTACTTCTTGAAAAAATGTATCCTAGAAGCCCCATACAGAATAGAAGACCACCTGCACTATCATATGAATCATTGTTACTCCCCTCGTAAAAGAATGTGTTTTTGTTATTTGTTATGCAGATACAATCAAGATAACAAAATTGATATTTTCACCATTATATCCACATAATTTACAGGCCAAAAGTTAAAGATGAACCTGCTGAGAAAAAAATAACTGCATGCCTGGAAATACTCAAGGAATAAGGAACATTTAAGTGTGAAAACGAAACAGAGCAGTAATGGCAGTATTATTTCCACTGATTCAAGACTATTTATCTGATGCCTCGTATCAATGTAATAGAAACTTCAAGAGCTTTGCTGCATAATAAAAACTGAGGTGTTTCTGAAACTTGTGGTACCAAACATGTGACAGCATTTCCAGGCAATTATGCAATTAAAAGCTCATCCTTGCTTGCAATTAGTTGTTTGTACACTTCTTTATCAAACAAGGAGGAAAAGAACAACACATCACAATATATGAGTTCTGCTAGTGCAAATCAATGTGGTGACATCAGGGTTCTACAATCATGAAATTCAAACTTACCAAAAGGGATCCCAAGGCAAAAATCATGGATTTTTGCACTCCTCTTCTGGGTAACAGTATCTGCATCTCCTTCTACTAATTCCTCAGTTTGATTTGATCTGAAGTTTAACTCATCAACCTGAGTGGTCCCATTTGTACATTTTATTGAAACTTTAGCACCAACACCAAACGGATTCATACCCATTCCACCGGTGGAGATGGAAAGCTGAAGCAACATAATAGGTAAACAGTTAACTGTTTTGTTTTCAATTGGATTCGGACCGAACTGGCAACCAAACCCAGGTCCCAGCTCGTCCCAAGCCAACCCAGGCCAGCCATTCCACATTTTAGTTGTTAAGCAGGTTTTAAGAATTTAAAACACTAACTTGGGTACATTGCTAGGCTTGCCCATAACCGAGGGCGCGGCTATTCGAATAGATTATACTCTGATCAAAGGTGTACATCTTAACCCACAAGACCCGTCAGCGAGGGTGGCGGGCGGGCCCGCCCGTCAGCGGCGTGCGCGCGGGGAGAGGCCAGATGGGCCGCGGGGGAGAGGAGAGAGGGGGGGGGAGATGGGCCGAGCCGGCCCATTAGAGGGGAGAGGGGTTTTTTAGGGTTTTTCTTTTTAGAAAACCTTTTTAACTTTGTTTATTTCTTAATAATTATTATTTATGCTCTGAAAATTCCACTAAAATTTATTTACACATTTTAGGCTTTTAGGAAATATACAAAAATCCTCTAAGCCTTATTTGACTTTTAACTATGCACATTTTAATTTTTGGAGGCTTTCACAAGGATTTTAATTATTCTAGGCATAATTTAAAGGATATATTTTAGGGTCGTTTTGGGATGTGATAGGACGTAGTCGCCGATCGAAAGTGTGCGTGCTCTGATGCGCTACTCGTGGTATCGGCGAAGGGCCTGTTGGTAGCTGGTTGCTCTGACGGTAACTCTTTCTCGATGTTCCTCGAGCAGATTCACGTCGTCGTTTCGCTGCTCCTCCTGATCCTCGTCGGAGTACTTCTGTACTCGTGTACTCCGATGTCGTAGCTCAGTGGGGAGCATGGCCTCTGAGCCGTACATGAGGAAGAAGGGTGTCTCCTTGTTGGACGTTGTCGGTGTGGTACGCACGGCCCATAGTACCAAGGGGAGTTCTTCGACCCACTTCTTGTCATGTGACATGAGCCTGTCGTAGACACGGGTCTTGATTCCTTGTAGTACTATGCCGTTTGTCCTCTCGACCTGTCCATTGCTCTGAGGGTGAGAAACCGAGGCGAAACAGATCTTGACTCCCAGCTTGATGCAGTATTCTTGGAAGTCGGCACTGATGAACTGGGAGCCGTTGTTCGTTATGATGCGGTGGGGCAATCCATATATGCAGAATATCCCTTTGATGAATTTGATGGCGTTGTCGGCCTTGATTTCCCCCGTTGGTGTCGCTTCGATCCACTTGGTGAACTTGTCGATCGCCACGAACAGGAATCTGTGACCGCCCTGTCCTCATGGGAATGGTCCGAGAATGTCGAGCCCCCAGCACGAGAACGGCCAAGTGAGAGGGATAGTTTTGAGCGCTTGTGCTGGTAGCTTTGTGTGTTTACTATGAAACTGACAAGCTTTCCCACCGCTGTACCATGTCACAAGCGTCTTTGAGGGTAGTCGGCCAGAAAAATCCTTGTCGAAAAGCTTTTCCGACCAATGTGCGATCGGTGGCATGTGACCCACAGATCCTTTCGTGTATGTCGAGGAGGAGATGTTGGCCGTTGTCGGACGAGACGCATTTGAGAAGTACCCCGTTTGGCGCCTTCTTGTGTAGATCATTGCCGATCATACAGTAGATTTTGGCTTGACAGGTTATTTTCTCGGCTTCTGCATCATCCTCGGGCAACTCGTCGCAACATATGAATTTAATGAGTGGGATCCGCCAGTCGTCTGTGGTCTCGATGTCGACAACGACGCGCTCTGCCTCTGTAGCCCCCGAGCTGATGTCGGGGGCGACTGTGCTATCCTCGTCGTTTGCCTCTTTCACCGATGGCTTTGTCAGGACGTCCAGAAAGGTGCCGGGTTCGAGTGGCTCCCGTCTGGACGCACGCCGTGCTATATCGTCCGGTTCGATGTTGTCCTTGCGGTATACGTGTCGGACCTCGATTCCATCAAACCTTTTTTCCAGCTTCCTGACTTCTGCGAGGTACTTGGATAACTTGGGGCTAGAGTACTTGTAGTCTTTGTGCACCTAGTTTGTGACTAGTTCGAAATCCCATTTTACGATCAGTCGCTTGACTCCAAGTGCGGCTGCTGCTCTTATCCTAGCGAGTAGTCCTTCGTATTCGGCAGTGTTGTTGGTCGCCTTGAAGTTGAGGTGAATTGCATGCTTGAACTGATCTCCCGAAGGTGATGTCAAGATGAATCCTGCCCCTGCTCCTTAGCTGTTGAGTGCGCCATCAAACGCTGTTGTCCATGTTTCGTTGTCGGTTTGACTGTCTGACCTGTGCTCAGGCATAGTCCAATCGGCTACGACGTCGGCGAGAACCTAGGACTTGATGGCTGTTCATGGCACAAAGTGGACATCAAACTGGCTTAGCTCGACTACCCATTTCGCAATGTGGCCGACAACGTCTTTGTTTCTCGCGACTTCACCAAGAGGGAAGGAGGAAACAACTGTGACCATGTGGACTTGGAAGTAGTGGCGTAGCTTTCTTGACGTCATGATTACTGCATAAAGCAGTTTTTGGATCTGTAGGTATCTCGTCTTTGCGTCGTGGAGAGCTTCGCGGACGTAATAGACTGGTCTTTGCACCTTCTCTCTCTCGACAACGATGACAGTACTCACGGAATATGGCGTGGCGGAAATATAGAGGAATAATTCTTCATTAGGTTGGGGAGCAACAAGTATAGGGGGATTTCACAGGTAGCGCTTGAGTGCGATGAACGCCTCTTCAGCTTCCTGTGTCCATACAAATTTGTCTTGTTTCTTCAGCAGAGCGAAGAAAGGTTGTCCTCGTTCTCCCATCCTAGCGACGAACCTGCTTAGTGCCGCCATGCATCTAGTTAGCTTCTGTACTTCCTTGAGTCTTGTGGGCGACTTCATGTTCTCGATTGCCTTAATCTTCTCGGGATTTGCTTCTATTCCTCTACCAGAGACGAGGAACCCGAGCAGCTTGCTCGATGGTACTCCGAACGTGCACTTCTCTTGATTGAGCTTCAGGCGATATCGTCGGAGGTTGTCGAACGTTTCCCGTAGATCGTCAATCAATGAGTCGCTTGTCTTGGTCTTGACAACAATGTTATCGACGTAGGCCTCGACATTGTTCCCAAGCTGATCGTTAAGTGCCCCTTGGACCGTTCGTTGGAAAGTGTTTCCTGTGGTTATCAGTCCAAACGGCATCTTAACGTAGCAGAATACACCGAACGGCGTGATGAATGCTGTCTTCTCCTCGTCCTCCTTCACCATGCTGATTTGGTGGTAGCCAGAGTAAGCGTCAAGAAAACTTAACAACTCACAACCAGCTGTTGAGTCCACCAGTTGGTCTATTCGAGGAAGAGGGAAGTGATACTTGGGACACGCCTTGTTGAGGTCGGTGAAGTTGACGCACATCCTCCACTTCCCGTTGGCTTTCCACACCTTGACTGGGTTGGTAGCCACTCTGGATGGAGTACCTCTCTGATGAAGCTAGTTTTGAGAAGCCTGTCGAGTTCTTCTCGTATGGCCTGTTTTTGATCTAGTGCAAATCTCCGTAGTTTTTGTTTTACTGGCTTGGCATAGGGTCGCACCATGAGTTTGTGCTCAATCACCTCCCTGGGGACCCCCAGCATGTCGGACGGCTGCCAGGCGAACACATCTGCATTGTCGCAGAGGAAGGTTATGAGCGCGAGTTCCTATTTCTCGCCCAGTGATGCCCTGATCTTGACGGTCTTGTCGAGGTTGGCACTAGAGAGCGGAACAATCTTGATTGCGCCGTCTGGTTTCGGTGTCTTGTTCGTTTTGCTCACTTTCTTGGGTGCCTCAGCTATGGCGGGTGGGCTGGGCGTGTGCTCGACCATGTGGAGGCTCCGCTTGTCGCATTGCACCGCCAGCTTTGCGTTCCCTTGAATAGTGATTATTCCCTTCGGCCCGGGCATCTTGAGCACTTGATACGCGTAGTGAGATGTGGCCATGAACTTCGCGAGTGCAGTTCTTCCGATGATGGCATTGTATGCTGTATCAAATTCAGCGACATCAAAGGTGATCTGCTTTGTTCGGAAGTTATTTGCTTGGCCAAAAGTCATAGGCAACGTAATCTTGCCCAATGGCTTGGACGATGATTGAGGAGCAATTCCATGGAAGGGTTGATCAGTGGGAGTCAACTCGCTTCATGGGATTCCCATCACGTCCAAGATGCTGGCGAAGAGAAGGTTGATGGAGCTGCCGCCATCGATGAGAACCCGCGTGACCTTGATATTCCGAATAGTGGGCTCGACCATGATCGGATATCGTCCTGGGGTAACAGCAGTCTTGGGGTGATCTTCGTCTCAGAACTCGATCTTCTGTTCAGACCACTTCATCTTGGGCGCAGCCCCCTGCCATGTCGAACAAACTTCACGCTCCACTTTCTTGTACTCTCGCTTTGAGGAGTACGCCGTGGAACCTCCGAAGATATGCGAGACATGGAGATCGAAATCTGGGTATGCTGAGTCCGAGTCCTGAGTAGCTGCCTCAGCGGCCTTCTCGACTACACGTACTCGCTTGCCCTTCTCCAATGCCAGTTGCTTTGCGAGCGACTTTTTGAAGATGAAGCAATCTTCCAGAGAGTGTCTGTCCTACGTATATAGGGCACCATATTTTTTTTGTGTCGTTGCCTTGTGGGTCTGGGTGCTTGGGAGGGTCCACGTACTCTGCCGCGAGGACTTCCGTTTGAGCTTTCCTTTTCCCACTTTTGCGACTCTTCTTCTTGCTTGATTCAGGTGCGTCTTTGGCTGGTTTCTTCTCTCCTCCCGACTTCGGCTTGTCGTTCTTGCGTCTCAGAGCGTCGTCCGCGTGAGCACACTGATTGACAATCTCGAATAGTTTTCGAGCAGTCGTGATCCGCCTTGTCGCCAACTCCTGGGTGGTATAGCGATCTCCGACACCAGTCTTGAAAGCGCGGATTACGGAAGCATCAATGATCTCGGGGATAGTATTTCTGCACTCATTCAAGCGCCGAACGTAGTCCCTCAATGATTTACCCGGATTCTGTGTCAACACGTGTAGGTCGTGTTCGATCGCGTGGCGCTTGTAAGTTCCTTGGAAGTTGGCGACAAACTACTGCCACAGATCTTCCCATGAAGAAATCGAGTATGGCGGGAGGTGAACTAGCCATGAACGTTGTCACACCCTGAAGTTCTCCTCCCAAGCCTAAATTGAATTTATAAATGCCTCCAAGAAAATGCTGGTGTAAAAGCAAGAGTAAATCCTAATAAATCAATGCAAATAATAATCGAAACTGGCATGTGGAATTTTCCTTGTGTTCTACATGTCGAAATTCGCTAACAAGATTTTTAGTGGAATTTTCAGAGCCCTCGAAATAATTTTAACCGAATTGAAAAATGAGCACACAGCGAATATTTAATTCCAGGAATCCTTTTTTCCTTTTTCCTTTTCTTTCCTTTTCTTTTTTCAATGGGCCGCGCGCCCATTCTCTCTCTATCGCCCATCTCCCGCTGGGCCGGCCCGCGGCCGAGGCCCAGCTAAGCCGGCGCTCCCTGCTCTCCCCGGGGGTCGCCGAAGGGGTGGGCCCACCTGTCCGGGTCTCCCCCAACCGCGTGCCACGCGCCGTGCTGACCAGCAACCGGCCCGCGACAGCCCCTCACTCGCTCCGGGCACTTCGGTGCACGCCATGTCTGCGGCCCCCTGCCCATGCAATGCGCACGCTCACCCCCTCCTCTCTCCAGCGCCCGCTACCGAGATGGCGGGATTCTCGAACCGCCTCTCTCTCCACCTCGCACCTCCCCACGTTGGTCCAGCGAAATAGGACCAACCCCGCACTCATCTTTCTCACTTTATTCCTTCTTCCGCCGGCCTCCCGAGCTCTCCATCGCCTCCCGGCACGCGTGCAACCCACCTCGCGCCGCCATCTTCCCGACTTGCTGCACACGGCATGGCCTTCTAGCGCACCGCGTAGGCGGCTTCGCCGCCTGGCAGCTCGCCGCCTCGCCGCCCTGTATGGGGTTCGCAGTGGGTCCGGAGTTCCACCCCGTCCACTCCCTCCTCGCGTCGAGGTTCGCCGCCGGAGCCCAATACCTCGCGACCTGCGCCGGTGAGAGCCGCCATGATCGCTGCACCTTCAGGCCGACCGTTCCACTTCTATGGCCCCCTCTACCAGATCTAGTTGAGGTTTATCCTCTCCTTTTCGTTCTTTTAGGTTCGTTCCGGACGCCCGGTCTGCGCTTGTCGACCTACGTCTTCCGCCGCTCCTCGTCGCCGGTCCGCCTGCGTCCGTCCCTCTCGCCGGGTCGGGCACCTCGGTGAGGACTTTCCTTTTCTCCTTTCCTCCTTTCCGGGTGGTAGCGTCGCCGCATTAGACGCTTAGCCGCTCTGCGCCGTCCGCTGTCCTCGCGTGCCGCGCCGCCTCTTGCCGTCACCGGTGGTCGCGTGCGCCGCCGCAGCACCCCGATTGGCCGGGCCCGACCGGCTTTGTGCAGAGCGAGCCGTGCCAGGCCGCCGCCCGCACCGTCACGATCGGCCCCGGGCCGATCCGGGCCGTCGGTCCCGGTGACCGGGCGGTGGACCACCCGCGTGGTCCCGGTCCACGGTGGACCGGCGCCTAGTGCCGCTGACCGACCGTGGGGCCCACTTGCGCGCGCCCCCTCTCTCCCTTGCGCCACTGACATGCGGGCCCGCCTGTCGGCGCGCCGCCCTGGATGACGTCAGCCCTGAGTGGTCTTTATTGCACAATATATCATTAAGGTTTTCTTTTTATAGTAATAACACAGTGAATCTTCTAAAAATCATAACTAATTCATCCGAGCTCCGGTTTAAGCCCATTCAAGTCTCAGTAAATCAAGAAAAATGTGTAGAATCCAGTAAAAATGGTTTGTTCTCTGGTTCAGTAGTTAAATGCCTGTTTGTTATTGTTTGCTTGTATGTCGCTTAGATCCGGCTCTTCCGACGCTGCCGGTACTTCGAGATAGTCGCCGACGGTTCCTCTAGCAGCAGAGCAAGGCAAGTCATGCCTGTCACTTGAAACATATTGATCCTATAATTGCCAATTGCTAATGTTTTCTTTTAACAATACTGCATTGATTTGCCATAATACTATGGGATGTTTACTATTGTTACAGCCATGCTATTTGTAACCATGCTCTTTGTTAGCTTGGGTTATAACATGAATAGACTTCGGATAGGGATTGCTTAGCCATGCTTAGTTCAACCTGCACGCAATGGGGAAAATCCTACTAAATATAAACTGTAGGTTCTAATGGTAATGGTTGGATTAGTACCCGCTTACCCTTTGGTGTTGGTTAATTAAAATAAATCACATGGTGGGCTGTGGGTGAATGGTTTTGCTAGTCGCACCCCAATGGCAATTAAGGGACCGCTGGTTCGCGGGAACCCTAGAAGAATTCCTCGTACCTTACCACAAGCCAGCGTGGCGGCACGGCTGGGCTTGGAGTGTAGCTTTCCTCTAGCTGACGCATACAGGCAAGGGTGGGGCGTGATGGAGTTTGGATGGCCTGCGACGGGCGCTAATGCGGCTTCCGGATTCAACAGCACGTTTAGGCATGCGAGGTCGGACAATTAGTGGCCCACCAGCATGTCTAACTTAGCGAGTTAGGATGCATTGAGGCGTTGAAAACCTTGAGGTGTGGTAGCTGCTGGTTACGAACGCGCGTTTGCGAGATGGTCCTGTCATGGCGGCCTCTTGTCCGGTATGTGGTCGTGGTGGCATGTTTCGGCGCACGGAAACGTGTCGTGGGGCTGTGTCTTGTGGGTACAGTTGTACACCTCTGATCATAGTAAAACTATTCGAATAGCCGTGCCCGCGGTTATGGGCGGTCAACCAGATTCACCGTGATTAGTCTCACCCTAGTTTAGTCCATTGAAATTGAATAGTACAAGTGGATGGTTGGGCCTGTTGCAACGTGGTATAGCGTTGGACAGTGGATGATTAATATTGATTAATGATTACAACTGTTTTTCCGCATTCAACTTCTGTTTATAAATGCTCGCTTTATGCAAATGAACCTTTATAGCTATCCCTTGATAAATCCCTGCATCATACCCCTATTCCGGTATGACCTGCTGAGTACAGTGGGTAGTACTCAGTTTTGCTCTATTTTCCCCAACCCCAGAGTATGAGTATGTGTCCGATGGTGGGTTCTCCGAGGAGTAGGCTTCGTCCATGCCGTCGAGGATGCCTGTGGAGTGGTGTTCCCGCTGCAGATCAAGTCAAGGCTTAGCTCCAGTTATCTTTTGTTTTCCGCTGCATTTATGTAAGACTTTTATAATGTTTGTAAGACGTGGACCTGTATGTCAACTTTGTCGTATGTGTTCCCCGACCGGTGCTCCCATCGTACTTCTCTATTGCTCCCGGTCGGAATCTCTCAGGCCATCGGACATCACGTAGAGAACGACTGAAAGCTCTACACCCGCCGCCGGGGGCTGTGGGTTGTCGGCGATCGTATGTCCTTCGTGGATGTCTATCTGACGATGAGGATGATGACAACGACGATGAGTCACTTGGTTCCGGTGTGCGATTCCGAGGATAACGTATGTGTTCTCGAGAATCCTGGCGACGCTCCCCGTTGTTGTTCCGGCATCGATCTCCGTCGTCGTCATCGTTATTGCGGCATCCTCGACCAGTATCGCCTGGCACCCGCTGTTCACTATCATCGCGTTCGTGGCGGCTGTGGCGGTTATCACGGTCTTGGTTCTCGCTCGAGTGTCCTTCTCGCTCCTCGTTTCCTTGACGTCGTGAGGAGACGCAATGTCGGGAATGATTTTCGTTGTCTCGCGTGCGTCGTACTTCTCGGCGGCCATTCAAATGGTCACGGAGATCGCTGGTGCCGCGAGGTGGAGGAGTGGCTCGTCGAGGTGATGTCCGCTACTCAGGAGGTTCGGCATCGGCACCGCCAACTGTCGGTTGTTCTGGCTGTGCTCTGGCAGCGGACTCCTCGAACGCGTTACCGAGATTGGCCACTGATTCCCATAGTCTTCCGTCCACCGTGCAAGGTCATCGTTCAGAACGGGATCATAAGGGGTTTCCCTCAGTATTGCGTTGATGGCCCCAATGTGCTGGGCCAGTGTAACCACTTGATTCTCCGCTTCTGCGTTAGCACGCGCGGACGTGCTGGTCCCATCGATAGCAAACACATCGCGTGGTGTGCTTGTCGACGATGAGCCCTGGTCTTCGAGCAAGTGTAGGACTAACGGCTCGTGGGGATCGATGTCGATTGCCCCAACGAATCGGTCTGAGATAACCGTCGCTCCTCGTTCCTTGTCTACATCTCTAAGAGAGATTCGTGACTGCTGGACCTTAGGAGGTGACATCTTCATGGCGCTGAGAAGAACCTTGCAACTTGAGAGGTCGTGATTCTTCGTCTTGTGAATAGGACAATGAACATCACAGGTCGGAGAAGTGCGTTGAATTCCACGCTCCTTGCAGGCACGGATCTCAGCTTGTACCTCGAGAAAAACCCAACAAGCTTGCAAGGTATGTTTCCTAGTTTTGTGGATAGGACACCAGGACCTTGTCGCCTCGGAAGTTGTCCTTGTCGGCTCGTGATTCTCGTCGGAAGGACAAGATTTGGCCGCACTAGGATCCTTCTCGGGCTCGGATGTCGTCGACGTTCCGTTCTCCACTTTTGCGAGAGGATCCTTTGACATGGAGCCGTCCAGGGTTGTAACCACGGTGTTCTCACTTCCGGTCATTGATGGACCAGTCGAGATCGACACCATGATGTAAACCGGGAAGACAATTTCGCCGACTTGAGTCCACACCAGCATTGTCAAAGTAGAAACTCCTTGGTTGATGCCGGGGTTGGCGCTGTTGTCGACGAAGCTTGATGACATAGTAGTAGAACCTTGAGCACCAAGTCCCCCTACCTGGCGCGCCACTGTCGACGGGGGATACCCGTAGACCGGATATAGAGGGTATTGGGGTACGCTGGTACAAGGATCAACGTAGTACGACATCAAGCAAACAAAAGACAGGGATTATACTGGTTCAGGCCCCTTGATAGGTAATAGCCCTAATCCAATTGGTATGGGATTATATAATGGAAACCACAGATTACAAAGGGAATAGCAGAACTTGATGATACCGACGAGACCTTAGTCGAGTTGGTTCGACTAGATCACCCGGCAACTTGGCTCCTGTAGGCTCCGGCTTCGTAGGTTGTGGTGGATGTGTTGGCGATAAGATTCGATGCCTTAGGTCCTCCCGGGGGGTCCCTTTTATACCGCAGGTCAGTTGGTCTCCAAGTAGAACTCGGAGACATCGGACCCTACACGATACAGTAATGACCTAGTTCGGTCCGAGTAGGACTCCTTCTATCTGTGGACTCCGCATCTGTCACGTGATGAATTTCCTTAACATATACAGGAAATATCCATATACGCGCTGGTATACCGTATCAGTACACATTGTATATCCAAGGGTAGAGGGTATACCTTATCCGTAACCCTGACACCAAGCTTTGAACCAAATCGACTATAACAAAGTGTTGTATTTGTTTGGTTCCCTGTGCATCTCTCTAATAAACCAAGAAGCGTGGTATGGGTGTTGGAGTTACTGTACACTGCTCCTTAGTTGTCTTTTTTTTAGTTCCTGCAAAAGGTTAGTGGACAGCAAATACCCGAGGGACTACAAAGATTTGAAAAGATTTTATCATAGCCTCAAGATTAGTTGTTCACATCCATGCTAAAAAGGAATTGGATTCGAAACTTAAAGAAGCATGGATCCCACAAAATTGCCATAATTTTTTTTCTTTTTTTTCTTTTTTTTTATTCGAGAGACAATTTTTTTTTACTCGAGAGACAGTTCTTTTATTCTTTGAAAGCATTTTTTTGTTGTTCACCAAATTTCCATTTAAGCAAAACTCATACAAGGCAGAGGTAAATTTGCATGAACATGCTAAAGGAGCAAATAACAATAGACGCACCGTGCACCTGAAAGGTGATATGTTTCTCCTTTACCTGTTGGCAATTATTTATTCCTGGCCCTTGACTTACCTCTAGTGTGACTCGTGCTTCAGGACTCACCCGTCAATTTGAAAAATTTCCTGCAGGGGTTAGTCCATGAAGGGTATACATCCGAAGTCCATGAAAGTACTGGCTCTACGGTTCATTTAAGCAAATTTGACACCACGTCAACTTTAATTAAAGCATGCTATTTATCCTAAGCATCATGCTTAATTTAAAAAGCCTATGAATGTCGACGACCACCCAAACCATAGCATACGAAAATGGACCGAGGATGGACAACCATATATGATCAAGCCAATAAGTATGAGTAAAAGAAATGGTGAATCTTTTACTATATTTCATATACCTGAGTGTACTTACCGCCAGCATGATGTATATGTTGAAATCTCTGGAGCGGTGGCATGGTCACATGTAATTGCCGATCTCTCCTCCGTCTTGATGTGGGTTGTGGCGGAGGAAGGCATTTTGACCACACCAACTCAAGTGAGTAGTTCAGTTATGTACACATCTCTAGTGCACGAACCTTGTGCCCTTAAGGCGTGTTCCGTTGGCCCAATACAGTAAGATACATATCTTTTTGGGCAAGTGTGCAAGTGCCAATTGGAATGAAGCAGCAGACGCCTAGAAAGTGAGAGGGCATCTCCTCTTGCTTGTGTGCGAGTAGGTGCCGCGGGAGCGAGAAGCTGTGCACAGCTAAGAGTGGATGAAGGCTAACCAAGGTGGCACATGAGCTCAGGGGGGGCTAGATGCAGCCGAGCAGCATGATCGCTACTGGCGAGATGTATAGCCAGAAAAGACTCGCAGATAATGCGGTCTTTGATCTAGATGTAACCCGTCAGCCCTCTTGCTCTCCTCCTCTTCTCCCATCTCTCGCAAAATATATTTTCATTCTTTATGCTCATTCTCTCCCAACTTTGGTGGTTGATCACCTGCATACAAATATACACCAACACTCGTGGAAATTGTTATAAATAAATCCTACTACTATGTTGGATGTTTCACATTTATGGTTTTATGCAGGTATTGACGGCGTTATTTTGGCACTTAACAGCCGTCAACAGTTACAGAAGTAATCCGCAAGCACACGGATATACCATTGTATCATTTCACCCGGAAGTATTCCAAGGTATCGTATTTTTAATCCCAAGGGAAGATAATAAGAGTGAACTTTGCTAATGCAGTTTATACATATATTACTTGTAATTGTCAAAGCCTAAACAAGGGTTAAATATAATATAAGGGTAGAGTGACACGAAACAAAGCTATTCAATCCTCATAATGAAATAATTCTAACTAAGTGGGAGAAGAAATAGAAAGCATTCAATTCCTATACTTCTAGTATACACTCAAATCATAGTTTACATCTACTAATGTACAATCATGTGGCGAATACCCCCCTAACAGTGTCCTCCTGGTACTTCGAGATACCACCCCGGGTTGCCGAGTTTCTTACGACAACCTGTCATGGCCGTTCAACCGGGGCTAAATACGGAGGAGTACCCTCCCCAGGAATTTGTCTTAGGAATATATACTAACATGTAGGAATATCCGTACTGAGCTGTCACCATCAGCGGCCCACCTCTACTACCCGCGGCATATATGCCCAATTAATGATATTTAATAATCTAAGCACCATGCTTACATTACTAAATACTACTCTATACCTGTGCACCCGACATATAGCAACTGATAAATCAGACATTAAACCCGCACCATTACACCTCTCTGGTAAGGGTGGGCGTGATGGAGTTTGGATGGGCCCTGCGACGGCCTATGCGGCTTCCGGATTCACCTAGGCACGAGAGGGGACTGCCCGCTGCCTTGCGAGGAGTGGGGGTGAAACCTGAGGTGTGGTGTGCTTGGTTAGAGGGGGTTATGCGAAAGGTCCTGTCACGGCCTCTTTCCGGTATGTCGTGGTGGCATGTCGGCGCACGGAAACGTGTCGTGGGGCTGTGTCTTGTGGGTACAGTTGTACACCTCTGATCATAGTAAAACTATTCGAATAGCCGTGCCCGCGGTTATGGGCGGTCAACCAGATTCACCGTGATTAGTCTCACCCTAGTTTAGTCCATTGAAATTGAATAGTACAAGTGGATGGTTGGGC
This sequence comes from Oryza longistaminata, assembly GCA_009805545.1. Lineage (NCBI taxonomy): Eukaryota > Viridiplantae > Streptophyta > Magnoliopsida > Poales > Poaceae > Oryza > Oryza longistaminata. The sequence goes on along the minus strand of CM020188.1, from coordinate 7,060,243 downwards.
CTGTTGCAACGTGGTATAGCGTTGGACAGTGGATGATTAATATTGATTAATGATTACAACTGTTTTTCCGCATTCAACTTCTGTTTATAAATGCTCGCTTTATGCAAATGAACCTTTATAGCTATCCCTTGATAAATCCCTGCATCATACCCCTATTCCGGTATGACCTGCTGAGTACAGTGGGTAGTACTCAGTTTTGCTCTATTTTCCCCAACCCCAGAGTATGAGTATGTGTCCGATGGTGGGTTCTCCGAGGAGTAGGCTTCGTCCATGCCGTCGAGGATGCCTGTGGAGTGGTGTTCCCGCTGCAGATCAAGTCAAGGCTTAGCTCCAGTTATCTTTTGTTTTCCGCTGCATTTATGTAAGACTTTTATAATGTTTGTAAGACGTGGACCTGTATGTCAACTTTGTCGTATGTGTTCCCCGACCGGTGCTCCCATCGTACTTCTCTATTGCTCCCGGTCGGAATCTCTCAGGCCATCGGACATCACGTAGAGAACGACTGAAAGCTCTACACCCGCCGCCGGGGGCTGTGGGTTGTCGGCGATCGTATGTCCTTCGTGGATGTCTATCTGACGATGAGGATGATGACAACGACGATGAGTCACTTGGTTCCGGTGTGCGATTCCGAGGATGACGTCTGGGTTCTCGAGAATCATGGCGACGCTCCCCGTTGTTGTTCCGGCATCGATCTCCGTCGTCGTCATCGTTATTGCGGCATCCTCGACCAGTATCGCCTGGCACCCGCTGTTCACTATCATCGCGTTCGTGGCGGCTGTGGCGGTTATCACGGTCTTGGTTCTCGCTCGAGTGTCCTTCTCGCTCCTCGTTTCCTTGACGTCGTGAGGAGACGCAATGTCGGGAATGATTTTCGTTGTCTCGCGTGCGTCGTACTTCTCGGCGGCCATTCAAATGGTCACGGAGATCGCTGGTGCCGCGAGGTGGAGGAGTGGCTCGTCGAGGTGATGTCCGCTACTCAGGAGGTTCGGCATCGGCACCGCCAACTGTCGGTTGTTCTGGCTGTGCTCTGGCAGCGGACTCCTCGAACGCGTTACCGAGATTGGCCACTGATTCCCGTAGTCTTCCGTCCACCGTGCAAGGTCATTGTTCAGAACGGGATCATAAGGGGTTTCCCTCAGTATTGCGTTGATGGCCCCAATGTGCTGGACCAGTGTAACCACTTGATTCTCCGCTTCTGCGTTAGCACGCGCGGACGTGCTGGTCCCATCGATAGCAAACACATCGCGTGGTGTGCTTGTCGACGATGAGCCCTGGTCTTCGAGCAAGTGTAGGACTGACGGCTCGTGGGGATCGATGTCGATTACCCCAACGAATCGGTCTGAGATAACCGTCGCTCCTCGTTCCTTGTCTACATCTCTAAGAGAGATTCGTGACTGCTGGACCTTAGGAGGTGACGTCTTCATGGCGCTGAGAAGAACCTTGCAGCTTGAGAGGTCGTGATTCTTCATCTTGTGAATAGGACAATGAACATCACGGGTCGGAGAAGTGCGTTGAATTCCACGCTCTTTGCAGGCACGGATCTCAGCTTGTACGTCGAGAAAAACCCAACAAGCTTGCAAGGTATGTTTCCTAGTTTTGTGGATAGGACACCAGGACCTTGTCGCCTCGGAAGTTGTCCTTGTCGGCTCGTAATTCTCGTTGGAAGGACAAGATTTGGCTGCACTAGGATCCTTCTCGGGCTCGGATGTCGTCAACGTTCCGTTCTCCACTTCTGCGAGAGGATCCTTCGACATGGAGCCGTCCAGGGTTGTAACCACGGCGTTCTCGCTTCCGGTCATTGATGGACCAGTCGAGATCGACACCGTGGTGTAAATCGGGAAGACGATTTCGCCGACTTGAGTCCACACCAGCATTGTCAAAGTAGAAACTCCTTGGTTGATGCCGGGGTTGGCGCTGTTGTCGACGAAGCTTGATGACATAGTAGTAGAACCTTGAGCACCAAGTCCCCCTACCTGGCGCGCCACTATCGACGGGGGATACCCGTAGACCGGATATAGAGGGTATTGGGGTACGCTGGTACGAGGATCAACGTAGTACGACATCAAGCAAACAAAAGACAGGGATTATACTGGTTCAGGCCCCTTGATAGGTAATAGCCCTAATCCAGTTGGTATGGGATTATATAATGGAAACCACAGATTACAAAGGGAATAGCAGAACTCGATGATACCGACGAGACCTTAGTCGAGTTGGTTCGACTAGATCACCCGGCAACTTGGCTCCTGTAAGCTCCGGCTTCGTAGGTTGTGGTGGATGTGTTGGCGATAAGATTCGATGCCTTAGGTCCTCCCGAGGGTTCCCTTTTATACCGCAGGTCAGTTGGTCTCCAAGTAGAACTCGGAGACATCGGACCCTACACGATACAGTAACGACCTAGTTCTGTCCGAGTAGGACTCCTTCTATCTATGGACTCCGCATCTGTCACGTGATGAATTTCCTTAACGTACACAGGAAATACCCGTATACGCGTGGGTATACCGTATCAGTACACATTGTATATCCAAGGGTAGAGAGTATACCTTATCCGTAACCCTGACACCAAGCTTTGAACCAAATCGACTATAACAAAGTGTTGTATTTGCTTGGTTCCCTGTGCATCTCTCTGATAAACCAAGAAGCGTGGTATGGGTGTTGGATTTATTGTACACTGCTCCTTAGTTGTCTTTTTTTTTAATTTCCTGCAAAAGGTTAGTGGACAGCAAATACCCGAGGGACTACAAAGATTTAAAAAGATTTTATCATAGCCTCAAGATTAGTTGTTCACATCCATGCTAAAAAGGAATTGGATTCGAAACTTAAAGAAGCATGGATCCCACAAAATTGCCATAATTTTTTTCTTTTTTTCTTTTTTTATTCGAGACACAATTTTTTTTTACTCGAGAGACAGTTCTTTTATTCTTTGAAAACATTTTTTTTATTGTTCACCAAATTTTCATTTAAGGAAAACTCATACAAGGCAGAGGTAAATTTGCATGAACATGCTAAAGGAGCAAATAACAATAGACGCACCGTGCACCTGAAAGGTGATATGTTTCTCCTTTACCTGTTGACAATTATTTATTCCTGGCCCTTGACTTACCTCTAGTGTGACTCGTGCTTGAGGACTCACCCGTCAATTTGAAAAATTTCCTGCAGGGGTTAGTCCACGAAGGGTATACATCCGAAGTCCATGAAAGTACTGGCTCTACGGTTCATTTAAGCAAATTTGACACCACGTCAACTTTGATTAAAGCATGCTATTATCCTAAGCATCATGCTTAATTTAAAAAGCCTATGAATGTCGACGACCACCCAAACCATAGCATACGAAAATGGACCGAGGATGCACAACCATATATGATCAAGCCAATAAGTATGAGTAAAAGAAATGGTGAATCTTTTACTATATTTCATATACCTGAGTGTACTTACCGCCAGCATGATGTATATGTTGAAATCTCTGGAGCGGTGGCATGGTCACATGTAATTGCCGATCTCTCCTCCGTCTTGATGTGGGTTGTGGCGGAGGAAGGCATTTTGACCACACCAACTCAAGTGAGTAGTTCAGTTATGTACACATCTCTAGTGCACGAACCTTGTGCCCTTAAGGCGTGTTCCGTTGGCCCAATACAGTAAGATACATATCTTTTTGGGCAAGTGTGCAAGTGCCAATTGGAATGAAGCAGCAGATGCCTAGAAAGTGAGAGGGCATCTCCTCTTGGTTGTGTGCGAGTAGGTGTCGCGGGAGCGAGAAGCTGTGCACAGCTAAGAGTGGATGAAGGCTAACCAAGGTGGCACATGAGCTCAGGGGGGGCTAGATGCAGCCGAGCAGCATGATCGCTACTGGCGAGATGTATAGCCAGAAAAGACTCGCACATAATGCGGTCTTTGATCTAGATGTAACCTGTCAGCCCTCTTGCTCTCCTCCTCTTCTCCCATCTCTTGCAAAATATATTTTCATTCTTTATGCTCATTCTCTCCCAACTTTGGTGGTTGATCACCTGCATACAAATATACACCAACACTCGTGGAAATTGTTATAAATAAATCCTACTACTATGTTGGATGTTTCACATTTATGGTTTTATGCAGGTATTGACGGCGATATTTTGGCACTTAACAGCCGTCAACAGTTACAGAAGTAATCCGCAAGCACACGGATATACCATTGTAGCATTTCACCCGGAAGTATTCCAAGGTATCGTATTTTTAATCCCAAGGGAAGATAATAAGAGTGAACTTTGCTAATGCAGTTTATACATATATTACTTGTAATTGTCAAAGCCTAAATAAGGATTAAATATAATATAAGGGTAGAGTGACACGAAACAAAGCTATTCAATCCTCATAATGAAATAATTCTAACTAAGTGGGAGAAGAAATAGAAAGCATTCAATTCCTATACTTCTAGTATATTCCCCAGGAATTTGTCTTAGGAATATATACTAACATGTAGGAATATCCGTACTGAGCTGTCACCATCAGCGGCCCACCTCTACTACCCGCGGCATATATGCCCAATTAATGATATTTAATAATCTAAGCACCATGCTTACATTACTAAATACTACTCTATACCTGTGCACCCGACATATAGCAACTGATAAATCAGACATTAAACCCGCACCATTACACCTCTCTGGTAGGCTACCCACACAATTAACATAATGCAGATATAAAGTAAGGCTAGTACTCAGACTAAGCAAAGTACCGAATATATATAAAGAAGAATATTTCATTAATTCAGAAAGTACTACAGAAGAGATTACAAGAGCTGCTAGAGCCATACCGAAAACTCTTCTGAAGACTCCGAGAACTTTCGAACACTATTCTATACTACTCGACTTAGCACTATACTACTAATACTAATGTATGAAGAGGAATTGAACTTGTGTCACACCCTAAAAATCCCTAATTTATAAATTGTTGTTTAAAAGGAATTATTAGAAATGATTTTAAAAGTCTAGAAGAAAATATCTAATTTTTAGTTAATAAATTCCAATATAAAAGTGGGCTATATAAAATTTTATTAAATACTTCTCTAGTTTCTATATACCTAGATTTTTCTGGGATTTATTTGAGCCAAGGAAGTATTTTTAATAAATGGAATTGCATTTCATGAATAATGTCACAGCCTGATTTTCGTTTCAGGATTTATAAATCATTTAATAAATTATTAATAGAATTTATACTAAATGTTCATTAATTTACAAGTGAAATTAAATGTGGGAAATAAAATTTCCTAAATATAAAGCATGGATGGATTTAATTTTTATTAAATTCTCCATGATTAATTATACTCTCTGGAATTTTCTTGGATTTTTTAGAGCTCAATTATTAATTTTAATAATACAAAGAATATTTCAGTAATTATTTAAATAATAAATTAATCATTAAATGATCTGGATATTATTATATTAAATACTTTGTGTGTCAAAGTATGTTCAAGATTTTTCTTGGAATTATTTGAGCATTGGAAGTATTTATAACAATTGAAAGATCATTTCAGTGATTAATTTAATTGGGAAAAGTAATTAAAATTCCCTTTTCCTTTTCGGGCCGAAACAGGAAAGTTCACCTTTAGTCCTCGGCCAGTTCTTCCTTCCATTCGGCCGGCCTTATCCCTTCCCAAAGTCTAGTTTGGATCCCTCCTTCTATCGGGCTGTGCAATGGAAGCCCAGACAAAAGTCTGTTTTGCCTCTCTGACACTGTTCATCTTCCAGTTCAGACAGAGTCCGAGCCAGCCATGCCCGTGTCCTGTTGCCGCCGCCTCCTCTTTCCAAAATCTGGCCTCCTCGTTGTCCTTTTTCCAAATTAGTTAAGCGAATGGAATCCTCTCAATCTCCTCTACAATTTCCCCAAGAAATCCCTAAAAGTTTCTATGGAAATCCTTTCCAATCTCGCGGATCAATCTTTCCTTTTCCGGCGAAGATCCTTAACTTTCCCGGAGTTTTTCCCGTCGATATGGGCTTGGACCCGAGCTCCTGGTCCTATATAAAGGACCCCCTAGTCGTCCTCTACCTATCCCCTCAAGTCCCGTCTTCCGCCATCGCCGGAAACGCTCTCCCCGCGCTCGCCTTCTCTCTCCACCTCCGGCCGCTGCTCCAGCCGCCGTGCGCCGTCGCTGTAGTCGTCGCCTTCGGTCGCCACTACCGCCATTGGGTTCGCGAGAAGGAGAAGAAGATCGTCCTCCACTTCCCCGAAGCCGAAATCCACCTGATGAGGACATAACTAGCTCGGATATAACCATGACTACCTTATGTATTAATCAAATAAAGGTGCATATGTTCTACATTAGATATATTTGTTATATATTTGAACAAACGCTGCCACACAATGAGTTTCGTGTGTTTTTATTTGCAGAGGTACTTGCTTGGGCGAAAGAAAAGAGACCAAGCGTAAGGAATGCATAGATGATTGAAGAAGTTGATTGGGGACCAAACCAAGACCTTCTTCAAGTCTTCTTTTTTTTTTTTAAGGTCTTCTTTCATCTCAACACGTCACTTTTGATCCATAGAATAAAAGAGATAAAGTTCTACACGTTTTGGTTTCGGATTCAGACCTCCGAACAGCATCAACTTCAAACGGACCTAGCCTCTGATCTAGAAGGAATTTTGAGGCCTATGAGTACTTGTTGGAAAGCTTATAGGGTCTACTTTCAGATGGTTTTGGCCCCACGTCAAAATTTCTACCGAGCTGCCGAAAATCTGCAAAACAAGCCACATATCTCATCCAGTCCGAATCTGATTTGGGTTTTGGGCCTTGTAATTGTGTCGTGGGCTTAGCCCAAGGGGTGTGCGCCACAGGGCAACCCTAGGACATCCCTAATCATATTAATTCAGTAGCCGTCATCATTTAGAGTTGGGTTTTGCTTAGATTATCCTGTCAAGAACAGTTTCGCCGCTAGATCAGTTTGTGGAACCCCAAATTCGAGTGCTTAATCATTCATATCCAGAGGATCATTTCCCCTCAAACGATTTGACTGGATATGGAAGGAGGCGCGTAGCTTGCGGCGCGGCTAGGGCGGCAGGAGGTAGAAGACGACTGGCAGGTGGGCCCCAGCCTGTCAGCGGGATAGAGGAGGGAGGGAGGGGCGGCGGTCTGGGCCAGCTTGGGCCGAGCGCGCACAGGCCGAGGGGAAGGGACAGAGAGATTTTTGGGCCGACTTTCGGCCACAAGCCTAAAGAGAGGATTTAAAAACCTTTTCTTTTTAAATTATTCATGAAATGCAATTCCATTATTAAAAATACTTTCGCTCCAAATAAACCTAGAAAAATCTAGGGATATAGAAACTAGAGAAGTATTTAATAAAATTTTATATAGCCCACTTTTATATTGTGGAATTATTACTATTAAATTAGATCTTTTCTTCTAGCTTTTAAAAATCATTCTAATAATCCTTTAAACAACAATTATAAATTAGGGATTTTTAGGTGTGACACAAGTTCAATCTCTTCATACATTAGTATTAGTTATATTGCTAAGTCGAGTAGTATAGAATAGTGTTCGGAAGCTTCT
>CM020188.1:7023448-7052342 GCA_009805545.1 Oryza longistaminata | reverse complement strand
CGATCTCCTCTTCCTTTTCCTTTTTGGAACTATCGCAAATTTCTATGGAAATAGCCCGGATTCGAATTCGATTCTTCCCCTCTAACCCTAAACCTTCCATCTCGCCGCCGGTCGCCGTGGGCCTAGCCGCCGCCCCCTAGACCCTATAAAAGGACCCCCGGGACCCTCTCCGTTCGTCATCTCTTTCGCCTTAGCTCGCCACCACCCGTAGCGCCCTAGCGACTAGAGCCCGTGCGCCGCCGCCGCCGAAGGAAGTCCGGCCGTGCATTGCCGCCTGTCCGGTCGTCGCCGTCGCTCTGGGTGCCCACCTTCGGGTTCGCAAGGTCGCCGCCGTCCCCATCTTGCCCTCTGTTTCTGCCGTAGTCCGCCGGAGCACCGCCGTCACCGTCGACCCGAACCTCTCCGCCGCCTCAACCTCACCACCGTTGTCGATTGTCGCCGTCTGTCCTCGTCCGAGCCATCAGTGAGTTCGCCGCGTCGCGCTCTACACATTGGTGCCCTCCGTTTGCGCCGCCGTGCCGTCGTTCGCCGGCGAGCATGAGGTGCCGAGCCGAGCCGCCGGCGGCAATGACGTCATCGTCGACGTCAGCGCCACGTCAGCCGTGGACCCATTGTAGATCGGATCAATCTCGGCCGTCCGATCTATTTAGATTAAATCTCGGCCGTCCGTTTCGTAGACCGTCTCTGTGCACCTGGTCCACCGTGAACCTGAGCCGCTGACGCACTAAATCCCTTTTTCTTTTCAAAAATAATTCTTTAGTGCGTCATAGATCAATTAAAATCTCTATAAATGATTTAATCTGGTTTAAATTTTAAAAATTCATAACTAATTCATCGTAGCTCGGATTTAGTTGGTTCAAGTCTCTAAATTTTTCTAAAAGTGAGATCTACATGTTAAAAATATCTACATATACTGTTCATGATTGTTTTTGTACTGTTTTGGTGATTTTGTTCTTTTATGCCTAGATTTCGACGTTCCCGAAGAGTCCAACTTTGCAGGGGAACACTTTGAAGAGTTCCAAGGCCAGCAAGGCAAGTCACACAGATCTCAAATACCCCTTTGAGAATGTTGATCCCGTTTAAAGCTATTGTTTCTATTCAACTGTTGAATTAATTTTTGAATGTCACCAGGTGGGAACGACCTATTGTCTTTGTTATAGCCCGTTGTTATTGATTACCTATACTTTGTCACCTGGTTAATAATTGGATTAGCTAGAACATTATATGGTTTTAGCTAAATTAATTAGGATGCTTAGTCATGCTTAGAAACACTAGCACATGAATGGTATAATTAATGTTTCATTATTATTTAATGATGGATTAATGGTAGCTCATGATGGTTAATCATGATAGGATGATTAATTAATATGCCAACTAAATCTTGATAATGGTGGGTTGTGAGCATATGATTTTGTTGGTCGTGCTCATGACAATTAAGGACTGGTTCACGATTTTCGGTTGTGAAACATTAACCGTGCACACCACAAGCCAACGTGGGCAACGGCTGTACCTTTTGTATAGTGTGGTTCATTGTGGGGCACCAGACTGAGAAGTGGCGGAGATAAGCCCACGGGGGTCGCTGGGGAGTCCATGCCTTGTTTTATAAGGGGGTAATTATGATCCAGGAACGGTGCACTGCTTTGAATTGTGTTATGCGGAGGGTATTGTCACAATCTCCATTCGGGTACTTGCTAAGTATCATTACGCATGGTTGACATGATGTTGAGGTTGTGTCTTGTGGATACAGTGGTACACCTCTGGCCAGAGTAAAACTATTCGAATAGCCGTGCCCGCGGTTATGGTTTGGAATGTCTTTCGTGATTAGTCTCACACCTCTCACCATAATAAATGATATTATAATTGGTAATAACTTGTTTAGCACTTGGTTTGGAATGGCATATTCCTGGTTTGGAGATAGAACTGTACAGCCGGGTATGGTTGTTCAGGATCGTTGGATTATAATTAAATACTTTATTGTTTTCTAAATTCTGAAATGTTTATTTAGATGCTATTTATGCAAATGAGACTATATTATGCCATCCTTTGTTATTCCCTGCACTTGCATATTTGTTGCGTGGCTTGTTGAGTATGTCATATACTCACCTTGCAATCATTCATCAGAGGAGGAGTTCTACAGTGATGCTAAAGGTGTGGAGGATTAGGCGTAGCTCTAGTCAAGCTGCTTGTGGGATGGAGTCGCCTTTGCTATTTATTTTAATTTCTGCTGCTTAGATCTTTATTGTTTCAGAGGAACTATCTACCTCTGTAATGACTTTATATTCGCCTATTAATTAGATTAATATTTGCACTCTATTATCAATTTGTTATTGTGTGCGTCGGCTGATTCCTGGACGAGGGTTTACACACATGTAAGCGTTTGGAGTTTTGGATAGAAATTACGGGCGTGACAACTTGCTTGAGTGTGTTGAGAAGTGAAGTGAGCTCCTCCTTTTATAGGGTCGGTATGACGGTTACCCCCATGCGAATTGTCCATTTTACCCTTGTCACCGTCATTGAGAAGCAATTCTGGACGTCCACGTGGAAGGGGGGACCGAGCCGGCTTGCCCCTGGTTCGGCCGAACCCCTGGGTCGGCTCCAACCGACCTCCCCTTGGGTACAGTGGCTGATAGGTGAGTCTTTAGGCAGTTGTGGCAGTTAAAGTCGGTTTCCCACAGTTGCACGTGTCTTGTGGGCCCATCTTATCCATAAGCTTGCTTAGGAGTGAGGTTTTCTCCACTTTCACTTTATTTTATTTGATAAATTCCTGCAACATGTTATTCTCCAAGTACAAGTGGAAATATATTCGTTGAAAACAAACATGCATTGTAAGCATAGCTAGTTCTTCATTATTTTAGTTATATTGGCGGTCGAGATTTGTCTGTAACGACCGTCAACATTGCCACGTCATCGTCACATCGTCCTCCCAGCCCAAGTGGCTACTCGTGTGGCGTCTCGTGTGGTCTCCCTGGTTCAAACTAATCCTAAGAACATGATTCAACCAAGGACAATAACTAAATGGCAGGCCTAGGATAGAGATTATTCCTAGGCCCCACATGTCAATCAAAACCACCTAGAATGGATTCCTATGGATTCAACTAGCTAACTAAAGTCAAATGTAAAGCTCTTGATGATTGTCCTTGATGGACTCCATTCTAGGTGGTTTTGATTGACATGTGGGGCCTCCAATCCGTGTAAACCGGTCCGATTGTTTGGAGGTGTATTTTGTCGCATGGCGGGTGGTTTTCGTCCATAATTCACATGCATACAAATACTCAGCAAGACTTTGAGCTGAAGCTATTGCTAGATCGTTTGTCCGCTGTTGTTTTCTTTTCTTTTGTAAGTATTTAATGTTTATATTATGTTGGATCTGTATATTAAATTGTTGATTTGTGTACTTCGGCCGATGCCTGGATGAGAATCGTATGCACAGATTAGTTCAGAAATTACTGTGAACTTCCGGGCATGACAACCATTAAACTTAGTAAAGTTGGGGACTTTAAAACCTGGGGGATTTGGGATGTTATCAAAATAATCATGATATTACTTTTGGTAAACCCTAGCTCGATTCCTTGGCTCAATTCTGAAAGCTTGTCTAATAATATTTCTCACACACTCTTCCATATTCTGAGGCCTTGGTTGTGGATTTGATGGCCTAAGAAGTTTTGGTGGCAAAGGAACATGATTATACTGGCCATAACATGCATCATGCGGATATCCCCAAAACATGATTAGGATCATTATAAACATTTTAAACCAGTGGAGGAATAGGTGGAATAGCAGTAGTAACAGAAGCAACATGTGAAATAGCAGTTGATTAATGGTGTAAATAGAATTATTCATGATTGGGTCTATCTCTTGGACAGTTACCAGGGTGCCTGTCTAACCAACCCAGGGTCTGGTCTGCCCAGCGGTCAGAGGTGCGGTCAGACCGGCCTGTGAGATGGCTGGTCCAATCCAGGACAGGGCCGGTCGGACCGATTAGGGGCCCAGTCAGATCGGCCGCAACCCGCAAGGCTACGGTTTGGCCCCCCTCCATGCATAATGCATTGTATGTTTCCCAATCTTATCCGTTTTTGCTAAAAAATTGTTGCATAGGGCCATAGAGGACTCACTAGTACTATGCATAGAACTATGTGATGGCAAATCGGCCAAGAGAGAGCCAAATTAGGAGTTCATAATGGTCTTTACCCTTCTATTACAATAGGAACTCGCAATGGCCTCTAATTTAATATTGAAGGTCATGTTTATGGTCTCATCTACAAAATTGTCTATAAGTTGCTAAATAGGAGGGGATACGTCATCAGGATTTACCTCTTCGGAGATGACAATTTGGGTAGAGGACCATTCCTTCTAGAAGCATCTTGGTGGGTCTTCTTGTAGCTCCCAAAGATCGCCTCCTCCAACGCCTTCTTCTTCTTCTTCTCGAGATCTTGTCACTATTCCTCGGTGAAATCCTCCATGGTGATGGGTAGGATGTTGCTTGGATTTACCTCCTCACGCTTGGCCATGATTAGGGGTGGATGTCGAGCTGGCTCGGCTCGGCTCGGTCTGGCTCGCTAGGATAACGAGCTAGCTCGGCTCGGCTCGTTATCCCGATGCCTGGATGAGAATCGTATGCACAGATTAGTTCAGAAATTACTGTGAACTTCCGGGCATGACAACCATTAAACTTAGTAAAGTTGGGGACTTTAAAACCTGGGGGATTTGGGATGTTATCAAAATAATCATGATATTACTTTTGGTAAACCCTAGCTCGATTCCTTGGCTCAATTCTGAAAGCTTGTCTAATAATATTTCTCACACACTCTTCCATATTCTGAGGCCTTGGTTGTGGATTTGATGGCCTAAGAAGTTTTGGTGGCAAAGGAACATGATTATACTGGCCATAACATGCATCATGCGGATATCCCCAAAACATGATTAGGATCATTATAAACATTTTAAACCAGTGGAGGAATAGGTGGAATAGCAGTAGTAACAGAAGCAACATGTGAAATAGCAGTTGATTAATGGTGTAAATAGAATTATTCATGATTGGGTCTATCTCTTGGACAGTTACCAGGGTGCCTGTCTAACCAACCCAGGGTCTGGTCTGCCCAGCGGTCAGAGGTGCGGTCAGACCGGCCTGTGAGATGGCTGGTCCAATCCAGGACAGGGCCGGTCGGACCGATTAGGGGCCCAGTCAGATCGGCCGCAACCCGCAAGGCTACGGTTTGGCCCCCCTCCATGCATAATGCATTGTATGTTTCCCAATCTTATCCGTTTTTGCTAAAAAATTGTTGCATAGGGCCATAGAGGACTCACTAGTACTATGCATAGAACTATGTGATGGCAAATGGGCTAAGAGAGAGCCAAATTAGGAGTTCATAATGGTCTTTACCCTTCTATTACAATAGGAACTCGCAATGGCCTCTAATTTATTATTGAAGGTCATGTTTATGGTCTCATCTACAAAATTGTCTATAAGTTGCTAAATAGGAGGGGATACGTCATCAGGTTTTACCTCTTCGGAGATGACAATTTGGGTAGAGGACCATTCCTTCTAGAAGCATCTTGGTGGGTCTTCTTGTAGCTCCCAAAGATCGCCTCCTCCAACGCCTTCTTCTTCTTCTTCTCGAGATCTTGTCACTATTCCTCGGTGAAATCCTCCATGGTGATGGGTAGGATGTTGCTTGGATTTACCTCCTCACGCTTGGCCATGATGATGATGTAGTCGTCCCTAGTGGAGTCGCAAAAAAACATGTTGACGGCCTTTTCGATCACACCGCCAACACGATCCGTGATCCACCTAAAGCTTTATGGTGTATGGAGTTGCCAACCACCTTGACCTTGAGAAACCCCCTAATCAAGACGGGTTTAGAGATCAAAACCGGCTAGTTGAGCCAATTTAGACAAATAGGGATAAACACCATCTCCCAGGCAGAACAAAAGATTTTCGGGACAAACTTATGAAGAGGACTCGCATTCTTGTGGTAAATATAGACGACTTTCAGCGCAAACCGATGAAGATAGGCTGACTAGGCTAAAACTTGGGGAAAAGTAGATGTGATATTGAAAGAACGATTCAATTGGCTAATTGTGTTGCTGTAGATTGTATCTCAGTTGAGCTGGCCATGCCCCTAATAAAGGGGTTGGTCTTGACTCCTACATGACCCTCTTCACATCTCACTAGGTGTACAAACTTATTTGAACTTGAAAAACCCCAAGCGAAGAAATCCGAGACCTGACAAAACCGGACATGGAGTCAGACTCCGCCGGTTTGACTAGCCACATGCTGCCAATCATACCAACGTCCCCGCACCATCGGTCTGACCGACCCTATGGCGGCAGTCAGACCGGTCTCGCGTAGCAAACAGGGTCCTTTCCAAATTCAACCATATTTTCCTATTTTTGCTTTAGGTGTCAAATTTAGGTGTTAACAACTTCCTTCTAATGATGTGAAGTGTTACTTCTATTTTATATTTTCTAGAATTACTTTCTCCTAGTAGTGTAGTTACTTCTAGTACCGTGAAAAATTACTTCTATTTCTCTTATAGTTACTTCCTATATGACACTAAATTACTTTTTCCAAAAAATAATATAGTGAATACTTCAAACAAAAGAGCATCTTCATATTTTTACTTTGCATATTCCAACATCGTCCACTGTGTTTACTTTTAATGCCATTGAGAGTACTTTTGGTTAATGGTATAATGGTGTAAAATAGAATTTTTCATGATTGGGTCCATCTCTTAGCCAGGTACAGGGCGCCTGTTTGACTGACCTAGGGTCTGATCTGCCCATCGATCAGAGGTGTGGTCGGACCAGCCTGACAGACGACTGGTCCACATCGGGCCAGGGACGGTCGGACCTACTAGGGGCCCGGTCAGACTGGACGCAAGGCTATGGTTTGGCTCGCCTACCGCGTAATGCGTCATATGTTTCCCCATTTTATCCGTAATGCAGTGTTGTCCCTCACCACTGCACGTGCTAGAGGAAATCTGGACGCTGGAGGAAAGCAAATAGTTAAAAATCTTAACTATGTTTTGATTGTGGTGGTCTGCTCAAAACAAACTGGTTGAAGGGGGAGGTTATTTTCTACTGCATGAAGTGCCTTTTCTCGCTAACTGATTAGTTTCTGACTTAGATCAGCACATAAAAGCTAAACAAAATAAAGGAATAAGTTCACTTAGGTCCCTTTATTTGTCTCCTAGTCCGATTTTCGTCCCTACAGCATAAAACCAGATACAACGCATCCCCCAACTTACAAAACCGTGCAAACAAGGTCCCTCAGTGGTATAGTCCCTGGTTTTGGCTGACGTGGCGTCTACGTGGCGCTCCTTTGACTAGGTCTTCGTCCAACGTGGTATCGACGTGGCGCTTACGTGGCAATTCGATAAAAAAAAATTCGTGGGACCCAGATGTCAATTACACACAAATAATAAAAAATGGTGGGACCCACACGGGGATCTCTGAAACTAAGAGAGGAGATTTTTTTTTTTTTGTTTGTTTACCGTCCGACCTCACTCTAGCCGTCGTCCACCACGCCATCGACGGGGACGATCTCGCCGGCCCTGACCGCGACGACGTCGCCCACGCGGACGTCGCGCACGCTGACGACATCGCCCGTCGTCGCGAGGACCGCCTTCGCCGGGAGCATGCCCATCAACGACGACATCCCGGCGCTCGCCTGCAACCTCGCAACGCGAGTGTTCGTCCAGGTTTGTGCAAGATCGCCACGGATTTGGTGAAGAAGACGATAACATTGGCATGCTGTACCTTTGTGCATGCCAGTGTCTCGAGCCATTCTGTGGTGGTGAAGAGGACGACGATGGCGCGGTAGAGCGCGCCGGCGCCGGCGATGAGCATGGGGACGTTGATGTCGAGTTACAGCCGGCTCGCCGTGGCGAACCCACGGCGCACCATCGGCGGCGCGCCGGCGACGACGGCCGCCACGGCCAGGCACTGCAGGGGAGGGAAGAGCCACTCGAAGAAGGAGGCCATGAGGAGAACGCCGGAGGCGACGATGTACGGGCTCGGCCATCGGCTGACCACGCCGCTGCTGCCGTAGGCCCGCACCGACGCCTCGAGGCCGGCCTTGTTCAGCGCCTTCACTGGACTCCAGACAAAGACGGCGATGAGCCGACGACGACTCAATTCCGTGAGAATCTCGCGCGAGAATCGCATGGAGGATTAATGGCGCGCGCGCGGTGGCTTACCTATGGCGGACTCCGTGGCGGCGGCGGGGTCGTGCTCGACGACGGCGGCGCACGAAGCCGATAGGAGGAGCGGAGCGGGCGGCGGCGGGCGAATCCGGCAGGCGCACGGAGCAGCGCGGGCGGCGGGCGG
The DNA here is from genome assembly GCA_009805545.1 of Oryza longistaminata. Lineage (NCBI taxonomy): Eukaryota > Viridiplantae > Streptophyta > Magnoliopsida > Poales > Poaceae > Oryza > Oryza longistaminata. The sequence continues at coordinate 7,044,014 of CM020188.1, read as the reverse complement.
AGCAGCCCGGTGGAGCCGAGCGGGCGGGCGCGCGAAGCCGATAGGAGGAGCGGAGCGAGCGGCGGCTGGCCACTGGCGGAGCTGAGAGGGGAGCAGCGACGGGCCGCGGGCGGCACCTCTCCTCCCGCCGTCAGCGCCCCGCGCCCCTCTGGCCACTGCCGCGACTTCTCCCCCGCCTCCGGCCGCGCTCCGCCACGACACGCCCCGCTCCTCTTCTCCCCCTTCTCCCCCCGCCGCTCCCGGCCCGTTCCGCCACAACACGCCGTCGCTCCGGCCGCTGACCCCGCCCCTCTGCTCTTCCGCGCTCCGCCCCGCCGTCGCCCGCTCCGGCCGCGCCCACCCCGCTCGCCGGCTGAGACAGAGAAGAGGAGAGAGGGGTGACAGAGAGAAGAGGGTAGTGAGGATGACGTGTGGGTCCCACATTTTTATTATTTTGTGTGTAAACTGACATGTGGGTCCCACGGATTTTATTTTTTTTCGTCGAATTGCCACGTAAGCGCCACGTCGATGCCACGTTGGACAAAGACCTAGTCAAAGGAGCGCCCCGTAGGCGCCACTCAGCCAAACCAGGGACTATACCGCTGAGCGACGTTGTTTGCACGGTTTGTAAGTCGGGGATGCGTTGTATCCGGTTTTGTGCTTAGGGACGAAAATCGGACTGGGCGACGAATAAACGGACCTAAAGTGAATTTATTCCCAAAATAAATGTCTTACAAACTCTGTTAGCTCATGGAAACCACCTACTGCTGATGATAAAAGCTAAATATTGATGGATCTTTCTTTCAACATTCAGGAGGTGGATGGGTTGTAGTAGCCAGAGGAAATGTTGGCTGTCGTCTGTTGATGGCTGCTAGGAAATTATAGAATCTGCAAAATGCTAACCAAGCAGAAGCTTTGGCACGCATTCAAGCGCTCCAAAAAGCTAATGATGTGGGAATGGGCCACATTATAGTTGAAAAAGATGCTCAAGATCTGAAAGTGGTTGTATTGATGACACACAAGACAAAAGTGTAAATGTTGTTGTTATTAGGGAAGCCAAATTATTGATTTCAATGAACTTTGATGCCCATCAAGTTATGGTGTGTCCTAGAGAGTGTAACGTGTTACGCATAAACTTGCTAAGATTGGCACTTCTCTGGGTCTACAGAGCCACTTTGTTTGGTGGGGATTCCCATGATTTTGGAAGCCTGCGATTCAGCTTGGCTATGAAGCCGTCTTCTTCTTTAAAAAAATGGAGGCTACATCCACTTATTCACGTATGTCCCATTCTGAAGTTCCACTTATTCACGTATGTCCCATTCTGAAGTGCAAATTACAAGAACATAAACTTCTATGAAGTCCAGATCAACATCACCATCTCGAACTATACACTTCAGAGAAATTATTGTAACCTATCTTGACAGAAGTAGTTGCAAATGCACACCTATCTTTGCTGTATAGTGTGTTTGCGGTCCATTGTAGTAGTTCCATTGGAAAACCCCATAACTACCTGATGGTAGCGTTGAGTCATTCATTCCCAGAAGACCGTGCATTTGCCTCAATCCAGTCAAAAGCGAGTGGGCTAAGGAAGGCATCTGGGATTCCGAAGGAACTGACAATAGCAAGTGCGTGGGGCCTGAGTTCACTGCACAGTGTCATCACTTCTTTCCTAGCAGCGGCTACATTCTCTCGCGATAGGCAACCATATCTCAAAAAGGATGCAGATTCGTCTATGCAAACCATAACATATAAAGACCTTAGTAAGCCCAATATATCCTGCAGAACGCAAAATCAAGGTTACATGATGAAGATTACTTCTGCATGAAAATTCACACATAATAATAACAATACAACAATCGAAGGGATTCAGGAAGGACTTGAGCTAGGTAGCAAGAGGAGAATACATATACCTTTAAAGAACCAGTAGGAATATTCTTCTCATCCTCCAAAAATATTTGCAAAATTGTGCGCTCAGTAAATGCTCTAGCTAAGTCTTCAGCGAGTTGGTAGCTCTGGATAAATGTCAACAAGTTAGACACTAAGTTAAGCTCGCCAAGAAATGTGCAGTAAAAGCAGATTTACCAGCATCAAAGCCTTCTCTCTGCTTTCTCCTTGTGCCAGATAGTTAGAAACCTCCGTGGTGAATCGTTTCAGTAAACTCGCTCCCTAAGCAGAGCAAGTCCATCTATTCACCAACACAAAGGCATACAATAAGAGTTGTCTCATGACAGCTATTCTTATAAATGTAAGAAACTAAGTTATTATTCTATACCTGGAAACTGGAGCTTTTAGTGTGCCACTTGTCAGATAATCAGGAATAACAGGGCAAGGACCATTCAAGTGTTCCAAGCCCAATCCCTTGAATGGTTGATTCTTCCTTTTGCTTGTCAAAAATTCAGCATAAAGGGCTTTGCTTACCTGAAAAGGTTAAATAGTTAAAATTAATCTAAAGATAAAATACCTTTGGGAGAAATACATAGATGACAAACAATAAGCAAAATAACCTGCTGCATTAGAACATTATTGTCGCCCTCAAATGTAGACTGGACATCAAATTCAGCTTTGAAAATTCCTATGCGATTCTCTGTCTTCAAACCTGGCCACCACAAGCTTCACGGCACTCCTAATAGATGTAAAAAGAAATCCAAATGTGATATCGATCAAGAAAAGGGCTTGTTTGGAATAATAAGATATACTCCCTCCGTCCAAAATATAAGCATTTTTGACCTGGAACGGTCTCCGAGATGCTATTTACTAACAATATCTACAAAAGTATAAATATCTTAATAAAAAGAGTTGCATATTAGGATATTCATTTAATGATAAACATAGTAACATCAAATTTACATGATTAATCTTTTCTAATTTTTTGCTATTAATAGTCAAAATTTAAAAAGTTTGACTTGGCACTATTCTAAAAATGCTTATATTTTGGAACGGAGGGAGTAGACTCTATCACAATAAGCAAGAAAATTCTACTAGAATCCCTGTCCATCCGAATGTATCAACATTCCTAACTAAATAGATCTCTAAAGAAAATACTTGGTGGCGCTTTTTGACAATACCTGAAGTGTGGTCATATTCTGCCAGGTAAGTGTAGCTTTAAGAGCACTAGAGTAAATGTGTATAGATTTGTTAAGTTCAGGAGTCCTCTTCACATACATCCTTTTCATAAAATTACCAGCACTGCTCATCAGACATCTGCATAAGGAAATATACTTTAGCATATATGATGACATTAAGTAGTAGTGATAACATATATGATGACATTAAGTAGTAGTGAAAACACTGACAAAAAAGGGCTTAGAATTAGTGATGTTTTTTTACATGTAGGGAATATTAGCAACCGAAGTGCTAATATTTTTTTATAAGGATACTGGCATTTCATGACTAGAATGTCAGATCTACTCCCATGCCAAATGTTCAGCAACATGATAGATTAGCAAGAGGAAAAAAAACGAATGAGCTACTGCAAAAACTCCAAGCTGTGGAAGAAGCTTCAAAATTAAATACATGCAAAGTACAAAAATCCAGAGAAAGCTAGTAGGTTACGCTTTTGCTAGCAGTGGTAGAAGGCGTCGCTGGTGACTGGGATAATCAAGTAACAGCATTTCAGGACCATCTGGTGTAACTGAAAAGGCTCTCCTTGACAAAGCATATCTCACAGCAATTGCAACGCCAACCTGTAAGCACAGAGAAAGAGCACACAAGCTTATTTATTTTAGAAGTTTTAAGGTCCTTGAGGAGGTACCGGGAGTACCACATTTTCTACTATAAAATTTGTACTTCTCAGTGTCTCGTGTACCAGCAGGTATTAAATTTTACAATAGAAAATGTGGTATCTCTTTGTACCCCTAATTTGTTCAAGCTAATTGCTAAGAAGGTTGTCAAACAATGTACAGTGGCTCAAGCATTGGGTAATCAAACATGGATCACAGATATAAAAGGAGCTCTCACTGTGAAAGTGATTAGAGAGTATCGTCTGATCTGGGATTTAGTGCTTGCAGTAAACTTGCAACATGATACACCGAATAAGCACCGTTGGAGGTTATCGGGATCTGGTACTCTAGCAAATCAGCATATGAGACTCTTTTTGTTGGGACTATCAGATTTGCTCCATGGAGGAGGATATGGAAAAGTTGGGCACCGCTAAAGTGCAAATATTTTCTATGGTTTGTGGTAAATAACCATTGTTGGATGGCTGATCGCCTGTCCAAGCGAGGGTTCCCACACCTAGTTGCCTGCCCTTTGCAACATATTCTTATCACTTGCGTTTTTAGCCGGCAGGTTTGGTCGCTGATCCTTCACAGAGTAGGCTTCACTGGCCTCGCCCCTACCCCTGACACACGTCATTTCTCAAGCTGGTGGTCTAGGGCAGTGAAGGACATCAACAAAGAAAGGAAGAAAGGGCTAAACTCGCTTATAATTCTGGTGGCTAGGGAAATTTGGAAACACAGGAATGATTGTGTTTTCAATGGCTCAATTCCGAGGGTGTCAATGGTGCTACAATCAGTAGCAGATGAAGGCACATTCTGGTGCTTAGCCAGAGCTTTAAAGTTTCGTGAGATATTGGGTAGGTTGATGGCCCTTGCGACTTAAGTGATCTTGTTTTTCTGTTTTTAAGTGTTTAGGGTGGGGAGATTTTTTATCCCCTCCCTGTGCTTATCTTCTTATTATTAATGAAATGATGCACAGATCTCCTGCATGTTCGAAATAAAAACCTCTTATTGTAACGTATCTAGGAACAAAAATTTGATTGAAAAGCACATTCCTCTGCGTGTTAGGAACTGGATTCTTACTTTATCACTGGCACTGATTGATCTAAACTCAACCATTTTAAAAAGATTTCTCTATACTCCATCTTGGCTTAGTTATTTCAGTTCATGAACAGTCAAATTCCAAATAAATCTCTGAATTATAATTTCCAGGTTTCGAGAAATGTTCTTGGCTGTAAAGGTACTTCCAACCAAACTTGTTTGGGCTGATCTAACTAAGTGCACAGATGTGGTCTGTCCTTGTTCAAATAGATGATACTTCACTTTGCTTGTGCTGTTTATCTTATAGCTGATTCCAGTTTGCTTAATTACCAGCTAGTCTAAATGAGCAAATTCTATAATAATCTTGAGCTACATATATATATACCCTCTGGAACTCATTCGAACAATCTCCATGTATTTATAGAAAAGGAAGGGCACATGACATACCTTTGAAATATAAACCGCATTAACTGCAATATTAACTCGACCAAGTGTAAGTGGAGATAAAAATGCTGCAAACCTCTGCAGAACAGAAAATTATCAGTTTGAAAATGAGATAAAAATGAATGCAACAACTACTTATCTATGTGTACGTCTAGGGAGTGAGGGAGAGAGAGGATAAGGTCGCATTACCTGATCAGGGTCATCTATCGTGCTAACATATTGCCCATCCGGCAAAACATCAGCAACAAGATTCAGCAAATTCTCTCGAGGAACACGTATATTGTTAAACCTGACAGACAGTTAAATTAATTTACAATGTGCGTGATAGGAAGACAAAACTTTACAGAAGTACAAGGGCTCACCAAATTCGTCCATTATCAACACCATTTAATCCAATTTTATGGCCACAGTCAGCTATCTGGATATTAGGCATAACATTTTCATGTTCATCCCTAATCTGAGCTACAAAAGCATGGACTCCTTCATTTCTCCCATTTATATGGAGCTGCGCAAAGACTATAGTATGTGTAGCATGCTGTAAAAGGCCACAAACACCAACAGTAAGTAATAACCAAATAGACAGCATAGATGTACTCAATTATTTAAGTGAAATTTCATCATACATTAGCAGCTCCACCAATCCAGTACTTCTGGGCTGATTCACAAGGAGTATTTATCACAAACTCTCTTGTTTTAATATCATAAGTAGCCACTGTCTCAATTCCTCGGACCTTCAAATTAGTCAAATAAGGCAAAGAAAAATCTCATCAACACAGCTAACAAAACTACAATTCAGTAAATTGACCAAAATATCATCACATACATTGCTCCCATGACCCAGTTCTGTCATGGAAAAACAACCCTTGATAACATAATTTTCTGTGTCCGACAACCATTTGTCATGGTGGCGCTTTGTTCCAAGAAACTTGATTGCGCTGCCCCTGGAGTGCAAAAAGAAATGATGTTTAATACCAGAAAATTGTCAACAAACATAATGTTATCAGTTCTATCAAATAATCATTCATTTTTTGAATTCAACATGTTACACTTTCTACATGAAAAATGGAAGGAGATCAACAAAATATCGAATAACTTCCATGAAGGGTTAAGACCAGTTCCAGGCGGATGTTCTCTCCAGTTCTGTATGCTACAAATATGAAAATGCTATCATACGAACCTAATTTTATAATGGGATAAACAGTAATTGCTTAAAGAACAAGTGGTGCTTACAGAAAGGGTACATGGCATGGAGGAAGATGGAAAGATAGAGTTGAGAAGCTCATTGCTCACTTGGTATCAAAATACAAAATAGAGATAATAATCCTTCATCTAGAGGACTGTCGTATAATGTACAGGGTAAATTGGCAAAGCCTCATTTCATAGGAGATCCTAACAAGATAGAACAAAACATTCTCCTGCAAGCAATGGCTAACAATTACACCTAACAGCTAAAGAGGATAAGATAACAACAAAATCTATTACTCCTGCACCTAATTTTCCAGTACAGTATAGGATTGGACTTTGGGTTGCAAAGGGGCCAACTGTGATGGCCTGATGGGAACATGCAGAGAACACCATTGAGGACCGTCAATTCATTCATATGTTGCCAAGAAAGAAAACACGATTGCTATAGTCCAATGAGAAAACCATTCAATAAAACTGCAAAGTAAAGCAAGACAAAGCAAGACAAAACCTATTCTTTTTTTCTTTTACCAACTCTCTACTTCAAGTATGCTTTTAAAGAGAGCTTTCTCTCTCTTCCCAATTCATTTTAGTCTTACACACAGGACAGTGGGTACACAGGAACAAAACGAACGAGAAACTTAACCAAATTCGTGACTGTATGCGTATTGCAGAAGAACCGAATCCCATAAGAAGAAGACAACTGCCGGGGAGACGAAAGAAGGAGGGCACCTACGGGGTCCGAGATCCACATCGACGGCGAGGTCGATCCGCCACAGGCCGGACCGGAGTCAGCCGAATCCTTGCAGCAGCAGAAACGGATCTAGCGCATTCGGATCAAATGGTGGAGTCGCTTGGCCTAGTGAGGTGCGATTTCGCCGGAGAGGGGAAAAACTCAGTAACGATCTGGAGTGTAATGGGCCTTGGACTACGGCAGGATTTGATTCCATTGTATTCGCTATAGCCTATAAGCCCATTTAAAACAGCGCATGTAACGGGCTTGGATCATACTATTATCCTATTAGGTCCCAGAATCACAGTACCTAAAGTTTTGTATGCTGAGTCAACTATATCCGTATCAAACAGAACGGAGAGAAAATCCATATTTTGGTGCAATTAAGAAATTAGGTATATACAGATTTTCTAAATTTTAAGAGACTTAGGAAAAAAGAACGGGAGCATTGAAATAACTTTTAGTGCAGAGCTAATGAAAGCATGAAACTTTACAAGAGAACCAAGCGAAACGAAACAACATTATGTACTGTAAGTAAGCAAGCAAGCTCGGAGCCAGCAGAAGTGTAAAAGAGAACAAAATTATGTACTGTAAGCAAGCAAGCTCGGAGCTAGCAGGGGTGTAAAAGAGGACAAACTTATGTACGCAAGCAATGAAGCAAGCTCGGGCCGAGCGGAAGAAAGGTCGGAATCACCAGATGGCAAGGGAATTAATCACCAGAGGAAGAAATGGACGCCGATCTTGATGGCGAGCGAGTGATCGTAGACGCCAATGCAGTCGAGGAGCTAAATACAGCCATATTTATGGGCGAATAGCTATTTTCGTTCTAAAGTTTAGGCGTCACGATTAGTAACTACTCCGTACTCCGATATGGTTTAGGAGTATTTTATTAAAACTGATTCTTTGAGTCAGTATGGTTTCTGTATCCATCTTTAGAACACCGTCACAATAAGTCCACTCAGTAAACTCCTAGTCCCAGGCCTTTTGGCAAGATCCATCGGAAAACGTCCACTTATACGTATCTCTACTATTATATATCTCTACTACTAGAAAAAATACCCATGCGTTGCAACGGGTGAGTATTTTTAGCGGCACATGTTTTGGTTTAATCGAGCTAAAAAAAGAGAGAAAGATGATACATGCTAGATTTTTCTTATTGTCATTTCACCCTAGGCAATCTAGTATGGTAGGATGGAGGACTCATAAGAGCAGGTACAATAGTAGGCTATAAGGCAACTATAAACATATTTTAAAGAGATAAGTGAAAAGAGAGAAGAGCAGCAGGCTACAGATCTATAGCCAGCTGTAGCACAGACTTCAAGACGTAATGTGTGTATGACAGGTAGAACCATGTATTAATTGTATAGGAAGCAACTATTATATGAATTGGCTATTACATTTGGGGCTAATAGCTGGCTATACTATTAAACTTGCTCTAAATGGACATTGTATCTTGACTCGTTCCGACTATAGCTGGAGGGTTCACCCTCCGAGGAGGACATCTCTCAAGACTACAACAGTAGGTGGATGTGGAGCACGTGCAATGACATCCAAAAACTTAATGGTGTAGAGCTCTATAATGTCACTTGTTCCTTGATCCAAATTAATTCAATTGACCTTTGATCGAGCATCACTAGCTTTGATCTAACTTGAACAACCTCGATCTGCGTCCTCACTCGACCTTTATGTGACTGTCACCCACCATAGGCTTAACTAAAACTTATACGTCTAATAAATGAATTACTTTATTACATGGTAGGTTACCACTAAGGTAATTCAAATAAATTAAAAAATAATTTATTTTTTCGATAAATTTTATCTTCACGATTTGCAATTGTTACCATATTTAGTTTGGATGACACTTTTTATATTTCTAGTTTTTTACTGCATATTTGCACCTATTGAAAATTGAATCTATCTCGTGTTTTGTTATTTTCTCCACAACCAGCTATCGTGCTGGGATAGCCTTCTGACCTCTACGCAATGATCCCTGAGATCTTGCTAGCCAGTCATTATTTGCTCCAGGAAAATATGAGTCTAGCTGTGATTTGCATGCATGCAAAATCAATCCACGTGCAAAGATAATTAACAGTACATCTTGATCCGGACTGGCCGGCCCTTGCTGCGCACGGAAAACCTTCTCGCATTGCGTCGAACGGATACGATCATACAGTCGACTAATTAACCAGCTCACGGCCGGAGGAAACACGTGCGAAACGGACTGGGATGCATGCGAACGCGACGTGGGGCGTGGCGCATGAGCGACCAGAATCGGATACCACGACGTACGAAAATAGTTTCGGCAAAAACATCTTAAACTTTTATAATAGTAGAGATAGAGATAGAGATTATAAAAATTAAAGATGTTTTTGCCGGTATTTTGGTACGTCATCTGTGTATAAGTCGCTTTTTAAGTTCGTTTGCTTTTGAAAATACTTATCCGTATTTGAGTCAATTTTGAAGATTGTTCACTTTCGATAATACGGAAGGAATCATATAAGAAATCTATTTAAAAAAACTCGCATGCTAACTTGAGAATCGGACTCCTAAGTCCTAACTGCAGCTCATGATTTTCTATATAGCCGCCGCCGCCGTTGCCTATGCCAAGCGGCTGGAGCCCTCCGCGGGCCTGACTACGCGCCCCCGAGTCGTCGGAAGCCCGCCCCTGCAGTTCTTCCCGCCCTGGAGCTCCGCTCGCTCCTCGACGGGGCACCACCTCCGGAGAGCGCGACGGAACAAGGCTTCAGCTGGGCGTTCCGCGCGATGGAGGAGAGCCCGCTCTTCTGCCAGCGCCGCAGCGGCGGAAAGGAGGGTCGTTGTCTCCGGGACTACAACGAGGGCAAGAGGGGCAGGCGGGACCACGATGCGGCGGGTCGGCTACCTTGGCGCGGCGGGGCGTGTTCCGGGGCTGGCTCACGGAGCCAGGGCCCGAGACGCCGAGCTCCGCAAGCTCCGCGCTGCTCGAGTGCCTCGGCATGTATGACCACTCCCTGCCATCAAGATCGGCGTCCAACTTCTTTCTTTCCTCTTGTACGTTCCCCCTCCGCCCCAATTTTGTCTCAAATTCGCCAATTCCTAGCTCACATTATATTGCCAATCCCCAATTTTTGCGCTCAATTCCCGTTTGTGAGCTCTGCTATGGCAGTCTTTCTGGCGCGATGAATTTAGGATCAGCCACGGCATTGTAACGGACCAAAGACTGGCAAAGCCTGGTTTGAGTTTCCCCACTTTTTCTTCGACATTTTTTCTACACATGTAAACCTTTTAATTTTGTTCTTTCAAACTTTTAGATTTTAATCAAACTTTTAATTTGGGCGTGAAACTAAACGCAGCCTAGGCTTGTCATGGTGTTCCCTGTCGCTGCATGAGTACTGAACTTACTGCAGTTACTAGTTAGCAAAGTAATCCAAAATGAGAAAAGTAAACGGAAGAGAAAATATTTGAGGAGGATCAAAAGCAGAGAGCCGTAGGCACGGCAGCAGGGAGTGGGGTCGTTTATTTCCGTGAGCAGAATTGCAAGAGTACCTGCATCCTGCACACCATGCTTCCATAGTTCCATACCCTATTCCGCTGTAGTCTCGAACTCGTTGTAAGCGTGCAGGCCACAAAGTTGCAAACACACAGCTAAGCAAACCAACCAGTTTATAAGAGCGAAACTATTATGAATCAATTTAATTAAAGTTCTTGTTTTGATGAGGCCCAAAACTCAGCCCAAGGAGGATGAGCCAGGGAAAATTGAAACTCGTTTCATGCTTGGGAGGGTTTTGAGACCTTTGAGGGAAGTTTAAAAAAAAGTGGGGGGGGGCCCTTTGAGAGCATTCACATGTCCAGTACGGAGTTTTCAAGTTTGTTCTGTGCTCGGCCAAAGCATGTTCTCACGTGTCAGTTTTTTTTTTTTCCGCGTTTCAATATTGTTTCTTCGTTTGTCGAAGGTTCTTCTTTATATATATATTTTTTGTCCATTTTGCTTGAGACTTGAGAGCATCTCCCGATTTCGATTATATGTATTGTCAACTTCGAAAGCTGCCTCCGGTGCTCATCTCCGCTCCGCACCGCAACGATCTCCGACGGTCCAACTCTTCTTCCTCGCTTTGATTCTCCTTGGGACACCGAAGACTCCGATGGACCCCATGTCCTCCTCGCCGGCCGCCAGCCGGCGCGCCGCCAGGCGAATTGCCCGCCCACCTCGCCGGCACTCCGGCTGCAAATTCGCCTCCCTGCTCGAGCATTCTCTCCTGCTTGGGGGCTACGTGCCGCCGGAGTCCAGATGAGCAGCCCGGCGTTTCGCGCCGTAGGGAACCTCCGGAGGGCTGCTCGACGGGCACGACCTGGGGTGCGGGACTGGATTTTCCGCGTCATGGAGCCAGAGCACATTGTTCTTGCAGGCGGCACGGGGCCCCGGACCTGCAGGCAGGGTGTTCGAATCGCCGGACTGGGCAACAAGGACAAGGAGGGGCAGCGGGAGGCGACGATGGCGGATCGGTACCTTGGCGCGGCGCGGCGTATTCCGGGATGGCTCACAGGAACGGAGGGCGACGCCGAGGCCGAGCTCCGAGGATCGCCGCTCCTCGATGACATTGGCGTCTACGATTCACTCGCTCGCCATCAAGATCGGCGTTACCATTTCTTCTCTGGTGATTAATTCCCTTAGCCATCTGGTTGATTCGACCGTTTCTTCCGCTCGGCCCGAGCTTGCTTCATTGCTTGCGTACATAAGTTTGTCCTCTTTTACACCCCTGCTAGCTCCGAGCTTGCTTGCTTACAGACATAATTTTTGTTCTCTTTTACACTTCTTGCCTGGCTCCGAGCTTTGGCTTGCACTTATTCAGTACATAATGTTGTGTTCGTTTTCGCTTGGTTCTCTTGTAAAGTTTCATGCTTTCTTAGCCTGCCACTACAAAGTTTATTCAATGCTCCCGTTCTTTTTTCCTAAGTCTTCTAAAATTTTAGAAAATCTGGATATAGCCTAATTTCTAATTGCACCAAAATATGGATTTCTTCTCCGTTCTGTTTGATAACGGATATTAGTGACTCAGCGATACAAAACTTAGGTACTGTGATTCTGGCCCTAATAGGATAATAGTATGATCCAAGCCCGGTTACATGCGCTTGTTTTAAATGGGGCTTATAGCGAATACAATGGAATCAATCCTGCCTGGTTCCGAAGGCCCATTACACTCCAGAGTCGTTACTGGAGTTTTCCCCCTCTCGGCGAAATTCGCACCTCACTAGGCCAAGCGACTCCACCATTTGATCCGAATGCGCTAGAATTCCTGTTTCTGCTGCTGCAAGGATTCGGCTGACTCCGGTCCGCCTGGTGCGGATCGACCTCGCCGTCGATGTTGGATTCTCGGGACCCCGTAGGTGCCCTCCTTCCTTTCATCTCCCCGGCAGTTGTCTTCTTTCCTTATTGGGATTCGGGTTCTTCTGCAATACGCCATTACAGTCACAATTTGGTTAAGTATCTCGTTCGTTTTGTTCCTGTGTACCCACTGTCCTGTATGTATAAGACATAAAATGAATTGCGGAGGAGACGAGAAAGCTCTCTTTAAAAGCATACTTGAAGTAGAGAGTTTGGTAAAAGAAAAAAAAAATAGGTTTTTGTCTTGCTTTGTCTTAACTTTTACTTTGCAGTTTTATTGAATGGTTTTCTCATTGGACTATAGCAATCGTGGTTTCTTTTCTTGCAACATATGAACTTTGAATTGACGGTCCTCCCGAATGGTTTCTCTGCATGTATCCATTCAGGCCATCACAGTTGGCCCTTCTGCAACCCCAAAGTCCAATCCTATTATTGTACTGGAAAATTAGGTGCAGGAGCTAATAGATTTTGTATGTTATCTTATCCTCTTTAGCTGCTAGGTAATTCGTTAGCCATTGCTTGCCAGGAGAATGTTTTGGTTTTCTATCTTGTTTAGGCATCCTCCTACGAAACGAGGCTGTGCCAAGTTTACCCGTACATTTATACGACAGTCCTCTAGCATGAAGGATTTATATATCTCTATTTTGTATTTTTGATACCAAGTGAGCAATGAGCTTCCCTCAACTCTATCTTTCCCATCTTCCTCCATTGCCATGTTTTTTTTTTATTACCCTTTCTGTAAGCACCACTTGTTCTTATAAGCAATTACTGTTATATCCCATTTATAAATTAGGGTTCGTATGATAGCATTTTCATATTTGGTAGCATACAGAACTGGAGAGAACATCGCCTGGAACTGGCTCTCTAACCCTGCATGGAAGTTATTCAAATTTTGTTGATCTCCTTCCATTCTTCATGCTAGAAAGTGTAACATGTTGAAGTTCAAAAAAAGAATGATTATTGGAATAAACTGATAAACATTTTGTTTGTTGACAATTTTCTTGGGTATTATAACATCATTTTATTTTTTGCACCCGGGGCAGCGCCAATCAAGTTCTATGGAACAAAGCGCCACCCATGACAATATGTGTGTCGGACACAGAAAATTATGTTATCAAAGGGTTGTTTTTCCATGACAGAACTTGGGTCATGGGAGCGCAATGTATGTGATGATATTTTGGTCAAATTTTACTGAATATGTAGTTTTGTTTAGGCTGTGTTGATCGAGATTTTTTCTTTGCCTTAGTTGACTCAATTTGAAGTCCGAGGATTGAACAGTGGCTTACTTATGATCTTAAAACAGAGAGTTTGTTTGATAAATTACTCCTTGTGAATCAGCCCAGAAGTACTGGATTTGGTGGAGCTGCTAATGTCATGATGAAATTTCACTTAAATAATTGAGTACATCTTATGCTGTCTATTTGGTTATTACTTTACTGTTGGTGTTGTGGCATTTTACAGCATGTACACAGACTATAGTTATGCCAAGCTCCATATAAATGGGAGAAATGAGGAGTCCATGCTTTTGTAGCTCAGATGGGATGAAAATGAAAATGTTATGCTAATATCCAGATAGCTGACTGTGGCCATAAATTGGCATAAATGGTGTTGATAATGGTCGAATTTGGTGGAGCCCTTGCTACTTCTGTTAAAGTTTTGTCTATCCTATCACGTACATTGTAAATTAATTTAACTGTTCTGTCAGGTTTAACAATATACGTTGTTTCCTCGAGAGAATTTGCTGATCTTTGTTTGCTGATGTTTTTGCCGGATTGGGCCAATAATGTTAGCACGATTAGATGACCCTGATCAGGTAAGCGATCCTTATTCCTCTCTCTCCCTCACTCCCTAGACGTACACATTAGAAAGTAGTTTGCATGCATTCATTGTTGTCTCATTTTTCAAACTATAATTTTTGTTTCTGCAGAGTTTGCCAGCATTTTTATCTCCACTTACACTTGGTCGAGTTATTATTGCAATTAAAGTGCGGTTTATATTTCAAGGTATTGTCATGTGCCCTTCCTTTTTCTATAATACGTGGAGATTGTTTCGAATGAGTCAGAGGGATATATATATGTAGCTCAAGATTTAGTTATTTAGAATTTCTCATTTAGACTAGCGGTAATACAGCACAACTGGAATCGACTTAAGATAAACAGCACAAGCAAAGTGAAGTATCATCTATTTGAACAAGGGACAGACCACATCTTGTGCACTTAGTTAGATCAGCCCAAAACAGAGTTTGGGAAGTAACGCTTTACAAGCAAGAACATTCTTGAAACCTGGAAATTTATAATTCAGAGATTTATTGGAATTTGGACTGTCATGAACTGAAATTAACTAAGCCAAGATGGAGTAAGAGAAATCTTTTTAAAATGGTGTGAGTTAGAATCAATCAGGGCCATGATCTCAAAAAGTAAGAATCCAGTCCTAACCGCAGAGGAATGTGCTTGTTTCAATCAATTTGTTCCTAGAACGTATACAATAAGAGGTTTTTTTTTCGACATGCAGGAGATCTGTGCTCATTTCATTAATAATAAGATAAGCACCAGGGAGGGGATCAAAAATCTCCCCACCCTAAACCTTTAAAAACAGAAAAACAAGATTCCACTTAAGTCGCAGGCCATCAATACCTAACCCCAATAATCTCACGAAACCCTTTAAAGCTTCTGGGCCTACAGCACCAGAATGGGCCTTCATCTCGCGACTGATTGTAGCACCATTGACACCCTCGAATCGAAGCCATTGAAAACACAATCATTCCTATGTTTTCCAAAAATTTCCCTAGCCACCAGAATTATAAGCGAGTTATTTTAAAAAAAGCCCTTTCTTCTTTCTTAATGGTATATGTCCATTCACTGCCCTAGGACCACCAGCTGAGATGACGTGTGTCAAAGGAAGAGGGGAGCAGGACGGCCAGTTGGAAAGCCTACTCTGTTAATGATAGGACAGCGACCAAACCATGACCGGCTAAAAACGCAAGGTGATAAGAATATGTTGCAAAGGCAGGCAACTAGGGTGTGGGAAACCCTCGCTTGCGACAAGGCCGATCAGCCATCCACAATGCGTTATTTACCAATAACCATAGAAATAATTGCACTTTAGCGCGTGACCCAACTTTTATCAATAACCCTACCTCCATGGAGCAAACTAGAATAAGAGACCCAACAAAAAGAGTCTCATATGCTGACGTGCTAGAGTACCAGATCCCGATAACCTTCCAATTGGTGCTGATTCGTGTATCATGTTGCAAGTTTACTGCAAGCACTAAATCCCAGGATCAGAAGATAACTCTCTAATCACTTCGACAGTGGGAGAGCCTTTTATATCTGTGATCCATGTTTGAATTACCCCAATGCTTGAGGCCAGCTGTACATTGTTTGACAAACCTTCTTAGCAATTAGCTTGAACAAATTAGGGGTACAAAGATTACCACATTTTCTATTTGTAAAATTTAATACCTGCTGGTACACGGAGACCACTGAGAAGTACAAATTTTTATAGTGAGAAATGTGGTTACTTCCGCACATGCGTGGTACCTCCTCAAGGACTTAAAACTTCTAAAATAAATAAGCTTGTGTGCTCTTTCTCTGTGACTTACAGAGTTAGGCGTTAGCAATTGCTGTGAGATTAATTCTTTGTCAAGGAAGCCTTTTCATTACACCAGCTTGGTCCTGAAATGCTGTTAACCTTGTTATCCCAGTCACCAGCGACGGCCTTCTACCACTGCTAGCCAAAGCGTAACCTACTAGCTTTCCTCTGGATTTTTGTACCCCTTTGCAAATAATTTTTGCACAGCTTCTTCCACAGCCTCTGGAGTTTTTGCAGTAGCTCATTGCGATTTTTTTCCCTCTTTGCTAATCTATCAATCTTGCTTGAACATTTTGGCCATGGAGTAGCACATTTCTATGTCAGGAAATGCCAGTATCCTTATAAAAACTAAAAAAATATTGCACTTCGGTGGCTAATATCTTCCCCTACATTGTAAAAAGAACTCACTAATGCTAAGCCCTTTTTTTTACAGTGTTTCACTACTAATCATTAATGCATTCATATATGTTGATCAACTACTACTTAATGTCATCATAATATGCTAACGTATATTTCCTTATGCAGTGATGTCTGATGAGCAGTGCGTGGTAATTTTATGAAAAAGGATGTATGTGAAAGAGGACTTCCTGAACTTAACAACATCTATACACATTTTACCTCTAGTTGCTCTTAAAGCTTACACCTTCCTGGCAGAATATGACCCACATTCAGTATTGTCAAAAAGCGCCACCAAGCTATTTTTCTTTTAGAGATCTTTTTAGGTTAGGAATGTTGATACATTCGGCCATGGACCAGGGATCTAGTAGAATTTTCTTGCTAATTGGTGATAGAGTCTACTCCCTCCGTTTCCAAAATATAAGCATTTGTTAGAATAGTGCCAAGTCCAAAACTTTTTTAAATTTTGACTACTTAATAGCCAAAAAATTAGAAAAGATAATCATAGTAATTTGAGTCTAACTATGTTTATCATAAACAACTATCATAATATGCAAACTCATTTTATTTAAGATATTATACTTTTTGCTAAGATATTGTTAGTCAAAAATAGCATCTCGGAGGACCGTATCCAGTCCAAAATGTCTTATATTTTGGGACGGAGGGAAGTATATCTTATTATTCAACAAGCCCTTTTCTTGATCGATATCACAATTCTGGATTTCTTTTACATCTATTAGGAGTGCCGTGAAGCTTGTGTTGGCCAAGGTTTGAAGACAGAGAATTCGCCATAGGAATTTTCAAAGCTGATTTGATGTCCAGTCTACATTTGAGGGCGACCATAATGTTCTAATGCAGGCAGGTTATTTTGCCTTATTGTTTGTCATCTATGATTTCTCCAAGGTAGTTTTTATTTTAGATTAATTTAACTATTTAACCTTTTTCAGGTAAGCAAAGGCCCTTTATGCTGATTTTTGACAGCAAAAGGAAGAATCAACCATCAAGGGATTGGCGCTCTGGACATCCTTGAATTGGTCCTTGCCCTGTTATTCCTGAATTATGTTGACAAGTGGGCACACTAAAAAGCTCCCAGTTTCCAGGTATAGAATAATAACTTAGTTTTCTTACATTTTATAAGATAGCTTCAGATGAGACAACTCTTTTATGTATGCCTTTGTGTGGGGTGAATAGGGATGGAACTCGCATCTGTTAAGGGAGCGATGATTTTACCTGAAAACGATTTCACCACGCGAGGTTTCTAAACTAGTCTGCACAGGTGAGACAAGCAAGAGAGAAGGCTGTCTTCATGCTGGTAAATCTGCTTTTAACATGGACATTTTCTGGCGAGCTTAACTTAGTGTCTAACTTGTATGACATTTATCCAGAGCTACCAACTCGCTGAAGACTTAGCTAGAGCATTTACTGAGCGCACAATAATTTTGCAAATACTTCTTGAGAGGATGGAGAAGAATATTCCTACTGGTTCTTTAAAGGTATATGATTCTCCTCTTGCTACCTAGCTCAAGTCCTTCCGAATCCCTTTCCGGGAAATGTTTTGTTATTTGTTAATTTTTTATGGTTGTGAATTTCATGCAGAAAGTAATCTTCATCATGTAACTTGAATTGCGTTTCTGCAGGATATATTGGGCGTTACTAAGGTTCTTATATGTTATGGTTTGCATAAGGACGGAATCTGCATCCTTTTTGAGATATGGTTGCCTATCGCGAGAGAATGTAGCCGCTGCTAATTAGGAAAGAAGTATGACACTGTGCAGTTGAACTCAGGCCCCACGCACTTGCTATTGTCTAGTTCCTTCGGAATCCAGATGCCTTCCTTAGCCCACTCGCTTTTGACTGGATTGAGCAAATGCACGGTCTCTGGAATGATGACTCCACGCTACCATCAGGTAGTTATTGGGGTTTTTCCCAATGGAATACTACTACATATGGACAGCCAAAAACACATATACGCCAAAGATAGGTGTGCAATTTGCAACTACTTCCTGTCAAGATAGGTTACAATAATTGCTCTGAGTGCTAAATAGTTCAGAGATTGGATGATGTTTGATCTGCGGACTTCATAAAGTTTATGTTCTATGTAATTTGCACTTCAGATGGGAACATACGTGAATAAGTGGGAACTTCAGAATGGGACATCGTGAATAAGTGGATGTAGCCTCTACATTTTTTTAAAGAAGGAGAGCGGCTTCATAGCCAAGCTGAATCGCAGGCTTCCAAAACATGGGAATCCCCCAAACCAAACAAAGGGGCTCTGATAGACCAGAGACAGTGCCAATCTTAGCAAGTTTGCCGTAACACGGTTACACTCTCTAGGACACCAACATAACTTGCATGGGCATCAAAGTTCATTGAAGAGCGTAGAATTTGGCTTCCCTAATAACAGCAGCGACACTTTTGTCTTGTGTGTCAATCAATACAACCACTTTTCAGATCTTGGAGTCTACATCCATACGCTTGGCCGTTGCCACGTTTTATATCAAAGAAGGAAGGTGTCTCCATTTTAAGGAGAAAACGAGACCAAACCGTACAATGTGCAGTTTAATTAGGGAAAACTGGCGAAAACCTCAACCCACTCAAACCTAAGCTACCAACACCCAGAAAAAAGAAAAAATGGGGAAGCCCAAAACAGCCATCGATAAGAAAGCTGTTGAAAGCGACACAAAGGCTTGAGGGCAAGTGTTATCGTTGCCGAGCTTTCGCCTAGCCGACCACAGCAGCTTCGACTCCACAGCATCACATCATCGTTGCCAAAGGGCATCGCAGACAACGAGCAAGACCACCGAAATTGTCCACTTTGGAACATCAGCCCCAAGCCACTTGTGCACAGCCAAACACAACCTTCCTTTTGAAAACCTGCAACGTATTATCAGTGGTGCCAGCTTGCACTTGCATCCCAATAAAGCAGCCTCCGACTTCAGCCTAGAAACGAAAAACAAAGAAAAGTTGGACGCTGCCACACCAAGACGGCACCCAGGAGACGCAAGGCCTCGCTGAATAGCTAGGCTTATAGAGCTTTCGACAGGAGGTCCACGAACGACCACCCTTGCATGGAAAAGGTTCTTGGTAGTAGGGAGACGCGCATAACACGCCTCAAGGAGGGAACGACGCCTAATGCGCCCGGCCGTCGCTCAAGCGAACCAAAGGCCAGCCAAGGCTTTCGCCTAGCATCATCCAAAAACCACACAACCCCACCTCCTCACAACGTACGTCGCGGCGCCACATCGTTCCCTCTAGCTCCAAGCCTAGCCCACCACCCAACAAAACTTAGGCAGGCTCGCGAGTCCGGCCGTGTCGCCAACCCACCGGGCAATCCTTCTGCTGCCACCCGAACCAAGATCTTGTGCCAAGGGCCGGCAATGATCCGGCCGTCGAAGCTCGCAATGCCCAAACGTCACCGCGAGCGCCCACCACTCGCTGCCCACCGCTGGCCAACCATCGCCACCCAGCCGGTGGCTGCCACTGTCTCCCGCGCCGACGGGGCTGCCGCAACCGCCGGTGTCGCCTATCACCGGGCCGGAAGCCACCGTCGCCGCGGCCCTTCCCCGCCACGCCCCGTCCGACCTCCGCCCCACGCGCCGCGCCTCCTCCGAGTTGCGCACAACCGACCACCTCCGCCTGGACACCAGCTGGGACCCGGATCCGGCATGAGAGGGCCTTGGAATCTGACCCCACCGGGGCGCCGACCGACCACCCACTTGGGCCTTCCCTCCGTCTTAGGCAGCGCCCCGAGCCGCCTGTGCCGGACTGCCGGCCCACCGCCCGACAGCCACCCTTGGCCAGATCCGGGCAGGGAGGCCGGGATCCCGCCGCGTAACATAAGCGCAGGAGCGAATACCTACGGGCCCGCCCTCGCTCCGGCGGGCGCCTTAGCCTGTCCGCCGTGTGTCATCAAAGCCTGTGTTACTACTTTACAGTCCGAGAAGGCAACACTTGCTGTGCTCCGCAAGGTCCACCAAGTGCACAATCTAAGGACACATAGGCTCTTGTCTCTCATGCGGCCGGGCAAAAAAAAAGCTCCCACCGCCGTCGGGGGAGGCGGAAATCCGGTCTCGGCCACTGTCACCTCGTGCAAATGTCGGCGCGCGCTCAAGTAGTCTATTG
>CM020188.1:6973202-6995374 GCA_009805545.1 Oryza longistaminata | reverse complement strand
TCCTTTACAAAAGAATTGCGAAACAAAACTTGCTTTATGCTGAAACTGAGCTACATATTGCCTTCCTTTGAATATATGCCTTACATGTAGTATGGTAGGATTGATTTGTGTTTGCCAGTACATTAATTTGTTTAATGTACTGACTCTTGCTGTTGATATAACCTTTTGTTTGCAGGTTTAGTCTTAGTCTTTAAGTGATGCGGGTTCCGATTGTTTCTTCTAGGATGAGAACTTAATGGGGTATACCCCTAGTCGGTGTGCTTGTGATTGGGTAGTCAAGCTTCCGCTGTTCACTAATAAGTCTATTTGGCCGGTCGGCCTATGTAATTATTAAGTTGTTGTAAGTCTTAAGTTTCTTTCATCTTAGTTGTGTTTGCTATGTATAATCATGCTTAAGATGAAAGTGTGAATCTAGTGCACATCCTGGGAACTAGATTCACATGAGTATGAGTTAGGAATATTTGAGAGGTTGTAGATCTTTAGCCATTTTTGTCAAGTCTCCTGAATGTGTAACACATCTGGTCGCCGCCTTCGAGTGGTTTGACGGGCACATCTCAGGCTGAAGTTGACTGGCAGGCTAAGGGCCCAGCAATGTCTCCAAAATTCCTCTCTCGAGGCGTCGGATGTTTCATTATGCTTGTTTGATGACTTGAATTATTCACTTCATCTCTCAAATATAATGGAAGGTCCGGAGAGCCTACGACAAATAGTTTCCGGGCCAACTGATCCGTTGACATCGTCCGCAAGTCTCCGTCGAGGTTGTGACGACGTTCCTGCATGACGCAGCGATGTCGCCGAGATGCTTGGACATCGTCACCTTGCCGGTCGCGGCTTCTTCTCCGTGATGCCGGTGACGTCTGTTCGCCCTCGTCGACACTACTATCTTCTTCACACTCATCGGCTTGTCGCCCGAGGAGAGCATCAGAGCGCCACCGCTTGGTGCCCGCACGCCGTCGCCAAGTCCAGCTATGATCCCTTCACTTCAGCTGGCCGAGTTCGTCGTGCCGTCCGTCCACGATGTTTTCGCTTCGGCACGTCGGGATCATCCTCATACCAACAACTACAGTGTCACGCTCACCGGCCTTGACCACTCGATGACAAAATCTTTATATGTGCACTGCCATCGACTATGATTGCCGACTCGTCGCCATCGCCGTGGCCGGTCATACTCTCAGACCCGCACGGCCAGGGCATCTTCATGATTGTGATTGACGCCGGTGATGCGATCTCGTCCACAAACCCGAAGTATCCTCATCTTCGTCATCGATCATTGGCATACATTTACCTCGTGGCTGCCACCGATGGCTAACATGTTCCTGGTCATCGTCGCCCGCTCCAATTGTTTCTCCGCCGATGACAAGCCTGGCCTTGTCGTCGTTGTCGGTGCCAATCGTGCATTCGTCGCCAACGTGCAAGTTTGGAGCCGCCGGCTGTTGTCATGAACGTGCTTGGCATCTCCGCGGGCTGATGATGACCTCGCATCCGTCATCACTACCAGAGTCATCCTCATGCTAACGATGACGACGTCACACTCGCTCTCAGCCGTTCAATGAAGAAGTCCTTGTATATATATATTTGTGCATATGCACCACTGTCTGCTGCTCGACTGCTGCCGGCGAAGTCCTCTGACTCGTCGCCATCACCGGCGTCATCCTCACATGAACCCTCACCTCACCGTCCAGTGATCATGAGCTCGGCATCCCCACCGGTGTCTATGTCACTCTGCAGCGCCCCATACACATGATGGCTTCTTCGTGGCCGTTGTCGGCGCACTCCCGAGTCAGGCCACTACAATCGGAGGCAGCCCAACATAATTTGGGTTTGGCTCTGATTGTCGGCGCATATACAAGAGGGCCACCCAGTCTCTAGAACGCATCTTATCGTTCCCAGGCCAGGCTACGCCCCTAACATCCCCTAAAACCACTCAATACTAAGTATGTGCTGCAGCGATCAGAAGGCTGACTCCTGCACCATGACGATGGTCGGCGTGCCGTGGAGACTAGAAGGGCGATGCTACCCCATCATCAGTGACCACAAGCTTGGCATATCTACTGACGACCGCTGCCGGTGCCCACACACGTCGTCTACACCACCATCACCATCATGCATGGGAGAACGTGAAACGAAGACTGACGATGACGACCAGCGTAGCTTAATCGGAGGTATCTCACGGGTTTAACCCGCGAGAGTAATTAACCGGGTGTCTTCCGAGACCCCGGGAACCAGGAGATCACAATCGCCAAGTCAGATCCACCTTGCCTATGGGCCGTGGAGCGCATTTGACTAAGGATTTTGTATTTTTGTAATTCTTCAAGAATTATAATAAAATGCATTTTCCTTCATCCATTTTATTTTTGTGTACTTAGTACATTGGCACGCCCGCACATTTTATTTTATCTTATTTCCCTAGGCGGAGAGATCAAAGTTGAATTTTCTCTCCAAACACAAGCAAGAACAAGATAAAAGCAATCTGATATTGCAGATAGGAATTGAATACAAATGATAAGTTGGGGTTCCGAATAAAAGCAGACGGACGGTCTAGCCGACACGCGCACTGCAAGGAAGTAGCAATGGCTGAACTTTCATCTAAACAAAACCCAATAAACCCTGAAGAGGTACCTACCTATTTATAGGGGTGGGAGGACGACCAAAGGGTGCCAAGGGTCGTTCTCCACATGGTTGGGGCCCACCCCACATGGGGCCCACCTAGGCTGGGGTACCAAACTAAGTTACAAGCCCAAAGGCCCATGATAGGTGACGCAGCTCCTTGTTTTGCAATTGCGGCCAAAGAAGATGGAATTCGGGGATGAGGCTAGATCCGTTGGAATGACGACTCCGAGAGCTTTCCATCAAGTACATACGGGCCGAAAACGGAGGTCGTATGCAGATTCGGCGGCCATTTGAAGTCAGCAGTGTAGCATGTGGCCGAATCAGATTCCAGCACTTGGAGGATTTGAACTTGATATCGTGTTTTTCATACATGATGTGAGTAATGGTTGTATCCGTAGTAGCCATGGTCACATCAACAATGAGTTTTGTGTGTTTTCGTTTGCAGAGGTACTTGCTTGGGCGAAAGAAAAGAGACCGAACGTAAGGAATGCATGGATGATTGAAGAAGTTGATTGGGGACCAAACCAATACCTTCTCCAAGTCTTCTTTCATCTCACCACGTCACTTTTGGTCCATAAAAGACAAGAGATAAAGTTCCACACGTTTAGGATTCGGATTTGGGTCTCCTGACAGCATCGACTTCAAACGGACCTAGCTGCTGATCTATAAGGAATTTCGGGGCCCATGAGTACTTGTTGGAAATCTTATGGAGTCTACTTGCAGATGGTTTTGGTCCCACATCAAAATCCCTACCGAGCTGCCGGGAAACTGCAAAACAAGCCACATATCTCATCCAGTCCGAATCTGATTTGGGTTTTGGGCCTTGTAATTGTGTTGTGGGCTTAGCCCATGGGGGTGTGTGCCCTAGGGCAACCCTAGGACGTTCCTAATCATATTTATTCAGTAGCCATCATCGTTTAGAGTCGGGTTTTTCTTAGATTATTCTGTCGAGAACAGTTTCGCCGCTAGTTCGGTTTGTAAGACCCCAACTTGTGAGCTTAATCATTCATCTGTAACTTTGGTTGTATTCTCTCTTGTTCTTATTTGCGTTCTTCGATTGGCAAACAGGGATTAGCCTTCTCGGCAAGGTCATCCGTGTTTTGACACGGGTGATAACCATAGGAGACGTGGTGCTGCGATTGCGGGGTTCAAGAGCGTGTGTGTTCAAGAAGCCGGATCGATTTGTGTCGCGACTCCACCCAAATCGTTGTTTATCAGAACATTTCGGAAGAGCGGGAACCCTAGTGCACATAATTGGCCCATATTTTAACCGACACAAAGGGCTTAGGCAGGGAGACCCACACTCACCCTTGCTATTTAATTTAGCAGCAAAAACACCCACTTTGCTAGTGTGAAAGGCTGAGAGTAACTCCCTTTTGGAAAGGCTGGGGGTAAATGAGGAAAACAAAGTCACAGTTTTGCAATATGCCGATGACACAATTTTTATGTCACCAGACAACTTGGAATATGCTAGAAATTTGAAATGCATCTTATGCCTTTTTGAACAATTTTCAGGCCTCAAAATTAACTTTAATAAGAGCAAGATTTTCTTTAGTGGTAATGCAAAAGAGAAGCAAGATCTCTACAACCAAATTTTTACATGTCATATGTGTGATTTGCTCATGAAATATGTAGGTGTTCCAATTGATTAAAAGAGAATATTAAAATAAGATTGAAAATGGGCTGAAAACAAAATGGAACACAAATTGGGATGTTGGCATGGTAGACTCCAATCAATTGGTGGAAGGTTGATACTTAGCAACTCAAGCCTTAGCAATGTTCCCTTATATATGATTTCTTTTTATAGACTGCCACAGCCCACAAGGATGTTCCTTTGGTAGGAGGATCAAGGCATAAGGAAGTACCATGGTACAGTGGCCGGTACTATGCTCTCCAAAGACCAAGAAGGTTTGGGAATTTTAGATTTGGAAAACATGAACAAAGCCATGTTAGGTAAATGGATTTGGAAACTGGAAAATGAAAATAGTTGGGGCTAGGATGTTCTTAAAGCCGAATATTTATGTAAAAAACCTACGTCCTAGTGACTTTTAGATCTGGTAATTCACTTTTTTGGCATGGGCTAATGGAGGCAAAAGAACAACTTTACAAATTTTGTAAAAAAAAAAAAGTGGAAGATGGGAGAAACATTCTCTTTTGGGAGGATAGCTAGTTGGGAGGTGATGTGCACTAGGGTTCCGGATCTTCCGAAAGGTTCTGATAAACAACGATTTGGGCGGAGTCGCGACACAAATCGATCCGGCTTCTTGAACGCGCACGCTCTTGAGCCCCGCAATCGCAGCACCACGTCTCCTCTGGTTATCACCCGTGTCGAAACGCGGATGACCTCGCCGAGAAGGCTAATCCCTGTTTGCCAATCGAAGAACACAAACAAGAACGAGATAGAAAAAACAACCAAAATTGCATCAACTTCAACACAACTACTGCCGGCAAACTATACCATCAGCAACCAGCGAAATATGTCACTGGCACGTTACAACCGGCGAAAGAATAATCCAATCTACTTTAAGTCAACGGTGAAAGAAGATTTAAGTCAACGTTGTCACCGGATTTGTACCTCTTCGTGTGATTCTTTATCTCACCAGTGTTGAATATCCCACATTAGTTGTGAAAAGTTAAATGATATAATAGGTAAATAGGGGAACCTCTCAACTTTTGGGGTGAGAAAGGCTCTATATAAACCTACAATTGGTATCAAAATCTGCCTAGTTTAACATTTCTGACCCAAAGGACAAAGTGTGTGAAGGCCTGATGGATCATGGGTGCCTGCGAGGCTTGTATACCTATGGAACCGTGGGGATACGGTGAAGGGGTGGTGAATAGCTGAGAAACACCAATGTGTGAAAGAGGAGATTGTTAAATAGTCTTGTGGAAAAGCAAATGACCTAATATGTAAGTGGTAAAGCGCTCACCTCATTAGCTAGCCTTTGGGGTGAGAAAAACCTTTTACAATCCAACAACCAAGGCCAACATTCGTACGTTTTACTAATCTTTTCTCCATATATATGTCATTCATATTTTTTACATTAACTTTGACCGTTTGAGATTTGTCTGATAAGTCGTGGAAAAAAATGAATGAAACAACATAAAATAATGAGAAAATCCAAAAAATAACATTGACAAATGCAAGTCCAAGAAATGCAATCGATTGGTGCACAAGTTCGAAAAAATGTCATCGTATAATTGACTTTGTAAGAAAAAAAATACCATAATCATTAGGGTTTTGTCTATCCAGCGCTATTAAGTGCATTGTTCTTTATATAGCACTTATCGGGGGGATTGCTAATGGAACCCTAATGATGATGGTATGTCTAGGACAAATTCGTTTCTACAATGACATTTCATAGAACTCACACTTGTCAATAACATTTTTTTTAAAATTGGACGCTTGTCATTAGCTTTTCTTGAATTTTCTCTAAAATAATTTATGGCAAAAAAATATCTCTGTTTAAAAGCAAAGGCTGAAAAATAAATTATGATGAAAGAAATTCAAAAATCAATTCTAAAAATTATATGTTTTAAAATTTAAATGGTAACGACTTATATATAAGCCAACAAGAAGATGGAGAGCTAATTGATTTAAATTTATTAGACAAGAACGTAACCAGTAATAAATATCATCAATTATCTTATTAAGTTTGGAACAAGTCACCCTGTTAATTTACTTGAGAGGCATAGAAGTTACCATATTGATTGGTTGAGCTATGGCTAAAGCCAAAGAAAATTAAATAAAGTAACCAAAATAATCTTTAGATAAAACTTTTACATTATATTCTTAATGACTTAAAAGTGAAGTTGTTATATTTCACGATAATTTTTAAATATAATGCTAGAAGTTATCATATTGAAACGCGGTAGGTATCTTGTTAATTAGAGATGTGAACTGTGAAGAGAAGAGAGCCTAATGCCGTCCAAGTAATTAAACCGAGAATTCAGTTTGATGAGTAATGCAGCATGAACATGTATGTCGCTATCGTTAGAACGAGCTCGATTCACCGTGCATATATTCCTTGTACGAATGTTCATTTGTTGCCCCAATTCGTGCTCACGAATCATATTCATTTATATATTTCATTCGCACGAATTGCAGCAGCGGGAAGGCAAAAGATGGGAATGGGAATCTTATGCTAGGAGGAGTGCCGGAGTGGGGATGCATGTAATTTCCCAAGTATATTTTTAGCTTTTAATCAAGGTGTTAATTAGACCAACTTGGGAAATTCCAAAAACAAAATAATAATTGTAGAGACAGCTCTTACGGTCAGCTAGAATAGTAAAATATGTCTGTTTGTGTGTGTCCGTCTATTTGCATATCTGTCTATCTACCAAGACCATGTTTAGTTTAAAACAAAAATTTTTACGCTGTCATATTGAATGTATCTTTGAGTGGATCAAAGTGCTAGTTTACCCGCAACTTGTGCATTCAGATTCCACCGGCCACCGCTACAAACCTGATCTGTACACCCATGGGTTTGTACGCGTTATTGTTCAGTTTTGTACGCGTGCAGGCTGCTATCGATGCATTTTTTTTTTACAGCAGTCATATGTGAAGAAGCTCACAAAAATGTTAGGAATCTCTCCTTTGCCCACTAGGTGTTTATCACAAACACTCTGCTCTCTCCCTCTCTGGTGAAAGCAAGTAGTTTGGACAAAAAGCAAGTAGTTTTGGTTGGCTTCTGCGCACTGCTCACGCCATTTTTCTTTCATATATATAGACTCGGTTACAATAGGATAAGACTCATGCAACGTGCAACTACCATGCATGCAAAGCCACTAACTAGGATAAGGGTGCAAGTGGGTTTATCCACGAACCCGCTTATAGGCAAAAATAGTGCGTAATCCGCAGGTTTGACTTGCGGGTTACCTATTAATTTGGCTTATAAATAAGTTTGTGGATTGACTCATTTGCATATCTAGATGCGGCAAGCCGGGTGACGACGTGAAAACCCATGAATTATCATTTATTTGACCTATAAGTAAACTCGCGGGTTGACCTGCTTGCATCCCTAAACTAGGACCTATTTTATCGCCATGAAATCACTTGACGGCTTGACCAAAGCAGGAGCATCTCACTCATATTGTCACGTGTATCTCCAATTACTTACACTCTCCCCCGTCACACATTGGTGCCCCTGGGACTGATCAGCCCCACACACGGCTACATATAGGCCTCACACCCGTGGTTCACTGACCGGCTCCACATATGGTCACTGGGTTTCGGGCCTACACCACCGTGAGTGTGCATGAGCACTGGAGATCTTGGACTTGGCTCTGATACTACTTGTTTGTTGTTCTAAACAGGAGGAAGCCTTGCCCCAAAAGCTAGCTTAAGAGGTGAGGGATTATCCCACTTTTAAGTTGGTTAAACTCCCCTAATAACCAACGTGGGACTATTCCCAACAACATAAATATGATCCATTAATTCCTTCAAGTATGTCACACATTCTGTGAAAGATCTTTTACTATGGAATGATCCAACGACCCTAGCTCTCCTTCCCAACTCCGGCGATCCCGACGAATGGTGGTGGAATTACAATTTACCTAGGGTCCTAGCTGGGGGGTGATGGGGGGTAAGAGGGGGAATATCGTTGGGTTTAGAAGGTCCAACATGTGAGGCGGCGGCCCATTAGTGTGTGTAGTGGACACAGGCAGGAGGTGCACTACCAGACTTCGGGTCTTCCCTGTAGGCCAAAAATCGTCAGAAAATATTTTTGGGGAGTGCTATAGGACGATATCCAGAGTTGGAGTTTATAGTGAATGGAAAGAAATACACAATGGGTTACTATCTTGCTGATGGCATATACCCTTATTGGCCACTTTTGTGAAGACCATTTCTAATCCACAAGGTAACAAGAGAATACATTATGCAAAAGTTCAAGAAGGAATGAGAAAGGATGTTGAAAGAGCATTTGGTGTTCTACAGCCCGCTTTGCAATGGTGAGGGGTCCTGCTAGATTTTAGGATACAGAGACCCTATGGTACATAATGACAGCTTGTGTAATCGTGCACAATATGATCATTGACAATGAGCGAATTGAAGTTGTAGACTTCGACTATGATCAAGAGGGCAGTGAGGTGTTGAGGAAGGAGGAATACCAACAACGTAATAAACCTGTGTTAGAGAAGTTTCCAAAGATACATGAACAAATTGAAAACCAGTAGGTATATGAGCAACTTCGAGATGATCTTGTGGAACATTTGTGGGCGTTTCATGGTGCTCTATAATTTTTTTCGTTGCATTTTCTATCATGTATGGGTTATGTTCAATAATTGCTTGTAGGATATATCATTTTCATGTTTGAAATTTTTAAATTCAAATTTGAATCGTGGTGTTTGAAATTGCAAATTTGAATATGGTTGAATTCCACGCGCTAGAATTATTTATGTTTGAATTACTGTGTATTAAACTAGATATAAATATAAGTTCTATACTAAAATAAAAGAGAAAAAGAAATAGGGGCTAAGATATGTTGGCTACTGCTAGACATAAAGACATATTTAGGGTCCTAAAGCATTGGGGGCAACCCCATTTAACTTTTAGGGACTCTAAAGTAGGGGATACTACTGAAGATGCTCTAATGCCACATAGTTGAGGGGCACCCTCCTATTTGCCTCTAAGTTGTTTGACACCTCTAAAATTCAACGAAGTTCATTTGGAAATTCACAACTTGTGGCCAAATGAGAGGATGCCCCTCAACTATATGGAATAACAGCAATTTACCTCGGTTCTGAACGCAGTGAGTAGCATAAATAGATGACAAGAGCTTGATTTCAATCTGAAGTGGCCCTGGTTAATGGGGAAGCAGTACTGATCTACCTGTTACTGTGTAGGTTGCATTGCAGTATCAATGATGAGCGTACAACTTATGTAATTACAAAGCTGATGCAGCTATAGTGTCCATTTTATGATACAACCTACACACATGTCCTATATATTGTCACCGGGCTGCTATACATGAGGGTGACATGCATATATACCAGGTCTTCTTATCGTCTACAACTACACGCTGCTAGTTGTTTACAAATTGTACCAGACTATACGGATGGGCAAAGATAAAGATCCACCCAAACCTGACCTAGCGAATTAATACTAGGTTTGCGAGACATCAGGATCGTTGAACATACAAGGTTATGATGTATAGCTTTGCTTCTAGGCATTCAGAGAAAAATGACAACGGTACAGCTAGCATAGGTTGCAGTTTCTTCACTCAGCACGCGTTGCAGTGGATCATGCTTGGATGCACGAGTAAGGAACGCACAAGCAGTCGAGCTATCTGATTGGAATGAACATTAGTTGACTACAGAACTTCTTCCCAAATTTATCTCTCATCCTGCGTGCCTGTGAACTCAGCGATGCCACCATCTTCTACAATGGAATCAAGGACACGGCGAAGTCCCTGAAGAATTTCTTGGATCTCGGTGATTCCGTAAATTAACTAGTACAGTATGCAGTACGCTGCACTAGTCAGTGCCCCCAAATACGCTTTGGTCGGCTCTGTCGATAGAAATACTAATTATTAGATTCATATGCCATTGTAACTTTGCCTAGTTAAAAGAATATCACTACTATTCGAGAAGTATTTTGTTAAAATCAAACCATGCCATTATGTACGCCTGGACGCAGTTGGACTAGGTTTTTTTCATAATGTATTTTTGTACAGACCAAAACACCCCTAGCCCATAGAGGTTGCCAAGTGGAACCCACATGTTAAACTTATTTCCTTCCCCAGCTTCCTGTAGCTCAACAAGGCCGGAACCAGGACGGTGGTGGGCGGCAGGAGTGGCGAGGCGCCATGGACGACGACATCGATAGCACCTAATCTACCCTATTCGCCAGCGCACCATCCAACCCTGACAGGTCGCCCGCTTACCCGTGGTGGGTACTTCAGCGAGCCGGCCAGCCCCATCCACCTCCTACTACTCTCGTCCTCCTCGGCTGCCTCTGTTCAGTGCCTGGAGAGGGATATTATAGCTTGGGTGATGCAAAGTTTGAGTTCAGCGGCCCTGGTGGGGCCCATGATCTCCATCGACAAACTATCCACAACAGCTAGATTTGGACGCTAACCCTGTTTTCGCTCTTGGAATTTGGCCTGGGTAGCGAGCTGATGCTGCTGAGGCGCGGAGCTGGTCCGTGCACCGCTAGCTGCACGCAGTCCATGTCGCCACTCTGTGGCATGTCCCTGCCTTGGATATTCGCTCGGTGCCCTCGCACTCAGCTGGGTCAGAGAAGCCAACCACGTGGGCGTCGCCGGAGGACCCTCGATGCAGCCCAGATCCCTCGACCTCCGCCGCTGCTGCCACCTTATTGCCAATCGTCACTGTCCTGCTGTCGGCCTTGTCGAGCTAGAGGAATAGTTGGGGAACAAGGTAAGTCTGATAGGTGGATCCCACTTGTCAGCCTATAAGGGTTGAGGACATTTTGGTCTGTACAAAAATACAGTATGAAAAAGCCTAGTCTAACTACGTCTGAGATGTATATAAGAGCACCCGCAATGGTAAAGTAAGGTGCTCTCTATAAAATATGTACATCTCAGCAATAGATTAGATTAAGAGTAAACCACCTCAATAGTATGTCTACATGGGTATCTATAGCTCTCTCATGCATTGCCTCGTTTTTCTCTATAGACTATCTCTAAGTTAATAGATAGCTTTACTCTCTCTCTTCATTTAATATCTTCCAAATAGGAAAATATGCTGACATGGATATCTTGTAGAGAGCTTATAGATAACCATTGTGGGTGCCCTAATGGAATGGTTCAAATTTAGAACATACTGATGGCACCCAATAAATATCATAAATAGTAATGGTATTTTTTTAAAAAATTTTGGCAAAGTTGCAAATGATCCTATTAACACTAGAATTAATCTACACTCGTTAAGTAGCTTGCAGCCTTGCAAGAGATCCACATGGACTCCTCTCCCTGGACAATATGTGCCTATATAAAATTCAGAAACAGCTCGTCTTCTATATGATAGCGTCCAGCAGCCATAAAACAGATTTCAGATCAAATAGCTTGTTGATTTCCGTACATCAGACAACTCGTTTAGCACATTACAGTGATATGTTTGGGAGGTATCGGGACTATCCAACATACTGATGGTCAATACCAAACTTGTTTCTATGATTGGGAGCAAACCACTGACGGATAGATGTCTCCAATTTGTTGTGAGCAGCTGCCTTTCGCACACGATTGAGTCCCGTAGGCCCTGCATCGCACATATCATTCACATCTTAAAAAGTGCTATTGTAACGCAAAGTGTGGCATTCGTGCTGCTTACCAGTTGTTGCTACAGACCTCATCTGTTCCTACATGTTCAATGGCCACTGGGCTGACAACTCAGCGAGTGGGCGATTAATTTTTATATTATTGTGAGGACTGAAGATCACATTTTTACTGTAAATTTACACTATCTTCTGAGAATATCTTCAACGTTGTGATATATTTTGATTGAGAAGGAGGTAGTGTATGGATGAGCCAAGATTAAGATCCACCCAAACCAGACCTAGCGAATTAGTATTAGGTTTGGGAGGCAGCGGGATCATTGAACATACAGAGTTCTCGTATAGCTTTGCTTGCAGGCATTCAGAGAAAAATGACAATGGTGAAGCTAGCACATGTTGCAGTTTCTGAACTCAGCACATGTTGCAATGGATCATGCTTGGATGCATGAGTGGGGAAAACAGAAGTAGTCGAGCAATCTGATTGGAATTAACATTATTTGACTACGGGCAACTTCTTCTCCGATTTCTCTCTCATCCTGCGTGCTGATGAACACGCCGATGCCACCATCTCTGCAGAATTTCTTAGTTCTCTGATGATTCAACTATATAACAGGGTGAATCTCTTTTAGCATCAGGTTAGTATGCTGGACCTGTCATTTCCCCAAATGCGCGATTCAAAGGCTACAAGTACATAGGTCCTGCTTAATTACTTCTTTTGTCAGCTTTGTCGATAGAATTAATCGACACTCATAAATTTGCTTCCATACTTGCAAGAGATCTAGATGGACTCATCTATCTTTGGACGATGTGTGCCTATATAATGTTCAGAAACAACTCGTCTGGTATATGATAGCATCTGGCAGCCATATACAAGGTTCAGATGAAAAAGCTTGTCCACCGTAGATCAGATAACTTGTTAACACATTCCGGTGATATATAGGTTTGGTTTGGGAGGCATCGGGACTATCCAACATGCACTATGTGTGAAATCATTGTCATGATTAACATTTGTGATGAACAATTGGCTATGCAAATGATTTAATCAAAGAATTGGTTTGAGAATTTGTGTGAATGTTGGTGTGAGTGCGTGTGACTAATGTGGGTCAGGTTGTGATATCTGTGCCCAGAAACGGTTGTTTTGTCTGATTGTGTGCAGGTGACTTAAGGTCAGCCTTGGTCAATGGTGAGGACCGGGACTATGCTCAAGGAGGAGCAGATGTCTATTGCGGTCGGAATACCATGTGAGAAGGTGACTAGAGTTAGTATTCTTGGTGGTCAACTTCGGTCAACGGTGGAGATCGGAACTAAACTCAGGGAGGAGTTGAGGTCCAGACGGTCAAGGATACCGGGTGACGAAGTTGGATATGAGATGGCACACGGTGGATGGACACCGTGTGGGAGAGATCTTCGCAACGGGCTTCACGAGGTGTGCGTGCAAGTGCCGGTGTTCGCGAAGGAGATTGGAGTAAGATATTGGGAAAGAGTATATGGTGCTACAGTACACATGGTACTGTAGCATGCATATATGTGTGTGCAGTATATGTGTGTATACATGTGTACGGCTTGATGGTTATGCATGCTGGTGCCGATGTATACATGTGCTGTCGGCATGGCAGGAGATTTTGCAGCGGCTCGGTTGGATGGAGACCGAGTCGGTCAAGGTGGCTGCGACATGCGAGGCAAGCGGCAGCGAGACCGAGCAGGAAACGGCAGGCGCACGGGTTGGTTGCGGCTGTGAGTTTTGGTAAATTGTAAAAGGTTTGGAGATTGAGGATTTGAGTCCTAGAGGAACTAGGAGTTCTATACCTACTTTGAGTAGGGGATTTTTGTGGTATAAATAGAGAGGGAGCGTGAGGCTTCCCGGTATCGCTTTTTATCGCTTTTCAGAGCGTGGAGTTGATAGTTTAGTTAGGGTTTCGAGTTTAGTCGAGATTTTTGTAAGGAGTGCTGTTGTTGCACTTTATAAACACAGAGAGAAGCAATATAGTTGTCATCTACTTTGAGAGTTCTTCGATTTGTGTTTCTTCGGGTTCAGGCGGCAGAGAGGCGATCTGACCGGCGGCGTGCAAGCGGTCCGACCAGCAGCGACAGGACTACGTCGAGATTTCCATCGATTTGAGGGTAACTTTTATTTCCGCTAAAAGTTTTTGGGTTTTTGATTTTCCCTACCATTCACCCTCCTCTGGTAGGCTTGGTTTCTTGTGTTTCGATCCTACATGCCCATCCGGTTTGGTCTTTGAAGGATGAGAATGATGAGGTACACATGGTCCAATGGAATTGTTATGTGAAGGCCTAGTTGAACATTGTTGTACACAGGG
The DNA here is from genome assembly GCA_009805545.1 of Oryza longistaminata. Classification (NCBI taxonomy): domain Eukaryota; kingdom Viridiplantae; phylum Streptophyta; class Magnoliopsida; order Poales; family Poaceae; genus Oryza; species Oryza longistaminata. The sequence continues at coordinate 6,981,208 of CM020188.1, read as the reverse complement.
ATGCAATATATCGCTTTTTAACTTTTATCTTAGTCAAACTTTGTTAAGATAGACCAAATTAGTTTCATTAAACAATTGTAAATTTGGATAACATATTTGCTTTGTGGTCAAATCACTATCATATATTTTTATAAAATCGATCAACTTTAATATTCTTTTTTTGTAAAAAAAGTTAAAACGATTGATAAATATAATAAAAACGGAGGAAATAATAAGGTTTGAGTGAATTGCATCACACTCCAAAATCACCTCCAAGTCAGCGTCGTCCTCATCATCATAAGCGCTAGGCTCGCTCGCTCGCGTCGCGTGCGGATTTGCCTCGTAAATTTTCCTACCTACCGCGCATCCTCCGCCACGCACGCACGCACGAGTCTCCACCCAAAACCAACACCAACAACCATGGCCGCCGCCGCCACCGCCACCGCTTGCCCCGCGCATCCGCCGCCCCGCAGCCTCTACCGCGGCGTGTGTGTTATACTCCTTTTTAGTTGATATGATAGGCGCACAAGTTTGCTCAGATGCGCAGCATTGGGGATCATGCTATGAGCCTTTAGCCTCGTTCGGTTACAACAGCGTCGTTCGGACGCGAGATGATAGGTATAACAAAAAATTTATAATAGGTACAACAAGAATCGGGATTTATTCTGGGTCGGGAACGCAATTTACTCCTATTAAGCTGTAACAAAAAGTTTCATCCTCTTAATAGTGAATTGATTCCCGATCTCTTATTGTCCCCTATCATGAGTAAATTGGTTCCCGGCCCGAAATAAATCCTGGTCTCATGTTGTATCTATCATAAAATTTCTTATTATACTTTGTCATTCCCGACAGATTAAATCCTTGTGCGGTTCATCCCAGATTTCCTGTGATGGAGGGATTGGAGGGGTTTATTCCACACCTATTTTGGTGTGGCCTTTATTCCCCTCGACCCCCTCCAATCCTCTTCGATCCCTCCAAACCAAACCAGGCCTTAGCGGTGTACAAATGGATTTTCCCTATGTTAAACTACGATTGTGCTGAGTCTTTCTAATGAATTTTTGCTAAGATGTGTGAAATAAAATTAGGCCTCCGTGGCATTGGTTTAGTTCTTGTAAGACGTGCCTCTCTGTTTGTAAGGGCACGGCCAAATTAGGGCCCTGTTTATATTCAAAACTTTTTTTCTTTAAACTTTTAACTTTTCCGTCGCTCAATATTTGGACATATGCATAGACATTACATATGGAAAAAAAAAAAGCAATTGCACAGTTTTACATGTAAATCGCAGAGCGAATCCTTTTGCCCAATTAATTACGCTATGATTTGACAATGGTGGTGTTACAGTAACCAATTTGCTAATGATGGATTCATAGAGCTTAATAGATTTGTCTTGCATTTACAGGTGAAATTTATAATTTGTTTTGTTATTAGTCTACATTTAATACTTCAAATGTGTTTCTATAACTTCAAAAACCTTTTGACACCAACTAAACACAGTCCTGGGCTATTGTTTAATGTAATTCGTTATGTTGTCATGGCTAAACATTTTATGTGTTACAATGGTGAAGTTGCTGTAATTCGGGCCAGTACTAATTAAGTTTGGCTGACATTTACCATGACATTTAGAACGTATGTTTGCATGTGCACAGATACTAGAAAACTCAAAAGGCGAATTGGCCATCATTCCACGAGAAACTCTTGATGCTTCAACAGCAGAACATATTCGTATTGCAAAAATAAATAAAATGTGTGGGTGCTAGCTAAAGGCCGAAGATGCGCTAGTAGAATGTTGGCGTGATCCAGAACAGAGTAGGGCCAGTTGAGCCAAGGCTGCGACGGCGCGGCACGTCATTTCGCCGGATAAAAATAGAGAGCCTTTCCATCTGACCTTCTCTTCATGTCCATCTGCCAATGGTCTCGCCGGCAATGCTTTCTCGCTGACGATTTCGTGGCGTCGCGAGGTAGGCGCAGCCGGGCCTCACGCGGAAGTGCACGACCGGGAACATGCCGAGACCCGTGGCCGAGGAAGGAGGAAGATCGCTCCAAGCTCGACGCCGACGCCTCCACGAGCTTCTGCCTCGCCGCCGTCGACGTTGAGATCTGCAGGTGTTTGGTGGCCGAGTGGTAAATCTTCGGCGTCTTCGTCCTCTTCGACTTCGTCGCCCGTCGTTCGTAGTTGACGAACCTCCAGTAAACTGCAGGAGATCGCCGGAACATGGAACCCTGACGAGGTACTTGGCTTGCCGTTGTTCGCGTCGTCCGGCCCGCATGACCTCTTCGTCGCCGGCGGCCGACGACGCGCCGGCGCGAGGACGTCGATCGCGTGACGGAGCCGTCGTACCGCAACGTGTAGAAGAGGCCGTCGGCGCCGTCGTAGAATGGCATGGCGACAGCCGGTGGACCACGCCTGTCGGGTAACGCGACGGGCGTCCCCCGCTCGTCGCCGAAGCGTGCGACGAGACATCGCGTCCGGCCGGTGTAGGAGAGCGCGACGCCAGGCGCTCCCTGCCGGCGGGGCTGCGCGAGAGGACCACCTGGTGGTACCACCCACCCTCGCTGAGCCGGCGAAGTAACAAGGGACGCTCGCTGTATCCCATGTCGTCGTACACCCCTTACGCTCGCTTGCCCTTTCTGCTCGTGAACCTCTCGACGTTTGTGGAGTGCTGGTGATGGGCGGGAGCGCCGCCGTGCGCCGGTGAGGGGGTTGCCCCGATTGGAGGTTGGGAACCTCGTCGACGTGACCAGCCACCCCTGCGAACGCGCCCGATCAAACAGGCCGGCCATCGAGCAGGGCGGCGGGAGCGGGAACACGGAGGGACTTGCCGGTGGCGGGCAGTAGAGCGCGGCGGCGGCGGGGCGTGGGACGTCGCAGGCGTAGAGCAACCACGGCGGCTGCGCCGTCGTGGACGGCAGGATTGGAGTCGCCGGAACGTGGCGTTACGCTTTCACGCAGGTGAGCAGACGGTTCGGCCGGAGCGCCCGAGTCGCCGAGGACGGACAAACACCCATTACGGTGATGATGACGTCCTCCGGCAGCGCCGACCAGTCTGCGACGGCATTCTTCCTTCATGGCGGCGATCTGCCGAGGCGCCGGGAGGCCCTACTGGAACGGATGAATTGGGCGATTTTTTTTTTTTTCTTCTCTGCTTTGGCGATTGCGGATGACAAAACCGGACCGAGTTGGAGAATCGAACTGTTAGCCCATCGCAGAGTCAGAGACTGAATAATTTCTGACGTGTGTTGTGATCTTTCCTTTCCCTTCCCCAAACTTCAGACCCCTGTTTAGATGGGACTAAATTTTAAGTCCCTATCACATCGGAATGTTTAAAAATTAATTATAGAATATTAAACGTAGACTATAATAAAAACCCATCCATAATCTTGATAATTCACGAGACGAATCTATTTGAGTCTAATTAATCCATGATTAGCCTATGTGATGCTACAGTAGAACATTCTCTAATTATTGATTAATTAGGCTTAAAAAAATTGTCCCGCGAATTAGCTTTCATTCATGTAATTAGTTTTGTAAGTAGTCTATATTTAATACTCTAAATAGTGTCTAAATACAAGGACTAAAGTTAGTCCCTGATCCAAACCACCACCTCATACTTCCAGTTTTTTTTGCACCCACACGTCTCCAAACTACTTTCTTACGAAAATTGTTAATTGAAAGTTATTAAAAAATTCATATTAATCCTATTTTTAAGTTTGTTTTAGCTTAAACTATATTACTCATGTGCTAAATAAGTTCCTCGTTTTCCGTGAGAGGAAGGTTTCCACTCCATTAAACATACGCTTGTTTAGTCTATAATTTGCTCTTCGTAAAATGTTCAGCCCATCGCTGAGTCCGATGATAAATTTGATTCCGTATCCGTGAAAAAACGGATATGAATATCTCCACCTCTCAATTATTAAAATCGTGCATATTGACTCCACGACGGTTTGATTGACGTGACGCCTACCGTAGTGGTGTTGACTTGATCTCCGCTCACGTGACATTTGACGTGAATATTTATGTGGCGTTAGAAATTAAAAAAAATATGTAAGACCTATTTGTCCGCGGAAGTGACTGGCCCTGCCTTCTCCGCAGGAGGCCATGCCCAATGGCGATGTTGTCGACATCACACGATGAGCGCCTCCTTCGCTCCTCCAAGCATCCGCTCACTGACAACAGTGTGGAGGAAGAGAGCTGGTTAGTGTTTGCGTGGCCGCGTCTTTCTCCAGCAATCCCGACAATAACCACACACTTGCACAATACCGGCTTCATTCTCTGTCTTTCTAACAAACAGCTTTATTACCCCTCTGCTAAACTTCCTTGCCTTTTCTTCTATCCACGCTTTTCCTCATGCTGAACGTCAATGCAATTGTCTCTCTTTTTGGCAGACGCACGGATATTTTGTTAGTGGTAAATTAATTTCAAATGCCGGTTGGACAATATGTCCATATCAGGGACAACAAAATTGAACCCTAAAGCAAAAGCATTATTGTCTATTATCCCTATACTCAAACTGAAAAACTTTATTATGCACAAAAGTAAACAAGAATTCAATATTTTAGCATTACAAAAAGAGAGAAATATAAAAGGGTTAGATTGATCACAATAGGAATCTAATTTACGCCTCCCTCTCTAGCCTTCAATTTCTTCGTGCAATCTCTTTTAGCGTACAAGTGACCCGTGACAGGTATCTCCAAGAAGGATGACCAAACAGAAACGATGGCAAATACCCCCTCGATACTGTCACCGTGGAACTCTACGGGACAACTAAAGAAAGCAAGCAACACGAGAGCAAACAGTGTTCGCGAACACATGCAAATAGTATGAAGAAGAGTTAGAGTAGAAGTAATGGTTCGTTAAATATAATAACGAATGTAAATAATAGTAGCTGAATAAGACAACGAGACAAGAATCTAAAGATATGAACTGTCAATGGTATAGCTTTAATGCTCTCAATTATTATAAGTTAATGTTTGTCCTTAATCAAACCATTTAATTAGAAATAGAAAAAAATAACATATTTACAACACTAACATAATATTTTCACTAAACCCTTATTAAATTATTTTATAGTATATTTATCTTTAAAAAAATATTGATAATGTCTTTTTATAAACTTGGGTCAAGTCGCTGAATTTTTTACCTTGAAACAAACTGCTGGAGTACGATTTAAAGCCCCACACACAACTCAAAGGCTGTACAAGAGCGCATATTCTACATTATCGTTTAAAAAATAGAAACGAAAACGATAGAAGGCTCAGGCTCGATTGCCTCTAAAATGTAATTCCTCCGTCCGAAAATATATTAATAAAGAATGGTGTATGTGACCTTCCTCCGTTCAAAATATATAAAAAATTGGTGTATGTGAGCCTAAAGTCTCAGAACTATGAATCTGAACAGTGACTCATCAGTCTCTGAGATAAGTTAGCATCCACCTTAAATTTCCTTATTTTTTAAGAAGGATGCAAGTATAAGAACACTGTTTGGATCCCGAGAAGACTAAATTTTAAGTCCCTATCACATTGGATGTTTTGACACTATGTAATGAAGTAATTTAAACGTAGACTAATGACAAAACCCATTCGCATAAAACCTAAACCCTAACCCTAGGGTTTATCTATTTGAGCCACTATAATGGTATAATTCGCGAGGCAATCTATTGAGCCTAAATTAATTCATGATTTAGCTATTATGAATGCTACAGTAAACATATGATAATTAGTCGCATAACCCTGGACTAATTCGCGAAAACCGAATCTATTGAGCCTAATTTAATTCATGATTGTCTATATGAGCCTACAGTAAACATATACTATATTATGGATTAATTAGGCTTAAAAAAATTTTGTATCGCGAATTGCTCTATTTATGCGAATTAGTTTTATTATTAGTCTAATGTTAAATACTTTTTAATTGAGTGCCCAATACATCCAATGTGACGGGCATTAAAATTTAATTATTTAGTTCCTAATCCCAAAGACCCACCTAAATAGAAGGCTTTGGTCGAACTTGTGTATTGCCAGCGTACAGAGAGGGGTACTGACCACAGGTGCTCTCGATGCCAGCCAGGGGCACCGGTAGGCATTCGCATCTATCTCTCTCGATCATCGGATGATCTGAAGGCTGTGCCGCCGGCGGCCATGCCGGCGAGGCCAGCCGCCCTTGTCCAGCAAGCTGCACAGGAGATCGGCGCCCTCCGGCCGCCGCGGCCTTCTCCTCTTCATCCTTCTTCTTCTCTCTTCTCCTCCCCCATGGCGATTGGAATTGGCGATTCGATCGACAATCAATACAGCTAAAGCTGAGCTATGGCGCGTTATTATGAGGCCGTGTGCACGTACGTAGTATGTATATACGTGTGGTTTCGGATGCGGCACGAGCAACAAGAAATCATGTCCAGGTTCGAGTTATGACAACTTCCCGGGTTTTTTCCTCTGGTTTGTCAGCTAGCACACGTTTCGGATGCCGGCACGAGGCAAAAGAAAATCTGTCAGGTCGAGTTAGACAACTTCCCGGTGTTTTTCTCTGGTTGCCCTAGCTAGCTCTCACCTCTACTTCAGGTTATAAGACGTTTTTACTTTGATCAAAGTCAAACTGTTTTAAATTTGACTAAGTTTTATACAGCAATATAAATATTTATATACTAAATTAGTTTTATTAAAATCAATATTGACATTTTTTCAGTAATAAATTTGTCTTGAGTTTGAAAATATTACTATTTTTTTCTATAAATTTGGCAAACAAATACAGTTTGACTTTTGAACAAGGTCAAAACGTCTTAATAACCTGAAACGGATAGAGTATGATAATGTGTTGGGAATTTCCAGTGCGTAAAGGTAATGCTGTGTTATAGTTCACACTCCAAAATTCAAAAAGTTTAGTTTAGTAATTGGACGATGTGACAGAAAAATTGGAAGTTTAACGTGTGTGTGAAGTTTGATGTGATGGATAAAGTTGAAAGTGTTGAAGAATTAATTTGGAACTAAACACGGGCGTAAAGATGGGGTGACAAAAGTGAAAACATCGCTGACATGAACATTGTGATACTACAATGCATAAGCTAGTGAATTTACACTCAACAACACAGTAAAAGGTAATATATCCCACAGGGTATGAGACTCATTGTACCAGTCGGCCGCGTCAAGTTGCTGAATTGGGTAACACATGTCAGGTAAGGAAGGAAAGCACCAAATCCACAGGCCAACAGGCCAACATTGCTAACGTGATACTATGCCCTCCCGTGTCACTGGTCACACTCCGTGTAGCAGGCACTCCAAATTACAGAATGACAAAATTAATTATTGTAGATAGGAATCCATATAATCCTGGTTTTTTATAATAAATAAAGCAAAGAAAAACAAGGTAACGCCGATTCGAGCATTTATCGGTACCTTTACCCACAAAGAATAGATGTCCAAATAAAACCAGAACGACCAATAGAGACCGAACACTCCTTTCCCATGTCAGACCCAATAACGGCCACGCCAGGCCTGGAAACTGAAGCTGGATGGGTCGAATCCAACATGTATCAGCCAGGTAAGATATATGCCATAAATCACCAGCCACGCGAGAATGTCATGTAGAGAATATGAGCCACATGCCGACTCAAGCTCTTGCATCCTCTCACCGAACATGCCACAGGGAAGGCGTACATACCCAGACCCAAACAGATGCAAATGCGGCGAGCATCCAGCCGTCATAACAGCCGGCAGAAAAGGTCGGGCAAGAAACAGAACTGCCAAAGAGGTGCTGAAGGATGTAGACGTAGCCGATTTGCCTTTGTTCCAAATCTCGTCGTCTGCCCTGTGTATACACATTAATATTTATATATAGAGAGAGAGTTGTGGATTGTTATAAATAACGGAGCGTTTGCTTAAGGCACAAAACTGGAATGTATTTTTTTTTCACAAGACAAAAATTACTAAATTTCTTGAAATGAAAATAACACACAAAAAAAAGCGTGTAGCAGTACCAGAGGGGGGGGGGAATGGTAGAAAACACTAAAAACCCAAAAACTGAGCCTAAGAACACTGTG
>CM020188.1:6950501-6973177 GCA_009805545.1 Oryza longistaminata | reverse complement strand
GCGCTCCGGCAGCGCCCGGCCCGCCGGAGGGCCGGGTACGGCGCCTCCTCCTCCTAACCGCCGCACGGCCCGGTGGCCAGAGAGCCTGCCGCCGCCGCTGGGCGGCCGCCAACCGGATCCTGCACGGTGAAGCTGCGCAGTATTCTCCATCTCGCGGAGGTAAGGGAGCTTGCATCCCTCGCTGGTTGATGAAATCGATCCTATTTAAATCTGCTGGCATCATGTCTTCTTTGAATGCATCTTCTTCGAAATCAAATGTTGTGAATGCAAAACCTTCTGTTGATGCAAAACCATTGATTTCAAAACCATCTACTTCACAAACTTGTCGTGAGAAGTACACTTGTTCTTTTTGTGGAAAAGATGGACATTTGGTTGGTTTTTGTTTTCGACTTGCCCGCAAACAGAAAAAGGAAAGAGAAATTGCTTTTGCGAAACGACGGTGGCAAAATTCGGGTTTTTGTTCGTGGAGCACGGTTAGACCGCAGTTGAACGGGCGGTCAGACCGGCCTCGGGGCAGTTTTTCGCATACTTCGAATCGGACTTTTGTGAAACCAAAAGGTAAGTTTTTTGGTAAGTCTAATTTTGATTTTGTTAGTGCATATGTACCTACTGGTTCTACAGGTCGTGTGACTCAGTGTTGGATTCCAAAATTTCTTATTTCTAACCCCAACACGGAGGCCTCGACATCTTCTCGTTCGTAGGTATTTTGGCGGCATACTCCCCATGTGCATTCAACGTTGAGATGACGATTGCTTTTCATGGTAACATAAATTTACTTTTAAATTGACATATTTTTGGTTCTACTCTCTCGATTATTAGCTTTTCATATGCTAGTGTTTGAGGCAGTAGTTTTTGTTATTACAAGTGGATACATGTCAATTCATGAGAACCTTAGTGATATCATTGGCAATTGGATGTCTTTTTCAAAATCTTTGATTTCTTCTTGATTTTTGTTCGGGGAGAATTGGAGGTTAATTTGAGGGGGAGTTTGTGCTTTTTCATGCATTCATGTTTATTTTTATGCATTTGCTCTAATTCTGAAAATAAATAAAAATAAGAAAAAGAAGAGCTTTGTTTTATACCTCTAGTATATTCTTGTGCATGCTAGCAAAATAATTGAGGTATATTTGTTATTATGTTAGCTTGTATGCATTTTAGTCTTTATATGAGGATTAGATATTGCTTTTAAGTGAGATGATGCATGACACTAATTCTTTTACTTGAATTAAGAAAATATGCAATATTGATGCTAGCATATGGTTTGATTTATAAATGCTTATGTATATGCTTTATTGAATTGTTATTCCTCAAATAGCTTTAATTGGTCATTGTGCAAGAGAATAAATAATATCTATGAGAGAAAAAAATGAATACCGAATCCTTGGAAACGGTCTTGACGACAAGGACGTATTCGATGTGAGCAAAATAATGGGTACCGAATCCCTGAAAACAGTCTTGACGATAGGGACGTACCCGGAATAAAAGAGAAAAATATGAGCAAAAAGGCTCAAGAAAAAGTTAAAAAATTCTCTTGGTTGTTTTGTGCTAAAACTAATTTGAGAAAGAGTGATAAATGCAATAGGTATATATGTATAGCGTTTATGTTTCAACCTATGTGCTTGAGAATATATTGCATTATAAATCATTTGAAATCATGAATCCTTATTGCTGATTTGAGCTTAATTGTAATATCGTTGATTCATGTTTATACTATGATGCATGCTTATTAACTAGTTGATGAAATTATCTTTCTTATATTGCAACACATGATCATGAATTGCTTTAGGTACATTTCAAAGCTCTCAGAAAAAAAAAGAAAATGGAAAATAAAAATTGGTTATTTCAAGTGGCGATCATGACATCATTGCATTTGTGTTTTATTGTTATTATTTCTCTTTTGAATTCTTGATGAAATCATTGTCAAAGGGGGAGAAATATACAAAATGTATGCTTCTTGAAAGGGGGAGAATTGTATTGTTTCGATTTTAAAACTAGTCGATTTTGTGCTTTGATTGCAAATTGATGGGAGAAATTCTTTCTTTTAAAAAGGGGGAGAGTTTTTCTAAAAAGGGGGAGAGTTTTTCTTTTTCACTTTTGTGATTTTTGTTTTTATTTTTCAAAAACATAAAATTGCATTTTAGAGATGTTGCCAATGTGTTCATCAAGGGGGAGATTGTGAAATCATTGTCATGATTAACATTTGTGATGAACAATTGGCTATGCAAATGATTTAATCAAAGAATTGGTTTGAGAATTTATATGAATGTTGGTGTGAGTGCGTGTGACTAATGTGGGTCAGGTTGTGATATCTGTGCCCAGAAACGGTTGTTTTGTCTGATTGTGTGCAGGTGACTTGAGGTCAGCCTTGGTCAATGGTGAGGACCAGGACTATGCTCAAGGAGGAGCAGAGGTCTATTGCGGTCGGAATACCATGTGAGAAGGTGACTAGAGTTAGTATTCTTGGTGGTCAACTTCGGTCAACAGTGGGGATCGGGACTAAACTCAGGGAGGAGTTGAGGTCCAGACGGTCAAGAATACCGGGTGACGAAGTTGGATATGAGATGGCACACGGTGGATGGACACCGTGTGGGAGAGATCTTCGCAACGGGCTTCACGAGGTGTGCGTGCAAGTGCCGGTGTTCGCGAAGGATATTGGAGTAAGATATTGGGAAAGAGTATATGGTGCTACAGTACACATGGTACTGTAGCATGCATATATGTGTGTGCAGTATATGTGTGTATACATGTGTACGGCTTGATGGTTATGCATGCTGGTGCCGATGTATACATGTGCTGTCGGCATGGCAGGAGATTTTGCAGCGGCTCGGTTGGATGGAGACCGAGTCGGTCAAGGTAGCTGGCCCATGCGGCAAGGAAGGCAGGAGCAAAGCCGCAGGTGGCCGTGGAGACCGAGTCTGACTCGATTGGTTCTCCCGCGGCTGTTGGCTGCGGTTTTGGAAACTGTAATTTGATTTGGTAATTGTAGATAGAGTCCTAGTGTGACTAGGAGTTGTTCTCCTACTTTGAGTAGGAGGTTTTCGGTATAAATAGAGAGGGAGAGGTAGCCTCCCGGTATCGCTTTGAGAGCAATTGAGTTGCTAGTTTAGTTAGGGTTTCGAGTTTAGTCGAGATTTTTGTAAAGAGTGCTGTTGGTGCACTTTGTAAACACAAAGATGCAATAAAGTTGTCATCTATTTTGAGAGTTATTCGATTTGTGTTTCATCGGGTTCGGCGGTTCGACCGACGGCGTGCAGGCGGTTCGACCGGCGGCGGCGACAGGACTACGTCGAGATTTCCATCGATTTGAGGGTAACTTTTATTTCCGCTAAAAGTTTTTGGGTTTTTGGTTTTCTCTACCATTCACCCCCCTCTGGTAGGCTTGGGTGCTTGTGTTCGATTCTACACTATGTTCTTATGAAACTTGGTTCTGTGATTGGGAGCCAACTTCTGAGGAGATGGTGTCTCGAATTGCATGTCGTCGACGGCTGCATTTCACACAGTACTGAGTCCCCAGAGAAGACAAGCCGTTACCAACATCGAAGTGCTATTGATGCGCAAAGTGTGGCATTAATTCCTGTTACGGTGTTACCCAGCAGCGCCACTACAAACATGATCTGTTCGCGTGATGTTTGATTGCCACTGGTGGTGAGAATCTTGTTAAAGTCTAATTTAGCCAATACATAATCACCTCTGTTTAATTTGAAATTTACTAATCTAGCTACTGACCTGCTTGTGAAGTCATTGGTGTTGATACTTTTTTTTTTCCTTCTTGTACTTTCGGTTCTTCTTCTCTTTATTCTTCGTGATGTGCCAATGGAGATATAGAGGCGCCGACTTAATTAATCAAGTTCTTGGCGTGCGCTGGCGTCTTTCGAGATAACAGTGACCATCCAATCTCCATCAGCACTGTGAAATCTTTGTCATGATTAATATTTGTGATGAACAATTGGCTATGCAAATGATTTAATCAAAGAATTGGTTTGAAAAGATGTGCGAATGTTAGTGTGAGTGCGTGTGACTAATGTGGGTCAGGTTATGATATCCGTGCCTAGAAACGGTTGTTTTGTCTGATTGTGTGCAGGTGACTTGAGGTCAGCCTTGGTCAATTGTGAGGACCAGGACTATACTCAAGAGGAGCAGAGGTCTATTGCGGTCGGGATACCATGTGAGAAAGTGACTAGAGTTAGTATTCTTGGAGGTCAACTTCGGTCAACGGTGGGGATCGGGACTAAACTCACGGAGGAGTTGAGGTCCAGACGGTCGAGGATATCGGGTGACGAAGTTAGATACGAGATGGCACACGGTGGATGGATACCGTGTGGGAGCGATCTTCGCAACGGGCTTCACGAGATGTGCGTGCAAGTGCCGGTGTTCGCGAAGGAGATTGAAAGAAATTAGAGAGAAGTATATGGGGCTACAGTGCTTCGAGTTACTGTAGCAGTTCGTGTATGCATACATGTGTGTATGCTGGTCGTAGCATATGCATGTATGTATGGTGATTGTCTGATTGATGCATGCATGTTGTGCCATGCATGTGTGATGGTTCGGTGGGCTTCGGTGGCAGCTGGCTGGAGGCCGAGCCGGTCCAGGAGCAGCAGCACGTTGGCCCACGTGCGATAGGCCCAAGCAGGAGCAAGCGCAGGAGATCGAGTCCGATGCGGTTGATTGCGGCTGTGCGAGTTTTGGGAAATTGTAAAAGGTTTGGAAATTGAGGGTTTGAGTCCTATTGTGAAAAAGAGTTCTACATCTATTTTGAGTAGGGTTTTTTATGTATAAATAGAGGGAGAGCGTGAGGCTTCCCGGTATCGCTTTTTTATCGCTTTTCAGAGCGTGGAGTTGATAGTTTAGTTAGGGTTTCGAGTTTAGTCGAGATTTTTGTAAGGAGTGCTGTTGGTGCACTTTGTAAACATAGAGAGAAGCAATAAAGTTGTCATCTACTTTGAGAGTTCTTCGATTTGTGTTTCATCGGGTTCGGCGGTTCGACCGGCGGCGTGCAAGCGGTTCGACTGGCGGCGTACGAGCGGTCCGACCGGCGGCGGCGACAGGACTACGTCGAGATTTCCATCGATTTGAGGGTAACTTTTATTTCCACTAAAAGTTTTTGGGTTTTTGGTTTTCTCTACCATTCACCCCCCCCTCTGGTAGGCTTGGTTTCTTGTGTTCGATCCTACAAGCACTACCCTGAGACAGCTACACGAACCCATTCTAATGCTTAAGTCGATCGGGCAATTTAGGGTTTAAGGTTTGACATAGAGAATCAAGCGTCCCTTCTCCTCTGCGCTTAAGTACTATTTATAGCATTAGTGTGGATTGGGAGCTGGTCTCCAATTAGGATTCAAACTAGTTTTTCACTGATCAAAAAACTAATTTTATCTCTCTATTCATTACTTCCTCCGTTTCATATTATAAAACTTTTTAGCATTGCCCATATTCATATATATGTTAATGAATCTAAACATATATGTGTGTCTAGATTCATTAATATTCATATGAATATGGGCAATTTTAGAAAGTCTTGTAACCTGAAAAGGAAACGGAGGTAGTAGTTGTTACGAGCGAACTAGTTGGTCTATCCTTTCCTAATTAACCTTACTGGTCTTAGCCTAAATTAACCCACAAAACTCACATGAAAGCTGCAGTGAATTTATCACTTGATTTAATACCTCGGACAATTACCTCAAACAATTCTCCCAAATGCGAAAATAAATCTGGAAATAAACAATATCACTTACCTCTTTTTAGTGATTTGTGCTCCAACCTCATGTTATTTGATTTCTATGAGAATTCCAAGTAACATCTCCTTTTCTCTTGCTCAATCTAAGGCTGCGTTCGGGAACCCTCACTCCCCTGTACAGAAAATAGAGTAGCAATTAGCACGTGATTAATTAAGTATTTACTATTTTTTCACAAATGAATTAATATGATTTTTTAAAGCAATTTTCGTATAGAAACTTTTTGCAAAAAACACACCGTTTAGCAGTTTGAAAAGCGTGCGCACGGAAAACGAGGAGGAGAAGTTGGGAATATGTGGTACCGAACGGAGCCTACATAATCTCAAAATTCCTATAGTCTTCCTACTCACTCCGTTTCATATTATAAGTCATTTGAATTTTTTCTTAGTCAAGTTTCTATAAATTTAACTAAGTTTATTGTAACATCCTGATTTTCGTTGCCGTTAAAACTTATTTTAAATACAAAATTTATTTTCAAAATTTTGGTTCATATTTGAATTTTAGGTTTCGCCATTAGAGATCTCAAATCTTTCATCCAAAGTCCACCTATATATTCCTAGGATTATTAAAATCCACCGTCCCTTTTACAGTCCATTTACAATTCCAACAAATACTCTCCAAAATTCAAACTCTGAAATTCCTAAAAATGATGAAATGTTACTATTCCTGTGGGCCCTAGAATCTGTCCTTTCCTCTCTCCATCTCAGCCCAGCACCAAGGCCAGCCCATCTCCCTCCCTCATTCTCGGCCGACCTAGGACGGCCCAAACCAGCCCAGCCACCCCCTCCTTCCTCCTCCCAAGCATCCAACACACGCGCCCGCCACCTGCTCGACGAAATGTCGAGCCGGGCGAGCAGCGTGCCGCACCGCGTCGCAGCACACCGTGACGAAACCCGGACGCGCTCCCCCTTACTTCTCCTCGAAGCCGTCCGCCTCACCAACACCGCTACGCCCGGTGCACAGCCTCGCCTTCCCGCGGTCGCGCGTCCACGCCGAAAGGGTGTCCCGAGCTCACGCCCTCCGCGCCACCGTCGCCCCGTAGCCGACGTCGACATCCGGCGGCCCCACACCGGCGCCGCCCATTCCAGCCGTCGCTAACACGTGCCCAGGCCCCAGGAGAAGCCGAGTGACCGGCGGATGATCTTGATCGAGCAGTGGATGTTTCTGTTGATGTCTTCCTCTGATCTTGATGTTCATGTTTCTGTTCTCAAAGTGCATGCATGGATATGTGTATTTGCTGAGATTAGCAGATATAATATGCTGTTCTCGATGCACAGCTCGTTGTAGTACATTGTTGTTCAATGTTGATTTCTACATACAAATTGGCAGTGATCGATCGCTCTTTATATATGTTTCCTGTTATTTTTCCTCTTTATTTCTGTCTGCTGAAGATGCAATAGTGCCGGTGGAGCAACCGGCAGTGATAGGCCAACACTATCACTGTCCCATGTGCACTGCTGGATGAAAAAAAAAAATCGGTAGTGATAGCCCGTTATGTGGCAGTGTAAGTGATCTATGAATAAGTATGAGAGGTAAGTGGCATATATCATACTTGACACAGAACGCAGATCGATGATTTACGTAAATAAGGGCACTTTTATTTATCATAGGGTGTAGATGTGAACATTACATAAAGAAACACACAAGATCTGTAGCTTGCATGTTCTTTCAGGAGAAAAGCGAAAATGCCCTTGGTCGTACATAGTAGTAAATACTATAGATAGAGCACACACACTAGCTAATGATCCGCTGGATCTAGCTAGTACATTATTATTATTGATAGTAAATACTGCATAGAACACACACACTAGCTAATGATCCACTGGATCTAGCTAGTACATTATTATTATTGATGAAAGTAGTTCATCCATAGAAGGCTACCGAAACAGAATACCTGCCAGTGTTAGAGTCCTTGCTAACGTAACCATAGATCTGTGTACCAGTCTTCTTGTCATAGTAATAACCGATTTCCCCACCGCGTTCTATTTTAATTTTAATATCTGTCCAGATGGGGTTGATGAAATTCGCCATAGGGCCACACACCACGTAAACCTTCATCTTTGAAAATCAAAGGAAAAAATATTAGTTATGTTTATAAAAAAAATTGGGAAAATGATGCACGTACATGCTTGCTTATAAAAGATCCATTTCCAATACAAAATTAATATATATTTAAGAAAAAGAACCCAGTGGTATTTAAAAACCGTTATCACATTTTTCGTAGTGTAATAAGTTTATTACCTCATCTCTACAGATTAAGCTGATCCATTATATATTTATCACTTTTAATTATTTCCTGTGGTCGTGTAAATTAAATTAGTTGTGTTTATGGAGAAATGTATATAGCGTGGCAATGATTTTTTAGCACGTACATCGGGTACAAGAAAACCAAAGAGCCATCCACAGTCCTGGTCACCGTTGTTGTTCTTGCCAAAATACACCGCAGCTGCCTCAACACTGCCGTCGCCTTCCATAATAAAATAGCCGCGGCCGGGATTATTGTTGTCGACGGCGGCGTCAATAGGGTTGGGATAGTCCATGAAAACGGATCCTGAATATTGGTGCTGTACATCCGTAGCAGTTGTCAGGGGTCCCTTTGAATAATTCGACAAAACACCTGATACGGCAATATAATTATTGCCGAGTAATTTGCCTGCCGCTGCCTTGTTAAGAAGTTCGTCAGACTGCAACGACAGCGCAGCTTGCTTCATGACCTCATCTAAACGTGCTTTCTGCTCCAAAGTGAGCTGCCCAACGACTTCCTCATTCCTCTCACCTTCGATCGATGCCATTTTCTTGCTTCTTCGCTCGCCTAAATACATTCCCAAAAAAAATATATAACATGGAAAATTGAGATATAATAAAATAAGAGTTATAAAAAAAAACAGAGAGGAAGTTTATTTCATATATCCCTCTAGAAGATATCCCCTCGTTTTTTTCATGTCACCTAAATAGTCATTGAAAATTTGACAACATATATAGATTAATATGAAACAAGCATGCAACGCTAAATTCGACTTCTACAAGTTACAACAGAAAAAATTAAACTGAAAATGTATAACGTGCATCCGCAGTTATTTTTGTTATTTTAGTTACAAATTGTAAAAGTTGAACTTGAACTTACATGTTTGTGGAGTGCTATATTTCATGTTAATATATCTTTTATTTTTTTAATAACTATTTAGATGCCATACAAGTTACCTCAAGAAATAAAAACACTTTTTCCCTTAATCGACATGAACCTCAAATTACCTCTAGTCGATCCTGGAGTTGTAATATAGCATTGCAATGAAAGAGGAAGAAGGGATTAATCTATCATATTATAAACATAGCCCAAAAACAAGTACTCCCTCCATCTATTTTTGATAGTCATATTTTTAAATCTGAAAAATTTATTTTTGATAGGCATATTTCAATCCAACAATTTATCATCTTAATGGCTTTCTTGGATTTAATGCATGACTCTCCATTCTTTCGCACAAGATTGGCTACATGGGCATCGAGAAATGTAAATATTAATGATATAATGAATCGCTTGTTTACGAGGAATGACTAGTAGCATGTTTAAATGGATGATAAGTAGAATCACTTATCGTTGGTCTGTGTGCCAAGACGAAATATGACTATCAAAACTAAATGGAGGGAGTATAACGTTAGCTCCAGAGGCCTACAAATTATCATATTAACATAGGAAAACGTATAAAATAAACACAAGGTGGGACCAAATTATGACTATACGTACAAATAGATGGTAGTAGTTGTATGAGTCAGTTTTTAAATTCGTTCGCTTTTGGAAATACATATCCGTATTTGAGTCGGATTTTCTCTACTATTATAAAAATTGAAGATGTTTTTGCTGGTACTTTGGTACGTTATTCGTGTATGAGTCGGTTTTTAAATTCGTTCGCTTTTGGAAATACAAATCCGTATTTGAATTGGATTTTAAGTTCGTTTGTTTTTGGAAATACAGAAGGAGTCATATAAGAAATCTCGAGTCGTATAAGAAATCTCTTTAAAAAACTCGCATGCTAACTTGAGATGATCGGATTTCTAATTGCAGCTTGTGATTTTCTAGAAAAATATATATCCAAGCGAATTCCCATAGTGAATTTTACCTTAACTAACCCGTATAACAATAATAAGATTAAAATATCCTTCACCCGTTGTAACGCACGGACATTTTTTCTAGTAACATGTAAAAATCTATCTATCTAACCCCTATTATATTACAAACATGTATAGCTCGAAAACAAGCCATCAGCAGGTTAACGGGCTTTTTTTGTGATTTATTTTGTTGACGAAAGAGGAAGAGGGGATTTATTTTGTTGTGATTTGTTTAATTATTTAAACAAACGTTAAATATTGATCTGCATCTGTCGCCCATGCAGCTAATCCGAAAAGGATATATAAAATAAATTATCAAAGATTATGTCAAAAGTCAAAGATGCCATCAAGACATCTGACATATTACGTACCCTCCATACCATAAAGAACTTAATCTTAGCTACGAACCTAAACACATATATTTCCACGTTCACAAATATGATTATTTTTTTTTACAGAACTGGACCATTAATTATTCATGTCCATCACTCGTCCTTGCAGCTAATTAAAGAAGACCAGAGTGTTCGAAATAACAAACCTGTTAGCGGTTCCTCCGATGATTTGCTCGGGTGGTTCAACCACACAATACCGTGGAGTACTGGCTTGTGGCTTGGTGTTCTTGCCGGCAAAAAGAGCGCCCTCATACCCGGGGGTTTTATAGTGCCAGGCAAGCTAAGCTCTCGTGCTTTCAAACTGAAGCACATGCATGTCCAATCCAAGCTGCTGCGCATTCCGATTTCCTATTATTCTCTAACCATTTGGGAAAAAAAACAAGGTGCAGTAATTTGGAGGCAATTAGTTTATGCATGTATGCATGTTCGTCATCTCCTTGCGTAATTTGGTGCGAATTATGTGCCTGTTGCAGCCAGTGAGGACCCGCAGCATGCACGTGTCCATGTGTAGACACAGTGGACATGGTACTTTGTGCCAGAATGACTTCTGATAAGGGCGCCCATAGTTTTCCTTTTCTTTGCATCAATATTATATTTCTCAACAAAATCTGAATTTCAAGGCTACTACTTCCTCCATCCCAAAATTAACCAACTAAATATATACGCGATGTGACATATCCTACAAGTTTAGTTTATTTTGGATGGAAGAAGTATATACTATTAACATTATAAAATGATAAAAATGTTAGTACCTTATAAACCGTAATAACAAGGTGGTTTAATATTTTTTCTGAGCGTGTACACAGTTTGGGGACGTCACGTGTATGAGCATGGTATTGCATGTATGTGTAGTGGTTTGTGTGCGTACCTATGTATGTATTTGAAAAAGAATAACCAGCTGATGCATACACCTCAATAAGCTTTTTTTTTTTCCATTGTCGCTCGGTGCTTGAGTTGGCTTTGACCTATATTGTCCATTTCCTAATTCCCATAGGAAAACAAAACATGAAATTCACCTTGTGTTTGATTTTATTCCATCATATAACTTCTGTGGTTTCTCATTCCAGTCTGGTCAATGGTCAACGTACGTATTCCTAAAACTGCTCTCCATTTCCAACGGGTTCCTGGTTCGATCACGATTGAATATTGAAGTTAATACATATATATCCCTTTCAAGTAAGATGCCAGACGAACGATATTGCATGTAATGTTTTAATGCAATATACTCTTTATGTCTCAGAAGTTTTGAAATTGTAGGCATAGATTACGGGAGTGGATTCTAATCCCTCGAGGGGATATCCCCTCGTATACATTTTTCTTCTAAATTCAATGCAAACAATTGTAAAAAAAAATCTGAAAAAAATTGACAATGTAGAGTATAATGATACCTACTCTTCCACCAAAATTTATATTCAAATTCGATCTACACATCTAGAAATAAAAAAGACAAATTTAGATATAAACAGTACACTACTATTCATATGCTGAATTTGTCTTTTTTATATCTCGACGTGTGAGTTGAGTTTGGAATTAAAATTTTATGGAGTTGTATATATGTGTTGTATGAATGTTGTCAAATTTTTCCAGAATTTTTCATAACCGTTTGGATGGTTTTTAAACAAACGAGGGAACATCCCCTCGAGGGATTAGAATAGTTTCCCCATAGATTACTACAAAACACCACATTCTCGATCGGGGCCGCCCTGTCAGTTTTGGTTAGTTAAAATATGCACGATATTGTTTATTCCATTGTTAGTAGAAAACAGAAAACAACAAAAGAGTATTATCCCTGTTAACTAAAAAAAGTAAGGGTGGTGGAACTCACAAATAAAAGTGTTTTACCGAGCTATTACCATTTTTTACCAACAAAGCTAACCATGGACGGTATAACCGGTGGTTAGTTCGTAATACCTTAAGGATGTGATCGAACGGCCAGATACCCATGATGATTGATTATCCGACTGGTTACAGAGGATAGATCATATAGCTAAAATATTTATAGGATAAGATTCGGGGATTATATTGTCTTGTGAATCAAGTAAATACTCCGTAGTATTAGTCGGTTAAGACAGTAAAGTAGTAATAGAGATTTAAACCGTGAGGGATAAAGTCTCTATCTTGTAATCTCTGCTCCTCCGACTATATAAGGAGGCAGGACGCCACTTTGGGGGCTTAACCACACTTGAGATCGTCATATCAATAGCACAATCGGCGGAATACATCACCGGACAGGAGTAGGGTATTACTTCTCATTGAGAAGGCCCGTACCCGTATATAAACCCTTTGTATCATAACCCATCCACTTTTCTGCTTCTTCGTAACCCTTTTTAGTATTACCCAAATCTAGTTTCGACACTACAGAATAAATATGATTAGGGAAGTCCTAGGGTTAGCCCTATGGCACACACCCCCTTTGGTCTAAGCTCATGACACAACTATAAGATCCATGGGTCTATCCGGTACAAGTACATCGGTGACATCATGAATGACACCCCTGGTGGACGTTGATGAAGATGGCGAGGCGTTGCTTGTGGAGGTGGAGGAGCCGTCTAGTTACCGCGAGGCTGCTAGCCAACTGACTTGGTAGGATGTCATGGCCAAGGGACTAGAGGCCATCGAGAGGAGTGCGACATGGTCACTCTCCATGTTGCTGGTCGACCATAGAGGAATTGGGCTCAAATGGGTGTTCAAGCTGAAGAAGAACACAATCGTTGAGGTGATCAAGCTAGCACAAGGCCTAACTGGTGGGCAAGGGGTACGTGCAGCGGCAAGGTGTAGATTTCGATGAAGGTTTGTGCTAGTGGCGAGACTTGACACCGTGCGTGTCGTGCTCACACTCATGGTAGGCCATAGGTGGTAGGTGCATTACCTTTACGTTAAGTCAGCCTTCCTCAATGGCGACCTCGAGGAGGAGCTATACATGGTGTAGCCAAAGGGCTTCGTCAAGATGCGCAAGGACCACCTCGTGCTTAAACTGAGCAGGTGCCGCAAGCCTAGGACACATGCTTGGACAAAAGCTTGAAGCAACTCAGCTTTGCGTGGTGCGCGTAGGAACAGGCCGTGTACACGAGAGTAGAAGGGCATGGCGATGTTATCGTCGGTGTCTACGGACCTGATCGTGACCAGCGAGAACCCAAAGGAGTTGGTGGTGTTCAAGCAGCCAATGATGGGAGAGTTCGAGATGAGCGATCTTAGGCTCCTCACCTACGCCAAGTAGTTGTTCGATATCATGCGATCTGACATCTTTTGGTACGCCGCGGAGCTTGAGGCTTGAATGATCTCGATAGACCAAGTTGTCGATGACGATGATGGTTCCAATCTTGTCGGGGCACGTACTCTGGCCAGGTTAGACTTCTCCACAGCCGAAGGTGTCGAGTAGTTTGTTGTTGGAGAATCCATCTCTTGAACTCATCTCGTCGAAATCCTGAAGCACCAAAAGAGCCCCTACCTGGCGCGCCACTGTCGACGTTTGATGTCGCGATTCCGGTATTTGCATATATGGGGATCGTTGGTCCTAGGATATATGCGAGACTGAGGTAAAAGAGACGGGGACGAGGATTTTTATACAGGTTCGGGCCCCTGAATTGTCAGGTAATGACCCTACATCCTGTTGGCCGAAGCCGGTCGTTACTCTTATTCATCATAATCACACCAATACAATATTTGGGGTAGCCTATCGAACTGTTGTCGACATGGCGGTCTGAAGGTCTGACTCGTAGTCGACAACAGGGTAGTCTTCCTCCTCGAGTTCGTGCTCGGCGAGATCAGAAACAACGCTAGATCCCTACGGCCGGCCTCTGTAGGTACCGGATAGGGTTGATCCAGGCATATCTCTGATGTCGATATCCGGCGGCTTGTCTTGGCGTATGTTGGCTTGTATGTTGTGGCTTATGTTGTTCCGTGTATGTTGATTGTGGGTGTCTTCCATGGTGGGTGTGTCCCCTCTCCTCCTAGGGGGCCTTGTATTTATACCCATAGGTGTCCCCTTGTCCAAGTAGAATTAGGGAAACCGATATAGATACAATCTGGGTAGTCCTTTTCGTTC
The DNA here is from genome assembly GCA_009805545.1 of Oryza longistaminata. Lineage (NCBI taxonomy): Eukaryota > Viridiplantae > Streptophyta > Magnoliopsida > Poales > Poaceae > Oryza > Oryza longistaminata. Next base: position 6,958,904 of record CM020188.1, on the reverse strand, counting down.
CCATGTAGAGCTCTGGTTGTCCTTCCTTATCTGGAACTTCATCTATATCCGAGGTCTGTGTCCGTATAAGACATGGCATATGGTGGGTCCTGCCGAGATTTAGTCAACTACTATTAGGTATGTGGTATCCATAACCCTGACAACAATCGGTAGTGGTAGCCCGTTATGTGGCAGTATAAGTGACCTATGAATAAGTACGGTGAGTCACCGTACATGAAGCGTATATCATACTTGATACAGAACGCATATGATTTACGTAAACAAGGGCAGTTTTATTTATCATAGGGTGTAGATGTAAACACATTACAAAAAGAAACACACAAGATAGTAGCTCTTGCATGTTCTTTCAGGAGAACAAGCGAATGCCCTTGGTCAAACATAGTAGTACATACTGCATAGAGCACACACGCTAGCTGGTGATCCGCTGGATCTAGTTAGTACATTATGCTCCATAGAAGGCTACCGAAACAGAATACCAGCCAGTTTTGGTGTCCTTGCTAACGTAACCATAGATCTGTGTTCCAGTCTTCGGGTCAGAGTAATAACCAATGTCCGCACCGCGTTCTATCTTAATTTTAATATCTGCCCAGTCGAGGTTGATGAAGTTTTTCATAGGGCCACACACCACATAAATTGTCATTTTCTAAAATCAAAGGAAAAAGATATTAATTATGTTCATAAAAAAATTGGGAAAATGATGCACGTACATGTTTGCATTAAAAAAATCTATTCCAATATAAAATATGGAAGAAAAAGACTAGTGGTTTTTAAAACCATTACCACCACATTTTTCTTAGACTGATAACCCCAGTTTACTATACTTCATCTATAGTGTAAGCTGATCCATTATATATTAATTCTCATTTTAATTTAACTATTTCATATGGTCGTGTAAAATGAGTTGTGTTTATGGAAAAATATATATAGCGTGGCAATGATTTTTTAGCACGTACTTCAGGTTGAGTCGTTGTGTCTATGTTAAAACCAAAGAGCCATCCACAGTCCTGGTCACCGTTGTTGTTCTTGCCGAAATACACCGCAGCTGCCTCAACTCTGCCGTCGCCTTCCATAATAAAATAGCCGCGGCCGGGATTATTGTTGTCGACGGCGGCGTCAATAGGGTTGGTGTAGTCCATGATAACGGATCCTGAATATTGGTGCTGTACATCCGTGGTAGTAGTCAGGGGTCCCTTTGAATAATTCGACAAAACACCTGATACGGCAATATAATTATTGCCGATTAATTTGCCTGCCGCTGCCTTGTTAAGAAGTTCGTCAGACTGCAACGACAGCTCAGCTTGCTTCATGACCTCATCTAACCGTGCTTTCTGCTCCAAACTGAGCTGCCCAACGACCTCCTCATTCCTCTCGCTTCCGATCGATGCCATTTTCTTGCTTCTTCGCTCGCCTAAACATTCCCAAAAAGTATATAACATGGAAAATAGAGATATAATAAAATAAGAGTTATAACAAAAAAAAAAAGACAGGAAGTTTATTTCATATATCCCTCGAAAAGGTATCCCCTCATTTTTTAATGTCACCTAAATAGTTATTAAAAAATTGACTTGGATTAATAAGTTAAAACATAGCTCGAAAGCAAGACAACATGTTAACTTTGGAGGCCTACAAATAATCATATTAACTTAGAAAAAAAATAAAATAAACACAAGGTGGGACTAAATTATAACAAATACCTACTGATAGATAGCTGTAGTTGTATAAAAATACAATTGTATTTATATAAATATACTGGAGATATGCGTTGTATATTCAATTCAATTGTACTTGTATCTATTGCATATCAAGTATATATCGGAAAAATGAGCAAAGAGTTGCATATCAAACCCAGTTCAACTAGTTCTACTAAATCATGTGGGAAAGTTTCCTGTTTCACTTTCCGTATAATGTTTGATCATTCAGGTTAATTAAAAATATTTAAACAAGTTTCATTTATATTGTTGTCATTTGTTTAACCTTCAAAAGAATGTTAAGTATTCATATTAATCCGCCGTCCCTGCAGCTATTTAAAGAACAAATATGTAAGATAAATTATCAAACGTTATGTCATAAGTAAGCAATAACTTCTATATTAAAATACGGACATATTAACTACACTTAGTGAGGATGAACTATATAAATATATAGCCTTCAACTGAACCATCAATTATTCCTCTTCTCTGCATCCCTCATCCCTGCAGCTAAAAAGACCGGAGAGTTCAAAAGAACAAACCTGCCAGATGATTTGCTGGGGTGGTTCAACCACACAACACTAGCTACTGTGGAGTGGCTTGTGACTTGGTGTTCTTGCTGGAAAAGGAGCCCTCACACCCGGGGGTTTTATAGTGTCGTCGGGCAAACTAAGCTCGAGCTCGTGCTTTCAAACTGATCGAAGGGAATATCCAATAATCCAAGTTGCTGCGTATTGCGATTTCCTAGTATTATTCTCTATCCATTCGGGAAAAAAACAAGGTGCAGTAGTTAATTTGGAGTCAAGTTTATGCATGCATGTGTGCTCGTCATCCCCTTGCGTCGTGCGTGCCGTTGTAGAACACGCGAAGTACGTTGCAGCCTGTGACGACCCGCGCACACACGTGCCCGTACGTGTGCAGACATGGTATATACCTCGTGCCAGAATGACTCTGATACGGGCGCCCATTGTTTTAAAGAGTATTCCCGGCATTAGTCCTAAAATAAGTGTAGTTTTACACGGTTTATTTCTATCATTTGACCGTCCTAAAATAAGTGTAGTTTTACACTGTTTATTTCTATCGTTTGACCGTTCGTCTTATTTAAAATTCTTTTATGATTAGTAATTTTTTTATTAGATGATAAAACATGAATAGTATTTTATGTGTGACTATTTTTTTTAATTCTTTCATAATTTTTTCAAATAAGACGGATAACCATGGCTGCACTAATTTTGGGACAGAGGTAGTACTCCATTCATCTCTAAATATAAGGGATTCGTTGTACCAGGATGTGTCATATCCAACCAAAATCTATTGTATTTAGGGACGGGGGGAGTATTTCTTTGCATCAATACTAAATTTCTCGATAAAATCTTAATTCCGAGGCCATCTGGTGTATGTACGAATTTGTAGTAGTACAATGTATTACATCACGTATTAGGTTGGTTTATTTTATAATTATTAAGTAAATTTTGTTATAGGACACTTAAATTTTATATAACTAGCTAGTAGAAATTGTTAAAACTTGTTACAGCTAAAAGGCACTAAAAAAACTGGTAATTTACGAGATGACACTTTCGATTCAATTTGATAGAGTTTTTTTCTAAAAAAGACAAGAATACCCCTAGGGCCAAAAGATTTTGAGCTGAGACTAGAGTGAACATGGAACATGATATATGCTCATGATGTACTTGGGATGAGGTAAATTTATAGGTGTATCATTTCCAAAGTTTTACTTTAACGTTATATTTGAAGCATGTGTTCTCATCATTCCTAAGAAATTATCTCTTCAATTGAGGCTAAAGTATCCTCCAGAAAATCATCTATTTTCGTAGGCGTTTGTGTGCAGGCGGTCCTTTCCCCCACCTGGAGAAACTATTTTTGTAGTAGTGATTTTTCATTTCATAACGGAGATTCCACTAAAGCAAAAAAAAGAAAAGAAAATTCACCTCGTGTTTGATTTTATTCCATCATATAATTTCATTTTACTGTTCTATTAATTCTTCTTCTCTGGTTGTCTCCTTCTAGTCTGGTCAATGGTCATCGTACGTATTCCTAAAACTGCTCCCTATTTCCAAGGGGTTTCTGGATATCACGATTGACTATTGGAGTTAATAAACAGATACCAGTAGAGATGCCACACGCATGATATTGCGTGTAACGTTTTAATGCGATACTCTTTATTTCTCAAAAAATTTGAAATTGTAGGTATAGAGTACTACAAAACACAACATCCGATCGAACCGCACCATCAATTTTGGTTAGTCAAAAACATGCACCGGTATGGGATTACCGACCCTCCTATACATAGAGATCACATGCGTACTATAGTAGGAGTGGAAAATGCGGCACTGATGTGAGACCATCTTTGCCAGTTTTTAAATGAACCGGCACCAAATGCATCAGCCGTGACATACTATTCGCGATATTAGTTGTGTGAATCTGAAATTTTGTAAAATTGAAACCATACTATCGTCATGACATTTATTTATTTCCTTCCCATCGATGGGTCAGCTGCGAGGAGGCTGACCGGTGAGCTCCAGCGAAGGCTGCCACCCCAATCCCCATCGTGAAAAGGAGATGGCCAGCGAGCATCCATTGCCGCCTTGATCGATCGCACCTCGAAGGCTTTGGAGCAGTTGGTGATCCGGGTTAAGGGCTCCTCATCCTCTTGCCTTGATGATGTGACAAGGATGAGTGGAGCTCGTGGTGACAAGGAGGGCACCAACCTGAATCTAGCGAGCCCCATCCTCTTCGGAATCGGAGCAGGCGGTACCGTCGTCGTTGACCCCCTCCCATCATAGATGGAGCCAAAGATGCCCTTATCCGCCGACACCAATACCACGACGCCACGCCCCTGGATCCAACGCTAGCTTGCCACCACGCCCCTGGATCCAACGCTAGCCTGCCACCTCGGAGCTCATTGTCCGGCTTCCATGGAGCTCACTTGACAGGGAGAAGAAGAAAATAAAAGAAGGAAGAAGATGGAAAACATGACGGTGATGGCACGATTCTAATTTTGCAAAATATCATAGGCACTCGGTTGATATTACGAATAGTAATGGTATTTTTTTCAAATCGGCAAATTTGCAATGGCATGGATCCAATTAACTCATTTACAAAATATAGTTGCTTGCCTTATGCAAGTATATATGTCATCTCAATAAACAAAGAAAGTTTTACACTATCTAAAAACAGTTTGAAACCAAGAGACGTTCCTGGACAAATCTATAGTTTATCAATCAAATGGCATGATTGGTTGGTGTTATTGGTTGTTGACCTTCATGTAATCATAGGTTGTTTTCCAAATGGATGACATTGAGCTTGCTTAGTCAGCATGTCTACAATTGGATGAATTATAATGATTACTACGAGGTTACAAAGTCAGCACAAGAAACAGAGGTCATATATACTACGTACGCACAAGAAACACCGGTTTAATTAGCGAATGACCAACTAGATTAGCAGCTGAGTTACCGTATAAAAAACTAAGCGAAACGGCATATTTGAAAAAAAAAGTAATTTCTGAATAAAACTTTTATATTCGTGTTCTTACTGATATAAAAGCTAGCAAAAACTGAAAAATAAACTTCGATAAAAAAAAACCTTAAAATCAGCTTCAAATTTAAAGTTGAAAATTTAAATTTTGGCTGATTAAGTATAAGCATAAGCGAAAAGATGAGGGTCTAAAAGATTAATTACGAAATCTATCTACGGTTTTATATATTTTATTTAAGATGTGCATCGGAAGATACCATATCCAATACAAGTCACATGAGTTCCACATGAAATAATCAATATCAGAAGCACTCTGTTTGCATGTGGAGGATGATGCTTAATAACAGGTTTAACCCTTCGCTGCTCCAGGAGGCACACTACTTGATGATTAGTAAGGTTGTAATCGCTTTCACTTTACTGTGCATTTACTTGTTTTGAGAGATCAAATAATCAATCTTGAATCGTGTACATACGGTACTAGGTCATTGCTCATTGTTTTCCAACTGATGCATTTCAAATTTTGTCTGTGTACCGACAACAATATCATCAGCCAATTAATTAGCTAGCTAACCAGATTAGTTCCTTGCTATAATATAATTTGTAGTTTATTGATCCATACATTACTAGAAAAAATAAGGCTTGGTGGCTTCTCAAAATACATGCATGATGTTACCTCGTTTTTGGCTTGCGAGGGCATGAATCATTTGCACTGTATATCAGTTATATGTAAAACAATGATGGTAATGGTATTTATCACGAGCTAAAGACACTATGGTACCAGTGTCCAAAAAAAAAAAAGAAACTATGGTACCGTTTGCTCCAACTACAAACCGCTGGTACAACTGCACCTGATTATTACCGACAGTTTTGTGGCTGCAAACCGCGGTAGAAACATGGTTTGTCAATCGGATGATGGTTTAAACTGCAGGTAATAACTGCCAATAGATCGGATGATAATTTTTTAATAATTGTGTCCAACTTTAAACTTTTTATATTCTTATATTCTTGGGCGGAGGACGGAGGGAATACTTAATTGTTGCCACATGCCCTAGATCAGTATGCGTATGTTGTGCACTGCTGCACAAAACAGCTTAGAAGCCTCAGCTAGCAGCAGGAGAGACATAATGCCATACTCCAAACTGTATATATTCAGTCTCTATTTGAGAAAGTCTAAATGATTGATATGGTAGAGACAGAACTAACTTCCCTCAAAAGCTTTATAAGGCAATTTTTTTAAAAAAAGAAGTGTTGTCATGGACACAGAGCACGGGAATTCAGATGTTTCACTGGGAGAATGTGTTTTCAGCAACCAAAATTGCCACGGGGCCTTCCACCTGCAATTCAACCATAGGCTTGGGAAGCATAGAGAACTCAGAGGGTTCACCGACCAAAAGTTGTTCTAGCTACTAAGATTCCTTTATGCCTGTAGTTATCTTCTGAGCAGAATATGCCAAGTCATAATGTTAGAGTTTGTGTCGAATATGTGTATAAAGTCGATTACAATTAAGGAATAAGACTTGAGCTAGGTTTATAAATAGAGTAATAGTCGGACTCTATCCTAAGATCTCTGTTAAATAGAGGAATTGACCTGTTGTAATCGCATATCGCGACTTAGCATAGCGAGAGGGAGTAGCTGCCGCCTGTTGATCTGTTAGCGATGACTAGCCGTGAGTCATTGTAACTCTAATATGCTAGATTAGGGATGAGTGCCCGTAATCAGTATCCCGGGGACATAGGTTTCGGCTAAACATCGTTAACAAATATTGTGCCTCGGTATCGTCATCGTATTTGGATCCCTATGTTTCTTCTGCCTTTGGTCTCCGATATGATTTCGGGGCTGATTTTATAACACATAATCCCTTTCAAGTCCTGTTGCCATCTGCTACAACACAAAAAGTTGCCATCGACACCGCACAATATTGGCTGACATCTATCCCGTATGCATGATAGCGTCAGGGGTGCCGAGCAATCTGAATGTAGAGTCAGTTGGTTCATTGTTCAATCTCTGATCTTTATTTACACCACTCCTTGACCATGTTCTTCGATTAGTTCTTTGTGAGCTATCAGGGGTCTAATGGATACAGCAGTACGTGTCCAATTCCTTCATTTGTGTCAATTAAAGACAGACAAACAAAGCTCAGAGGTACTCTTTTTTACAACAGCTTCACACTATATGCAGTTGGAAACTTGAGATACATAGAGAAATAAGTTGGTTCCTAGCAAGATAATTTCAAGAATTATCAAATCTCATTTCTTTTTCTTTTCAGTTTTTAGGTGGATTTCTTTCTCAGTTTCAACAGAAGCATATATATGATTCAGTGTTGTAATATGGTGTGAACTCCTTATAACATTATGGACGTTTGGAATTTTGCAGTATGCTGCACAATTAATCACGCCAAATACGCGAGTCAATAGCACTACAAACTGGTAATAATTGTTGAGTTGGTAAGTTTTGTACACATAATTAATTAATCTGCTCTCACACTGTTCGTCGTACAAGTGATATCACTCTTACAGAGAGATAAACTTCCTTGCAACCTTTCAAGATAGCCAAATTGAGTCGATCGATCATGTCCTGGATCTGTAGGACAATGCCTGCCTAGTGCCTATATAAAGTTCAGAGCTCCATGTCTGCAGGTTCTACAGGATATATAGCAGCAGGCTGTGATATATCAAGTTCATATAAAAAAAACTTGTTCACTCCATAGATCATATGATAAGCTAACTTAGCACATGAAGTAATAGGTTTGTAAGGCATCAGGGCTATCAGATATGCATAATCTTCACTTCCAACTTGCTTGCGTCTATCATTTAGGGCGCATCTTGCATTGTATATATCCTACCGCACCTGAGTGACCGGAGCTATATCATTTACTGATCGAAGTTCAAGTTTAGCCGCAGCTATGGAACACCACCGGCCGCCGGCCGCTACAGACTTGTTCTATTCCACTGATGTTTTATTCACATATCCTCGGTTGTCCCAAAGCACTTTGGAGAGCATGCATGGTACCATCTTGATGCGGTAAAATATTTCTTCAGGGCAGGGGTTCAATCTTTCGTTGTCCACATTTGTATCGGAGGGTGCCGATATAGCAAAATTCTGAAAATTTGATATGATGTTGTTCGATTTTTAACAAAATGTGGCCAAATTTGAATAAATACCATCAAATTCACAAAAAAATTAAAAAATTTGGCCGCATTAATATCATATTGGGGG
>CM020188.1:6932538-6950476 GCA_009805545.1 Oryza longistaminata | reverse complement strand
AAGAAAACCTAGATTAGCAGCTGAGTAAAAGACTAAGCGAAACGACGTATTTGCGAAAAAAAGAAAAGTAATTTCTGAATAAAATATTTATATGCATGTTCTTAGCGATATAAAAGCTAGCAAAAAACTGAAAAATAAACTTCGATAAAAAAAATCCTCAAAATCAGCTTTAAATTTAAAATTGAAAATTTAAAATTTGGGCTGATTAAGTATAAGCATAGCGAAAAGATGAGGCCTAAAAGATGAAGAAATCTATCTACGGTCTTATATATTTTATTTAAGATGTGCATCGGAAGATACCATATCCAATACAAGTCACATGAGGTCCACATGAAATAATCAATATCAGAAGCACTCTGTTTGCATGTGGAGGATGATCTTAATAACAGGTTTAACCCTTCCCTGCTCCAGGAGGCACACTACTTGATGATTAGTAAGGTTTAATCGCTTTCACTTTACTGTGCATTTACTTGTTTTGAGAGATCAAATAATCAATATTGAATCGTGTACATACGGTACTAGGTCATTGCTCATTGTTTTCCAACTGATGCATTTCAAATTTTTCTGTGTACCGAGAACAATATCATCAGCCAATTAATTAGCTAGCTAACCAGATTATTCCTTGCTATAATTTGTAGTTTATTGATCCATACATTACTAGAAAAAAAAAATTTGGTGACTGCTAAAAATACATGCATGATGTTACCTCGGTTTTGGCTTGCGAGGGCATGAATCATTTTTACTATATATCAGTTATATGTAAAACAATGATGGTAATTGTATTGATCACGAGCTAAAGAAACTATGGTACCGTTTGTTCCAACTACAAAGCCGCTGGTACAACTGCACCTGATTATTACCACAGTTTTGTGGCTGCAAAAACCTCCCGTAGAAATATGGTTTGTCATTCGGATGATGGTTTAAACTGCTGGTAATAACTGCCACTATATCCAAGGCAATGTTTTTAGAATGTCTTGAATTTGTCAATTGGCTCTAGCTAGCTTTATTGCTCAATTTTAGACGTACGTGCAGGATGTACTATCGATGTAATTTTTTGACAACAGTTATTTGTGAAGAAACTCAGACTTTCACTACTGGAGAAACCATCTTTGCCCGGTCGGCCAAAACACAATAGTCCCGGTTACAATAAAAACCGGGACTAAATATGGTTTTTAGTCCCGGTTAATAAGTAGAACGGGACTATGTGATCTTACCAACCAGGACTAAAGATGATCTTTTGGTTCCGGTTCACATGTGTCAGGGGCTGTCAGGGCCCTCCGGGATCTTTTAGTCCCGGTTAGTAACTCCAACCGGGACTAAAATTCGGACCGTTAGTCCCGGTTTGTATTATCAACTGGAACTAATTGGATCATCGGATCTTTAGTCCCGGTTAGTAACACCAACCGGACAAAAATTAGTCCCGGTTTATATTATCAACTAGAACTAAAGATCATCGAGATCTTTAGTCCCGGTTAGTAATACCACGGTTGGTGTATACTAATTGGGACTAAAGATCAAAACACATTGTATAATCCCTAGTACTTATCCTCTTCTCCCATCCACACAAACTCCTCTCTCTTAATTTTCATCTCTAACTCCTTATCTCTTCCCTTCCTTCACAGTTCATAGCCTCATGTCTTTTTCTTCACAGTTCACACCCGGCTGAGCAAGCGCAGGATCGAAGACGGGCCAGCCAAGCGGCGGCCTGCCGGCGGCATGGAGGGGATCGGCGCGGCAGGCGGATGGGAGGGCGACGGTGGGGATATTTGTCCTTTTTCTCTCTTTTTTTTGAAGAATTTGTGATTCATTGTATGGATTGAGATGTATAATTTCTTTTTTGAGAATCTGTAATTCATTGCATGGATCTGAGATGTATAATCTGTGATGCATTGATTTGTGGTATTTGGGATGTTACTTTGATTTGGGGTTTGATTTGAGATATGCATCCCACTCAATTTAGGAGAAAATCAGTTAGGGATTAAGTAGCAAGTAGCAATAAAAACAATGAAAAAAAGGAAACTAACGGACTCCCTCTTTAGTCCCGGTTGGTGTTACCAACCAAGCAGGTCACATCAACCGGGACTAAAAATCGATCTTTAGTTCCGGGTATTTGAACCGGACTAAAGATAGCGATCTTTTGTTCCGGATTCGTAGTCCCGGTTGGAAAACCAGGACTACAGGGGTTATTAACTGGGAGTAAAATGAGTTCTCCACCCGAGTTTGCAATCATTATGATCGATTAATTCCTTCAACTACATCACAAATTCAAGAAAGCTTTTTTTTATTTTCTAATATGTTAATTTTAGACCTTTTATTGTGCATATCTCATTGTTACTCTAAGGAATTAATACACATTGAAAATCTCTTCGAAATTAGCCCTCCACCAGGTACCATAACTTGCATTTCATGCAAATGGCAGTACAAATGACCGGCAACTACTACCGTTTTCTGAGAGATACTTGTGATCATAGGCTTCAGAAGTACATAGAATTATAGTAGCAAGGAGCTGCATCCTAATGCATCTCATTTAGTCGACATGTCGCATCCTAAGATCTTCCCTAATGCATGTCAAGCTCCAGAAGAAAGAATTGGCTGCTTGACAGTACCATCCTTAGTTATCCCTGCTTGACTTAATTCTGAAGTGGCCTTGATTAAAGGGGGGCAATCTGATCTGTGTCTGGTACCGTCTGTGTAGCTTGCATTTGGTGCAGTATCAATAATGAGCAACTACTCACAGTACAAACCATTTTATGACAGACAGCATAAGCATGAGCTTCCATACATGAGGGTGGCATGCATGCATGTATACCCTGCCTTCTGTTCTTCAACAACTACATGTTGTTAGTTGTCTACAAATTAAGTGCGTACCAAACTATACGGATCGCCGATCGGACAAGATTAGATCCACCCAATGAAAACGAGACCTAGCGAAGTAATATTAGGTTTGGGAGGCAACGGGATCGTTAAACATAGGTAGCTCGGGTATATCTATGCTTCTAGCCATTCGACAATGGTGAAGCCAGCACAATTAGTCATTTCTGAACTCAGCTACACATAGACAGAATTGATCTGCACTCATAAATTTGCTCACAGCCTTGCAAGATATCCAGACGAACTTGTCTCGCTTTGGACAATTTGTGACTATATAAAGTTCAGAAAGAACTCGTCTGCTATATGCATGATAGCGTCCACCAGCCATATACAAAAGTTAAGACGATGAAGCTTATTCACTCCATTGATCAGATAACTCGTTTAGCACATTCTAGTGATAGGTCTGGGAGGCATCGGGACTATCCGACATGCTGCGTCTTGATCGCAAACTTGTTTATGTGATTGATAGCTAACCTCTGAAAGATATATAGGTGTCTCCCAACTATTTGTTCACCGCTGCCTTTCACACATATCTATCCTCAAAAGTGCAATTGTAGCTCAAAGTGTGGCATTCCAGCCTACCAGCAACCACTACAGACCTCATCTGTTCCAAGAGGTTCAATTGACACCAGTGATGAGAAATGTACTGATCACTTCAGCTATACGGTGGAAATCTGAATGCCTAGCGGGGTGTGGTGGCATGCTGCTAATTAAGGTCGTAGCACATTTCTATGTGGGTCCACTGGCAGATTTATGGGCGATGAATTTTTATATTACTAGATTCATAGATAAATATATGTTAAATATTGTCGAAATGATGAAAATTGAAATGTTGAGTAAATAATGTGAGGAACATGATTTGACACATACTTATTGATCTCTATAATATAATATTGTAGATGATGTGTCATGCTTGCATGGGATTAAAATATGCTAGAATATTAATTGCTAGTAGATGATGATGTGGCATGCTTGCATGTTGAGTTTTAACTTCTAATAATTGTTAGTGGGTACCAACTATATAGAAAGTATAGATTGTGAGGACTGAAGATCACACTTTTACTCTAAACACCATATTTTGATATTTTCTTCAACGTTTGTACATTAATTGCTAGTTTCTTTTCATGCGTGTATAATGTATCAACAAGCAAAAAATGAATGTCATAATAATATGCATTAATTTTAGATATAAGTCCAATAATGCAACTCGGCACTAGCACAAAGTACAGGATTGTCAGAAGTGACAAATGCTGATATTTTCGATACATGCATGCATGCATTTTATTTCTTTCATACATAATATATCACAATGACAAAATAAACATTATATGCAAGTACGTTAATTTCAACTATAAATTTAAAATAATTCTACGTGTGCGGGAGAAAAAAAATATGAGCCATGCATGTGTTAAAACGGAGAATACATAATGAAAACCATCAAATATAGGTTTTTTTTAAAGGAAAACGGCAAGAGTATTGCCGAATATATTAGAGAAGGATATAAAGAGTGTGGTTTACATAGTTAGTGGATTACACGATTAGAGATACAAGCGACATAAAGAAAAACTTCAGGACCACACATCCTGATTTAACAGATGAGAGGGATATAATCATGGCGGCTGAAATTTGAAGCTGCTTTCCTGAATATCTTGAATGATCTGATGTGAAGCCTTTTGCACATCAGGTTGTTCTTCTCTAAAGATTTTTGAGTTTCTTTGTAGCCAAATGTGCCACCAAGTTTTGATAAGAGCGCCCGCCTGTCTCCGTGCTTCCGACTTGCTTTCGTTCTGCATGATGTCTGTCGTCCACTCCTTTATAGAGGGGAAAGTCTGATGAATATAGGTTCTAAATACATGCAAAAATCGCTAAACAGGTATAGGCATGAATACGTCACCACCAAATCTGTTCAAACCAACTTCATGTGCGAGGGATAAAACAAATCTGTTAGCTCACAATTTCAGAGGAATATATACCTGTTACAACTCGAAATTAATAACAGTCCTTTCAGAGGAAGCTCACCGTTAATGACATAGTACAAACTGATTTATATATGGGGGTATCCTCTGTGCAAATAAAAATATACATTTGCTACGCACTAAAAAGCACAAAACTATTCAGTTTTGCCCTCCCATGGTACATGTATATATATATATGGATCTGCAACTGATCCCATGGATATATATCAAAGGCCAGGAGGATGACCATAAATCCTTATATATATGCATGAGTCGACATTAAGATCCATCCAAACAAGAGCAAAAACCAAAGTAAAATTTGGGGATTGCGAGGCCACAGGATTGTCGGACATATGTAGCTCGAAATTTTAACTTAATTTACTTCGGGGCGTGCAGAGAAAACAGCAATGCAGTAGCACGGAGAAATCCCCATCACGACGACCGTATGGTTCTGCAGCCTCTCAATGAGGACTGCATTTCGTGTAATGGAGAAGACCGTGCATAACCAGCTTCATCATGAGCAGAGATTGGAGGCGTGGCAGCTGAATTGCTGAAATAATTGCATTTTCTTACATTCCTTCAAGATCACATATATGCAGGGAAGAATGGGTTAACATGACAACGACGATGTGCATCACATCTTCTGAACGCCTTTCTCAACCAAATATTTTTTTTTACTCTTGTTGGCAACTTTTTGTGACAAGTTGACAAGCACGATCGCAACACCTCAAGCCTTGCGGTGATCCTAGAGTCGCCAACCACCTCGATCTAGCGAAGAGCTAAACCTAGATGGGTTTTGATAACTAAACCGGCTAGCGGAGCCGATTTCTAGATAACTACCCGTCTCGTGGGCAAAACGGAAGGTTTTCAGGACAAACCTACAAAGAGATGTCGCACTCTCGCAGCGGCGGCGGACGGATTTTAATAATTAAAGTGAATACATTATGAAAAGAAAGCATCATATGTTTTCTTGAAACTTTCTGATATATCTTAGTTAACAAGAATATGGGGCATATATGTCGGTATTTTTCTCTCCATCTTTGGAGTTTGAACCTAATTAGTCCAATCTTAGTATAAATATATAACATCTAGCGTACTCGACCCGTAATGGCTTACCTTATGTACAATTTTCTTATGACACTCAAACTCATTTATCAATTCTACTCACAAACCGCTATTCACTAATCGTTCAGTCAAGTATATCGAGGAGGATATTGTGCATCAAGATGACTATCTGAAATCCGATGAACACCTATGCTATAAAATAGTGAAGGAGAAGGGCAACTGGCAATACATATTATATATATATGACATATCATTGTATATCAGATCATAAACACAAATCACTAAATTATGTGTACAATCTCATGGAAAAGAATAAAAACTACATCTTCACGACTTTTCATTAAATTAAAAAAATATATGTACACAACAATATGATAAAACAGAAATTGAAAAACCTCAATAATGTACACCCTACATATAATTAAAAAACACTGCTAATCCATGTGGCATAAAACCTATGTATTTATTGGTCTATTAAAGCATATAATTAAATAGACAAAATTTTGAAAAGTTTCTCTATGAAGGCACAACATTCTACGTGTAACTTATCGTTAGTTAAGTGGTCATGTTATTCTTAGCTATCGGATATATTATTTCTACATCTTTATTATGTTGATACACATTATAGCCAAACGATTAGATCAAAAACAATCATCCAAGTGAGTTAACAAATTGGGAAAAAACATTAGTGTATTTCACGGATAGTAGCGAACCATCATAATGCATTTAGGGTTATAGCTAACGAGAAAGAAAAAAAAAGAATATGATACCAATTAGTAATTAAAGGGTACGTAGAGAGTGAGAAGGTGGTTAGGATAGCATTGCATAAACATTAAACGATAGTTGTTTGGATGGGATAAGTAGTACTACTCTAAAATCCTTTGTATATTGGAATAAAATTTAACATTCTCGGATTTATGTGACAAGGTATAAGTCCATCTTTAATTAGATGGCATTGTTCTATTAGCTATATGTTTAATAGAAAAACATCAATTAGTTTATCCTAAAATCCACAAAGACACCTATAGTATAAAACAATTATTACTTAATGTTTAGAAATACACATAGTACAATATATATACTCTCTCTAGGTTGATAATACTTGTCATTTTGGACAAGAGCACGATGTCCAAAAAATAACTTTGACCATTATTTTCTATTATAACATGTATAAAAGTGTTAGCAAATAAGTGATTTTATTAAATTACTTTTTAAGACTAATCTATGCATGTAGTCACCATATTTGAAAAATAAATATTTTAAAAATGATTCATAATCAAAGATTCTAAAGTTTGACCTCACCCTTATCTAAAACGGCAAGTATTATCAGTCCGGAGGGAGTATATAACTTCATGATGGTGACAGTATTTTTCTCATAAATTCAAAACTGCATGGTTTGACAAAATAATTTGTAATAAAATTTCAAACACATTAAACAAGATGCCCGCGCATGTGCGCGGGCTACCTTCCTAGTTATATACTAAAAGTCCATTAAACTTCCTACAAACGCTCTCAAACCGCCACGTGTACACCTACAAACGCTCCTAGGTCGCCACGTGGCACAGTCTAATCTCACCGTCGATTTTCACTTAAATTGGTGGACCCGTTATTTTATATCGTTAGATTAGATCTATATATGTCGTCGATTTTCACTTAATTTGGTGGACCCATTATTTTTAAGTATTAAATTTATCATTAGAAAACTTTTAAAATCCCATGGGCCCATCTGCCTACCTACGTATGTATGCGTGATCCAACAGAAAAAAGGGGCAGGGAAAAAAACGAAAAGAAAACATATGTAAGTACCACGGATAAAAGAGCAAAAAACAAGAAATATCAAGTACACTATTCGTTATCGAAAAAAAAAACAAGGAGAATTGTACGTACACAGGCATATACTTCTTAAAAAACAACAATCAATCCTAATATTACATGACTATAAGACATGGCACATATATCTTATCTATAATAAAGAAAAAATATATTACATCACATAGTAACTATATTTTAATTTAGAAAACTATCACAATGAATCATATTATAGTCTTTTTTTTAATGTCTTTCTCAGCTAAATATAGTGTTAACAACTACTCCCTAATCCATCCCATAAAAATCAAGGGTTAATAAACGCCCATTAAACTTCCTACAAACGCTCTCAATCCATCACGTAGGACTCCTATAAACGCTCCTAAGTCACCACATGGCAATCTAATAAATTGGTGGACCCATTAATGATTCTTAAATATTAAATTTATCATATTTACCTTTAAAAAGGAACCATGCGCGCATGACCCACCTCCCTCTCCTCTTCCTACACTAGCACCCACACTTCCAATACGTACTGTACGTAACTTATGTACGTTCCTCCTCCCTCAGTTCCTTCCCCATCTATCTGCTCTCCCATTCTTCCTTTTCTTTTCTTTAGTTATTAAAATTTTAAAAAATAATAAATTAAATAACCACAATTTATCAGAAATATTTTCATGCTTTTTAATTACACATAAATCTTTTTATTATTCCGTATTATTGTATACATTGTGGTTCATTCACAATATATTCAAATGGCAATATAATATATAATTTAACTTGTAAGAAATATTTGGATTTTATCATATCCATGCCATTAAAATTGTTATATAAAATAGAAAAAATGATAATGTATCACTTCAAAAAACATGCATAAATAAATTAGATCCACGATATGAAAAAAAAAACTGAAATTCCGAGTAACATTAAAAAAATGAAGAAAATGATAACGTACTCCCTCTGTCAAAAAAAAAAAAACCAATCTAGGCACCGATGGAACAATACATGATTCACTGTACTATGTAATGTCCCATCAGTGCCTAGGTTGACTTTTTTTTGGACGGAGGGAGTAGATCATATCATCATATATCACTTAAAAACATAATTAGATTATAACTATAATATCACAACATAAAATAAATTAACTGTAATAAGCACTCCAAAAAAAATACCTCCATTCTAAATATCGGTATATAAAAGTAATGGTATCCTTTATGAAACAAAATAATGTTAACTAAATATACCATTAAAAATATTTTGACATCATTATATGTTTAATATTCCAAGCAATATACAATATCAAAAAATAAAATATTTTAATTGTGATGAGTATTCCAAAAAAATATTGCAATCTTTATAAAATATCAATATATCCAAACAATATTAATTAGATCTTTCATGAAAAATATTTGACATGATTTTAATAATTAAAGTGAATACATTATGAAAAGAAAGCATCATATGTTTTCTTGAAACTTTCTGATATATCTTAGTTAACAAGAATATGGGGCATATATGTCGGTATTTTTCTCTCCATCTTTGGAGTTTGAACCTAATTAGTCCAATCTTAGTATAAATATATAACATCTAGCGTACTCGACCCGTAATGGCTTACCTTATGTACAATTTTCTTATGACACTCAAACTCATTTATCAATTCTACTCACAAACCGCTATTCACTAATCGTTCAGTCAAGTATATCGAGGAGGATATTGTGCATCAAGATGACTATCTGAAATCCGATGAACACCTATGCTATAAAATAGTGAAGGAGAAGGGCAACTGGCAATACATATTATATATATATGACATATCATTGTATATCAGATCATAAACACAAATCACTAAATTATGTGTACAATCTCATGGAAAAGAATAAAAACTACATCTTCACGACTTTTCATTAAATTAAAAAAATATATGTACACAACAATATGATAAAACAGAAATTGAAAAACCTCAATAATGTACACCCTACATATAATTAAAAAACACTGCTAATCCATGTGGCATAAAACCTATGTATTTATTGGTCTATTAAAGCATATAATTAAATAGACAAAATTTTGAAAAGTTTCTCTATGAAGGCACAACATTCTACGTGTAACTTATCGTTAGTTAAGTGGTCATGTTATTCTTAGCTATCGGATATATTATTTCTACATCTTTATTATGTTGATACACATTATAGCCAAACGATTAGATCAAAAACAATCATCCAAGTGAGTTAACAAATTGGGAAAAAACATTAGTGTATTTCACGGATAGTAGCGAACCATCATAATGCATTTAGGGTTATAGCTAACGAGAAAGAAAAAAAAAGAATATGATACCAATTAGTAATTAAAGGGTACGTAGAGAGTGAGAAGGTGGTTAGGATAGCATTGCATAAACATTAAACGATAGTTGTTTGGATGGGATAAGTAGTACTACTCTAAAATCCTTTGTATATTGGAATAAAATTTAACATTCTCGGATTTATGTGACAAGGTATAAGTCCATCTTTAATTAGATGGCATTGTTCTATTAGCTATATGTTTAATAGAAAAACATCAATTAGTTTATCCTAAAATCCACAAAGACACCTATAGTATAAAACAATTATTACTTAATGTTTAGAAATACACATAGTACAATATATATACTCTCTCTAGGTTGATAATACTTGTCATTTTGGACAAGAGCACGATGTCCAAAAAATAACTTTGACCATTATTTTCTATTATAACATGTATAAAAGTGTTAGCAAATAAGTGATTTTATTAAATTACTTTTTAAGACTAATCTATGCATGTAGTCACCATATTTGAAAAATAAATATTTTAAAAATGATTCATAATCAAAGATTCTAAAGTTTGACCTCACCCTTATCTAAAACGGCAAGTATTATCAGTCCGGAGGGAGTATATAACTTCATGATGGTGACAGTATTTTTCTCATAAATTCAAAACTGCATGGTTTGACAAAATAATTTGTAATAAAATTTCAAACACATTAAACAAGATGCCCGCGCATGTGCGCGGGCTACCTTCCTAGTTTTTTTAAACAGTCATACATATAATTAACACAGAACTTGTAAGACATGGCCCTCGACAGCGTGATGGAGCCAGATGGACACCACTTGGCTTTGGCCCTGACTCATGACAAGTCAGCAAATGCTGGTTGAATTTTTATTACTTTCAGTTCTTGTATGTACTTATAGCGTATCTGCGCCATATATATAATCGATAAACTCAAATTATTTCATACGATTTGGCATGATCATTATAAATGCCATGCATAGATAAAACAGCAAGAATACTTTGTGTCATAGAAGTATCACTTAAAATGCTGTGACACAGAGCCACTGATGAGGTGGTATTTTGCTTATAGTATAGTGTAATTAATATATATAGGCTTGGAAAGCATCGATAAATTTTCGCTCTATGCCAATAGCAGGTGGTATAAAAGCAGATATTGCTCTTGCTGAAAGAGATCATTCAGGCAAATATGTGGAGACTGGAGAAGGAGTTGAAGCTCGTTGTCTGCTTGAACTATACGATATATACCAGTGCTGAAATCGGAACCTTTTCGCATGCGTTTGATTCGACCAGCATCACGAGATGTGGAATGTATTTTCCACTGATAACAACAGCTAGCTAGTGCCACACAATCGCTAAGAGCATCTCCAAGAGCCTAGCCAAATGGCTCTCCAAGTTAAAATTTGGCTAACTTGCACAAAAAATCTACTCCAATAGACTAGCCAAATGCCTCTCCAAGCCATCCGGCTGGCTAAATTCCCCACCAGACTAGCCAAAGTTGGCCAGCCAAAACCGACTAGCCATATGTGGGACCCACGCTTGTTTCCCCTCTCTCTCTCCACGCGGCAGTGCGGCACACACATGTGACGAGGGTGCCGTCGCCTCGTCATCGCCGCGGCCGTCCACTCGCGCGGCGGCCCCAACCGCCCCGTCGTCGCCGCGGGCCGCCACCGTCGCCCGTTCGCTTCGCGGCCGGCCCCCGCCTCCCCGTCGTCGCCGCGGCAGCCACCGCCGCCCCGTCGTCGCGCGGCCGCCACCGGTCCGCCTCGTCCGTCGCGCGGCGGCCCGCCTCCCCGTCGTCGCCGCGGCCCCTCTAGATCCGCCGTCGAGGTCGTCGTGAGCGCCGCGCTGAACTCCACCCGACGCGGCGTCGAAAGGTCGTCGATCGGCGAGCCGCCGGCGTCCTTGCCTCTGCCTCCCTGCGTCGCGGCAACCATCGCGCGCAGCCGCCCGCGCCTCTTCGCGTCGCCGCACCACTGGCGAAGAGACGGCACCGGCGGCGGAGCCCGAGCGGCGGCGGCGGTGGTGGATGGCGACGCAGCCCGAGCGGCGGTGGGGATGAGGATGGGGCGGCGGCGGATGGGAGAGGGAAGGGGGGTTTGGAGAGAAGGGGAGAAAAATGAGGGAGAAGAATGAGAAGTAGAGGCTGACATGTGGGCCCAATTGTCATATACTCAGAATAGAGATGACGAATGGAGAGGCTGTTG
Organism: Oryza longistaminata; assembly: GCA_009805545.1. NCBI lineage: Eukaryota > Viridiplantae > Streptophyta > Magnoliopsida > Poales > Poaceae > Oryza > Oryza longistaminata. Next base: position 6,938,271 of record CM020188.1, on the reverse strand, counting down.
GAGTAAAAGACAGTTTGATTTGCTAAATTAAATGGAGAGTTGGCCAAATAGACATTTGGAGAGTCAAATTTGGAGAGACTGTTGGAGATGCTCTAAGGAGACAAACAAGACCAACTATTAACTAGTGTAGTTTACCGTGACTCATCACTGGAATGTTTGGCGTTGCATACTTTAGTACTTCTATGCTCCTCGCTAAAAAACCACGCACGGATATTAAAGCAAATGAGTGGTCTAGATTAAAAGTTAGTTATGAGATTAATCATCATCAGGGAGGGGCAATGTCGTCCAAAAAGTAAAGGCCATATCCCTCGAAATCTAAGCGCACACGTACTCGATCCCAGATCGGCGAGCGCGATGCGCGACGGTGATCCCTTCCTCCAACGTGCGCTGCCCTCTCCACGTCGCCCCTTTCTACCACATCGCCACCCCGCACTCTTCATGTTATAAAACCAGCCCCAAAATCGACATCGGTAGCTAAACACGGAAGAAAACATCATAGGAGACCCAAACATGATGATGATACCGAGGCACGATATTTGATAACGGAGTTCAGCCTAGATCTACATCTCCGGGACACTGATTATGGGCGCTCCTCTCCGATCCAGCATATACAGCGTATCGAGTTACAACGACTCACGGCCGGTCGCCGCCGGCAGCCGCTCCCTCTCGCTATGCTATGTCGCCATGCAGTTACAACAGGCACGTCGCTCTATTTATGAGAGATCCTAGGATAGAGTCCGACTCTTACTCTAGTCCTATACCTAGTACATCTCCAAGTCCTAAACTGTAACTGACTACGTACCCATATTCGACACAAACTCTAACCCTTCATCCGCATCACCTCGCCGCCGCGCGCCCCATCCAGCTAGTCCCTTCCTATGCCTTTCCACACACGCGGGTCCCCTTTGTCCGTCTCATGGCACCGCTGCCCCCTTCATTCACGGCTCTACCCAAGCATCCTCGCCGTTCTGCCTCGTAGAAGAATGAATCGACGGTATTGTGCAAGAAGCAATCTATCTATCTATCTATTATATACTAAAAGTCCATTAAACTTCTTATAAACGCTCTCAAATCGACAAGTGGCACCCTATAAACACTCTCAAGTTGCCAAGTGGCATCCTAATAAATAAGATAAATCCAACCATCTATTTTTACTTAAATTGATGGACCTATTTTTTCGATGGTTAGATCTACGTTGTACCAAAAAAAAAAAAAAAGAAAATCCGAAACGAACGTACAAACGTACGTAACAGTAACGTACGTACTTCCTTCTATTCCTTTCTTTGTTATTTTCTATTTCATAAGAAAATAAAATCAAAATTACTTTTATTAGCAAAATAAATCACAAATAGACCAACTACTAGGTCTAGCAACTCTTCCTAGTCACTTTAAAATCTTACGAACGCTTCTAAATCGCTACGTGGTGCTATTAAATTAGAGAAAGTACTAAAAAAAATCTTAAACAATACAAAGCAACTTACCATCAATTTAAGTATAAATTGACGGACTTAGGTTGTTAGATTTTTTCAATAAAAAAATTAAAAACCTCTCTCCCTCCCTCCCCATCCCTATAGTATTAAAATCCATTAAACATTTTATAAACACCTCTAAGACACTATATGACATACTTAAATTATAGATAATCTTAGAAATTTCAGAAAAAAGTCTATTATATACTAAAGGTTTATTAAACATTATACAAATACTCATAAGCCGCCAATTAACATCTTACATACACTCCTAGGTCGCCAAGTAACACTCTAATCCGAATTTAAAAAAAAAAGTCTGACCGCCCAACACACGGCGGTCAGACCGGCCTACCTCGAAGGAAACCGGTAGACTTCCAAATTTTGGCAATAATTCCTATTTTAAGCCTAGGTGCCAAATTTGGGTGTAAACAACTCTGTTTCAAACATGATCTCAGTGCAGCATGCTATTGTACTGCTTACTGTAACTTTTAGCTTTGGCAGCGCCCTACGAACGATATGTTTCTTTCTTTTTTAGCACCAGTTATATATGTCATGTAAAATGTTGTAGTACACTCCAGATTATTATTACATTGCGTTATATGCTCGTTTAGAAAACACTCTTCTTGCTGGGGAAAAACAAGGATACATATTCAGTGAAAGTTTTTTTTAAGCTTGCAAATTGTATATATCTTCTATTGTAGGGAAATCATTTGTTGGCTCCAACGAAATGCACGTTGGTGGTAACCGGTAGATTCGTACTGTAACTTTCACATGCAGTGATGCTACATCAATAATCAGCAACTAGTACTCATTTTAGTAGAAACTTATGCGGCTATATAGTACGCATAGTACAAACCGTTTTATGACTGACAATATATATATGCTTGTAACACAGTCAGTTGTCACCATGTTGCTATGTATGAGGATGAAATTTATTCACATTATATAGCTGATCAATTCATTTCCTAGCTCTGTTTATACAATGCCTGCCTATATAAAATTCAGAGCCCCATGCATGTGTACAATGATACATAAAGTTCAGATGACAAAGCTTATTCGCTTCTTAGTTCAGGCAACTCGTTTATTATTAGGACTTGTGTGCAGTGGTAGATTTGGGAGGCATCGGGACTGTCTGACATACCAGTGGTTTGTATCAAACTTCTTCTATGTTTCGGTGATGTTCTCGTATAGAGGCGAAACTGTCTCGATGTCCATGTCTTATCTTCAAACATGATCGAGATCTGCGAGCCCTAGATGCATGATACCGTGCAGCTTGCAACCTACTTCACCAGGTCATCTCAATGTAACATCAAGCTTTACCTTTCATTCACTTCGTCGACTTTCTTAGAGTAGCCGCAACAAAACTATGTTGAGTGGAGTTGGCCAAATATGTGTCATTGCGTATTTTTCTACAGAGATGAGATGAAGCCACCTTAATTTGTACTAAAAATAATAACCAACCATCAATAAGAAAAATCATCAACAACTAGTCACGAGATCACTTTTTGCTATACATATAAATCTATCTTCTATCTATTATATACTAAAAGTCCATTAAACTTCCTACAAACGCTCTCAAACCGCCACGTGTACACCTACAAACGCTCCTAGGTCGCCACGTGGCACAGTCTAATCTCACCGTCGATTTTCACTTAAATTGGTGGACCCGTTATTTTATATCGTTAGATTAGATCTATATATGTCGTCGATTTTCACTTAATTTGGTGGACCCATTATTTTTAAGTATTAAATTTATCATTAGAAAACTTTTAAAATCCCATGGGCCCATCTGCCTACCTACGTATGTATGCGTGATCCAACAGAAAAAAGGGGCAGGGAAAAAAACGAAAAGAAAACATATGTAAGTACCACGGATAAAAGAGCAAAAAACAAGAAATATCAAGTACACTATTCGTTATCGAAAAAAAAAACAAGGAGAATTGTACGTACACAGGCATATACTTCTTAAAAAACAACAATCAATCCTAATATTACATGACTATAAGACATGGCACATATATCTTATCTATAATAAAGAAAAAATATATTACATCACATAGTAACTATATTTTAATTTAGAAAACTATCACAATGAATCATATTATAGTCTTTTTTTTAATGTCTTTCTCAGCTAAATATAGTGTTAACAACTACTCCCTAATCCATCCCATAAAAATCAAGGGTTAATAAACGCCCATTAAACTTCCTACAAACGCTCTCAATCCATCACGTAGGACTCCTATAAACGCTCCTAAGTCACCACATGGCAATCTAATAAATTGGTGGACCCATTAATGATTCTTAAATATTAAATTTATCATATTTACCTTTAAAAAGGAACCATGCGCGCATGACCCACCTCCCTCTCCTCTTCCTACACTAGCACCCACACTTCCAATACGTACTGTACGTAACTTATGTACGTTCCTCCTCCCTCAGTTCCTTCCCCATCTATCTGCTCTCCCATTCTTCCTTTTCTTTTCTTTAGTTATTAAAATTTTAAAAAATAATAAATTAAATAACCACAATTTATCAGAAATATTTTCATGCTTTTTAATTACACATAAATCTTTTTATTATTCCGTATTATTGTATACATTGTGGTTCATTCACAATATATTCAAATGGCAATATAATATATAATTTAACTTGTAAGAAATATTTGGATTTTATCATATCCATGCCATTAAAATTGTTATATAAAATAGAAAAAATGATAATGTATCACTTCAAAAAACATGCATAAATAAATTAGATCCACGATATGAAAAAAAAAACTGAAATTCCGAGTAACATTAAAAAAATGAAGAAAATGATAACGTACTCCCTCTGTCAAAAAAAAAAAAACCCAACCTCGTACGACAAATCTGGACGGAGGGAGTATGCTGCTGTACAAATGATGAGGACATAACTAGCTCGGATATAACCATGACTATCTTATGTATTAATCAACCAAAGACGCATATGTTCTATCTTAGATTTACATGTTATATATTTGAACAAACGTTGCTACATAATGAGTTTCGTGTGTTTTTGTTTGCAGAGGTACTTGCTTGGGCGAAGGAAAAGAGACCGAGTGTAACTAATGCATGGATGATTAAAGAAGTTGATTGGGGACCAAACCAAGACCTTCTACAAGTCTATTTCTACCTCACCACGTCACTTTTGGTCTATAGAAGACAAGAGATAAAGTTCTACATGTTTTGGATTCGGATTCGGGCCTCCTGACAGCATCAACTTCAAACGGACCTAGCCGCTGATCTAGAAGGAATTTTGGGGCCCATGAGTACTTGTTGGAAAGCTTATGAAGTCTACTTTCAGATGGTTTTGGTCCCATGTCAAAATTCCTGCCGAGCAGCCGGGAATCTGCAAAACAAGCCACGTATCTCATCCAGTCCGAATCTGATTTTGAGTTTTGGGCTTTGTAATTGTGTCGTGGGCTTAGCCCATGAGGGTGTGCGCCCTAGGGCAACCCTAGGACGTCCCTAATCATATTAATTCAGTAGCCGTCATCGTATAGAGTTGGGTTTTGCTTAGATTATTCAGTCAAGAACAGTTTTGCCGCTAGATTGATTTGTGGAACCCCAAATTCAAGTGATTAATCATTCATATGTAATTTGGTTGCAATCTATCTTGTTCTTGCTTGTGTTCTTCGATTCGTATGCAGGGATTAGCCTTCTCGGCGAGGTCAACCGGATTTCAGCACGATTGATAACCAGAGGAGACGTGGTGCTGCGATTGTGGGGCTCAGTAGCATGTTCATTCAGAAGCCGGATCGAGTTGTGTTGCGACTCCGCCTAAATCGACTGTTTATCAATATCTATCGGAAGATCGGGACCTACATCCCTCATCAGAAGGCATGTGTGCCTCACAGAATTAATGGCTTTGATGTGTTCTGCATGTGATAAGATCTAAGAGAGAGGAGAGGAAGAGAAACGATGGAGGGGAAAGAAGGACCTGCTAGGCAGCAACCCGTGCAAAATCTAATGTCTGTGAGCTCGTCCTCACAAGTCCCGGCCCCACTCCACTCTGGTGGGAGCTCAAATAAACAAAACAATTGCTTTGGATAGGGCTTTATTCAACAAAAACAAAGTAATTCCTTCCCTCTAATACTGATTTCCCCCTCTGTATTATGTGTATATATTTTAAGGCTCATTCTAAACATAGGACTTCTTTTTTTAATTTCTGTCTGTACATAAAGCAAACTATTTCATAGATGATCCTTGCTTTTTCAACAACCTTTCGTTCAATTAATTAACAAATG
>CM020188.1:6897559-6932513 GCA_009805545.1 Oryza longistaminata | reverse complement strand
AGCAGGAGAGATGGTCATCGAGCTGCTAAAGGCTAGCCCAAGGACACGCCGGCGGCGCAGTGAAGGGGGCGGCTCGTTCGTGCGCCAGGCAACAATAGGATGACCGCGCACTGCGACGTCGGTCCCGTCGCAAGTGGTTTCATCAGGCAAGGAGGAGCGTCGTGGCGTTCAAGGAGAGGATCGCCGAGAGCATTGCGGTCCGCCGCGTGTCGCCGGGCCAGACGGCCGTTCGCAAGCATGCCCAACGACGAGCTGCTCAGGTGCTTGGCTCTCTCATTTCACCGGGGGATACGGCTCTTCGGTAGAGGCCGTAGAACACATCAAATCTCTATAAACGCAAATAGAACGAAAAAAATACTAACAGGCATACTGCATACATCTTCATTTATTTCTATTGTAAGAGTATACAGATTTTTTAACGTAATCATTTAGCATATCTGTGTTAATGCAATAAGTTGCAAGCAAGCTATAGTGCGGTAATAACATAATTTATATTTTACCTCTCAAATGGCGTCGATCATTCACTTGGTAATATGCAAAAGCAGCGAATCACTCGAATAGCCCTGCAGTCATCCGAGAATGGAGGGGGAAAACAATCTAACACTTGAATTAGGGTCTTATTTTATCTCAACAAAAGACCGACAGCGTAAACTTGGTTGTAGAGGACGATATTGAGTACTTGAGACAGTGCACTTATATAAAAATATAAACAAACAGTAGTTTTCTGCTCACAATACTATACTAACAACAAGTTTACTGGCACAAACTCAGAATAACCTAGAGCAGAAAACAAAAAGGGAAGTGTATTTATATCAAAATTAATTTAATGGGACTGCAGAAAGGAAACAATAAATCGGCAAAGGAAATCATAAGTAGTTAACTCCAAAAGTTGTAAATATAGCTAGAGAAGTCGTTGTTCTTTATCAGAAAGAAAGAAAGTTCACCTTTCCCAAAGACCTTTGTGGTGCAAAATGAGCCCCATATCCAACAACATATAGTCCTGTTGTGCAGTCAATCAAGAAGAGCCTATCAGAAATAGTTAACACGCAATGGACTCTATTTACACTCAAGACAGCCCTTGTCGGGAGAATTCCTATTGTTTTCTCCCGTACCAGATCTATGTCTTCACAAAATCACGACTTGATTTTGATTGCAGCTTCGCAGCGCATGTGGACCCAGTTTAGAACTTACTCGTACTTATTTTCACAAGCGTTTTGGACGGTTAGTATTGCCTCATGTATTATCCGAGTTCAGCAATATACGAAAATATTCACCGCAAAAAAAAAAAAAGCAATATCGAAATATATAATACTTCCATTAGCTGAACACTACCCAGGAAATGGAAAAAAAAATATATAATCGGTCATAATACTGATATGAAAAAATGAATTATTGTGGATTCATGAATCCTGAGGGACATGGCATGTTCTCATTCATGTAGAATTTGCTGCTAAGTCTGGTTTTACTCTATAATATTAACTTGTAGCCCGCGAACAAACAGTAGATTAGCTGTGAATATTTGGAACGCACAGCAACCGTAATATAAACGCTATACCTAGGCAAGAAGCAGCAAGCAGACGGCCGCGTTGGTCCACACGCCGGCCGGCCGGCGTTCCGACGGGGCAGCAACCACCCAGGCGGGCCGCCGCCGTCGCTGGAGGCGGACCCTGGCACGCCGCGAAGTAGTCTTTCACCGTGACGCCGCGAACCACGTCGTCGTAGAGAGCCTACCACCCGCCACCCTTGCCCGACCCTCACCTCCGCCGCAGTCCTCCCTCCTCTTCTTGCCTCCTCCTCCACGCCCACCTGCCGCTGCTGCGTCTCCACGCATTTCACGGAACACGCCACCGACGACCGTTCTTCCACCGGGCTCGCCGCCCGTAGGCGTCGCGGAGGGCCGCCGCCAGCCGCCCGCCAGCAGACAGCCGAGGCCGCCAGCGCGGACGGCGGCGGAAGCGTTGTGGAGCCGGGGAACATGGCGCGGAAACGCGCGGCGCCGGCTTTGGTCGGAGAAGGAAGCAAGCAGGGGGAGGAGAGGACGATGAGGCCGGGAGATGTGATGCGCGCAGAGCTTTTGAGGGGCAAAAAGAAAAAAAAGAAGGCTTAAAGAGGTGCGTCACCCGCAGCTTGACCATTACTCCCCCGTCCCTTAAAAAAAAAGCAACGCATTAGCATTTGCGCTGTATCTAACGGTTGACTTGCTCGTATCTTATTATGATAAAATATGGAAAAAAATAAACAAGAATTTAAGTTTACGCATAATGTAATATAATCATGTTTTACATCTAACAAAAAATTAAAAATATTCAATCGTCCTAAAAAAATTTCATTATAAGCGAACGGTCTTAACGATCGACACGAAATCGAAAGTTTGTACTGTTTTTTTTTTTCTTTGGACGGAGGGAGAGCCATGAGGCAGTACTACAGGGTGTAGCGCTGGCCTTGCGTGACTCTTTCTTTTTTGGTTAATGGTGATTCTGAGTCGTGGTTGGCACGGGAGCCACTATTCAAAAGAGAGAGGGCGGAAAAAAGAATAGCAATGGAGAATTTATGTAGTGGAAAACCTCACGATTGTTTCAGTAAAAAGTGGTAGATTCTTTCTATGAATGGGTGGTGTTGTGTTGGCTTGGCTGTGGCTGGAGAAGTAACTACATAAAGCAACTTATTGTGCCGTTGCACAAATGGACAGATACCAACAGTGGGCGCACGTGCTCTGCATAGTGAGCGTGGCTGGAATCATCGGTAGGACTGCAAAAAAACAATACTTAGGGTTTAGGTTAGTTCACACTAACTTTTCCTAAATTTTCAACTTGTAATCACATTCTCTCACATTCCAAAACTGTTTCCTACACATATTAAACTCCTCGTTTTTGCAAACTACTCTTCTCCGCTTTCACAATGTAAGTCATTCTAGCACTTGCCACACATTCAGATAGATGTTAATGATCTAGGGCACTATATTCTAGATTCTTACAGCACAATATAAATAGTGGAAATGCTAGAATGACTTACATTATGAACGGATGGAAGTACCAACTTTCCTCACACTTCTCGCCAACTTCAGGCAGAATAAACATAGCCTAGGTGTAATTTGATTGCCTTACAACTACACAAAGCAATATGTCTGGAGATCAGTTTGCAATGGAGTTTAGTATTTTAGTTCCTCTTCGTTCTCACTATTATAAGTCGCTTATATGTGGTATCATGTTGGTAGTATGTTCCCTCCGTTTCAAGTCTATTACAGCGTTTTTGACTTTGGTCAACGTCCTCCCGGGTTAAATTTGACTAGTTTATGCAACCAAATATAAGTTAATATTTATAATATCAAAAAATAGTTATCATAATCAATAAATGTGAATATGTTATATCATAATTAAAATCTTGCGTGCACGCTTGCACGCTTGAAAATATCTATTTTTCTACAAGAACTTGTGTCAACCTTGAAACGTTGACTTTGACCAAAGTTTAAAACGTAATTAACCTGAATAGAAGGGAGCTGCAACTTTTTTATAACTCGATAAACCTACAAAAAAGTATTGGACAAAAAAAAGACAAAACCACTTGTATAAAACGGAGGGAGTTTGTATCGTCAAATAAAATATATGTTGTTTACTTTTAAAAACTTTGACTATTATTTTAAAATATTTGTTACAGTTGGTGGGGTAGATTTATCGTGAAATATTTCCTTTCTTTCTTGACTAATAGGATAATACCTTTCATAATTTCTCATAGAACTGTTAAGTATTTTACAAGTTTATGTAATTAAAATTCCATTTGTTCAAAGATCCCCATCTAATGGTAAAAGATAATATACGGTATATATTGTGACCAGGAAATATGTAGGAACGCCTTTTTTGATAGCTAGATAATTGTTAGGAATACACTTGGTGCAACCGGAAATTGAAAAGAAAGGGCGAAATTTCAACCTAACGTTGAACGGTGGGCGGTGGCAGCTCCCGGAATCGTGATAGGGGTAGGTGACAAGAGGCGTGGCACAGCACCCAGCAGCATTAACTCGTAGCACTGTACTCTTCTGATGGTGGCATAGCACATCTCTCATCCTGCTTGACCCACGTGGGCTGTGCGGCCCATGTGGGCCCACGGGTCAATCCGTATGAATCCAACGGCATATTTGCAAACGAAAAATAATTTAAAATAAAAATTTTATATAGTGTTTTAGCGATCTTAAAACGAAGGATGAAAAGATAATAGATGATAAAAAACCTAAAATTTAATTTTTAAAATTAAGGACTGAAAGTTTAAATTTGTAATTATATAAATATAAATATAAGCGAAAAGACCTTATGCTAGCTCGTCCGGTGGGTCGAGTCCGGTTGCGTAGGTCACTTGGATTTTTTGTGCCGGGCCAGCCGGCACGAGCCATGATCACTGATCGCGTTACCTCTCGCTGGCTCCGATTCCGAATCGATCACCATCTATAATGATCGATACTTGGCGCGGCGGTGCGGCGGGCCACCCAACGGAATGCCCCGCCTATTCCCACATGCCAATCCTGCGCGAGGAGTGATTGATAGGACCATTTTGAATGATGTCCTGCTGTATCACGTACCACTATGTGTGGTCGATTGAAGTGGTAAAAATTATTGGTTATACCATATTCAATTTGGCAACTAGCGAGACTTCAGTTCTCATATTATTATGCATCATTCAATATTTGGCATCAAATTAACATAAGCAATCCAACAACGTAATAATCTCTACCTACCAAATTTGTACTACCAATTAATCTGGTAGGTAGAGAACCAAACCCTGACATGTCAGTATACTCTTTATTCCAAAAAATCTTAAATTTTCAACCAGTGTTTCTTTTTCCTGAAGAAGAAAAAAGATAAAGATGATATTAGTGTTTTACGCAAACAGAAGTGGTATTAAGTATGATTAATTGATATTTATTATTACAAACTTAAAATAGATTACATCTAATCATTTAGACGCAACTTAATTACTAGAAAGTTTAGTACGAAAACACACCAGTTTACACGCAATTTCTGAAAAGAGTCCCTATGATATCCAAAATTGTTATCACTCTTCGTAGTGGAAATTGATGTCTTTATTACATCTTAAGTGGAGGACGTTGTCATTTGTTTTACAATGCAAAATTAACATATGTTACAACTGAGATCGCTAGACCAGGTTTCCGCGCAGAGCGCCTCCGGTGCCACACTTACCTAAGTGGTGGCAGCGCTCACCCTAATTACCAGGCCGTTGTTCCCTTCCTCAGGGCGTCCCAGCTGAGACCAATTACTCGGCTTGCAGAGCCCCGCTATCGTTGGCCTCCACTCGTCGTCATCCATGCCGTGTGCGAGGAGGCGGGATGTAAGATCCTTGTCCCAATTCACCTAACCTGTCATCTCGACAGAAGTGTGGTGGCAGGGGCACATGGAGTCGCGGCTTAGGATTCGGCTCCTATCTTCTTAGCGGTTCACCGTGAGAGGGCATCGGCGGTGGTGGCCGGGGGGTGGGGACAGCGGGGTGGCGAATAGCCGCGACCCGAGGAGCGCCACGTCAACGACTTACCGAGTGAAAGCGAAACACTTCTTAACTACCCTTTTTTTTGTTAATTGGACTTTTTTAGCATTGTCCATAATTCGTATAGATCCGCCTTATCAAATAGCACAATATATATGAATGTGGACAAGCTAGAAAGTCTTTATAATATGACGGATGAAGTAGAAGAGCATCGTTAGAAGCTCGCCATATGGGATTCGTGTTCGGTCGATATGCGTATCGAATGAATGGAGTAGGACTTGAGATATTATGGCTGGTAACTCCCTGCATATTACGATCCGTCGAATTTCATCGGGCAGTAGCAAGGAGCACATCGCAGAGTTCCGCAGCGAGGTCGCTTTTCGTTAGCCCGCGAATCGAGCCAATGGGCCCGTTGCAACGATTGCTTTGCCTATTCCACGCGATTCCCACGCCGCCATTCCCGGCCCGCCCAACCCATGGTCTGATCTGCGTCATCTCGCTGCGTGACCAATTTGTGCGATCGATCTAGCAAAGACACGATCACACGAAGGAGCAGGCCAAAAAAAAAAAAAAAAAAAAAAAAAAGCAAGGGCCATAATCATAACGTTCCTGTTCCCTCTCCTCTCTTTCCAACGACAGCTATCCCTGCAATATCCACCACCTCTTTCCGATATTAACTACGGTCCGATCGTCAGCATAAGATTGACAAACATTGAGCCACCGATTTGGGACCTAAAACAATCACCATTATGGGATGGCCGATGGCCCTGCACAGTTCAACTCAATAGCATGGTGTTAGCGATGATGAGTGCGTGGCTCAGATTGCCAAAGAAACTTTACTGTATTCGTCCACTAGGCAATGCCAAGTGTAACTTGTTTTCATTTTCTTATTCTTTTTTTTTCTATTTCCTGGTGCTACATATGGAGAAAACAAGAAAAAGGTTTTGGAGAGAGTTTTCACCTGCACATTTCAGAGAGGGGGTGCTAATTTTGCTGGAATTGATTGCGTTGATGATAAGCCTTTAATAATGATTATTTTTTTAAGGTTGCCGGCACTATCTGTATGCTGTTCTTAGCAATTCAAGTATCTGAAATCTATTTGTTCTGAAACGTGAATTGAAGAATTTATTAAGTTGGATGGCAAGTTTTGAACTTTAATTTTGCTTTAGTGGAAGTGGGCTGCTTTTTAAGCTCTATTGTTGACACTCATGTTCTATTTCTATTATGTCAGAACCATACAGGTGAAAATTCAGCAAGCAATCTTATGTAGACATTTGTTAGGTACAGATTTGCCTGAAACCTAGCGTATAGTGTTACTTGTAGATTCAGACTAGCATATTTTTACCAAGTACATGAATGAACTGTGCTTTTAGTTCAGGTAGGGCCCTGGAGACATATAACCAATACTGGAAGTGCGAATTTGACGACTCTCATGGGTAAAAGCCTTTTTGTTGCCTTACTGGTACAGTATAATTTGGGCCTGTTCACGTTTTGATGCTTCAAAAAAAACCTTACCAATTTTGGCAAACATTTGGTAACCTTGCCCAAATTTGGACAGGATTAATAATAGTACGCAAAATTTGACAGCAAACTAAAATGTAGCCACTTTTGGTAACTTCTACCAAAACTTGGTAATGTTTGAAAATGGCATAAAGTGAACAGGCCTTTGTTTTTTGTTGGAATTGACACAAATAATCAATCTTTGCTAGTTAAATGGGTTGATGATTTGTTAACTTTTCAGTTTGATATCGGATTGGATTTTTGAGGTTGAAAAAATTCCGAACATTGTCAGTTAAAATAGTCTACTTAATGTCTAAATTATCACTGCAGTTACCGCTCTGCAAACTTATGAAGTTTCATGTTGCTACTGGCAAAATTTCGACAATTCATAAAATATGTCCATTAAAGGTGTTCTGAAAACTTTGCATGAATCACTTAAGATACTCTAGCTTCGTGAAACTTCTTAGGCTGTCCTGTTGTCTAGCTGGGAAAATGACACAATTTTTTAAAATTGTCCCATTAAGGTGTTCTGAACTTGAATTACATTAAGCTACTCTAGCTCTGAAACTTTAGGCTGCTCCTGTTTGGTCTAGATGGCACAAATTTATGACACAAATATCTTAGAATTGTCCATATAAAGGTGTTATGAAGGACTGTGCTCTGAATTACTCACCTGACAGACTCCTAGCTCCTGAAAACATGCAAGTTGTCATGTTGGTCTGTGGCAAACTTGACAAAATTCTAAAATTGTCCATGGCGTATTCTTAAGGTTTGGAATTATCCTGCACTTACTTCTAACTCTAAACTTGCATTTTTCTTTTAAAGGCTGTTCTGAAAATCTGGAATCTGAAACTGAAATTGTTCTATTCTGAAGATTTGAAACCTTTTAGTCTCTCTGATTCAGCAGTGATTAATTTTCACTTATAAAGATGTCTAGTTCTGGAATGAAATTGAATAGTGGACTTTAGTTCCAGAATGACTGTACAGATTTTTGACATACAGTAAACCTTGTTGACTGTTAACATGGCATGATTGTTGAATTCCATGTCTACTTCAACCTTGTCCTATATTCTGTCAGTTGAATACTTCTCTGTATTTTGTCTAGTATGACAATCGAAAATTCTGAACTTGTCTATAGGTTGTCAACTTTAAAATATCCCTGATGTCAGTGTTCTGAACATGACTATTCTTGTTCTATTTAATAGGATCTTAAAATCAAAAATATAGCTAGTTAATTGACGATTTGCTTAATTTTGACTTCCCTTTTCTATTGAAAGTGCTCAGGTCCAAAAACGGATATATCCGAATGCCTAACTTGCATTATCTAGGGTTAGTGGCGAAGACAGGATTCACTTGGTGTCTGCATCCAATGGGTGTCTACAGATAAGTTGCATTTAACAGTTTTTAGTGTGCTGCAGGGTGTACAAAGTTGTGGACGTAACGGGCGGATTACGCGAGGATAGAGGTGTAGTAAACAAATATGGATTAAAACTATGGGTCGCAAAAGAAGTGCATATAAGACATGGTAAGCCATATGAAGACGTTGGCCTTTGAGGGTCGCACTTCAGGATATTGCCAATGTGATGGCGTGAAGGGAAAACCACACTTTAAGAGATTACAAGGAGGTTATTTTTCAGCACTTACCAAGTGTTATTTTCACAACAAGAGGCTCGGTCACGATTGCTTGTCCAGCTTCTCCCACATTATCCATGCTCTAGTCAAACCGATGATACAACATCATGTGCATTGAGAGAAATGAGTTCCACAGGAACAGAGGAACCAGACCTACTCCTTGCCAAGCGATTGAACCAGACCAGAAAGGGAGGTTGAACAACTTTTCAATAAAAAGGTCATGTTAGGTGGGAATGGTAGGATCCATTATCCCTAAACCTTCCGTAATTGTCTGGTTTTTAGGGTCGCTCCAAAAATTAAATAGACCAAACGCTCAAACCATTCAGAACCTAAGTCTTAGAGGCTATCGACCCAAAATGACAATTCACAAATGTTAAATATTCCAGAAAATCTTGTCACCAACAGGTGACATCTTCTTCATATAATAAACTTACATTCCTATAGATTCAACTAAATTTAACAGTTTTTTTGTCTGAACACGGAGTTTTAAAAAATGTATGAGGTCTGAGTTTTTACCATGTAACTAGAATTTTGAATCTTAGTAATCAGCATCTGGGCCCCGCATGATCTACATGACTTAAATGAACAAAGTTGCTTCTCCATTAATAATAATCATTCATCTATAAATCAACCACTAAATCTTGATCAGAGATTTTATAATCAGTGACGCGACGTTAAACTATTTTGGCCCGAGTCTTATGCATGCAATAAGAGCTTCTTTATTCATCTATTACGGCATAGATGACTCCAATTGGATATCATGGATTGACCTTTAAACCATTGGTCAATAAACTCTTTTGAAACGGTTTTTAGGTTCGATCCAGTTTCTAACCATTCCCATCCTGAAAGCCTTATCACGACCTTGCCATCGTCTTCGGCTGTGGTGACCACGACGTCCGGGGACATGGCCCTCCACTATCCAAGACCGAGCAACTCACGCCTGCCTCCCGCTCTGGTTGCGGGACGACCGCAACCTCGGCGATATGTTGCCTCCCGCTAAAGCCGCGGCAACCGCAACCCACCGAGACGTTGCATTCCGCTACGGCCGTAGGTGACGAGAAGCCATCTCTTGCTCCAGCATGTCATTCATCCATCATCATCATGCTTTCAATAGTGGGAGAAGAGTCCCACTACTACACCCCCAACATCCAATAGGTCGTCGGCACTTTAGGTGCCGGAATGCTAAAACCAGGCACCTATAGGCCTTTGCCTCCACGGGTTGATATCGCAAAAAAACCGGCACTTATTTACTAATAGGTGCCGGTTTTTATAAAATGGGCACTAACCTATGTCAGAAAGTGTCTAGTTCTTAGTTAAAAACCGGCACCTTTAATTTATAGGTGTGGTTTTTGGAAAATCGAGCAAAGCGGGTCCGTCTTATTCCCCTGACTGCGTCGCTTTTCACCCGCGAGCCACCCGTGAGCCCTCCGCCTACCGCTCTCTCTCGTCTCTCTCCCCACCTCTTAGCAAGCCCGGCGGAGGTGGCGGCAGGCGGCCTGGTGGCGCGCCCCCCTCCGCCGCCAGGATCCGGCAGGGAGGGAGGCGGCGGCACCGGCGACCCCCGCGGCCGGCGTCCTCCACACCTCATCTCTCTCTCTCTCTCTCTCTCTCTCTGTTACTCTCTCCCCAGCCCAGTGGAGTGGTGGCGGTCCGCGGCCGGGTAGTGCCCCCCCTCCGCCAGATTGCGGCTGGGGGGAGGGTGACGGCAAGCGCCCCGGCGACCGGCGGCAGCGCCTCCCCCTCTTCTTCTCTCTCTCCGGCCCGGCGAGGTGGTGGCGGGCCGTGGCGTGCCCTCCCCTCCGCGATCGGCGGAAGGGGAGGCGCGGAGCCCGCAACCGCGGCGTGCCTCCTTCGATAGTGGAGGGAGGCAACGGCGTGAGGGGCGGCATCCTCGGGGCACAGGTGGTGTAGAGTGGTGAAGCAGTTTGGCCCTCTTCCTCCGACGCACGTTGAGCGGTGTTGATGAGAAGGCTGGCGCGGAAGGCATGTGACGGCTGATGTGTTCTCGTGATTTAGTTGTGTTCATGATGTTCTGACATGTTTTTGAGGTTCTTGATGTGTTCTCTTGATGATGCTCGGCTTGACCGTGCTTGGGTCGGCTGTGATTGAGCCGAGCCGGGCATTTTTTTTGGGGTCGTTATCCTTATAATGCCGGTTCTAAACCGCCTGAACCATTGATTCACATCTGTGTCGTCTGTGAGGGGTGTCGATTGCAAATCCGACACCTACGACACGAAAAGGCCATCTGTAAGTAAGAGTTGGTCGCGGCGTTGCAGGGTTTTGGCATACGAGGCGTCGTGGGAAGGAAACGAAGCATGTTGGTTTTGTTGAAGCGCTCCATGGAGATTGTCGCTGCCTTTAACGTATACGGATCAAAAAGGATTTACGGCGCTCTCTTCAATACGCGCGATCAAAATGAAAAGAGGGATCTATTTGATTAGAGAGAAAGATATCCATTTTACGATTTTTTCTTACCTAACACAGTATTCCAGAAGATTCGAGAGATAAGGAGAGAAATAATAAGGCATTTAGTTGGCCATATTGCAATATACGAACAAGTTCTATAACTTGTATGCTTCGTGTTTTGTCTGTTATCTCTTGGACTAAGGAAAGTATATAGTTCCTTTATTTGCAAAACTAAACATGCAGGCTTTGTTTTTTAGATATCAAATTTTTTCCTATGTCAATGCGCTCACTTTGCTTAAGTCATGGTGTGGAAATTTAACCCACTAATCACCCGTAAAATCTAGTATTCGACTCATTCCTCTTATAACAATGTAGGACCAGACCAGTATAAATAGCACATGGGCTGATGGAATCGCAAAATACGGTGGCAGGTCGGAGCCAGGGCCAAGCCAGGCTGGTGAGGATTAGTGGGAAAAAGTCCATTTTAGATCTCATTGAAACTTGAGGTATAAATTGGTTAGCACGTTCTCCGCATAGTGCAGAATGAAGTCTCTGGCGGTTTTCAGAATTGGTTTTAGGCAGATGCAGTTTGCCTCGTTTTTGATTCTGTTGGTGTTTACGTGGCACTCAACGAAATGAAAACAAATAAGATAGACCTACGAAAGTCTGTCGAGTTTTATTTTTAACAGGGACTGAATTTTTTTTTTAAAAAAAAAGGACTGATTTGCCTCTTGCAGACCCAAGTCCACCCCCTCTCTCTTCTTTTTTTTTTCCCATATTCTGCAACCTCCGCCAGCCGCGCTTGAACTTGGAGCTCGACGTCCGCTATCGCCACCGACCAGTGGGTGCCATTTCTAGCACACCTCCGCTGGAACCCCGGCCTTGGTTGCGGCGCGCGCTCCCGGACGACGAGCCAACACTGGCGCATATGCCGCGTCTAGGACGGCGACGCGCGTGCTGGAGCTTCGTCGCTAGGCACGCTCAGGAGACATTTTGCGCCCGAAAACGGCATGCAGACATGCTTACCGAGGCTGAAGCGGCCTCCGCGCAGCGGCAGCATCGTCCCAGGGACAGCGGTGAGACATCTGCGATTCTGCGTCGGTGGGCCCACGACGCGACTGAGATCCGACCGCCACTACTAGGAAAAAGCTTTTCCCAAACGTTAGGGGTCTTATTTTCGCAGTGGGACATGACGCTTAGAGCAAATGACCGCCTACAAAGATATAAGTCGGGCCGTGAAATTTTGATGTCCGCTTGCGAAAACTAATTTTCGCAGGTCGACCACTTTAAGCGGCGCAGGCGGACCATAAGCGACGCCTGCGAAAATTAGCGTGGTATATATACATGGCAGTGGGTCCGAATTTTTTCTAAGTCCTTTCTCTCCCCTCACTCTCCTCCCCTCCCTCCCACCGGCAGAAGGGCGGACGGCGCGGGGCGGCGTCGGCGGACGGCGTTGTGCTCCCGGCGACGGCGGCGGGGCGGGCAAGCGGCGAGGGTCGAGGCGGCGCGCTCCCGGCCCCTCCTGCCCAGATCTGGCCGGAGGGGCGGGGCAGAGCGGTGGGCGGCGGGCTTCCAGCCCCTCCCTCCCAGATCTGGCCGGAGGCGGGGGGAGAACGGTGCTGCGGCGGCTCCAGCCCTCCTCCCAGATCTGGCGGAGGTGGCGGAGAGCGAGCAAGCGGCGGGCGATGGCGGGGCGGCCACGGCGGCGAGGGGGGTGAGGCCGGCGGGCGTGGCGGCGTGACACGGCGGCGCGGCCGTGCGGCGGCCAACGAACGACGGCGCCGGCGCGTACATGCGCGGCGGCAACGGCGTGGCGCGGAATGCAGCGGCGGCGACGGGAACGGAAAAAACCGGGCGGCGGTGGCGGACGTACGGCTAGCGGCGACCGTGATTTTTTTTAAGTCTTTATTGCTTTCTTTGCCTACAATTGAACTCGATGATTTTGATGAATGTTTGAATTGATTGGTGGGGGATGGTGATTCGGATGAGTTTGCATGGATTGGATGGGGATGAATTGGATGGGGATTGGGATGGGAATGGATTGGGAACGGGAAGCTACCCCGTCCGGCGGTGGCTGGGCCCTATTTTTTTTAGTGCTCAGCTATTTTTCGCAGTCGCGACGTGTTGTCCGCCTGCAAAAAATCAACTATTTTCGCAGGCGTTGAGGTGCAGGCGATGGCTTTGTCGCTGCGAAAATATATTTAGCCGGCCTGTGAAAAGCCTTTTCTAGTACGTGCGCGCTGGGAAGATGGTGGCAAGGTTCGGGAGTGCCCCCCTCAAGTGGCACAACTCATATGGCGTGGCTGGCGGCTAGGTTGGTGCATTGGTTCGTTTCAACTCGATTGGATTCTATCAGTTGCACAATCACCATGTTCACAAGTCACCACACAAGGCGAGACCCTGTGGGTTTACATATAGCTCCCTAAGAACGAACGCACCGTTCGTTGGTAGAGTTGTAGAGGTTTGACACGAGCACGCCCTGAGCCTGCCACAATAGAACGCAGTACATGCTATAGTCAAAAAACCATCTCGTTGCCAAGTTGCGATAACTGGCCGGCCCGTTAAATTGGTCCATTGATATGCTTGCAAGCGAGCCAGGAGGGCCGCGGGGGGATGACCTTATGCGAGCAGCCGTTTGAAGTTTCAGCATGATGGCCAACAAGTCGGAGGGATGGAAAACTCGGTGTTCGTGGGTGAGAGCGTACGCTGGACGTCGATATCCCCACCAAATATCGGACGCCCAGCCATCCTCAGCGTATTGTGCATGTGCATGTTGCTGCACTTATTCTTCACTCTCATCATCGAGAAATCTTTCATCGACATCTCGTCCAAGAAAAGGTTGGTCAAATGTTCTAGCTGACCATGAGTAAAAATCAATATAATATGGTGAAACAAAAAATCAGCAACTGAAACACTTTAAAAACTTTATGGAACATGATGAAGATACACGTTGAAACATGTCGCATCACATAGAAACAACTAGTGTTTAACGGATTGAAAACATATAGTTTTTCTTCATCAAAATAGTCATTGTTGATATCTTGTTGTAAAGATTTTATTACACGAATACAACGGTGATGATCGGATCATAGATGGATAATAGTTTTATGAGCAAAAAATTGTTTTGAAGCTCGCTTAAATGATATATGCATTGCATGTTATGAGGAGGGAGGGAGGAGTGTGGAGAATTGTAGTTTTCACAAAACTTGTGAACATGCTGAGAGAACATATGAAAACCTATTCACTATGCGTATTGAAAACAACGTGTTAGTGGATTGAAACATATATTATTTTAATCAGAATATATCGTGCTGACATCTTGTCTGTAGAAGATTTAATTATAACGAACTACAACGTGTGCGATTTAGATTGTAGATTTGATAATTAATTTACGAGAAAAAATGTTTTGATATCGTTAAAGGTGCACGGTGTAGACTTTAAAAGGGATTGTCAGAGTCACCCGTCCGGATTTTTCTCCTTCCGCCCGGACGTCCGAGAGGAGGAGCATTTTCGTATTCGTGGCGTTCCGTAGGATCCCGGACTCCGCCCGTGCCGACCGTCACCTGCAAGCTGAACCGGTGCTGTGTGTCGGCTGCCGCTTACTCGTGAGCGCGGCGTCGCGGAGATGCTGCGGGGATGGGCATGGTGTTTGGAAATATGGTCATAATTCGACAAATCTACTATCTATCTATCTATTTCTACTAAAAGTCATAAACTTCTTATAACGCTCTCCAATTGACAGTGGCACCCATAACCGCTCATTAAAGTTGCCATGGCATCCTAATAAATAAGATAAATCGACCATCTATTTTTATTTAAAGTGACTTATTTTTTGGATGGTTAGATCTATTTTGGAAATTAAAAGAAAATCCGAAACGACCGTCCACGTAACGTAACAGTCGAGGTTGGACCATATGGTTAGATCTATTTTTGTAAAATAAAAAAAATCCAAATATGAACGTACACAACGCTACGTAAACAGTAAACTACGTAGTCTCCTTCGTTCCTTTCTTTGTTATTTCTTTCTAAGAAAATAAAAACAAAATACTACTATTAGCAAAATAATCACAAATAGACCAACTACTGGGTTAGGCAACTCTTCTCTTTCCGTCACTTTAAATCTACGTAACTCTTTCTAAATACTATTGTGTGTTATGTAGAATTAGAATATTAAAAAATCTGTAAACAATTTACCAAAGCAACTTACCATCATTTTAACTTAAATTGATGGGACTGGACTTAGGTTGTTAGATTTTTTCAATAAAAAAATTAAAAACCTCTCTCCCTCCCTCCCCATCCCTATAGTATTAAAATCCATTAAACATTTTATAAACACCTCTAAGACACTATATGACATACTTAAATTATAGATAATCTTAGAAATTTCAGAAAAAAGTCTATTATATACTAAAGGTTTATTAAACATTATACAAATACTCATAAGCCGCCAATTAACATCTTACATACACTCCTAGGTCGCCAAGTAACACTCTAATCCGAATTTAAAAAAAAAATAAAACATCCAACCATCGGTTTCAATATAAACATTTGACACGCTATTTTAGATTGTTAGATTAATCATTTAGAAAAATATCCCAACCCTCCCTCCCTCCCTGCCGTGTACAATGTGCGCCATTCTTTTCTCTTTTTTTTTTATCTCCTTAACAATTAAAATTAAAATTATCTATATGGGAAAAAAACACAAATGGACCTCCATCTATTACTTATATCCCGTTAGGCATCTAACGACTTTCTGCCAACTTAATTAATTTCTCTTAACATGCATATGAGAGCTACGTACGTACCTATACAAATTGACCTTGATACTTTTAAAATGATCTTTTTAGGAGATAAATAAATATTTTTAAGAAAAATTATCATAGCTTTTGAATTACACATATGATATATGAAGTCACTAATCATAACATGTATTCATCTAGCAATATAGACAACAGGTTAAAAATAAAGTTTGTGGTTGGTTGAATACCATACTGATAAGCATGTGGGTTGCACCTAGAAATCTTAACAGTGAAACAACCTTGCAATGGCCTTAGCATTAAATCAAGTCAGTTCCATACAGGAATTAAATATCTTTTCCATTATTTTTATTTTTTTTTGTTAAACTTGCTACAATACATCGTAAAGTCTTGACTAGAACAATCTAGAAACATGTATTTTTTTTATAAGACAATCCACTTTAGCGATGATTCGCTAAATACACTATGACCATTACTTCAATATTTCATGAGAGAAAATTTAGAAGGTATGCCTTTACCCCATGCCAGATTATATGCACTCACTTATATCTTCATCCTAAATTGCAAAGATTAAATCATTTCAAGGATGAATCATAGAATGAAAAAATCCAAAAAAAATGAACATTAAATAAATTGAAAATTGATCAAATGTTGATGGATTTAAAACCCATACTTAATATAAAATTAAAACATTTTACGAGGACTGTTAGAATGAAAAAGTATATAAAATTTTAAAATACAATCAAACAAAAAAAGTGATATTATTGGATTTCTTTTGTGGTTGTCAGATATGCTTCTGGAGAGTTAATATACCCTAAATTTTCTCATAGGAACCACCTTCATTGTTTTGACACTATTTTCTCATCAATTCAAAACCGCATGATCTCAAGTAATTTTATTTTACAATTTGTATGTTGCAAGGGTAATTATAAAAACACAACGTTCAAAGCACACAAAATAAGTTTAATTTTAGTTTAGAATATAATGCAAAATATTTTGATAAAAAGCCACCCTCACATAAATATTCATAATAAAATTTCACTCATATTATATAAGAAGGTGCCTGCGCATGTGCACGGGCTACCTTTCTAGTTCGTTTAAAGAACAAATTTGCTAACACATGTCATCATGTATGTATCGAACTGTTTTCGTTTTCTTTTAGGGGGCTATCAGCTGTACGACTTTTGAAGGAAATAAATTTCAAATGGTGGAGTTTATAATCGGTAGCTCATGTGTCCAACAAGCTGTGAGACCTTGTTATGCCTTTTCATCTGTCTTCTCTCTAAAAAAATCACAGAAGATTCAGTAGGCACTGACGTTTGATGATCTTGGTTTCCTAAGGATGAACACATAGAGGCATTTCTGTCTTCATATAGGTCCTTTTCACGACTTCTCTCTAAATGAGTTCAACTTCGACATCAACCAAACCGAGGAAAAAAAGCAAGCTTGTGGCAAACTGCAGGCAATCAGTTTAGAGCACGAGTGGCTGCAGGCTGCCACGGCCAAGAACGGCAGCCGCAACGCGGTGGCACTGGCCAGTTCGCCGTCGTCACGTGAGGGAGCGAGGGGACGCGGACTGCATGCTGTGCCACGCTAGAGGAGGTGTGCTCTACATTGGGATCGCAATGCCATTCCGGCAGCTGGGAGTGCGCTGAATGGCAACGGCGACACGGCAGGGGTCAGGTGGAGGAATGGGCGGTGGCACTGCGACTCAGCGGAGGAAGCGGCCGTGGTCGAGTTGTACTGGGCGTGGGGTTGGAGAAGACATGGGCTCAAGTCTATAGGACGGGATTGCCCCTCCCTAATCACGATTTTTATGATAAATAACTTTTAATCTGGACCACTCGTGAGTTTTAATATCCATGCAATCTTTTTTTGTGACGAGCATAGAAGCACATCTCGTGCAGGGATCATCCTGTTGTTATGTGTTAAACGGGCTACATTTTATCCGCTAGATTTGAGTCAGCCATGTCCAGTCTTTTGAAATTAGAATGTCTTGCGATAAACAATGCAGTATGAGAGATAGTTTTAGTTGCCACGATCTTCATCCAAATGGACTAGCGGTCAGCGAGGATGCTGGATGTCGGAGAGCAGATCGAGCTACTAGTTCGGTGAACGTTTGGCAGTTGCGGGGCTCTTCTTTTCGCGGTTTGTGGTACAGTCGCATATTGTCAGGATTGCATAGAATCCGGTTAGGAACTTAGGATGGAGATAGAACTCACTATATATAGTACCGTGGCAAGCGAAACACGTCACGTTGCTGCAAACTGAAACATATTAAATACTTTTCTTTTTGAAAAGAGATATTAAATATTTTTCTATCAACAAACGTATTAATTAGTTGAAAAGCATTTAGCAGACAGGCAATGGAAATACATTATAAGTTATTACATACTATATATTGTTGGAGATGATCACAGGTGCGGGATGAGTCAAAAGATGACATTAACGTTTTTCTCTTCCCATTACCGTCTGCTTCTTAGGGCAAATGTGCACCGTGTTGCTCCGCGGCATGCGGGTGATTCATGCTAGGACACGACGACGGTTGGGGACAATTCGGGGAAGGAGTTTGAGGAGGACAGCCGGGAGATGGATTGTTGGGGTCCAAGGTACCTGCACGAGAAATAAAAATTTACTCCTGCAGCAACGTAATCCAGGTTTAAAAATGCGCCCAAGGCAGGTTTGGAAACCAGCACCCTATCCCAGTTAGGAACCAATAGTATTTGCATAAGGTTTTGTTTGCTTAATCCCCTAAAAGAGAAGGATTCGAGGCGAGTAAGAGAAAATAATTCCACACTAAAATAGAAGCGGAATAAATCTCCTTCAAATCCCTTCAATCCCCTTATGGGAGAGTAACCAAACAAGTATTAAGGACTTGTTTACTCAATCTATAAATAAGAGGATTTGAAAATGAATAATTTTATATTTATCGAGGTGTAGAATTAATCTCTCAGTACACTACAATCCCTTCCTTCTTCCTTCTAAGGATAAACCAAACGAGCCAAATATGTTTCACTGGACCGTGTGCAATTCGGCGAGAGAATAACTAGTGAACTTATAGATGCAACACATGTAAGTGTTTGTGTTTCAATAAATGATTGGAAGAAAATATTGAATTGATATAGTACTGTATATTTTGTGCCAACAAACAAAGGTCCACCAATCGCGATAAATAATTGTATCATGATCCGTGAAGCCATAGTACTAAACTCAAGCAGTGAATTCAAGGAACTTACAACCGCTTGGTCCTTGCATAGAAGCTGATATTGAAAGGAGGTTGCTGCCGGTGAGAAGCAGGAACACTAGCAACAAGGTTGAGAGACAACAAGGTTGAGAGAAGGGATTGCAGTCTTATCGCCGAGGTCGTCATATGGTCAGCACCGAAGTCCTGCTTCCGTTGTATATGGACGGTAAATTAGGAGGTGTTTTGCAGCTTTTATAATAAGAAAAAAAAAGAATCATGTATGGCATAATAGCAAAAAGACATACATGTCTCTAGATGTGTAGTAGTACCTGTCTGATATATGTAGTGTCTATCATTAAGACTAGTTACTAGTTGATATCCCGCGTTTTGCCGCCGGATCTGTGGATAAATTTATGTTTTACATTACAGAAATGATAGATGTACACATTTAAATAATGTGAAAATGATGTGGAGATAATGATTTGACATTAATTACATATTGAGTATTAAAAAGACAACAAAATTATGAATAATATATCATATTTGTATGATATTTAAAATATCCTAAATAATAATTATTAGTGAGTGAGATGATGTGGCACACGTGAATTTGAATAATACTCTAGATAATAATAGCTAGTTGCTGACGATGTGACACATTTGCATGTTATCTTTAGAAGTTAGTAAGTGCAGAGGCCACTCAATCTATATTTTACTTGCCCCCGAAGACCGACGACTTATCCTGTCCGTGTGGATCATTGGACTCAATAATTCAAACAATCAGTTTTCAACCAAGTCGTTTTCCTGTGCATGAATTTCCAATCGAGTTGTTACCGATATCTCTTTTAGTATTGTGGAATAATTAAATATGGGACAAATCCAAATAATCTAGTGTTGGGTATTGCATTGACCCTTATAGGGTGCATATAAGAAGAGAGAGAGAGAGAGAGAGTACACAGCTAGATACTTTGATAACGAGAAAAAAAAAACGAGTATTTTGTTCTTATCTGTATGATTCTATCCGATCTCCATCGTTTATATTTTGTATTCGACTCTGTTATCTCAATGTGTAGGTATATGTGCTTCAAACAAATATGAATTCACTACTGGAGAAACATCTTTGCTCGGTTAACCAAAATCCACTAAAAACCGAGACTAAAAGCGGTTTTTAATCCCGGTTTATAGGCGCAACGGGACTATGTAATGTTTAGTCCCGGTTCACATGTTGTCAGGGGCTATCAGGCCCCCCTGAGATCTTAGCACCGGTTGGTGTTACCAACCGGGACTAAAGATCATGCAGATCTTTACACCTAGTTGGTAACACTGTTGGCGGTCGTTAGCGATCAGTTTCGACTGTCAATACTACCAAAATAAAGGAGAACTAGTTATGCTTGCAATGCATATTTATGTTTAAATAATAAATATTCTACTAGCACTAGGATTACTAACCTCTTGCAGAGAATGACCATAAAATGGAGGAGAATCGACATCAAAATAGGTGATCAATCAATCGGACGATGTCGAGAATCTGACTTATCAATGAATGGGCCAAGAACTCAGAAATGACATGATCAATTGGGTGAAAATTCACTTGTCTGCAAAGAGAAGAAGTCCAGGAGGCTGCCAGCCAAAAATGGGCTGGATTGCACTAGCCCATGGTTCGTCCAAACCAGGGGGTTCGGCCGAACCCCCATCTCCACCGTTGGATGCAGGGTTTTGCGTGGATGTCCACGATTGCATCCCAATGACGATTGGAGGGCATTTTTGACCATTCCAACTGTCACATCCGTCATTGGGAGGCTATAAAAGGACTTCACCTTGTCACTTTCTCCACACACCTCAAGCAAGAAGTTCATTTCATCTCTCAAGTTTAGTATAGTTTCTAGAGTATAGTGGAATAGAATTAGAATAGAATCTTCAGTCCTCGGAGTCTTCGGAAGAATTCAGGTATGGCTCTAGTCGCTTTTCCTTCTTTTGTAAGACTTGCACTTTTATTAGAATATTCTTCTTTATACTACTTTGGTATTGTATTACTTTCCGAGTATATAAATACCGACTTTACTATATGTTCAAGTTATATTCATTATGATGCTAGCTTATCCAGGAGATGCAATGGTGTGGGTATAATGATCGTATTTATGATGACTCTATGTCATGACGATGATATTAGAGTAATATTTGGTAATTTAAGCAAGGTGTTTAGATTATTGGAGATCATTATTTGGGGTTATATGCTGCAGAAGCGAGGTGGGCCGCTGATGGTGACAGCTCAGTACGGGTATTCCTCCGCGCGTGTATATAGTCCTAAGTTAATTTCCAGGGGAGGGTACTCCTCCGTATTTAGCCTCGGTTGTATGGTCATGATGGATTGTCGTAAGAAACTCGGCAATTAGGGGTTGCTTCTCGAAGCACTAGGAGGGCATCGGAAAGAGGGTATTAGCTAATTAATGATATAACTAGGATATATGTATAATATGTATATTGTTGGGTTTTGTCCCACATCGGTAATTGATGATGGGGGAGCACGACTTAAAAGGTGGGGGCGGTCCTCACCCATCAGACTGGTCCTTTGGGTTGTGTAGGCTCAGGACCTAAAGTTGTGGCTCTAGTTGGGCCTGTGGTGGAGCAGGCCCAATGTGACCTGAGTGGCCCACGGTTGGTGGGCCGGGCTGCGCACTCTCACAAGTGGTATTAGACCCCAAGGTTTGGAACCCGGAACAATTTCCATGGGTCACATGGTGGGGAGGCCGGTAACGAGTCTTCGGGGTCACATGGGTTGATGTGACGGGAGAGATTGTTAGGCCCGAGGCCCAGGTAAGAAGTCTTCGGGTCACATGGGTGATGTGACAGGGAGATTGTTGGGCCTGATGTTGTGTCACGTCCTGATAAATTCATCCCAAAATTAAAAATCATTCGCTAAAAGGAATAATAGAATTAATTAAAATTCGAAAAGAAATTGGCAAACACTAAAATACGTACAAGAAAAATTCAAATGTGGCCCGGAGAATCTTTGTTAAATTCTCCTTGGTCTAAAAGGAGCCCTCAAATTTTACTTGAATTTTCAGAGCACCGGAAATAATTATTAAGCAACAAAAACAATTATCAAAGTTTATTAAAAAGAAAACCTAAAAATAAATCCTCCTTCCTCCTTTGGGCCAAGCCCAGCCCAAAGTCTCCCTCTCCTCCCTCTCTTTCCCCTCTCTCTCCCGGGCCTCTCTTCCCCTCCCGGCCCAGTCCCTCCTCCTCCCTCTCCCTCCCGGGCAGCCCACTCCCTCCCCTCCTCCCTCCTGGGCCGGCCGCCCGGCCCAAGACGCCGCGCCCCTGCCTGAGCCGCTCCCCTCCCGCGCACGTGCGTTGCACGCGCGCGCCCGCGTGGGGCCCACGCCCCCGGGTCGTCTTCCTCCTCCCGCTCAGCCTCCTCTCCCTCTCCGGGAAACCTAGCGCCATTGCTCCCCCAAATCCGCCCCGAATCCATCCGTTCTTTCCAAATTAAATGGGGGGAATTAATTCCCATTCCTTCCTCTTCAATTCCCCTCAAATTCCCCCTTGATTCGTGCCTTCAATCGCCGGGAACGGACGCGCCAAGTCCGGCCGCTTTCCATGGCCGTCGGCCGTCATTCCCTTCGCCGTTCCGCCCTCTCCCATGCCCGGCTCCCTCCCCCATTCTATAAAATGGAACCCCCTCGCTCCGTTCTATCGTTTTAGCCCCCTCCCGCGCTCTCCCGTGGCCTCCCCACCTCTCCCCGCCGTCCTCCTCTCTCTCCCGTGCCGCCGGCCGCCTCCAGCCCGGCACCCCCCCTCGCCCGTGCACCGGTCCGCTGCGCCGTTCCTCCCTCGGCCTCGCACCCGCTCCTCTCCCCGGTCAGCCCTCCGTTTCGCGGGAGACCACCGGAGGCGCGCCCCGCCGGCAACCGTGGCATTCGCCACCGCACTGCCTCCAGCCGCCCTGCCGCGCGCTCAGGTGCGGGCCGCGCGCGCCGTCTCCTCCCTCGGCGTCGCCGCGTCGACCTCCACCCGGCCTGCCCTCTGATTCGTCGGAGACCGCGTCGCCCGCGCCGCGCCTCCCTCGTCTGTCGCACCCACCTTCCGGCGCCCCCTTCGCCGTGCCAGTGCCCGGCCGACGTCGCCATCTCCACCTCCGGCATCGCAGCGGCAAGGTCGCCCTCGGCCTCGCCTCCCTCACCGAACCCCGCCGGTGTCCGTCGTCGTCTTCACCGTTCATCCTCGCCGGCTCGTCGTCTCGCGGCGCCGCCTCCGTCGTCGATCGCAGCGGCGTTCCCACGCGTCCTCCGTCTCCGTGCAGCTGCCGCCGGCTGCCCTCGTCGCCTCCTCGCCGGCCCCGGTCGTCGTCGTCCTCTCGTCGTTCCCGTCGTCGTGGCGTTCTCCCTCCGTCGAGCCGTTCTCGTCCGTCGTCCCGCGTTCGTCAAGGGCCGCTGCAGCCCCGTCGTCGTCTTCGTCCTCGGCTCCGCGTCGTCAAGCCTCGTGCCGGCCGCGTCTCGCCTTCGTCCAAGGATCGCCGCCGAAGTCGTCCCTCGCCGTCCGTCCTCCGCCGTGCCCGTTCGTCGTTGTCGTTCCCACGCCTCGTCGCGTGGTGGTAAGGTCCTCCTCTCGCTGCCCGTCCTCGTCCTTTCGGTGTCGCCCCGTGCCGTTGTGCGGTTGTCGACCCGGTACCGTGTACCGGTGTCGGTAGTCGTTCGCTGTGCGTGTGGTGACCGTGTAGTGTGTCCGCTCGGTAGCCGCTGGTTTCCACGTGTGCAGCCCGTGTGGGGTCCCTAGTGGAGTCTGTTTGTCGGCCACTCGCCTCGGTTGACACACGGGATCTGCTTCTGTCGACCCGTGGACCGTCTCTGTGTACTCGGTCTACTGTGGTCCCTTAGGTTGACATGTGGGGTCTGCATGTCAACGGCGCAGCCTTCCTGTCTTTTCCAGGCTAGCGCTTCCGCATGTTTTATAGTTGAAAAACCTAATTATAATAATCCGCAAATCTCCATATAACAACATTAAACTTCGGATGATCATATCTTGGTCATACGAACTCTGAATCGACCCGTTCAAGTCTCCTAATGTTTGTTATAACCTAAAGAACCGTGTGCTTTCTTTTTATGTATTGTTATTGCTTCTTTATAGGCTTGTAGCTTTGCTTGTGTGCTTCGCGTAGCTTCTGTCGTTCCGGAGGTTCCCGAAGCGTGGTTTGCGGTCGTCGCCGAAGGTTCCGCAGGCCGTTCTCTCTGAGCAAGGCAAGTCACATCATTCTTTGAACATATTGGATCCCACTTTGTGAAATTACTTTGATTTAAATTATTGCATTATCGCTTTATTTAAATTCCTGCGTTATCACTGTTTTATTTAGCCATGCCTATTTACCTTTGTTATGACCTTATTATTATTGCTATTGTTATTATTATCTTGTTCACCCTAGAATAAACAAAACCCCAGCTAGTGGGCACTCTATTCATGGTTCCTCTAGTATGAATTTAGGTAGATGCTTCGCTGATTAATAGGACGACATTAGGTGGTTTTTATAACTTTAGACTTTGGGAATATTCATATCACTTGGACACTTTGGAATGGTTGGATTATTGTGGAATTTGATGCACACCTCCCCCTCTATTCAAAACCCTTAAAATGGTTTTAGGCTGGGCTCGGGGTGCATGGTTTTGATAGTAGCACCTCGGCCATATAAGGACCGGTCTTCGGGCCTCTGTTGCAAAGCACTACCGTACTTCCACATGTCTAGTGGGTAATGCTTAGTTTGTGGCTCAGTCTGGTTATAAACAAAGGTACACGGATGGAGATGGACGAAGTTGGGGGTCGATGGACATCTCTAGGACAAGTGAAGGCTACACGAGCTGCGGCCCGGTATTCGAGATGTCATGGCACAGGGTTGGTGTCCTGCTGCTAGGGGCTCAGTCCTGGCTACCTCTGTCCGGGGGTTCCGGCCGTAGGTGGGTTGGGTCGGTACTCTTGTCTATGGCTAGGATGGGTTGGAAACTATGTCATGTCTTCCGTCCATATGCCGTGGTGGTATGTGGCACGTGGTTGCACGTGAGGAAGACGTGTCTTGTGGGTAAAGATGTACACCTCTGATCAGAGTAAAACCTATTCGAATAGCCGCGCCCTCGGTTATGGGCAAGCCTAGCAATGTACCCAAGTTAGTGTTTTAATTCTTAAAACCTGCTTAACAACTAAAATGTGGAATGGTTGGCCTGGGTTGGCTTGGGACGAGCTGGGACCTAGGGTCGGGTTGCCAGTTCGATCTGAATCATCGTAGGCCTTGGGTTAAGGCAGGTTCGTGTGGGTCCACGGCCTTGATTAATAATATTGTATAGCTCTAGGATCGTGTTTACAAAATAGCTTTGGGCAACTAAGTGACTTTTAAATGCTGTTTACTGCAAAACTTAACCCCTATTATTATCCCCTTGTATCCCCTTGCATTAATCATGCATCTCCGGTGTGACTTGTTGAGTACTGTGGTTGTACTCATTCTTGCTCAATCTTTCCCCCCTTCAGTAAGAGAAGCTTTGGAGAAGAAGTCGTAGGTGGAGTTCTGGCTTATACCCTAGTTGAGCGCCTGTGAAGATGGAGCCGTAGGCCCGCTAGTCCGCTGCTGATTATTTTTTATTGTCAGGCCTGAAGTGCCTTTGTAATAATGTAAATATTATCGATATAATAAAGATGTGCCTTTTGTATCATGTTTGTTTGGTGTACCCCGGCTTTTCCTGGGACGGGGATTAATACACTAGCGTTCGGGAAAAGGCAATTTTCTCGGTCGCGACATGTTGTGACGGGAGAGATTGTTGGGTTTAGTCCCACATCGGTAATTGATGATGGGGGAGCACGACTTAAAAGGTGGGGTCGATCCTCACCCATCAAACTAGTCTTTTGGGTTGTGTAGGCCTAGGACCTAAAGTTGTGGCTCCGGTTGGGCCTGTGGTGGAGCAGACCCAATGTGACTTGGGTGGCCCACGGTTGGTGGGCCGGGCTGCGCACTCTCACAAGTTCATTTCTGGCCTTGGATTTGGTTAGAATAGGTGTCGAATATACTAGTTCTATTTGATTACAGTTGGACTTGAAGTTGTAATAGGTGTTAGGAGGTAGAGTTAGAGTCGGACTCTGTAACACGGCATCTCTCTTAAATAGAGAGGGGGGCACCACAATGTAACCATGGCGACTACAATGTAGCGTAGACACGCAGGGAGAGGATGGCGGCGAGGCCATGGACTCGTAGCGGCTAGGAGCTATATTGGTTGGGGAGGAGCGCCCATAATCAGAGCCCCGGGGATGTAGGCTTCGGCTGAACCTCGTTAACAAATATCGTGTGTTCCTGTGTCGTCATCTGGCGTGTCTTGAGTGATCTATGACTGAAGCGATCAGGAAGGTTAGTCGTCATTCCGCTATATCGACTAGCTTTTATAACAGTATGCATAATAGAAGTATAGGAATATGATCTTTCTATATTCTTTCCACTTAGCTTAGATTATCATGAGTAAGAGTATGAATGCTTCTGCTTAGTGTCACTTGACCAGATGAATTATATTAACCCCTGCTTAGACTTTGGTTGATACAAGTAATATATAAATTATTAGTACGGTTCTCTCTATTATAATCTTCCCATGGGATTAAACAAATACACTACCCATCGAATACTCTCGTGTGAAATCCTACAATGGTATATCCGTACGCTTGCGGATGAACTCTATAACCATAATATACCAGAAGTATTTTTGCGTCACTGTTGGGAATTATGTTTCTAGTAATGTCATTAAGACATACCAACAAGCATTTCTGGCGTCGTTGCTGGGGAAGATTCATAAATGAGATTACCGTTACAAATATTTTATATTTACCACTTGTAGAATCACTGTCCTTTGCTGGCTAACCTTAGTTGTTTTCACTTTTATTGTGGAAACAGGGTAGTGCATGACTGGTTTCAACTTGCCAAAATATTTAAAGGAGAATCCAAAAGTTTTCTTTCGGAGCGTCAAGCCGCAAGTCGTTGCTCCGCAGAAAACTCTTCCGACACAAAAACCAGCCATACCAGCACCACCAACATTCAAGACTATGGCTGACAAGACCCGACGTGAATTCGCTGCTCCCTTCGCTAACAACGTGGCCACTGGGCCGCAAATCAACATGGGAGACATGGATTTCGATCTGAAGTCCAGCCTCATTACGATGGCGCAGGCTAGCCCGTTCTGCGCTAAGCCTAATAAGGATGCCAATGCACATCTACAACAGTTCCTGGAGATCTGCAGCACATACACAGTGAAGGGCATCAGTCCTGACGCCATCAGGCTACGATTGTTTCTGTTTTCCCTCCTTGGAAAAGAGAAACAGTGGTTTTATGCCAACCATGCCACGATCAACATCTGGTACAAATGCTCAACGGCATTCCTGTCAAAGTTCTTCCCGATGGGCAAAACCAACGCCCTTCGTGGGAGAATCCTAAGTTTCCAGCAAACGAGGGATGAGTCCATTAATGGGGCGTGGGAACGACTTCAGGAATATATGGTCACCTATCCTCATCATGGGATGGACGACTGGCTGATTTTGCAAAATTTTTACAATGGACTCACTCCCACGTCTGGGACCACCTGGACACGGCAGCTGGAGGAGCCTTTTTCTCTAAGACGGTTCGAGGAGCCGGCGACTTGATAGAGAAAAAGGTCTCCATTATGGGCTTTTTGACGCGAAAAACACGCACTGGCCTGAGAGATCTGCTTAACTCTAGTGTAGGTCGAAAGAGATTGCCTTCGGATTTTGAGCGTGCCAGTTGGTTTGATCCTGCAACCAACAATCGGCTGGATTGCCGATGACATATCGTTCAGAGCCAAGCTGACATAACTTGCATTAGATCGGTGAGGGAAGATAAAGCGTAGAGATTATTAGATCTACTCGATCGGCTGTAGATGTCAGCAATACACAGTCTATCCAATGAAATACATTTAAACCAAGTGATTGGGATAGATCAGACGATGTGCTGAGATAGTATAAATTACTGAATATCTGAATGTGTCTCAAAGTAGAGATTGTGTATGCTCACAGCATAGCCAATAGAGCAAACCCAATGTGTATCGGCTAGTACTCCGATACAACCTTATACTAAGATACCAGGATAAATGAAATATATAAAACGCAGATCAATATAGCAAGTAAGATGGACTGGAAGACTGATAAAGAGCAAGATATGCTTCAAATAAACAAGATCTTAATATAAAGGGCAGATTTAGAAGATCGAGAACCATATAAGGCACAAGACAACTAAACCAGGTAAGATCGGCTGAAACCCCGATGCTATCTCTATTAGAATTCATTGAAAAAGCTAGAGAAAACGGTTCAAGACATCACTTAAAATATCGAACCTAACCAATGCAGCATTAAGCGTGAAAAGAAACATGAGATCTAAACAAATCGATGAAGACTCATTCAAGATGGTAGATACACTATGTAATCTAGCTCAATATCGATATCTATATCTATCGGCCGTTTTCGATGATAGAGGCTAGCCGATGGAGTTAGATGACGGGATCGATCTAGATTATACAGCATATATGATAACTCGATGATTTACATAGATAGGATTAGTGTGTCATAGAGATGTAAGCGCTAATCCCAAGAATGCAAACCGCCATAACAAGCTTTACCTCTTCGTCGGAGATCGAAGTCGATGCAGCCCAACTCGAAAGTAAAAACTCGACAAAATAATGAAAATAGAAAAGGGTGGTGATGCGCCAATGTATTATTGAACTGTCGTCCCTTGTTTACAAGGTGTCGGGTCATATTTATACCCAAAGTACAAACATGTCCTTGCTGGACACAACTCTATCAATATTACAATTTAAAATACGAACAAGTCCCTTAGGCGGACTCTTAGCAAACATATCTCTAAGGAAACTGAAAATATCCTAATTAATAGATACAATTGCCTTTTTCTGGACTTCAATCCTCACGTGGCAATGCCTATCAAGTACTTTGACTAACCCTGATGATAGATGTGGGATTGTCTTTTCGAGGCTGCCTGCATCGGCTTATCTCCGTTGGATTTGGCACCAGCTGATATATATACGGCAGCCTATGCTGCTCATAGCCGACACGCACTCTACTTTTCTTAGACAGAATTCATCCACATCAGTTTCGATTCTGGCTTTGGATCCAGCCCATGGCCTCACCAAATTTGGTTGTTAACAAATGCCCCCAAGTCCCCGATGTTAGGGGATGTTGCAGATTTGTTAGATTCTGTTTCAGTTTGTATCTAGAGTTTCTTTTCTGTTTCGGCTGGTGCCGCGTCCTCCTTTAAATAGAACCGCCTTCTCGAAAAAATTCCACGGTGTCCCTTCCGCTTCTTTTGCCTTCAGTCAACGGAGCCCCCTACTCCTTCCGTCGGTTTTCTCGGCGACTACATAGGCGTTCCTTTCGACGGCGCTTGGTATTCCGGCGATGGCCGCCAATCCCTCAAGTGCTTCGGCGGCTGAGTTTCCTGAGGTAACTGCTTATCGGCTAAAACTGCTCCTGGTTCTTTCTTTTCCTTTGCGTGATTCTTTCGTAGCAATCTTGACTCCTTTTTCCCCCTTTTTTTCTACTGTAGCATCTTTCCCATCAGGTTGCAATCCCCAATCCGTGCCACCAAAACCAGTTCTTTCTGGGCCCAACCGGCAACTCAGACCCGACTCAGTTCCTCAATGCCAAAACCAACCGAATCCCCTTTAGACAAACCAACCCTAGCCTAATCCATTGGACCAACACTTTCAAGTCCTGGCCAGCTGCCAATGTCAAGACATGGCCAGACTTGTATAAGAGACTATCGACGCACAAGCAAGCCCATTGGGACGAACTAGGGATTTCTCAATGTCTGGTTCTTACTTTAGCCGATATGAAGAGAGATGAATCCATGCTATCGGCTGCAACTTATTTCTGGTCTGACACCCTCAATGCTTTCTTATTTGGTTAGGGGCCGATGACGCCAACTCTTTTAGATATAGTCATGATCACTGGCTTGGATGTCACGTCGGCAGCCAACTCAGTTAGTCTGAACTCTAAAGGCCAATTTTCCTATAAGACCAGGAGTATAGGTGGTTGGACTAGTTTTATCACTACAAACATGGGGACTGGTCCGGTTACCCTGAAGGAAAAGTTAAGCTTTCTGGCCAAAAAGTTCCTGTTATGTGGCCCAAGCTGTGGCCCTACCTCCAACTAGCAGCATCTGGCCGAAGCCCTTGCAGAGAAAAGGCAGTTTCCCTTGGGCAAACATCTCCTGGGAGCCCTGTATCAATCTTTGGGCTCAGCATCGGCCAGGATTGCCGTGGACTCTGTCATCGGCACTGGTGGCCCTTGGTGGCTTTTGCAGACATGGCTCAACCTTCACACGATTAAAGTGTCTGGAAGATCGGCCCTAACCATGATGAGCTTCCCAACACTCGAGCCTACGGAAGATGATGAAGGGAACCTGGTTAAAACTCACCGATGCACGTCTTTTGAGGAAGTGGCCTTTGCTTATCTTGGGTCAGATCTATCGGCTGAACTACTCTTTGATTGGTTTAATGTCACAACCGGAAATAACCCAACGGGCGTTCCTTACGTGCGTGTATTATTCCTTGTCCCAGGAGGCAAGGTACACCAAAAGTTGATACAATTCAGAGTTTAACAAGCGGAAGACTAAGGCGACGACCACAGGCGCTTGACGGCAGGCACGAGCTAGACACCAAAGCCTTCATCATCCAGGAGGGAGGGAGCTGGGCCGAACCGGCCCATTAGAGGGGAGAGGGTGATTTTTAGGGTTTTCTTTTTATAAAACCTTTTTAACTTGTTTATTTCTTAATAATTATTATTTGTGCTATGAAAATTCCACTAAAATTTATTTACACATTTTAGGCTTTTAGGAAATATACAAAAATCCTCCAAGCCTTAATTGACTTTTAACTTTGCACATTTTAATTTTTGAAGGCTTTCACAAGCATTTTAATTATTCTAGGCATAATTTAGAGGATGTATTTTAGGGTCGATTTGGGACGCGACATTTAATAACTTCTATGATGGGTTTCCAAAGAACTCCAGGATCTGGTTTGCCTACGAGCATTCCCAAGACTTCGAACTCCCAGCCGATTTTAGATTTGAGGAAATCAATCACGAGAGGTTTGAGCAGTCTAGGATGGTTTTGTCAACAGCTATTTCTCCCTGCATCCTCCCCGCCGGCATTCATCAAGGTCGCAACATCCAGATTTTGTATGAATCCTACCATCCTATGAGTGCTGCAAGACAACTTGGACTGGGTCAGCTACCTATCGGCTTGTTCTTTGTGGACAAGATCCAATCCAGAGGGTAATTATATCGGCTCTCATGATGGATAGACTTCTGAATATTCCAGGGCCGCCATTGGGCAGCATTGATAATATCGAGCTGGCCCTGACCAGGAGGCAACCTTTGACCGCTGGTGGGTCGAGTGGAAAAAGCACCTCTTCCACCAATTGGCTTCGATGTATATGACCACTATGTTCCCGGATCAGATCCCGCAAGTAAGCGTTTTTCCTCTATCGCAAACTATTTTGCTGAACCGATGCCAATACTTATTTACTGATTCTTCAATTTCTTCTTTTGTTTTGCAGGCCACAGACTCCTTACCTCCCCACATTGGCCAAAGCGGGGAACCCATAAATTATGCTGCGGGGATTATTCCGAACGGTGGGGGGCTCGCTCACTCCATCATCGGTTATAATGCTCCGAGGACATCTTCATTGCTCCATGGTCTACCTCGTGAACCTATTGAAACTGGTAGGAGAAAAAGGGCCAAGCCGTCGGATGCCAAATCTCCCCCCAAAGAAAAAACTACAAAGAAACAGAAGGCAGCCGCTGTCGAAGATTTGCCGACCATAGACCCGGACGTGGAGGAGTGCCTGGAGAACGAGGAAATGGATGAGGCCATCGATGATGCTGCTGCTGATGTAAGCGAAATGAGAGTGGCGGGGCCAACATCTCCAGCCAATCCACCAAGCCCACAAAACACTTCAAGCCCCCCGAAACGCCAACCAGTATTGCTTTTTACTGCTTCCTCCTTCTTACTATGGTTATACCTTCAACTTATACATGCTTTCTACATTTGAAGAGGAAGAAATTGGCCTCCAAGAAGAAGAAGCCACCGGTACCGCCCCCATCAGTAATTTGCAACTCAATCTTTCTCCCGTTATCGATCACGTAATGTCAAACTTATTCTTCTTTTTTCAGCCTCCTCGCTTCCCATCCCCTTCTCGACATGAGTAAAGCGAGTGGACTCCATTGGCTAGAGACAACCCTCATACGGAAATGCCAGAACAGTCGATCCCTGCTGCACCCGTAAATATTCGGACTTACACATATGGGCCACGATGTTTGCATCATTGACACCCTTATCTTAGGTTTTTTTAGGTTTTAGCCGATATGTTTTCCTTCGACATCAATCAGTTCATGGACGAAGAAGGGGAAGAGGCCACCAGAAAAGCCTTAGCCCCTCTTGGCGATGATGTCAGGGCTACACTCGTGGATATCGCTCATCAGCTAGGAAGCTCTTTAGATTCCTTAGTCGTCGACTGTGGGCCGATCAGAGCCAGATTTGAAGAAATCCACCGTCAGATTCCCAAAGCCCTTGCCGATACCATTTCCCCAGCTGTATATTTATAACAACATCGGTTCAAGCTGGAAAGAGCGATGCAGAGGATTGCCGATAGGCGTGAAAGGGCTGAGCTGGAGTCCACGATCCAAGCGAATTGGTTAACAATCAAAGAGGAAAAGGCTAGACTTGATGAGATGGAGGCCGGGCCGAGCTCTATTCAAATCAACATAGCTCGTCTCAGAACTAGGGAGGCAGAATTGGTGGCGGAGCTCTATTCAAATCAACATAGCTCAAGCCATAGAAGAAGTGGAACAAATCAGGAAGCGAACTGTGTCGGCTATCAACGATTTTTTGTTTGGGTGAACATCTTTATGAAAAACGAATTTTTTGTAATAGGTATTTAGATGATGCTTGGCTGCCTCACATTTAATGTCTAAATTTTCACCCCGAACTCCCTTATTTTGAATTTCTTAGTGATCTTGGTCCCACTTGTGCACACATGTTTCCTTGATTTTGCAATGATCTGGTGAAAGTTTTAGTAAAACTAGATGACACCCCGCGCGTTGCAACGGTAATTTTTAAGTGGCATTGTAAAACAAAAATTCGTAAACAGACATCTGTGTATGATTTTAAAAGTGGCATAGTTTGATTGATACTTGAGAAATCGTACATAGAACATAGTTGATTCGTACAACGAAATAGGTGGAGAATGACCTAAACGCTCAATATGGTTGATGATGATGCGAAGATTTCTCAGATTGTTCGTGCATGCGTTGAACAGTTTCATGGGTGCATTGGGTGCAGTAGTTTCTACGGGATATGTGCAAAAATCGATTAAGGTTTTGTAGAAGAATTGGTTGAATAGGTAACCAAAGAAATTACTACTGGAAATGGATCATCAGAACTTGTGATGACAGGCCGACGTGCACAACAGGTTAAAACAGTTCTCTATGCAGGCAGGATCGCCTTAGTGGCAGGCTGGAAGCAAGCATTTTTAAACATAAGAATACAAAAGTATATTTTTCTTAAAAAAATTGTAACCTACATAGGGCAGTGATATTGTTTTTTTCAATATTTTTCTATTTAACAGATAAGGTTAATGAAAGAGCAAATAACACATGATGAATGCAAAAGGAAAACGAATGTAAAATCTTTCATACATACCTCATCAAATAATGTCGGTTTGACTATTGCAAACCAAAACTTTCTTTTGCAACAACGTACAGAACAACAGAAACCAAACTATTGTTTTTCTTTTTCAATAATCCAAGGAACAACAAAGAACGAATCATTGTAGTGTTAACGGAACCTTAAAATGATTGAAAGAAAGGAAGCCGGAAAATTGGATGAAGTCATATGGTCGAAGAACAGGCATGAAAAACATACACTGGGAATGAGATTAGACGTAAGCTTAGGCGGATGGTTCGATTTGGCAAGATCTACTTGACGATGATACGGTGACTTAATTTAAGGATGTGTAATGAGGCGAGAGAAAAGGAAACCTTCAGGGTAAATTAGTGTGAGATACTGAGATCTAACTGGCCATCACAACCGTAATAGATGCCCTTGCCGTTTTCACGAAGCTGAAACGTTGCCCTGCACAGCACGTAGAAATAGAGTATCAACACCTGGGCCAACTGCTTAGCGAGACTTTGGTTGGGTGGGCTGAGTTGTGTTAAATGGGCTGCCTCCGTCCGCTAGCTCAGCTGAATCATATGATTGGGCCAGGGTGAGGAGAACAGGAAAGATCAAATGGTCTATAGTGCTCATCCTAATTGATCGGACGGCTGGTATTAGATGATGACGTGGCTTCACATATTTTGAGCTTTATGGCAATCAATGATTTTCAGTGCGTACCAATTATATAGGAAGAAAGGATTATGTTGGTCTAAGGGCGATAACAGAACTACGAAAACCATTTTTCATGGCGGCCATTTTGGATTTTTGCTGGTGGAATTTCCAGCTGCCACAAAGCAAAGGCCAGTGAAGATCAAGATCTTCACTAGCGGTTATTGACCGCCAACAAAAATCCATTTTTGCTGGCGGTTGTGTTAATTCGGCCGCCAGCGAAAATGGATTTGGGGAACAAAAAAAAACCCGCATGTAGCTACCCAGCCGCCAGCAAAAATACCCATGCAGCCGCCCATTGATTCATTAATTTCAAATTTCAAATTCACATCTAGATCCGCTGCTCATTTCCAAATTCAAACACGAAATACAAAATCATCACCAGCACAGATCAAACATCATTTACACAGATCAAACATGATTTACACATCATCTGGAACAACATGCAAAAAGAAAAAGAAAAAGAATCAAATCTAGCCACGGGAGCACGGTCGACGGCGGCGGATACGGCCTCCCTGCAGCCTGGCGGCGGCGGATCCGGCCTCCCCGCGGCCCGGC
>CM020188.1:6878539-6897534 GCA_009805545.1 Oryza longistaminata | reverse complement strand
AGTAGAACGCCCGGCGGCGGGATCCGGCCTCCCCACGAGGCCGCCGCTGCCCCACGGCACAGAGCCGCCGCCCGCCCGAGGCTTCAGCCACGGTCGCCCTTCTCGCTGCCTGTCGCCCGTCGCTCGACTTACCGTCGCCCACCGCGTGCCTTCCTCGCGTTAGCGTCGTCGTCGCCATGCCGAAAACGCCACCGCCGACTGTGGGGTGGGAGGAGGAGAGAGTAGAGGAGAGCAGCCTGCGGCAGTGGAGAAGAGAGGGATGAGAGACGCGAGGGAGAGAAGAGAGGGAGGGGAGCTAGAGAGAGGGGGCGGGTAGGTGGTGGACTGGTGGTGGTGGTTGTGGGCCGCGTGGTCCATATTAATAGATGGTGGTTCATCTATGCAAGCGGTCCTTCTACCGCCGGTGGCTTAAGTGGGCCGCCAGAAAAAATAATTGTATTTTCCCTATACCGGTCTGTATAACACAACCGCCAGCGAAAATTATCCATCTTCACTGGCGGCGCACCTAAGTGACCGCCAGCGAAAATAGACATATCTTCGCTGGCGGCTGGTATAACGCGGCCGCCAGCGAAGATCTATTTTCGCTGGCGGTTGTTGCCCCTTACCCCCTCGTTACAATTTTGCTGGCGGTTTTGGCATTTTCCTGCCAGCGAAAATCATAGACCAACGCCATGAAAAATTATTTTTCTAGTAGTGTAAAACAGTTATCGGCCATCTAAAGACGATGATAACACATCGGCTATAATGCATCGGCATAGCTTAGCCGATCACGAATTGACCCAAACACTTGGGTAATATTTTTTCACATACTTTCCATTCACGGCTCTTTGGTAGGTAGCTCCGACATTTTTTAATCCAAAGGTCACCGCGACCCATTCATACAAGCCGATACCGCCAGGGCACCTAAAAGTTGTCTTGTGAATATTTTCTTCGGCGATAAAAATCTGATTGTATCCAGCATTGCCATCCATGAAGTTTATGATCTTATGTCCTGAAGCAGCATCCACTAATTGATCGGCGTTCGGCATAGGATATTCATCTTTAGGTGTAGCCTTGTTCAAGTCTCGGAAATCAATGCAGACCCTAAGTTTGTCGTTTTTCTATATTACTGGAACTATGTTGGCATATCGGCATGGTCTAATAAAACCGGCATCATATAATCGAGTGATTTCAGCCTTAATATCATTATACATATCGGCCTTGCATCTTCTTGGTGGCTGATTGAATGGCCGATATCCTGGTTTAATAGGGAGCCGGTGTTCAATAATTGATTGGCTAAGTCTTGGCATTTCAGAGTACACCCAAGCGAAACAATCTTTGAATTCCTTCAAAGGCTCAATCAGCTTGGTTCTGAATGTGGAAGTTAAATTTTTGCTGATGAATGTCAGCCTAGGCCTATCCCCTGGTCCAATGTCTACTTCTTCCATATCATTGGCCGACATGAATCCTTGCCCTAATTTGCCATCTAGAACATCTACGGTATCCTTGGTGTAGAAATTTGAACCCTCCACGACGCCCTCAAAGCAATAATTGGGGCTCTTCATTTCCAATTGGCTGTCGGCTAGCACGATCTCTATCTAGTCACATTGCCATTGGATCAAACTCTGGTGCATGGTCAAAGGGATGCAACAATTTGCATGGATCCAATCCCTTCCAAGCAACAGACTGTACGAACCCTTCCCATCGATGACAAAAAAAGGTAGTCGGGATTGTCTTGCTGCCGATGGTTAGCTCGACGTTTGAAACGCCCTTGGCCTCTAACGGGTTTCCACCGAAATCTTTGAGAACCATGTTAGTTTTGATGAGATCCTCTGCGCTTTTTCCTAACTTTCTGAATGTGGCGTATGGCATCAAGTTTACCGTGGCCCCACCATCGACTAATATTTTGGACATCAGCTCACCGTTTACAAAGCCTTTAATGTATAACAACTTCAGGTGCCGATGCTGAATTCCTTCCGGTTTCTCAAAAATGGCCTGCTTGAGTGAAAGGATCAATCTTGCCAGGGATTCCTCCATTATTTCTGCATCCGTTGGCTTGGTGCAATACTCTGCTAGTAACACGAACACCATGTTAACTGATGAAGATTCGACGGTCTTTCCTTTACTTACTCGTTTTGCCTTGTCAGCCTCAACCTCATCGGCTGGAACGATTTTACTCTTTATGCGCCATTCTTGCTTGATCCTCTTCAGCCGATGGTCAATTTCCTTGTGAACCTCTTGGAACCGTTCCCTACTCATCCTTTGAACCCTTCTTTTATGATTTTTGGTGAAAATACCGGAGGGACACCACTGTTGATTCCTGGCTTCATCCTCCCCATCTTCCCCTTGTATAGAATTTTGATAGACCGGTCCCAATCTCTGATGAACAGGCAACTTCCTCTGCATCGACCGATTTTCCTTCCTGGGGTGAAATCGGCTTGAACTGCTGACGTGGTTCTCGTCGGCATCACTACACCCCGGGCAATCTTCCTTCGAGGGTAGCCTCATCCCTTCGTTCCAGCAGAATCTAAAGAATTCGCAGTCCCAATGAGGGTCGAAGTTGTTGCTGTCTCCGTGACTCTCTTCTTTTTGTCTCTCAAGCTTCCTCTGATACTTGCTGATGATCGTAGCAGCATTGGGACAATAGCTTCTTCTATCGGCTATCCCATCGCCTGTGTTGACCATGTTGACAGGGAAAGGATTGCCATCGATTTCCATGGATTTCTTTGGGTCGTCGAACTTGATTCTTCCCTGCTCAATGGCGGATTGGATCTGCTACCTGAAGACCTTGCACTCATTAGTGCTGTGAGACCCCGTGTTATGCCACTTGCAGTATTTTCTCTTCCCTAGCTCGGTAGCCGATGGAATTACATGACCAGCAGGGAGGTGGATTTGCTTCTACTGAAGAAATAAATGGAAGATCCTATCGGCTTTGGTGATGTCAAAATCAAATTTTTCCTCCTTTTCGGAGTCCTTGACACATTGGCACGTGACTACTCTTTTGTTTCTTGCCCACTCAACCGTTGCTACCTTAGGGTCTTCATCCTCTTCTGTTTCAGAGACATATGTACTAACGTTGTTCATCCTCTTCTTGTACAGCTTCTGCTTTTATAAATGAAAATCAATCGTGGCGGCTTCGCCCACTGTTTCCCGGTCAAAAAACCTTGTTCACCTTTTTATATGCCATTCTAGCTGCAAGAAACCTTTGCTCGTGTGCCTTCACCTTCCAAACTAGATGAGCTAGAGTCTCGAATTCTTGGGTCGAGAATTTCTCCTTGATTGGTGCCAGTAGGCCCTGGAAAGCGAGATCAGCAAGCGGGGAATCTGTCAAGGCCAAACTAAAGCATCTATTCCTCATATGTCTGAACATCTGGATATAATCTTGAACCGATTCGTCATGCTTCTGTTTGATCAACGTTAAATCGGACAACTTCATCTCGTGAATTCCGCTATAACAGTATT
The DNA here is from genome assembly GCA_009805545.1 of Oryza longistaminata. NCBI lineage: Eukaryota > Viridiplantae > Streptophyta > Magnoliopsida > Poales > Poaceae > Oryza > Oryza longistaminata. Next base: position 6,894,093 of record CM020188.1, on the reverse strand, counting down.
TATGGAACTATTTCTTCAGGTTGGCCCAACTTTGTACAAAATTGTACGGCAATGATGAAAACCATGTGAAGGTTGATCCTGACAGAGACAGAGGAAACAATTTGACCCTTAAAGCATCGGTAGCCGATGCTTCCCCGCACTGGGCTAAGAATCGGCTGACATGTTCGTATGTTATCACATTGTCCTATCCCGAAAATTTCTAGAAATCCGGGACCTTGTATCGGTTCAATAATGGTACTCTCTCGAAATATTCTAGGTATGGATGCCAATACTGGCTCCCACTATCCTTGGGCTTGAGCCCGAATTGCTCCCTTGTCACATCGGCTATCATATCTGCCCAAGGCTTTTGCTGAGGTGCTGCCTGGATGTGCTGTTGTATTTGATCCAGCTGGTTGTATTGAGGCAAATACTGGGGCTGTGGTGATCCTCCTGGCCGATACTGTATCTGAGGCGAGTGGGCTGGTACTGGAAATTAAGGTTGCCCCCATGTGAGGCTGAGGAGTCTGATGCATCACGTGTTGATAAACTAGGTGCCGATAGTTGGCTGTTGCTTTCGCACGATAAGTCTAGCTCCTTGTCCTGTCTTCCCCCGGATGGCGAGTTTGCCCCCTCCTAGGGCTGCTCTCTTCAGTTCTGGTGGCCGTCAGCCAAGGCTCCCATGCCAGCACATCTTTGAAGGGGCCTTTACTCTCTAGTCCTCCTGGTTTCCTAGCAGCTATGGAAAGAGTGGAATGCCAGGGTTTTCGAGTCCTCCCTCTTACCGGTCTCAGCGGTGTTGGAGTACATCCTTCAATGGTTACCGCTTCATTTGGAGACCTATTGGGAACGTAGGGTAGTTTCTACCCATCTCCCTTTTTTTTATAGGAGCAGTGGTTTTCCTTAGCTCCTTTTCTGCTTTCCCCTTCATAGAGGTCTCTACCCTGTACCTGGCAAGGGCATGTATGGTCTTTTGCATTGTATAATTAAAACTCTATTTTTCTTCTAATATAATGACGTGCAATTCTTTTGCGCGTTCGCGAAAATGAATTCTTTGTGCGTTGGTGGGTAGCTAGCATGCACCGTAGATTCAATGAAGCAGAAAAAAGGACTTTAAGGCCCTGTTTAGATCCCCTGGCAAAATTTTACACCCTATCACATCGAATATTTAGACACATGCATGGAGTATTAAATATAGACGAAAAAATAACTAATTACACAGTTTGCGTGTTAATTGCAAGACGAATCTTTTAAACCTAATTACGCCATGATTTGATAATGTGTGCTACAGTAAACATTTGCTAATGACGGATTAATTAGATTTAATAAATTCTTCTCTCGGTTTATAGGCGGATTCTGTAACTAGGTGAAACCACACGCTTTGCTGCGGGAGTTTGGTATGATAATAATAAATAGAAATAATATGTAAGATAGCTAGACGATAGAAACTTCAATAAGTTGATGTGGTTTATCATAATTTAAATAGTATATAGAATGATTATCCAAATGTAAAAGTATAATGATGTGGATTTATGAGAGAAGAAAATGAGGAAGATAATTTCGATCATAGATTAATCATTGGAGGGATAGAAACAATTGAGGTGATATGGCATAATGAGAGAATAGAGAAATACCATTAACTAAGTGAGGATAAATCGTATAGGTATATATATGTTATACAAAATGATGAAGAGATATATTGAGATATATTGAGATATTTTGATAATTATGTGGAATGATGATTTGACATGCTTGGATTTTTAAAGCTCTAAAATTTAAGTGAGGATGCACTATATAGGCATATAAGATATTATAAAAAGTGATGGAGAGATATATTGAAATATTATATGAATTACGTGGAATGAGAATATAATTAAGATGTGTGCATTTTAAATCTCTATAACTTAATAAATTAGCATGCTTGCATGAGGTTTGAAATGTAATAATTGTTAGTGGATGATTTGGCATCTTTGCATGTTGAGCTTTAGGATTTAGTGAGCCTTAACTTTATAGAAAGATAGGATTTGTTTTGTTGTTAGAGTACGTTTAATACTTCAAATATGTGTCCATATATCCGATCTGATATGCCAAAATTTTACACCTCTATATCTAAATATACAGCCTAAGTAACAAAAATAAAGATATCTTAATTTGAACGTAATGATTTAAATTGAAACACATGATTTTTGGCTCGAACTTTTACGGCCGTACACGGGACTCCAGATGGACCTGATTACGCGTGCCCCGTGTGGAAATGAAAAAACAGTCAAACATAGTAGTACTAACGTATAGGAAAATATGCAAGCAGTGACAGCTACTAGTAACGTACAATTGATAAAGAAGAAAGCATTGATGCTTTGATAGCTACACTGTCAGCTTGGACAATTGAATCCACGACGTGGACGTCAGGACGACCGGTATAACTTTGAAGTCTCAAGACTCCAACAAGGTCAAGCGATGGTTTCCAATGGTATACTAGTCGTCTTCTTTGACCGAATGAAATTTAGCCTTTCAGAACATTATTTTTATCAGATAGACCTCCATCCACATATTTAGGGTGTGTTTAGTTCACGAAAAGAAAATTTTTAGGTGTCATATCGGACGTTTGACAGGATGTTGGTAGGGGTTTTCAGACACGAATGGAAAAACTAATTTCATAACCCGCCTGGAAACCGCGAGACAAATTTATTAAGCCTAATTAATCCGTCATTAGAACATGTGGGTTACTGTAGCACTATGGCTAATCATGGACTAATTAGGCTCAAAAGATTCGTCTCGCCATTTCCATGCAAACTGTGCAATTAGCTTTTTTCTTTATTTATATTTAATGCTCCGTGCATGTGTCTAAAGATTCGATGTGACGTTTTTTGAAAAAGTTTTGGAACTAAACAAGGCCTTATTATAGAAGCAGACCTTGCAAATCTGAATGGCGAAATTTGTATTTGGCTCTATATACATTCATATTCATCGTAAGTTGCTACCAATACTATGAAATGTATTAACAAAGCATATGGAAGCACCCGCCGTGAATGCATGACTTCATCCAACATGATGCAAATGCTAGTGCAGAATTTACGGGGAGGGGGTGTGAGTATGATCTTGCATGTGTAGTAATGTGTGCGCGGTGTGCGCCTATAGTGTAATCATAAGAAAGAATTATGAAATTAAAGCACCAGATAATAAAATGGTTGAGAAACGGGGATGTTTGTAATCGGCTAAGATGAAGGAGTAGGTGGACAAGTTTTATTCGGATAAATTTTAAACCATAGAAATTCATTCATTTTGGGACTCAGAATATATTCCACGAAAGATCGTCCTATATGGTATTGTCTGCACTGGCACCATATCATGCGCCAGTGTTTACATACGTCATCAAATTAATCTCACAGGTCCAGGTTCTAACAATTTAATTACGTCTACATTTTGAAATAGATTTGCTAAGGTTCTAGTTGCAAAAGAAGTTCCCAACAATGGTGAAACTGTAAAACGTTCACTTCAAATGCAAACGGCCTTGTTTAGTTCTAAACTTTTTCTTCAAACTTCCAACGTTTCCATCACATCAAAACTTTCCTACACACATAAGTTTCCAACTTTTCCATCACATCGTTCTAATTTTAACCAAACTTCCAATTTTGGCGTGAACTAAGGCCCTGTTTGGCACAGCTCTAGCTCTAGCTCCACCTAAAATGGGAGCAGAGCTGGTGGAGCTCTCTCACAAAATGAACTAGAGTTGTGGAGCTGGGTTTAGGCAGCTCCACAACTCCACTCCAGATCCAACTCCTATAGCTAAATTTAGGAGTTGGAGCTCTACCAAACAGGCCCTAAACACATACGTGGTGTCCTATATATAGATGCTAACCCTTCCGTTATGGTTCAGTCTTCAAGCATCAATTCCATCAAAAGAAATGTTTCGCATAGCTCTCAATAAACCCATCACACCGATGCTAGTTCTAGCCTTCATTCTTTTCCTGAACTTGCGCCTTCCCTTCTGCTTGTCTGCTCAGTTTCACAACGAATCCAATGCTGATAGGCAGGCTCTCCTCTGCCTCAAGTCCCAGCTCCATGACCCCTCTGGAGCTTTAGCCTCTTGGCGAAATGATTCCAGTGTTTCGATGTGTGATTGGCATGGGGTTACATGCAGCACAGGGCTTCCATCTAGAGTAGATGGATTAGACCTCGAGTCACAGAACATCACCGGCCAAATATTTCCTTGTGTTGCTAACCTCAGTTTCATCTCCAGAATTCACATGCCTGGTAACCAACTCAATGGCCACATTTCACCTGAGATCGGCCGCTTAACACACCTTAGGTATCTCAATCTCAGCATGAATGCACTTAGTGGTGAAATACCAGAGACTATATCGTCATGTTCTCGCCTCGAAACCATCGATCTGTATAGCAACTCCATTGAAGGTAAGATTCCTCCAAGTCTTGCTCATTGTTCATTTCTTCAGCAAATTATTCTTAGCAATAACCATATTCATGGAAGCATACCTTCGGAGATTGGTTTGCTTCCCAACCTTTCTGCACTATTCATTCCTAACAATGAGCTCACTGGCACCATTCCTCCACTTTTGGGAAGTAGCAAAACACTTGTATGGGTGAATCTCCAAAATAATAGCCTTGTTGGGGAAATACCCCCTTCTCTCTTCAACAGCTCTACCATAACTTACATAGATCTCTCACAGAATGGTCTATCCGGGACTATTCCTCCATTCTCAAAAACATCTTTGGTTCTGCGATACCTTTGCTTAACTAATAATTACATCTCTGGTGAGATTCCCAACTCAATTGATAACATTCTCTCCCTGTCTAAGTTGATGCTTTCTGGAAACAACTTAGAAGGGACCATTCCAGAGAGCCTAGGAAAACTCTCTAATTTGCAATTACTAGATCTAAGTTATAACAACTTATCAGGAATTATTTCACCAGGAATATTTAAAATCTCAAATCTTACCTATCTTAATTTTGGTGACAACCGATTTGTTGGGAGAATTCCCACCAACATTGGCTATACCCTTCCAAGACTCACTAGTTTCATACTACATGGGAACCAGTTTGAAGGACCAATTCCTGCTACATTAGCCAATGCTTTGAATCTTACAGAGATTTATTTTGGACGCAACTCCTTCACTGGTATTATTCCTTCATTGGGATCCTTGTCCATGTTGACTGACTTAGATCTAGGTGACAATAAGCTTGAGTCTGGAGATTGGACTTTCATGTCTTCACTAACAAACTGCACCCAACTGCAAAATTTGTGGTTGGGTGGAAATAATCTACAAGGAGTACTTCCCACTTCTATTGGCAACCTATCAAAAGGACTACAGATATTGAAACTAGTACAGAACCAATTGACTGGCAGCATACCTTCAGAGATAGAAAATCTCACTGGTCTCACTGCCATTTTTGAGAATACGCGAGGGGCGCATCTTTGTATTAAGAAGGAATAAAAGTATTTACAGAGCGGGCCGAAAAATCAAAAACACGAAGGGGACAAGATACAGGAGGGGGGAGGAGGAAGAAAATAAAAGCCTAATCTCCCAACGAATGTAGCGACCTTCCACCCGACATAGGGGTCGCCATGGCCGGTATCGCGGCTCTAGCCAACCGCCAAAGGTCCGGTTCGCCCGTCATGGCCCTAGCAATTTCCGCCCATGTCCTGCTCTTTTGGTTGAAGACCCGATTGTTTCTTTCTTTCCAAATCGTCCACGCCACCAAAGTTGCAATGGTGTCGAACCCTCGACGATGTTCCTTGGCCATTCTTTTGCGACTGTCACATAGCCAGGAGTGGAAAGAGTGCTCATTGAGAGGCAGACATTCAGAATGACCGATAGCTGAAAGAGCAATCCACCATAGCTGGCGAGACTCCGAGCAAGCAACCAATAAGTGATCAATCGTCTCATCGCATTGATCACAAAGAGGGCAGCGAGCCGGGTGTGACAGTCCTCGACTCCGAAGACGATCCGCTGTCCAACAACGATTCAGTGCGACCAGCCACTGAATAATAATATGCTAATGGATAATAATATGCTCTCTGGACAAATTCCCAACACCATTGCAAATCTTCCAAACTTGCTGATCCTAGGCTTATCTCACAACAAGCTTTCTGGAGAAATTCCTCGATCAATAGGCACACTACAGCAGCTCATTAAACTTCATCTCCAGGAAAATGATTTAACTGGACAAATACCTTCAAGCTTAGCAAGATGTACAAATTTGGTTGACCTAAACATTTCAAGAAATAACCTCAATGGAAGCATTCCGTCAGATCTCTTTTCCATTTCTACACTTTCTGAAGGTCTGGACATATCCTATAATCAACTCACTGGGCACATACCACTAGAGATTGGTAGATTGATTAATCTTAATTCTCTTAATATCTCCAACAACCAATTATCTGGTGAGATCCCCTCCAATCTTGGTGAGTGCCTTGTTTTGGAATCAGTTCGCTTGGAGGCAAATTTTCTACAAGGAGGCATCCCGGAATCTCTAATTAACTTAAGAGGCATAATTGAGATTGATTTTTCCCAAAACAACTTGTCTGGTGAAATCCCAAAATATTTTGAGTCTTTTGGATCTTTACACACTCTCAATCTATCTTTCAATAACCTTGAGGGACCTGTTCCCAAAGGAGGCGTGTTTGCAAATTCTAGCGATGTGTTCATCCAAGGAAATAAAATGTTATGTGCAAGTTCTCCAATGTTACAGTTACCACTTTGCAAGGAACTGTCAGCCAAACGGAAGACATCCTATATTCTTACTGTGGTAGTTCCAGTTAGTACAATTGTTATGATTACCTTGGCATGTGTTGCCATCATGTTTCTGAAGAAGAGATCTGGACCGGAGAGAATCGTCATTAACCATTCGTTCAGGCGTTTGGATAAAATATCATACAGTGATCTGTACAAAGCAACAGATGGTTTCTCTTCAACAAGTCTTGTTGGTTCAGGAACATTTGGATTGGTATATAAAGGTCAATTGAAGTTCGGTGCACGCGATGTTGCAATTAAAGTATTTAGACTTGACCAAAATGGAGCACCCAATAGTTTTTCTGCTGAATGTGAGGCACTGAAAAGCATTCGCCATCGGAATCTTGTAAGAGTAATTGGCTTATGTTCAACCTTTGATCCATCAGGAAACGAGTTTAAAGCACTAATTCTTGAGTATAGAGCGAATGGTAACCTCGAAAGCTGGATCCATCCAAAACCATGCAGTCAAAGCCCCCCAAAACTGTTTAGTTTGGCTTCAAGGGTAAGAGTAGCTGGAGACATTGCCACTGCATTGGATTATCTTCATAACCGATGCACTCCTCCTTTGGTTCACTGCGATCTGAAACCAAGCAATGTTCTTTTGGATGACGAAATGGTTGCTTGTATTAGTGATTTTGGACTTGCAAAGTTTCTGCACAACAACTTTATAAGCCTCAATAATTCATCAAGCACTACTGGATTAAGAGGATCAATCGGATACATTGCACCAGGTGAGCACTTGCTTCATTGTTATTTGTATTTTATCTATTGTTTCCACTAGCTCTACCATGGAAGTGATGCAAAATTTATCATATTTTGACTGACTAATGAATATTATTAACTTGCACAATATTGATTGTAGAGTATGGCTTGGGATGCAAGGTCTCAGCTGAGGGTGATGTATACAGTTACGGAATTATTGTTCTAGAAATGATAACAGGAAAGCAACCAACTGATGAAATCTTTCAAGATGGAATGGACCTTCACAACTTTGTGGAGTCGGCATTTCCGGATCAAATCAGTGACATTTTAGATCCTACTATCACCGAATATTGTGAAGGTGAAGACCCAAATCTTGTTGTGTCTGAAATACTAACATGCGCCATACAAATGGCCAAGCTTGGGCTAATGTGCACAGAGACTTCACCAAAAGATCGACCGACAATGGATGATGTTTACTATGATATCATTTCCATCAAAGAAAAATATTATGCACTGATCAACTGAGGAAATGGATGGATACTACTGAAGTTCACCTCCTGAAACTAGTAAAATTGTGTTGGTACTCATCTTTCCAGTTGTTGTAGTGAAGATTCTCTTTATGAATCCAAATAAATTATGATTACGATTTTGTAGTTACACTTGTACACACTACCATTTTAACATGGGGGCAATGCAGCTGTTAAGGTTCTCCCATGCTGTTATGCAGTCTATTCCAAAGGCATTGATCACAAAATTTTGATGGCCTATGCAACAATTGCATAGGAGTGATTTTCTATGGAACGGCACACGAATATAATATCAATAATTTTGTGTACTGTGAACTATTCTAGCTAAATTAAGGTATGCCACTGTACTTATTCAGAGGCACACGGAAACTTTATGCAATAAACAATGGTGATGACAGAAAAAGCAGAAAACTTTGAATATATACGAATTCATTAGTCTTAGTCAAGTTAGTTTCTTGAAAGCCTAGTATGATCATACAGCCTAGATACTGAAACAACCCGGAATTTTAAGCTATTTTAAAAAATTAAAAATTATGTGACATATATCATTAATTAATTAGTTAACTAGCAAAATTGTTGGAAATAAGAATAAGCCACTCAAAATTTATGAAATTCACATCCGTCGAAGTTAAACAAACAAACAATGTCCAATATACAACCACGATATAATAGTGATAATTGGAAATATAGTACAAACAAACGCCACTGTAAACAGTCAGCATATACATACACTTACACTAATAATACAATACATCATATATTTGAATATACGGTTGCACAGGACATACATAGCTTGACCCTTTTATGCACAAAAGGTAATATGTAAATAAATATTGCCGTCAGACCCATACACGAAGTGGTGTATATTCAACCACTCACCGAGATACCTAGATCGGCTAATACCGTCGGGCACCCCTCACTTAAGTCGGGTTCGTCATCCGGCTAATTAACACTAAGAAGTCACATATCTCATATAAAGAAGTAATCTCACCAAAGGGAGCTCAATTCACCAGCAGTACTAATTTTCCACCAATCACATAGCTACACATCGGAGGACTCACACAAGGCCACAAAGGTAGTAGCACAACCTCATCACCTCTCAGTCAAGCAGTCAAAGCATGGCTACAGCCATGCCCATTTGCTCACTGATGCATGCATATGAGCCCCAAGCACTTGGTGAGGAGTGAGCAGATCAGGGGAGGAGAAGGAGAGCAATAGGGAGAGAGGAGGGAATAGCCAAAGCCCCAAAATCCACAAATCAGCGAAATGCAAGATTGTGCCCCATCCATTGCAAGCACCAAATCTTGAATCCCCTATAATCAGTAGCCAAATAGTTCTTGGCCAGATGATCATATCACCACCATGCCGACTAGGAAGGGGAGAAGAGAAATCTGCAAGGAGGGAATGTGATTTACCCAAGAAAGAGGAAAGGCCAATGCATCGGCGAGGATGAAGGGAGCACAGCCATGGACGAACTTGTCACCTAGGCAAAGGTGAATCCCTCAATACTTGGCTTTCCTTTTTTTTTAGCACCTAGCAACCAAGCATCTGGTTCCCCTACACCTGCAAATCACCATTAGAGCCATCACTAAATTGCACCCATCACTGCACAAGTGCAGCCGTAGCTGCAGCAACCACCACCGCCACAGCAGTAGCCGCAGCAGAGCTGATCCACACCTAGCAGTGGTAGATCGGTAGCCATGGCTTGGATGATTTAGTTGGGAAAGGGAGAAGTGCCTTAGGAACAACAGCAAGGAAGAAGAAGAGGAGGAATTACTGCTGCTGTTGCCTTATCTGTTCGAGGAAGGAGAGATTAGAGAAGGAAAGGGGATTAATTACTGGATGTACACTACTAGGCTACACAAGATATTAAATTGAACCTACGCATTGCCTATTACTACACATTATCTGGAAGAAAGTTTGCACATTAAAATAAACTCTGCAGAGCACATTTTATTGGTAGATCATTTGTATCCCTAGTATTTCAAATTTATCTAAACCTCAACGTATATAATATAATGCAGGAACGAGTAGAATGATAAATGGGTCAACTGGCAGTGCTACATAATTTCGATTCAACTACAGAAACTCAGGCAAGTCTCTCATTTGATCATGTTGATAGAGATAATTCTATTTCAACTTAAAAACCTATTTCATAAAAATATTTCTCCTAGTATTGCATCAAAATATGTTTTCTAGAATAATGATATGAACGATGATGATATGATTGACAAGCCGATGATGATGGAGATCATCGCGATACTAGTATGCTGGGTAGGGGGAGTTCAGGGATGAGATGATTGATGATGATGGCAGGTCAGGGCTCTCCCTACATACGGTGTATAAATATAAGGACTAATCACCCCATCACTCGTATCAGAGAACCGTATATACCGTGTCGACCATAGATCCGTCTTAAGATGGGCTGGACCTAGTACCTTATCAAGTTTATTATACTCCACATGGGTACGTAGTAGTAGAATGGGAGATGATATAAACCCCATGAATGCCGATGAAGTGCATTCCAGGCGCATATAGTAGCGCGGTGGTGTGGAGAGCTGATAGGTTCAACACAAACGTGGAGTATAGTAACCTGAAGTAGGGGAATAGTTCTGTATTCTTAGCATGGTGCCGCATCTAGCGAAGTGCGACAGTCAAACATGTTAAGAGTAGCTATGGGTACTGTGATACAAGCCTGTGCAGTGCTAAATTAAATCGTGATTCACGCCTGTCTCCTGGACTGTAGGCTACGGAGAGTTGCTACAAACTCTATTCAATGTTACGAGTGTATTTTAGCTTTTGCAAATCTTCTTCTTTTTAAAAATCCCTTTACAAAATAGACTTAGACTTGTGATAAGTAATGTAGGTGATGATGGTACATAAGTTATGGTATATAATATAGATTATTAACTTATTATGCATGCATTTGTATTTCGTATCATTGACTTGCTAAGTACGAAAGTGCTCACCCTTGCTATATAACCCCCTTTTTACAGGTACCGTTCTTTGAAAGTTAAGATGGAGTAGGGATGGCCTTAATACTCTTAGGGATGAATTAAAGGTAGTTCTAACTATTTCTCTGTTGCGATCTCTGATGGTGGATTATTGTTTGGCAAAATAATGGTTGTTAAATAATAATCTATGTTCTCGCACTTTTATTTGTAGCGATAAAAGTGTGGGGCGTCACAGATACCCAATCAGGTTGCCATCCCATTTTTTGTGCCGAAAGAGCAATCACCAATTAGAATCAGGAAGCACACACCTAGCTAGTAATTCGGTGCGTCTATTTTGCCATCTGAGTTCAGCTGCTCGATCTGTACACAACTTACCCTAGAACTCTCGTTAATTGGATCATTGGAGAATCAACTTGGTTCTAGTTTCCAGTGTAAATATTAACACTATGAAAGTAGGAAAAGCTCTATCCGAGTATCACACGATTCCTCCCAAGAAATAATTGGCGACATGACTGTGAAGTTTGTTTGGTTGTTTTGCTGATTTTTTTTTTTTCTATTGGTCTTTCTGGTGCAGGGGAAATCTCACGCTGGCTCCTGCTCTGTTCTTGGGTAGACCAGAGGACACATTCCCCTGCTCCTTTGACCCTCTTGCTGATCTCAGATTTGAACAGTGGGAGAAGTTCTGCTTAATGGCAACAAATATTTGTACTACTTTCTATTTCTGTAGATCAAATCAGTGGAAATCATGTCTTCCATTTTTATCAGCAAAATGGACCGTATGACGATGACGGAGCATGTGCCTTTGCTAGTGATCACACCCTTTTGTGAACAAGACTGACAAACGGCCTCATGTTTTTGCTTATGCCTATACTTATTAGCCAAAATTTAAATTTTCAATCATAAATTTAGAGTTGATTTTGGGATTTTTTTTTTCATTGTGGTTTATTTTTCAGCGTTTGCTTTTAGATCGTTAAGAACACGTATATAAAAGTTTTATTCATGGACTATTTTTCATTTGCAAATATGTTATTTCACTTATTCCTCGAATCAGCAATGATGAGGCTATCAGTTAACCACCTACATCAAGCACAGTAGCATTGGTGCTCCCTCAAGAGGAAGCTATCTGAATTATTGGAAAACACATGTCTTCAGTAGAATTGCCAATATCATTGAGTTGAGAAATGTCATTTAATTTGAATTTGCCCTATTGTACACATGCTATATACTAAATTTGTGTTTTCCAATTCTCATGGTTTCACGTTGTGACTGAGTTAATTTTCTGTAAATTAACAAATCATTAATTAACTCCTGTTTGAACAGTTACCATGTTGTCAGAGATAGAATGAAGCAATAATGTCGTTGACTGGTTACTGGACATAAATCTACCCTTCATCTTCAAGGGTTAAAAATCTGTATTTATGATTCAAAGGATCACCTTGGATTGGTTTGGATTTTAGTTCAATCTCTTTTCCATTCCTAAAAGGATTAGACATATATATAGACTAGAAAAAATGCATGTGCGTTGCGACGGGTGAAGGCTATTTTAATCTTATTATTATTATACGGTTTAATTAAGGTGAAATTCACCATGAGAATTCGCTTAAAATCATGAGCTGCAGTTAGAGTCCGATCATCTCAAGTTAGCATTCGAGTTTTTTAAAGGGATTTCTTATACGGCTCTTCTTCTGTATTTCCAAATGTAAACGGACTTAATAAACGTCTCAAATACGGATATGTATTTCTAAAAGTTAACAAATTTGAAAACCGACTCATACACAAATAACGTACCAAAGTACCGGCAAGAACATCTTTAATTTTTTTAATAGTAGAGATATCTGCCTATCCAAAAGCAAGACCAGAGAAAAGAGAGGTGCAAACCATTCCATCATTCCAAGTTGGCAGAAAGTTAACGACTAATTAATCACTTGTGTATTTACCGGTCAAAATTTTAATAAGTCGGAGGGGTATGTGAAACAATAAATAGTTTCATCTACTATAAATGTATAGAAGCAGTCCATTCATCTATAAAAACAACCATGCTCGCTAATTTCAGTAATTCAGATGAGAAAGTTACCTATAAGACATATCCCCCATATTGGAACTTGTCTCTGACCAGTTCTCCATGTTGATCCAAAAAAAAAAAAAAAACATAGGCATGTGAAGTATTGGGACGACTAGAAATGGATAACCATCTTACTACATCTCTATCACGGTCTGACCCAGATGTTTAAGCTCGAGTAGTCACATACTCACAAAAGCAACTAACGAAGGGTCTGTCTAAAGCTACATCCTGATCGTGGCTGCATAGAAGCCAGTAGGCAGTAGCATAGCAGAATACTAGTGTGCCGCGATAACTCTTGTTCAGCTTCCACGGCGGCTGCTGTATGCTGCAGACTGCAGTGGCTAACGAGCAGTTTTGGAGTGAATCTATCGACGCAGTGGCTCAGCCTCAGTTGACCGCTAAACGTAATATATTTAGAGTCTTCTCTTTCTTGATCGTTGATTTTTTTTTCTTATTTTCTTATTTAGCCCGACTGCCATCTTGTAAATAGGATTCAATAAGATGATATTCTTAACCAGAACGTCTACATCGAAATGACCTATTGTTATGCAAGCTGCCAGCTCAGCAAAAGATGACACATTGACTACTTGCAGCTCTTATGTGGTCCTATGTAATCAGTGGCGTCAAATATTTAGGGACGGAGGGAGTATATCTTTAGAATGATTTTAGAGGAATTTTAGAGCATCTCCAAGAAAGGCCCAAATATGTTACTGAAGACTAAATTTTGAGACTTTGGTTAACATTAAACCTCCAATAGACTTTCAATCATGGTCCCAAAATTTACCTACACCTAAAAAATCAAGGCCAATCCCATTTAGGATTTGGGCCTTTTTTTTTTTTTGCCCACTTCCTTTTACCCCTTCTCGCGCAGTCTTCTTTCTCGCGCTAACTAGAGCACAACGCTGCACCCAAGCTGCGTATTAACTTCGTCGGTTTCGGTTATGGTTTTCCATGGGATCAGCACCAATCCTCCATCCCCGCCATCTGCCCGTCTCCCGTGCCGCCTTCCCTCCATCCATAGCACCAACTGCCCTTCATCGGGTGCGACGGATCGAAACAAGAGCATCCTAACATGTTGCCTACGATATTAACCTACAGATTCATGACACGGCCGTGTAGAGGATCAACTGGGCCTTCTATTTCTCCACATTAGATGTGAAATCATTCGTCAATACCACCGTGGCCGGTGGGTTTATGTGACAGTGGCAGGAGCTCGCGGCATTTAGAAATGGCAGCACAGCAGGGGAGTGATCTGATCTGATCTGATCCACGCGCTTCTTAAAAAAAAAAATCGGTAACAACCATAGGCCCATCCAATCATACGTGGTTACTAACTAATTTTTGGGATTCTATTTTTAGACATCTCTTGGAGATGGAACATATTGGGCCTAAAAGTGAAAGGAAGAAAATCATAGGAACCCTGATGACGCTCTGATACCAACTGATGACGCTCTCTCTCGTGGCCCGATCTTCTGGTGAGGGGATAACTCTCGCTTTGATCGAGTGCGACGTTTGCGACGTGGCTACCAACCAGAACAACTCTAGGATGCCGTGCAATCGCTACACCACAAACGATGTCGTACCAACCGTGACGTGCGGTTGATGATTCCTGCAATGCAAACGAGAGAACACTGCAAGAACAAGATAAGATGCAATCTAAATATTGCGAATAGGTGATTAAGCACAAAGGAATAGTTGCGATTGAAGTGGTAGATCTAATCGACCCGGCAAATCAACACACCAACTATTGGGGGCTCTGAATCTATAGTCGCCGACTAATCGAGCGAGGACTAGAGACAAGGTGAATGGCACTTGGCAAAATTCAACTAAACAAAACCCAAATATTTTTGAGGATGTACAAAGCTATTTATAGAGGAAAATAAAGCTAGGGTTCAGTCACTAGTAGGAAATCGTCCATCTATGACGTTTTGCTCATGACGTTGTATAATTTCGTCATTAAATACAACATATCTATGACGAAATTTCATGTTTCGTCATGGATCACTCATGGCGGAGGGTAGACATCGAAACTCCATGACGAAATTTAAAATGGTGTCAGAAAACAATAGATAATTTCGTCACAAAATGGTGCGCACCATTCATGTAACACACTTATGACGCTCCTTTATTAATACAATATGCTGAAATATATTTCGTCAGATGTAAGTAAATCTCTATTCTGCTGTTGGTCCCACCTTGCATATGTGGCTATCTAGGTTGTCACTGGACCCCACATTGTATACGTGGCTATCCAGATTGTTATTGGACCCCACACTGTATATGCAGCACAGGTGCGTTTTTGGGCCAGCAGATGCTTTGTGCAGTCCACGTGAATTTGTGCAGCCCATGTGTGAATCTGTGCAGCCCATGTGAACTCTTTTTTCTAAAAAAAATGCTGCAGCACTTGGGGGTCGAACCCATGACTTGTGACTAACCATAATTCTAGCTTAACCACTACGCTGCAAGGAGCTTTCATGCTGATGATGTTTTACTTTTAGTTTTCCTTTCAATTCTCGAACACAAGAATGATTGAATGCTTTATGCGGGCGACCTAGTGGTTTGGTCAGGGAGGGAGGGGGGG
>CM020188.1:6839840-6855891 GCA_009805545.1 Oryza longistaminata | reverse complement strand
CCGTGCCCTCGAGTGCGGCTGGCGCGTGGGGCCTACGGCACCAGTGGAGGGCGACCCCGTGCGCCCAGTCCACCGTGGACTGTGTGGTTGCCGCGTGGGTCCCACTCCCATGGACCCGGCTCGCCCCCCCTCCCCGGTGCTGACGCAATAATGGTTTTTAAGTCTAAAAATAAATCAAGAAGTATGCAAATATTCACATTAAGAACATATAAACTTCAAATGGACATATCTTGGACGTTTGAACACGGAATTGGACCATTCAAGTCTCTAATTTTTCCTTAAGAAGTCAAGAACCCATTTTTGTGCTTTCTTTCTGTTGGTTATATGGAGTTTATTAGAGTAAAAGACTTTTCTTTATCCGTTGGTCGTGTAGATGCCCAGCTTCGGAAGATCCGCTCTACGTGGAGGTTTAAGCAGACGTTTGGGAAAGCGAGCAAGGCAAGTCACATCTCCTTTGAACATATTGTTGTCCCATGATTTAAATTTAATTTGTTTTAAATTAATGCATTATCACTTTATTTAAATTCCCGTGTTATCACTGTTTTATTTAGCCATGCCTATTTACCTTTGTTATGACCCTAGAGTAAACAAAACCCCACTAGTATGTACTCTTTTATGGTCTCACTAGTAAAATTTTTAGGTAGATGCCTCGCTATTTAATTAGACAAACTTTAGGTGGTTTTACAATCCTAGACATTGGGAGATTCTCATATCACTTGGATACTTTGGAATGGATGAGCAATGTTGGAACTGGGCACACATCTCTCCCTCTACTCAAAACCTCCAAAATGGTTTTAGGCTGGGCTCGAGGTGCATGGTTTTGTTAGGAGCACCTTGGCCACCATAAGGACCGGTCTTCGGGCCTCTGTTGCATAGCACTACCGTACTTCCACATGTCTAGTGGGTAAGGCGTAGTTTGTTGCCCAGTCTAGTCGTGAACAAAAGTACACGGATAGAGATGGGCGAAGTCGGGGACCGATGGACACCTCTAGGGCAAATGAAGGCTACACGAGCTGCGGCACGGTAGTCGAGATGTCATGGCACAGGGCCGGTGTCCTGCTGCTAAGGGCTCAACCCTGGCCTACCTATCCCGGGATTCCGACCGTAGGTAGGGTTGGGTCGGTACTCTTGTTTATGGCTAGGATGGGTTGGGAACTATCACGTCTTCCGTCCGTATGCCGTGGTGGTATGTGGTACGTGGTGACACGTGAGAAAGATGTGTCTTGTGGGTAAAGATGTACACCTCTGATCGGAGTATAATCTATTCGAATAGCCGCGCCCTCGGTTATGGGGCAAGCCTAGCAATGTACCCAAGTTAGTGGTTTACTTTCTAAAACTCGCTTAACAACTAAAATATGGAATGGTTGGCCTGGGTTGGCTTGGGACGAGCTGGGACCTGGGTCTGCTTGCCAGTTCGGTCTGAATCATCGTAGGCCTTGGGTTAAGGAAGGTTCGTGTGGGTTCACGGCCTTGACTAATAATATTGTGTAGCTTTAGGATCGTGTTTGTGAAATGGCTTCGAGCAACTAAGTGTCTTTTAAATGTTGTTTACTGCAAAACTTAACCCCTATATTATTACCCCTTGTACTCCCTTGCATTTATCCTACACTTGTGGGTGTGTCGTGTTGAGTACTGTGGTTGTACTTAATCTTACTCAATTTTCCCCAAACTAGAGCTTTTTGCATGAGTTGACTAACAACAAGAAATTGTTGGCCTTCTAGTCTTTCTTTAATAGGATCAATTAAACCATTAAAAGCAAGATCAGCCAAATCTCTATCAGTTATATTCAAGCTATAACATCGGTTTCTAACATCCCAAAATCTCTTGATATAATCAATGACATATTCATTGTACTTTTACCTAACCGATGTTAAATCAGACAACCTAAGCTCAGTTTCACTAGTGTAAAAATAATCATGAAATTTTTGTTCTAATTGAGCCTATGTATGAGTAGAATTTACCGGTAAAAGAAGTAAACCATGTAAAAGCAGTACCGGACAAAGATAAATAAAACAAGCGCAATTTACATGTATCCACATTACTAGCCTCACCACATTGCGCTAAAAATTAACCTACATGCTCCCATGTGGTCCTACTATCCTCATCACTAAACTTGGTAAATTCAGGAATTCTATAATCACGAGGATATGGGATATTGTCATAATAATATCCAATCCTCCATAGTTTCAGGCCTAAAATTTGGTGGTGGATTTGGTGGCCTAAAAGGTGCTTGTTGTGGCGCAATATTGTTATATTGGCCATACCCGGTGTCGTGAGAATATCCTCTATTAGGATCATTGTAAGCATTAGGGATATGTAGAGTAGCATGACTAACAGTATTAACAGGTAATGAATAATAATTAAAATCAGTATTGCTAGCCATGGTTTGAAAACCTGGAGAAATTTCTAGGGTACCGGTTTGATTGGCCAAGCACCCGGTCTGACCGGCCTATGGTGTGGTCTGACCGGTGGTCAGTGGTGCGGTCAGACCGGCCACAGAAGGCCCGATCTGGCCAAAATAGGGCACAGTCTGACTGTCTACGGTGGGCACGGTGTGACTGGCATATGGTACGGTTAGACCGGTGTCACGACCAGTCATACCGTTAGTTAGGTTTTGCTTATAGCCGATTCCTGTGTAATCGGTCGTATAAACACCCATTGACCCTCCATAGCATTATAAGCATATTGTATAGGAGCAAAACTAGAAGTAGCATATGCATCTACACAACGATCATTGGTATTTTGAATAGCAAAGGACGGGTCGGGCGAATCGGAGGTTACCTTTGGTGGAACTACAACTTGAGGTAGCGGGACGTTTCCTTTCACGACGCCTTGATTGGTCCTAATGTATTGTGTAGTAATATTGTTGAACCCGTTCCTGCTCGTCATAGTTGTTGAAGAAATTTCTTGATTAATTTCGGCCATACAGTTCATAGCCGAAATTTTTGACCGAATAAATTAATATATGGTCTTGATTTTTCTTGATATGGTACTGTACTTAGCAAAAATTCCAAAAGCCAAAAGATCAGTAGCCTTGATCGGCTACTCTCCTGTGTGCAGTAATAAATCGGCTTTGATAGCCTGATTTTTTTTTTTCTTTTTGCTCGGTGACAGTTGCCTAATGCATGCACTAATAGAAACCGATTCGGTTTCTGCCTACTCTGATTAAATAGGCTTTGTACAGCCTGACTTTTTTTAACACGTGCAAACCGAATTGGATTAAGTTTCTGATCTCCTGACCGTGTACAGAAGAGAAGCTGCCGGCCCTGCTACTGCTCCACTCCTGCGGTCTGACCGGACTGACTGTCGGTTAGACCGGCACAATAAGCGACTAGATCGGCAGCACAAGAACAATATCGCCGATCTGATCAATCAATCAACAGAATGATCAACAGATATGTGCAGTGGCGGTAGATAGATTGATTGATTTGACGAAACAATAATTACTAGGTTAAATGAAATTCGGCCGTGATATAGCCGATTAGATCGTTCCCCAGTGAAGTCGCCAAAAATCGTGTTGGTAACTTTTTGTGACAAGTTGACAAACACGATCGTAGCACCTAAACGCTTTGCGGTGATCCTAGAGTCACCAACCACCTCAATCTAGCAAAAGCTAAACTAAGATGGGTTTTGATAACTAAACCGGCTAGCGGAGCCGATTCTAGATAACTACCCGTCTCATGGGCAAAACGGGAGGTTTTCAGGACAAACCTACAAAGAGGTGTCGCACTCTCACAGCGGCGGCGGACGATTTATAGCGCAAATCGAAAAAGATGAACTAAACTAGGGTAAAATAGAAAACATAGTAAAAGAACGATTCAAGTAAATTGTATTCGGGGGATTACAAATCAACCGGCCTTGTCCCTTAAATAGTGGTTGGTCCTGCCCTGTACAGGTCCTTCTTCACATCCAACTCGGGATAGAAATCAAAGAAAACATGAAACATAGCCTTCCCGAGCGAGGAAACCCGAGATCCGACGAAAATAGACTCGGACTCGGACCCTGACGGTCTGACCACCCACATACCTACGGTCTGACCGGCTCTACAAGCTGGTCAGACCGTCCACATACCTGTGGTCTGAACGGCCCTGTGAAGGAAACCCGGCACTTTCCAAACTTTAGCAATTTTCCCCTATTTCGTCCATAGGTGGCAAATTTCGGTGTAAACAGTAATGATCTACACTGTTTAAATTCATGAACACGGGAAAGAAAACACTTACAATATTGTGGCGCAGCAGCAGCAGGAACGACGGTTCCGAGGCTGCTAGCGACAAGAAGCAGGATCATCAGCACCAGGGATGACCGAGAGTAACTGTAACGCCCTGAAAATTACCCTAATTTTAGATCGTGCTTTAATACATGTCTAGAAATTTTAAAAGCCTAAGAGAGCCTCCAACAATTAAAACTTACCAAGATTTATGTCAAATTGGCATGTGACTATTTTTAAGTAAATTTCCCATGCTTAAAAATGTTTGACTAACTTTTACTTGAATTTTCAGAGCATCCTAAATAATTTGAAGGCAACAAAAACAATTAAAGGAATTTTATAAAAGAAAAAGATAAAAAAAGCCCCTACTCCTCTTAGGCCGCTTTCAGCTCATTCCTCCCCTCCCTCTCCTCTCGGTCTAGCCTGGCCACCCGCTCTCCCTTCCCTGTAACATCCCTGTGGGCCGCCCACCCCTCGCTCGCACCGGCCCACCTTCTCCCCCTCCCGTGGACCAAAGTCCGTTTCACCTCCCCCGTGCGCCCCAGCCAGCTCCCTCCCGATTATAGCTGGGCCCCTCCCATCATCCCTATCCTCTAGCCCTCTCTCTCTCCGGCCGAATCCCTAGCAATGACCACCTCAGACTCACTTCCCCCACTCGCTGTTCCTCCAAATTAATTGGGGGAAAATTATCCCCACCTCATCCTCTATAATTCCCCCATAATTAATTTCCCACTCCATCCCTATCATGTCCAGAAATTCTCGAATAGAATTCCAAGCAGAATGTGCATTAAAACCCCTGTCTAGGACTGGCCAGGGTACACAAACGACAATGTTGACATATAGATCCACGTCTTATAAACATAATAAAAGTATTACATAAATGCAGTGGAAAATAAGAGGATAACTGAAGCTAGGCCTTGACTTGGATAGCAGCGGGCGACACCATTCCATAGGCATCCTCGACGGCACGGACGAAGCCTACTCCTCTAAGAAGCCACCATCTGATGCATACTCGAACTCTGGGGTTGGGAGATTGAGCAAGACTGAGTACTACCCACTGTACTCAGCAAGTCATACCGGAACGGAGGGTATGATGCAGGATATAACCAGAGAAGGCTAAAGGGGGGTTCATTTGCATAAAGCTAGTATTTATAAACAGTAGTTGAAAGCAGTAAAAGAATTGTAATAATTAACCATCATTTAACCCAATCACCGCTCAACGCTACACCATGTTGAGACAAGCCTAAACCACCACCTGAACTAACCAGTTCGATTAAGCCAAGCTAGGGGTGAGACCAATCACGACGAATCTGGTTGACTGCCCATAACCGCGGGCATGGCTATTCGAATAGTTTTACTCTGATCAGAGGTGTACAACTGTACCCATAAGACACAGCCCCACGGCACGTTCCCGAGCACCGACATGCCACCACGACATACCGGAAAGAGGCCGTGACAAGACCAAATAACCATCATTTAAACCAATCACTGCTCAACGCTACACCATGTTGATACAGGCCTAAACCACCACCTGAACTAAGGCCTAAACCACCACCTGAACTAACTAGTTCCATTAAGCTAAGCTAGGGGTGAGACTAATCACAGTGAATCTGGTTGACCGCCCCTAACTGCGGGCATGGCTATTCGAATAGTTTTACTCTGATCAGAGGTGTACAACTGTACCCACAAGACAGCCCCACGACAAGTTCCCGTGCGCCGACATGCCACCACAACATACCGGAAAGAGGCCGTGACAGGACCCTTCGCATAATCCCCTCTAACCAAACACACCACACCTCAGGTTTCACCTCCACTCCTCAACAGGCAGCGGGCAGTCCCCTCTCGTGCCTAGGTGAATCCGAAAGCCGCATAGGCCATCGCAGGGCCCATCCGAACTCCATCACGCTCACCCTTTCTTGGATGCGTTAGCTAGAGGAAAGCTACACTACAAGCCAAGCTATTGCCCACACGGGCTTGTGGAAAGTACGATAAGTTCTTCCAGGACATCTCGTGAACCGGTCGTTAATCGCCATGGGCATGACCAGCAAAACCATGCTTCCACAACCCACCATTTAGTGTATTTTAATTAACCAACACCATTGCGGTGGCACTAATCATTAATGTGATTCCCCCTTTGTGTACT
This sequence comes from Oryza longistaminata, assembly GCA_009805545.1. NCBI lineage: Eukaryota > Viridiplantae > Streptophyta > Magnoliopsida > Poales > Poaceae > Oryza > Oryza longistaminata. The sequence goes on along the minus strand of CM020188.1, from coordinate 6,849,541 downwards.
AGTTGAACTAAGCATAACTAAGCAATTCCTACTCCAATATCTAGTCATGTTACAACCCAAGCTAGCAAAGGAATAAGATAAACAAATACTATGGCTGAGAACAACAGGTAAACATCCCATATAGTAACATTATAAAACAATGCATAATTTAAAGGAAACAATAAAGCATTTGCAATATGGGATCAATATGTTCAAGTGACAAGCATGACTTGTGTTGCTCTGCGGCTGGAGGGTCCTCGGCAACTATTTCGAAGTACACCGGAGCGCCGGGGAGAGCCGGAATGTATGCGACATACAAAGCAAACAATGCAAACAGGCTACAAGACTACTGAAATAGAGAACAAAACTATTTTTAATGGATTCATTGCATTTTTCTTGATTTACTGAGACTTGAATGGGCTTAAACGGAGCACAGATGAATTTTCTATGAATTTTAGAAGATTCACTGTGTTTTTACTATAACAAAAAGTCCTTAATTGATTTATTGCGCAATTAATTGCCCCGGTGACGTCAGCCCTAGGGGGGGCGGCGCCGACATGCGGGCCCTACATGTCAATGGCTCAAGGGCGCCGGTCCACGGTGGACCGAGTCCATGGGACCAGGGAAGGGGAGCACCACATGATGTACACGTGGCGCCGACGTGCGGCCACTTAGACGGCCACACGGGCGGCAGGATGAGCGGCCCCGATCTACCCGAGGGTAGATCGGATGGCGGCGGTGGCTCACGCCGCCGTGCGCACACGGGCTCGGCTCAAGCCGGCCCAGCGGCCATGGTGATGAGGCCCGTATCCGGCGGAGACGTGGGGGAGGAGGAGAGAGAGGCGGGATTCGATTTTTGAATCCCAGCCATCTCGGGAGCGGGCGCGGGCGGGGGATTGAGGTGACGGGCTGCGGAGCATGTGTTAGAAGGCCAACCTGTCAGTGACCCGAGGGGAGGAGGGGCGCAGGTGGCCAGCCTGCTGGGCCTCGGCCTCGGGCCGGCCTAACTGGTTGGCCGCCGGCCCAATCCCTGCCCCTCCCCGCGCGCCAGCTTGGCTAGCCAGAGCCGAGGCCCAGCAAGCGGCCGCCCGCGTTCTCTCCTCCCTCTCGGGACACCGACAGGTGCGCCCCACCTGTCAGGCCCACCTCTCTCCTTCGGCCCGGCACCGCCCCGCGCCGCAACCGCCGCACCCGCCTCTCCGCGCACGTCGCCCGCTTCCCGCGCCCTCTCCTACACGTCCGCAACCGCCTGCCCCACTTCCCCTGCGCGCCCGCGCCGAGAAACGCCCGAGATTCGAATTTCGAATCCCGCCGGCCTCTCTTCCTTCCCACCTCCCCACTCTCGCCGGCCGTTCCTCGCTTCTCTTGGTCACGTCCGCCCTCCCTGGCCCTATAAATATCATCCCCGGCCCCTCCTCTCTCTTTTTCGCTCTCTCGCCGACCGCTCTCGTGCTCTCCTCCGCTCTAGCATTGTCGCCCCCTTTCCGCCGCTGCCGCTAGCCGCCGCTTGCCGCCGTGCCGAGCCACGTTGTCAACGCCGCCCGCGCCGCCACATCCCGAGCGCCACCCCGTTCGCCGTTCACCCGGCCGGTTCCGCCGCCGGAGCCCGCCTTCCCCCTCGCGCCGGTGATCTTTGCCATGGCCGCCGCCTTCGGCCGGCGTCTCCGCCCTTCGTGATTCATCTCTCCTCTCTAATCTCTCTCGTTGTGTTCCTAGGGCAACCCTGGAGCTTGTTCCGCCCGTCGCCGTTGCCATCCCACCACCGCCATCGTCGATCGTTCGGTGAGCCCTCCCCTCTCTCTCTTTCTCCCTCTCGGTGCCGCCTAGCCGCCTAGCCGCCACTAGCGCCGCCCGCGCCGCCACATCGCCGTCGCTCTCCGCCGCTGGCCGTTCGCCGCCGGTTGCCGTGCCGCCGCGTTGCCATGGCCGGCGGGCCGACTTGAGCCGAGCCCGTGCGCGCCCGGCCGTGCGCCACCTCCACCGTCCAATCTACCGCTCGGTAGATCGGGGCCATGCATCCGCCGCCAACATGGCTGCCCACGTGTGTGCCACGTCAGCGCCATGTGGCGCTCCCCTCCCCGGTCCCGTGGACTTGGTCCACCGTGGACCGGCGCCCGTGAGGCAACTCCATGTGGGCCGCGCCGCCCTCCTCTCTCTCCGATGGCGTCACCAGGGCAATTAATTGCGCAATAATCCATTTAAGGCTTTTCTGTTATTGTAACAAACTCAGTGGTCTTCTAAAATTCATAGAAAATTCGTCCGTGCTCCGTTTAAGCCCATTCAAGTCTCAGTAAATCAAGAAAAATGTAAAGAATCCATTAAAAATGGTTTTGTTCTTTGTTTCAGTAGTCTTATAGCCTATTTGCATTGTTTGCCTTGTACGTCACTTAGATTTTGGCTCTCCCGGCGCTCCGGTGTACTTCGAAATAGTCGTCGAGGTCCCTCCAGCCGCAGAGCAAGGCAAGTCATGCTTGTCACTGAACATATTGATCCCATATTGCAAATGCTCTATTGTTTCCTTTAAATTATGGATTGTTTTATAATTTACTATATGGGATATTTACCTACTGTTGTCAGCCATGGTATTTGTTTATCTTATCCTTTGCTAGCTTGGGTTGTAACATGACTAGATGTTGGATAGAATTGCTAATTAGCCAAGCTTAGTTCAACTAGTACACAAAGGGGAAATCACATTAATGCATAGACTTTGATTCCTGGTATAATTTTGGATTAGTGCCACCTTATTGGTGTTGGTTAATTAAAATACACTAAATGGTGGGCTGTGGTGCATGTGTGCTGGTCGTGCCCATGGCAGTTAAGGACCGGTTCGCGGGATGCCCTGGAAGAACTTATCGTACTTACCACAAGTCAGCGTGGGCAACGGCTTGGCTTGTAGTGTAGCTTTCCTCTAGCAGACACATCCAGGCAAGGGTGAGCGTGATGGAGTTCGGATGGGCCCTGCGACGGCCATGCGGCTTTTGGATTCACCTAGGCATGAGACGGACTGCCCGTTGCATGTTGAGGAGTGGGGGTGAAACCTGAGGTGTGGTGTTCTTTGGTTAGGGGTTATGCGAAGGGTCCTATCACGGCTTCTTTCCGGTATGTCATGGTGGCATGTCGGCACACGGGAATGTATCGTGGGGCTTTGTCTTGTGGGTACAGTTGTACACCTCTGATCGGAGTGAAACTATTCGAATAGCCATACCCGTGGTTATGAGCGGTCAATCAGATTTACCGTGATTAGTCTCATCCCTAGTTTATCTTAATGGAACTGATTAGTTCAGGTGGTGTGTGGCCTGTCTCAATGTGGTGTAGCGTTGAGCAGTGATTTGGGTTAAATGATGGTTAATTATTACAACCGTTTTACTGCTTTCAACTACTGTTTGCAAATGCTAATTTTATGCAAATGAACCCCTCTAGCTCCCTTCGGTTATATCCTGCATCATACCCTCCTTTCCGGTATGACTTGCTGAGTACAGTGCGTAGTACTCAGTCCTGCTCTATCTCCCAACCCCAGAGTTCATGTATGCGTAAGATGGTGGCTTCTCAGAGGAGTAGGCTTCGTCCGTGCCGTCGAGGATGTCTGTGGAAGGGTGTCTCCCGCTGCTATCCAAGTCAAGGCTAGCTTCAGTTATTCTTCTAATTTCCGCTGCATTTATGTAAGACTTTAATTATGTTTGTAAGACGTGGATCTGTATGCCAATTTTATCGTTTGTGTACCTTGGCCGGTCCTGGACAGGGGTTTTAATGCAAATTCTGCTTGGAATTCTATTTCGGAATTTCTGGGCGTGACATAACAGTACTCGAGGTACTTTTTGTTGTACCAGAGCAAATCTCTTAGTTGAAATATTTGAGCATGTGTTTGAAATGCAGAGTTTAACATCTATGTCGACAAGATATGCAGGAGTAAAACATAGTCTTAAAAAAACAGACAGTGAAACAGCTGTCCTTGTGCCCGCACGGAACACTGGCTGCATGCTCAGGTGAAAGCGAGGTAAATGAGGAGCCAAGGAGTCAAAGAGTTGATGCGGCAATTACCACTACAATTAGTTGTTTCATTACATTCTGCCAGTGGATCATTAGTTCTACAGTACACTGGCTGCTATATTGTGTTTACATGTTCTTATATTCTTATTCCTCAGAATAAATGCCTCTAAAGTGGTGAATAACACTCAATACACAAAAACCTAAAAATGATGCAAGGAAGTCAATCAAGATACATATGATCTACTGATCATCAGCAAATTCTGTGCTTAACACGACCTTATTCTCGAGGCTGTAAACTCCGCTGGTCTTGCTCTCATCGTACCAAATGGATACTGTGTCCCATATCCAGAAAGCCTCAACCCCTCAAGCACCAGTGGCGGTTGCGGTATCGCAGCACTCATCTGCTAGCGCAAGCCGCCGGAGCTCCTCCGCCACTAGAGCCATTACCGGTCTCGTTGTACCTGGAACAACCAAGCACTGACTTGCCAGCACTGCAACTTGATAGATTACTCTCATGCTAGCTTCGGTCGACTATGTCACTGTCAAGGAGCTCACAAAGTGTGCCATTTACCATAGCCTCCTGGAACATCGAGGTCAAGCTTTTCCTTTCTTTTGACAGTGGTTTCTTACCAGTTAGAAGCTCAAGAAGAATAACGCCAAAACTATATACATCATTCTTGGCTGTGAGTTGATACTCGAGTAGATAGTCCGGTCAATATACCCTTGGTGTGCCTTTGGGCACAGCCTGAGTATTCTCATCAATTGTTGAGCAGCCAAAATCAGACACCTTTGCGACCAATCCCTCAGCGAGTAGGATGTTGGCCGGCTTCACATCACCATGTAGTATAGGGTGCGACAGTGAGTGCAGATGCGCAAGTGCCCCGGCAGATTCCGCTGCAATCCTAAGCGGGTTCCTAGTGTGACATGGAACCTCCTGCTCCTTTGGAGATCCAACAACTCTTGTAGTGTTTTGTTTGCACAAACTCGTACACAAGCATGGGTGCCTAAACTGGAGGCAACAACCGAGCAACTTGACAATGTTGGGATGGTTGACACGGCAAAGTATGACCAGTTCCTGCACAAATTCCATCTTCCTACTCTCGTCAATCTCCTTGCACATTTTAATTGCGACGACAAATCCACCTAGCACTGCCCTGTAAACAGTTCCCTGCCCTCCTTCCCAATGATGTGCGCCTTGTTGAAGTTATTTGTGGCAGTCTCAATCTCTTGTCTATCGTAGGAGTGAACCCGGCATTGCCCTCTACTTTCATCATTCAAGCAGTAGTTGTCCTCCGTGCTGTTGAAAAAACTCATCATTTTGTCTTAATAAAGCTTGTCTTTCATGCTCCTTTTGTGTCGAATCACCTCCCATCCGAGGAAACCGAAGAGGATAGATAATATGAAGGCAACAGCACCTTGAGAGATAATGTTTTTTCATTAGTGAAAAGGCTTATCAAAGTACTATGTTAACATCTATATGTCTAGGACCTGATCAAGCACATCATAAGATGAGGCAACACGTGTTGGAATAAGTACGTACCAATTGCAACCTGTTCCTTTGGCGTTAAGAAGTTTTTTTTGGCACCCTCCTAGAATAGAGGCATTTCCTCGGTACCAGCATGACAGAAACAATCAAATCCTCCATCTTTATTGCGGCATTCTCCATAGCACGAGTAACTCTCAGGATGTTCACATTCATTAAATCTGCAATCAAATATATATAAATCTTTATAGAAAAACATATAACATGATGAGATATGTACAAATCAAAACAACAAAGCTAAAAGGAAAAAAAAGTGTTTTCTAAAAGGTGTGCTAACTATAGGAAATTATGCTTGGCAACTATGCATCCCGCGATGACTTGACTATCGGTGTGCTCATTTTAGTTTTGTATGGTATTAACAGCACCGTACTTAGAAAAGAACAAGAAGAAGAAGCAGCAGGGCGCACCACACACGGTTGAGACTTGAGAGGCTAAAGACTAAAGTACATAAAAAACACATTGGATCCGAGGAGGAACGTGGAAGGGTAAATAAGCTATTACGGTTCTATTTTTTGTAAGGCCTACGTCTCTGTAATGTCTAGAATCTAGATACGTACGTAGCACAAGGCATTAATTTAGTTTAGAACGGAGGATGTATATCGGAAGCGGGTTCATTAATTGTACACATGCGTATATTTTTGAAGCTGGAATAGAGAAAAAGAATGTTAAGAGAGCCGTTTATATACTCTACTGCAATACATGCTAATGCAATATTATACTTATTGTCAATAAATACCAAGTGAAATATAGTATAATTGTTTAAAACTTCTAGCTTTGATGGAATATAACTATAGGCATATTTTACCTCGACAGCCATTGGAGCCTTGAAGGGAAGGATTGCCTGGTATCCTTTAGAGCAGTTGCACATGTATGCTGATAATTCCGCTCCACTGGAGTAATTGAGACATACACTGTGGTCGCTTTTGCACGCGTACGACGTGTGATTTTTCTGCGCTTCCACGCAGTCTTGGGCGGACCAGATAGCCCAGTCAAGCATACCGGTGCTGGCCGCCATAGTGGTGTTGAACTCCAGCGGAGAAGCCAAGTAGCGGGTCGAGAAAGTGAAGTTGAGTAGTCCATGAGCACGGCGTAGCTGCACGGGTGTGGTTGTAGATCTTCGACGTGTTCAAGCTCTCCTCAAATGACACCTCGTAGTAATCCAGCCCCGTGGGGATGTCGTCTGGCAACAGCCTATCCCAGAGCAGGTGCCGTTGGTGGCGCTCACCACTGTGGCACCAGGGCAGGAGGACGCGCAGCCGCGCGTGTAGTTGCTCATCGGGTCAGAGATGTAGGCCAGCGACCGGCACCCGACGGTGAACTTGTTGGAGTCGGAGAGCATGAACGGCGTGTCAGACAGGTTGAACGACCACATAGTGGAGTCCATCTTCCTAGAGGTGGTGTTGTAACATGAAGAAGATATGCCAGTCATCACCCTCATCTGACCAAGCTGGAGGAGATGCTGAGGACCTCCACATCTAGGTAAACGGTCTGTTGTTGTTGCAGTCGATCTTGTAGCCAGGAAACAAGGCACAGTCGTCGCCTGATCCGATGCCAAAAGGGTAAGGGATGTCTACGCCGCGCAGCTGTGCTGGCACTGCGCCTCTGCGCCGCCGGCGAGCAGCGCCGCCGCAGCAAACGCTATGGTGAGCCGTAATATTGTTAGCTCACCATTCGAAGCCATGGATGTATCAACTTATTTGTCGATCTGTTTCTTCTGATCGTGTAGTTTGTTCACTGGCCTTAGTTCGACGAACGCGTGATATATAAAGAAGGGGGGAACCAGCATTGATGATGAATGGATCCTTGCTTGGGCACTAACCCCAGAATTTTAAAAGAAACGAAAAAGATCCAATGTTAACGACGACTTGACCAACTCAACAAAGTTCGCATTACTATGTTCCCTACTGCAGTCATTGCCGGATGAAAATAAAAATCCGTCGTAAAATATATTCTCCTTATTTCATATTATAAGTCACTTTGCTTTTTATGTCAAACTTTTTGAAAATTTAACCAAGTTTATAGAAAAATATATGAATATTTATAACACCAAATAGTTTTATTAAATCTAAACATTGAATAACAAGTCTCCGCATGCTGTACCGTTTTTGCTAGTACAGTACCCCTGCAAGATCATAATAAAAGTATTATTTTTAGAGTAAATTTTAATGTGGTCCTTGCCCTATAGCTAGCTTGCTTTATGGCACATGTTCCAAATTGGTTAATTATCTGGTTTATGAAGGAGAGTTGAAGAAAACTAATTTTAGGTAGAGCTGCTAACATTTTACAACGAGGATATTGTTCCTTGAACTAAAAACCCACCAGCACATACTCCTTGTATAATAAGTTATCCATCAATTTACAGCAGGTAACATAAACGCGCCTTTAACTGGCTAAGGCCTGTTTATATTCCTGCCAAAAATTTTACACCCTGTCATATCGAACGTTTGAACACCTACATGAAGTATTAAATATAGGCTAAAAAATAACTAATTACACAAATTGCACTAATTTGCGAGTAAACCTTTTAAGCCTAATTGCTCCATTGCTCCATGATTTGATAATGTGGTGTTACAGTAAACATTTGCTAATGACGATTAATTAAACTTAATAAATTCATCTCGCAGTTTACTGACGGATTCTATAATTAGTTTTTTTATTAGTGCCCGAACACCCTATGCGACACTCTATATAATATCCGATGTGACACGCCTAAACTTTACACCCCTGAATCTAAACAACCCGTAAAGCTAATATACATCGATCACACAATAATTAATCATCGATGCAAGAATACACTAGCTGTTCGGCACACTGACCATTTTCAACAAGATGGTCCAAAGACTTTCGCGATCAAAGTCACCGTTGCATCTCATCTTCCTCACTATTAAAGCCGTGATTTCTCCACGAGGCTGGAAAGTGAATATTCTTTTGATGTCACTGCACATGGCGTATAATCCGCTTTGCTGAACGGCCCATATCAGATCAGATTCCATGTCCACGTCGCTTGCCTAGCTACCACACAAATAGTGACCTTTGTAATGCCAAATCTTCTATCTATCTATCTATATTATTATATACTAAAAGTCCATTAATCTTCCTACAAACGCTCTCAAACCGCCACGTCGTGTTCCTACAAACGCTCATACGCCGCCACGTGGCACTGCGATAAATTATAGAAATTATAAGAAAAAAGAAAACATCTAGCCATTGATTTTCATTTAATCTGGGGGTCCCAGTATTTTTAACCATTAGATCAATCTAAAAAAAGCCCACATGTATTTCCAATCATTCCAATCATTGGTACGTGCGTATCTAAGTATGTAGGAATTTCTAAATCTAAAACAAAAGTACGTACTACGTACACATGCTGGGCCCCACGCCTTTCTATTTTTCTTTTTCTTTTGTTCTCGCTTAGATAAAAACCAAGCTTATAATTTAAGCCTATATAAACTATGATTTAATTTGTAAAAAAAAAACATGTTATTTTGATTTCTAACTAGGCACATGTCATCAAAACATCCATGAAAAATATAAATTATATCTCTGCTATTATAAAAATTGAAGATATCTTTGCCGGTACTTTGGTACGTCATTCGTGTATGAGTCGATTTTTTAACTCCGTTCGCTTATGCAAATAAATATATGTATTTGAGTAAGTTTTTAAGTTTGTCCGCTTTTGCAAATACATGAGAATTTGTATAAGAAATATCTTTTAAAAAAACTCACATGTTAATTTGGAGACGATCGGAATACCAATAAGTGGTTAAATTAGACTTGGGTTTCAAAAAATAAAAAAAAACCCTGTTTGTGCATAGCATTCTCAAACTTACTCACTCCAACTGAAAAAATGTACTAAAAAAACCCTATTAGTGAGTAGTTAAATTAGATATGCCAAAATGACATTACTAAATTTTCACAAACATACTTTTCATGTATTATGTCTTCCTACTTATATATTATTAGAAAATAAAGATAAAATATATTCTTTTGACATTGACGTCGATGTTCTTTTATCTCCTACTTAGGCTTCGTTCGCTACTTAGGCTTTCCTTCAATCTAGCTCATTGGCTAAGCTTATCAAGGGCACGCAAAACGATATAGATCATTAGCACGAGATTAATTAAGTATAAATCATACACAATTAAAAATGGATTCATTTGAGGTTTTTCAATAACAATTTTATTATATATAA
>CM020188.1:6826765-6839815 GCA_009805545.1 Oryza longistaminata | reverse complement strand
AAGGAAAAAGGGAGGAAAAAGTGAAAAAGAAAAAGAAAATTGATTTCCAGGGCATTATTAAATGCTTGTGCTCCATTTTAATTGGTTAAAATTATTTCTAGAGCTCTGAAAAATCCACTAAAAATCATGTTAGCATATTTTGACATGTAGAACCCAAAAAAAATTCCAAATGCCATTTCCGATTATTAATTGCATTTATTAAATTAGGGTTTTTCTCTTGCCATTAGACAAATAATTTCTTGAGACCATTTATTAATTCGATTAGGCTTGGGAGAAGAACTTCAGAGTGTGACACGGTACCTTAATATACCAAATCGTTTCCAATCGTTGGATCTAACAATGCCCATCATGCCCAAGTAGATCCAACGGTCGGAAACGATTTGGTACCGTGAAGTACCGGTACCTCGAGGTACTTTTTGTTGGACCGGAGCTAACCTCTTCAACTAATGTTACACATTTGTTTATCTATGAGCAATTATATTCATATTAGTTTGCCTCTTTAGTTTCCTTGGATGGGAAGTGATATGCCACACAAAAGGAGCATAAAAAAGCAAGCACGGTTAGGATAGACTGATGAATTATTTCTACAGCACGGTGGCCAGCTACTTCTTGAAATGATGAAAGTAGAGGGTAATGTTGGATTCACCCTCTATGAGAGAGGGGATATTAAGACTGCAACAAGTAACTTCAAGAAGGCACACATCATCGGGGAAGGTGGCCAGGGAACTTTTTATACGGCGGCCTTGAATGGAGTTGATGTTGCAAGAAAATTGTGCAAGGAGATCGACGAGAGCAGGAAGATGGAATTTGTGCCGGAGATGGTGTTAACAATTAAATTTGGTAAGCCCCAAGGTCATCATCGGCCTAAAATCATTATCGGCTTCAGAGTTCTGTAATCGGCCAATGGGAGTTATCAAGTCGCCAGCTGTTGGATTCTTGGAGGATTCGGTTAAGGAAATTAATCTATTCAAGGAATCTTATCCAGAAAAGACTGAGTTCAAGGAGGATACAACATGGCAAGTTATCTATTAATTAGGAAGAGTCTGAGTTGCTTTTTATCTTTTGGAAAGTGTGTCTAGTGTCTCATAAGGACTTTATGTTTTCCTTTTATCTTTAGGAAAGTTTTTTTCTTGTCCAAGAAGGACTCGTATCTACCCACGGGTATAAATATGTACACCCGGGATCATTGTAAACCATCTCAACGATCAATACAACTACTCTCGACGCATCGCTTTCGATCTCCAGCGAAGGGGTAAGTCCTACGTTCCGCCGGCCCTGGCAATTGTATTGGCTTCATAGGTGTCGTTCAAGGCTGCATCAGTACATTCGACCTCTTGGATTGCTCTGGTTCGGTTGATATATTTGCCTACCTATTTATCATATATCTTAACTAATCTTGTTTGGTAGCTCGATTTACTTGTATCGGCTGGGATTCGCTTTAGGGTTTATACCGGTATCGGCTAAATCGCTTTGCCAGATTATATTAGCTAAGGTATCCACCACCCTAAAAATTAGTCAAATGCTTGATTGTTTAGACTTTATGCTTCTTTGCGATGCATCAACCCTAGTCGTGCTTAGAATCATAAAAGCTAACCTGTCTTTGATTATAATAAGGGTTTCATCGGGGTTTCAGCCGACAAATTATATGGACGTTGCATCGGCTTACAAGGATTACACATACAAGTTGGATTTTGCCGATCGCGATAAAGGTTTCATTGTTTATCTAATCTCGTGGATTTTATGACATCGGACTTCCAACCGATGTATGCTTTAACCTTTGGATCAGTGCTTATTCTATCATATCTTTATTAGCTGATTGGCTTCTACTGGTTATATTATTGTTATATTATACTATCATCAGTCGATTGCCTTTATATTGTTATTTACATCAAGTGTCAGATTTTACATTGGATATATAGCCGATTGCTCAAAACTCTATCGCTATCGGCTGGCATTGGCATCAACTGGATATACTCCATCGGCTTGTCAGCCGATCGGTTCATTGATATGCTATTTGTATATCTTGTTAGTTGTAGGATCAAACTGACTGGAACGCCTGCACCTCATCAACCTTTGGACCTGCAGTGGAGCTAAGCAGATCTCCCATGCCATTGTGTTCGTCGACTTAGTTCACACCAACACAGACCTGGCACCATTGGCCAAGCGCAGATTTTTCGTCAACAGATGGTCATACTTTGCCATGTCAACCATCCCAATATTGTCAAGCTACTTGGATGTTGCCTCTAGTTTGAGGCACCCATGCTTGTGTACGACTTCCTGCAGAATAAAACACTACAAGAGTTACTAGATCTCCAGAAGAGCAAGAGGTTCCATGTAATTCTCGGAACCCGCATAAGGATCGCTGTAGAATTTGCCGAGGCACTTGTACATCTTCACTCGCTACCGCACGCTATAATCCATGGCGATGTGAAGCCAGCCAATATCCTACTTGCTGAGGGATTGGTCGCAAATGTGTCTGACTTTGGCTGCTTGACAATCGATGAGAATACTCAAGTTGTACCCAAAGGAACACTAGTGTATATTGATCCTGGCTACCTACTAGAGTACCAACTCACATCTAAGAATGATGTATACAGTTTCGGAGTTATTCTTCTTTAGCTTCTAACTGGTTAGAAGCCGCTGTCAAAAGATAGGAAGAGCCTTGCCTTGATGTTTCAGGAGGCAATGCCACCGGGCACACTCTTTGAGCTCCTTGATAAGGCAGTGTGGTGGGCCTCGTTCCAGCGACGGTGGTGGGGGAGAACGGACGAGGAGCGCAATGGCGGAGGTGGTTGTCAGGCGGCGGCAGATCTGGGGTTTCGGGGCTAGGGTTGGATTTTCTTTATTTTTTTATTTTTTATTTTCACAGATGGTGACTTAAGTGCCCGCACCCGCACGGAAAAATGACGATTTTTGTAGATACCTAGGTGCAGATGGGTCGGAGGCCCGCACGCGAAAATCTATTTTGACGGTCTGAAAAAATTGTTTATGTACTAGTGTTACTTGTGATGGGACATGCCCTTCCATGTCTGCTCATTTTTTGGCTAATTATTATTTTTAATGTCATTCGATGTACTTATTGACATTGATATTTTTTAAAAACAAAAATGTTATATAGTTGAAACAGAATTATTTACCTCCATGTTCATCCTTTTATATATCATGTGGAGCCAGACAAGTTGCCGCACCAGCCGTGGATGCAATCCGATCGAGGCTAGTCCAGTTTCGACGAGCCAATTAACATACTCCCTCCGTCCCAAAATAAGTGCAGTTTTGCACTATTCACGTTCAACGTTTGACCGTCCGTCTTACTTGAAAATTTTTTATGATTAGTATTTTTATTGCTATTAGATGATAAAATATGAATAGTACTTTATGTGTGACTAAATGTTTTTAATTTTTTCACAAATTTTTCAAATAAGACGGACGGTCAAACGTTGAACGTGAATAGTGCAAAACTGCACTTATTTTGGGATGGAGGTAGTACTCTTCTTGTTTAGGTGTGATTGGCTTTCTTCCCTTTCTGCTTAAAATAACCCGAGGTAGCTAGCTAGCTAGATGGGGTGGCCTTCACAGCTCGTTGTTCCACTTCCACCCACGTTGTGATTTGCTTTGCCGAGGAATAATTAATGGCATGGAGAGGTGCCTGCCGCGTCCTCTGTCCGCGTCTCAAGAAAAGCCTCTAGCGGGCGACGACTTGACTTGACGCGGGAATGACTGACCACGCGCGCCGGGCCAGTTTGACGCGCAATAGAGTCCGCCGACACTGCGACGCTGAAACCGCTAATTAGCAGTAGCTCGTATCGAGTCGTTTCATTTTTCTGACGAACCAACTTGGTATTTTAACTTGTTAGATATAACGAGCCAGCATTAACTAGCTCGTGAGCTGCTGGCCTTAACGAGGTAGACCAACCTTACCCTAGCAGGTCACAGGCCCACACAGTCACAGAGCACGTAGGGCTATAATTTTGGAAGGCCCAGCCTAATAGAGTATCAATCTGGTCAAAACCCTAGTCACCCCATCTGATCGTGTCTCTGTCTCCACTCTCTCCATCCGTCTGATGCCCTAGCGCAGCGTTGCAGCTGCATTGCAGAGTGTTATAAAAGTTAGTCGATATAGAGGAACAACGACTAAACTTCTCGATCGCTTCAGTCATTGATCACCAAAGACGCGCTAGATGCACGACACGGGAACACACGATATTTATTAACGAGGTTCAGCCAAAACCTACATCCCGGGGTTCTAATTATGAGCGCTCCTCCCTAACCAACATAGGACCTAGCCGTTACGAGTCTATGGCCTCGCCGCAATCCTCTTCCTGTGTGTCTACGCTATATTGTAGTCGCCATATGCGGTTATAACAGGCACGCTTCTCTATTTATGAGAGAGCCTAGGATAGAGTCTGACTTTTACTCTAGTTCTAACACCTATTACAACTCCAAGTCGTAAACTGTAACCGACTATGTAAATATATTCGACACAAACTCTAACACAGAGCGCCTGCCCGTCTCCACCGCTCCGCTACCACCCGCCTGTCCATCCTTTCTTATGCGCTACGCTGCCGCTGTTGGTGCAGCCTTTGCTGCTCGGCACAGCTGTAGTCATCCATCCCGCCAACTAATTCCACCAGCTCGGCTCCTTCTTGGTACAAAGGTTGTAATATGTAATGAAATGGAATTCATGCAGAGTGTGGTCGACTGGATTTGTATAAAGCACTCCTATTTTTTGCCGTGGTAAAAAGCAATGTAGCGGAGCTTGAGCCGATTTTTTTTTTGCAAGCTAGCTCGAGCTTTGCAATGAATCGAAACGAGCTAAGCCGAGCTGAGCTGGTTTGCTATCCACTCCTACGCGCAGCACAACTACGTGGCGCACAGAGAGGGGGCAGCGGGAGGGTGCGGGGACGGTGACACGTGGCGGTTTTTCTCGCTTTTGTTTGTTTTGTTCTGGTTTTTTCCTAGGTGATTTTTATTTTTTTTCCTCTTTTTTGTGTTTTCTAATATTTATGTATATAGCACATATACAAACTTTATCTATGTAGCGTTCTTTTGGTTTTTAATATGTACGTATATGTAATACATGTATACTCCCTCTGTTTTCAAAATGTTTGACACTGTTGACTTTTTAGCACATGTTTGACCATTCTTCTTATTAAAAAAATTTGTGAAATATGTAAAACTATATGTGTACACGAAAGTATATTTAACAATGAATCAAAAGATACGAAAAGAATAGATAATTACTTAAATTTTTTAAATAAGACAAATGGTCAAACACGTACTTAAAAAGTCAATGGCGTCGAACATTTTAAAACAGAGGGAGTATATTTTTTACGCATCGAAACTTTACCGTACACCGAGTTGAAGGCTTTTGAAGCCCAATCGTACATTCGTACCGCTCGAGCGGAGGACCGAGGACACGTGGCCGGTCCAGAGGCCCAGAGCACGGCGTCGCAGCCACACGCCGATTGTAGTGGCCTGGCCGACTGAGAAAAATTCCAACTTGGGCAGTACAAAATAGAGGAAAAAGTACACCGAAGGGCCCTCAACTTGTCATAGAGTTACAAAATCGTCCCCCAACCGTAAAACCAGGTATCCGACGTCTCTTAACTAATCAAAACCGGTCACAATAGATCCTTCGGTGGTTTTGATCTCGGTTTTGTCCTACGTGACGGCTGAATCAGCGTGGGATCTACGTGAACCCCATATGTCAGCATGGCCACGTCATCCTACTCTCTCTCTCTTTTCCCCTTCTTCTCTCCCTTCCTCATCTCTCTCCCTTCTCTCACTCAGTTGGCGGGAGGAGGAGGGCGTCGTTGCCGCCTATCTTTTCTCCGTCGCCCTTCTCCTTGCCGGCCGCCGCGCTCGCCACATTTCTCCTGTTCGTCGCGCGCCCTGCTAAGAGACGAGGAAGAGAGGGGAGACGGAGAAAGGAGAAGAGGAAGCTGTGTGGGGCTCGCCACCTTTCTCCCGGCCACTGACGCCCTCCTCCCGCCGGCTGAGTCAGAGAAGGGAGAGAGAGATGAGGAAGGGAGAGAAGAAGGGGAGGAGAGAGAGAGAGTAGGATGACGTGGCCACGCTGACATGTGGGGTCCACGTGGGTTCCACGCTGACTCAGCCGCCACATAGGACAAAACCGGGATCAAAACCATAGAATGACCTATTGTGACCGGTTTTGATTAGTTAAGGGACGCCGGATATCGGGTTTTATGGTTGGGAGACGATTTTCTAACTTGATGACAAGTTGAGGGACCTTCGGTGTACTTTTTCCCAAAATAGACATTCCTGTCCCAATTGAGTCCACTACGGGCTGGCCCAGTGGGCGGGAGGGCATGGAGTGGTCCGAGCAGTGGGATGGGATGGCCTCCGCTTGTTGGAATGCTTGCTTGCAACGTTCAGCAACACACTCTATAGCTCACTTGCCTGTCCTTTCTAGTGGAATAGTTATCATGATCGGATCGGATATCGACGGAAAATATATGGCAGAAACTACGTACGCAGTGGAAACCTGAAACTATCGTTGGGTAAAATGGACTCCTGAAATTTGTCTACGTCATAACGAGTAAAAAAATTTACTCGTAGATTTACTCATAAGTGGTGACATGGATGAATCTTAGACATCCATTTTTTTTATCCAACGATAGTTTCTAAGTTTCCACTATATATGTAGTATGCACTATATATTTTGCTTGATATCAAACTGGTCAAAGGCCTCAATTCATGAAAATATCGCTCTGCAGGTATTGCGATCGATCAAGCGACAAATTAGAAACCTGTTGGCGCTACAGTACTGGAGATCGAAGGATTATGATAAATTCAATTTCTTTTCTTAAGCAAAAGAAGAGAAGGAAGCGAATCCAGAACTCTGTCCCAAGTGATTTCCGTGAGCCATTCCACTCAATCACCCGTCCATCACACAGCTCAGCTCCCAACTCCCTGTCACAGCTCCACGACTAGTTCCGGCGACAGCCAGATGGCCGTGCCGATCGACCAGGCGTCTCGCCAGGCCACATGTCTTTTCCCGGTGTGTTTACCCCCATTTATTCAAAGTAGCAGTAGCAGTAAAAAAAATTGGGTTCCCATCTAAAGCACTGACGACAATTAAAAAAAGGGGTATTCAAGTTTTCACAAGGGAATGAAAATCTGCTTGTATTAATTATTGGCACAAAGTTTTTACATATGATAGAAAATTACCGTCAGAAATACGTACGAAATCATAAAAATGTTGCGTATACACCCTAATTTTCTAGGCAAGAAAAAGATGCATAATAGTCCATGTACCCCCTAAACTCTTGATATAAGTCTATCTAGCATCTTAAACATTGAAATGAGACATCTAACCTCCTAAACTTTGTAATACCGTTCAAATTACTCTCTAGCATTGTTTTGGATGGTAGTTTTGGGTATCTTGGAAACTAAATGAGTGGTTTTGAATATAGCATGTTTACACATCATCGTCAATAATAGGTCGCCAATATATATTCTATAATGATGTCACATTACTATTATATTAACATCTGTCTACATTAAGTGAGAACAAAACATAAGCGTTAAAAAGTCAAAACTAAAGATTTAGGTGGATATTTTAACGCATATGTCCAATTCATATATCACGTAATAAAACTCTCATCCAACGTATACGTAAATCAGTTAGAAAGCTATCTATAAAACCAGGTCAAGGTGCTAGATGGATTTTCAACCAAAATTTAGGGGGTTATTTGGACTTTCTCCTATGAAAATTGAGTACTAGTACGAAACTGTGAAGGCTCCTGCAGATACTAAAATCCACTGAAAGCTACGTTGAAGGCTTTATACCCCTGGCAGGACTTGAAAATTCAAGTCACGCATGCTAGTTTGTTTCACACATACACCATCATCGAGCCGTTTGGTCATTTCCACGCCAGTGCATATAAACGCTAGCTAGCAGTAGCTAATTGGTCAGGAAGACGCCGGATCATCCGACAATTGACGAGTTATTGAGCCATGCAGCTCCAGAAATTAGCAGCAATATTGTTACTGCTCGCCGCCGTTGGAGCGCTGCCGCCGCCTCCGGGCAGCAGCAACTGCTCGACGGCGTGCGGCGGCGTCGATATCCCCTACTCGTTCGGCATCGGCCCTGCAGGCTGCGCGTTGCCCGGCTTGGAGCTCACCTGCCGCGACACCAACAACGGCAAGAAGCCATTCTTGGGGCACGGACACTTCGAGCTGGCCGGCGTGTCCCTGCCCGATGGTCAGGTCCACGTGTGGAACAACATCTCCTCCTACTGCAATGACACCAACAACACCCAGACGAACGTGGATGTGGTGCGCTTCGCTGACCCGTACAGGATCTCTCAAGCCGGCAACGTCTTCACCGTCGTCGGGTGCAAGGCGGTGGCGATCATCGGAGTCGGGGACGACTTCGCGCGTTTCTTGAGCGGGTGCGCGGCGACCAACTGCGGGCGACACGGCGATCGCCTTGCCGACGGCGCCTGCTCCGGCGCAGGCTGCTGCCAGACAACGGTAACGAAGGGGTATAGCGCCTACGTGGTCGAGTTCACGGATTACTCGACAGTGTTCAACAGCTCGAAGGATATCTACAACGTCAGCCGCTGCAGCTACGCCGCGCTGATGGAGTCATCGAGCTTCGATTTTCAGACGAGCTACGCGACATCGTCGGAATTCTTCGACGCCAACGGCGGGAGAGTGCCCATGGTGGTCGAATGGGCCGTCCGGAACGCGACCAACTGCGTGGAGGCGCAGAAAAACCGAGATTCGTACGCCTGCGTCAGCATGAACAGTGTATGCGTCAACTCGTCCAGTGGACCAGGCTACATCTGCAACTGCGCCAAGGGATTCGATGGCAATCCTTACCTCCGGAACGGCTGCCAAGGTGAATATATGTTGTCCTCCAGATTTAGTCACATCTCTTGTGACGGGGTAATTCGCCATATTTCCTATAGTTTCATATATACTTATTGCACTTACCGTATGCTAGTTCTTTCTTCTACCATAAAGCCGTACGTATTGTATTTGATTATTATCACAAGGTTTATATAGAACGTGATGATGTCGGTAAGTCCGTGGTATAGTTTGTACACTGAGATCGACATGAAAATCCATGATATTTTGGAACAAATTTTGTTTATATTTTTTGGACAGATGGGTTATGTGGGAAGTGCTAACCAGGAACCATCATTCAAGTAGCGCCATTTTCACATTAGTGTAATTAAATATGTTCCTGCAAAGTGCTAATACATCGTTGAAAAGTTGTAACTACATGCCAGGATTATGAAGACATATTCTATTAGTAAATACATCTCCTTAAAGTTGTAAATGCATCCTCACGTAACTTTAATCGGCGAGGAAGCGATAGCAACCAAGAGCTTACTATATATCTATCTATCATTCTGTATTGTTTATTTAATATAGATTTGTGTCTTCTTTTCTTTGGAGTTCAATTCATATGCCAAAAAAACTGCCAAATTGCTAACTTTTTTCATTATAAATTTCTTCTATTCTTGCAATAATTTCCCTATATGTAATTATTATATGTAATTATTTGTGTAGATATTGATGAATGCAAAGAACCGAAGATATACCCTTGTTATGGAAACTGCAAAAATAAACCAGGGTATTTCGACTGTACATGCCCTAAGGGTACCCGAGGAAATGCTTCTGTTGAAGGAGCATGCCAAAAGATCATCTTAACATCCGGAACACGAATAGCAATTGGTACGCACCTATACCAACTCTATCCAATCACGTACATATACTTTAAATATAGATGAGGCTTCCAACATCTTGAATTTCATTGCAATATAACTAGTTTTGTTAGACTTCCGATGTGTTTCGTATGGAAATGTAAACAAAACTATTCATCTGCTTGATTTGGTCATGGCTTACATCAACGTAAAACAATACTGATGTTAACATACTTGCTTAGACCATAAATTAATTACAACTTCCAATTCGTCTCATGAGGAGTTGTTGCCGGTGCATTGGTTGCCCTCTTTGGTTTCCTTGGATGGGAGGTGATCAGGTACAAACAGAGAATAAAAAAACAAGCTCTATTAAGACAGGCTGATGAGTTTTTTCAACAACACGGAGGTCAACTCCTTCTAGAAATGATGAAGGTAGAGGGCAATGCGGGGTTCACCCTCTATGAGAGAGAACAAATCAAGACTGCAACAAATAACTTCAACAAGGCACACATTATCGGGGAAGGAGGACAGGGAACTGTTTACAGAGCAGTGATAGATGGTACTACCGTGGCGATAAAGAGGTGCAAGGAGATTGATGAGAGCAAGAAAATGGACTTTGTGCAGGAGTTGGTCATACTTTGCCGCGTCAACCATACCAACATCGTTAGGCTATTGGGTTGTTGTCTTCAATTTGAGGCACCTATGCTTGTCTATGAGTTTGTGCAAAACAAAACACTACAAGAATTGTTGGATCTCCAAAGGAGCAGGAGGTTTCATGTCACACTAGGAACACGCCTAAGGATCGCTGCAGAATCCGCAGATGCATTTGCACATCTTCACTCGCTGCCACGCCCAATACTCCACGGTGATGTGAAGCCAGCCAACATACTTCTCGCAGAGGGATTGGTTGCAAAGGTGTCCGACTTTGGTTGTTCAACAATCGATGAGAAAACCCAGGTTGTGCCAAAAGGTACACCAGGCTATATTGATCCCGACTATCTACTCGAGTACCAGCTCACAGCTAGCAATGATGTATATAGCTTTGGAGTCATTCTTCTAGAGCTTCTTACTAGTATGCGACCATTTTCAAAAGAAAGGAAGAGCTTGACCTCAATGTTTCAGGAGGCTATGGCGAATGACACACTTGTCGAGCTCCTTGATAGTGACATAGTTGATGAAGCTAGCATGAGAGTGATCCACCATGCTGCAGTTCTAGCTAGTCAATGCTTAGTTGTTCCAGGTACAACTAGGCCCACAATGATGCTAGTGGCTACAGAGCTTCGACAGCTAGCACAAGCAGATGAAGTGCAGCAGCGCCCACAACCGCCATTGGTGCTTGAGGACCTCAGCTTTGCGGGGATGGGGCGAACATCGATGTCTACATCATACAGTGGGGGCAATACAAGTGGGGTTTATAGCATTCAGAAGAAAGCCGTGTTGAGTATAGAGTTTGCGAGATGATTGATAGACACCATTTGTTATGTTGATTCCCTTTGTGTCATTTGTAGGTGTGTGCGATCCGATCTTTAAGAGTGGATGAGCGCTGGTTGTGTGTGAACATGCATATGCATTTGTGAGGAATAAGAGTAAAAAACTTGTAAACAGTGAAGGGTAATTGTATGGTAGAACTAATAATTAGCGAATCCCAAGAAAATAACTAGCGGTGGTAGTTGTATAGGTGAAACAATTAGGACAGTCCCAACCCATAATACTAGACATAGTTTCCATAAACTCCACATCATCAAGAAACTAGTACTAGATATTACTCTTCCAACGCAAACAATACTATTCCATACTTCAATTTAATGCTACTTATCTCACATGATGTCTTGGATATTGTGTAGAAACCATGTCGCATGCAAGGCATGGTTTCCTTCTTTTTCCTCATTTATTCAATTGCCACATCATTTTTAATCCTAAGTGGCATCATATTTAATGCTATGGACACCATCCTAGTCATTGGGTTAGGAATACCCTTATATATCATTTGGAACCATACAACTTCAACATTCTACGTAATTACTTTTAAAGAAAAATCTCTATTTGCTCTCCGAAGTGATTGATTCCCTCGTTTGGTCACGTCAAATTGGCTCTCCCTCCAATGCTCCTCATTCTCTGCTTTTATCCTTCATTTGACTTTTCTGTTAGTTTTCTCAACCCAGTGAAATGATAGTTCGTCCTTATCTTTTCTTGTGTGTGCTTAGCAATTTTCTTATTAACATAGTATATTAATAAACCTACATGTTATTTTAGCAATGAAGTGTTATTAATTGTTTAAATTTGGTAATTTACATGAAACTAATTGCCATGGTTGCTCGTTAGTTTGTAAATTGTGCCATACTTTTAATTTTGGAACTTCATATATTTAACAGTTGATTTATTTGTTTTTATTTTTCAGTCTTTTACTTCCAAACCGTAAGAATATAAGTATAAAAGTCTTGTCTAAAAGTCTTCCTTTTACTATGAAAATGTTATCAGTTGGTAAGTAGAGAATAATACACAAGAGGAAAATTACCATTTCACCCATCTACTGGAGGTATGTTAGGAAAGGACTAATGAAAAGAGCAAACAAATGATAAAATTCGATAATGAATGGTATAAGAGGGAGGGTTGACTTCACGAGGAAAAATGAAGGAATCGATTAATGGACAAATAAAGAATTTGTTCTAATTTTTATGCTAGAAAAGATGTTGTCGCTAATTAACACACTACACTTTGTTGATTTGAATCGGCTTTCTCACCTTTATGACTAACAAGCAGAGGTGGTTGGGTGATGCTCTCAATCTATAGCTCGTTGTTCCATCAAACGGTGAAAACGGTATATGAGAGTATCACCTCAGTCGGTCGGGCACTTTTTATATTTTAATTCTTTAGTGGTGATTGCAAATATTGCGTGGAAAGAAACTAGAAAAAATAAATTTTATATATTACTAGATTGAATTTCGTATGCTTTAGATCAGAAAGGGTCACTGTGTGCTAGATTGGTGTTGAATTCTTCTACCGTTTTCATCCCTTTCTTCCATCCACGTGGTTGGCTTTTGATGTACTCCTACTTGGCTTGGACAGACTTGGAGGTGCCGCCTCTGTTTGGATCTCGAGAAAAAAGTCCCTGGTGACGACTTGACTCGTGAAGGCTCTCAGGGTTGCCGCCGAAGCTGGAATAGTCGCTGCAGATCAAGTTGATGCAGACCGAGCGCATGGTGACTTGGTGAGACGACAGCGACGCGATCCGAAGACATCGACGCCCGTGGTAACTGCCTCGAAGAAGTGGCCTATCGCGCCCATTCGCAATTCGCACAGCGGCCCTGCGGCGGGCTATGTATATAGGGAAAAGTCCAATCTTACTCCACTCGAATATGATATTCATATT
>CM020188.1:6794505-6819084 GCA_009805545.1 Oryza longistaminata | reverse complement strand
GGTGAATCTGTGGAGGAGGGCCAAAGCGTGGTTAGTAGTGACGATAGTACCAACACTTCCTCAGCGGGCTTGAAGGTCATCTTAGGACGTTGAGGAGGAGCACTTAGGTCGTTGAAGGGACCGTACGGGTGATGAAGCAACAGAGGCGGTGTAGCGTGGCTGCTATGAATGTGGGGAAGAGCTGCTGGTGTGCAGATTAGCTAGGGTTATGTGTGGTTGGCTTGATTTCAAATCGAGGAAATGGAATGGGGGAGAGAGAACGGTAGTGGTGTAAGTGGGCCCTGAAAATTCCACAACCTGCCACTTTCCCCCCTTGCTATCTCTCATATATCCCGCATCACTATTTAGGTCACACCGAAATTTTGGTTAGCTGGACACATCCACATGATGAGGATGCTAGGTCCCGGTATTCCGATAGGTATTTGATAACTCTCGATTTGGTGGAAACTTGATACACACAATCCGGTTTCCGATCAACACGATCCGACTCTCGCAATCGCAGCACCACATCTCCTCTAGTTACCAACCGTACACTGCCCGGTTGACCTCGCCGAGAAGGCTATTTCCTGCATGCGAATCGAAGAACACAAGCAAGAAGAAGATAGATTGCAAAAAATATTTCATATGAATGATTAAGCACTTAAATTTGGAGTTCCACAAACCGATGTAGCGGCGAAACTGTTCTTGACAGATTAATCTAAATAAAACCCAACTCTAAACTATGACGGCTACTAAATAAAGAAGATTTGGGACATCCAAGGGTTACCCTAGGACCCAAATCAGATTTGGACTGGATGAGGTACGTGGCTTGTTTTGCAGATTCCCGACAGCTCGGTTGAAATCTTGACGTGGGACCAAAACTATCAAAAAGTAGACTATATAAGCTTTCCAATAAGTACTTATGGACCCTGAAATTCTTTCTAGATAGTGGCTAGGTCTGTTTGAAGTTGATGTTGTAAGGTGGCCCGAATCCGAATCCAAAACATGTAGAACTTTATCTCTTGTCTTCTATGGACCAAAAGTGACGTGGTGAGGTAGAAGTAGACTTGGAGAAGGTTTTGGTTTGGTCTGCAATCAACTTCTTTTATCATCCATGCATGCCTTACGCTCGGTTTCTTTTCTTCATCCAAGCAAGTACCTCTACAAACAAAAAGATACAAAACTCATGGTGTAGTAACGTTTGTTCAAATATACAATAAGTAAATCTAACATGGAATATATGCACTTTTGGTTGATCAATACATAAGTTAGTCATGGTCATATCCAAGCTAGTTGTATCCTCATCGCCACATATACTGACAAAAAAAAGAGATGCTACCATAAAATTTGTGGCAAATGGTATGCCATTGACTTTTGGTGACAAAGTTTATTAAAGAAATAAATGCTTACAAACAGACAGAGTGACAGGACATTTCCGGCAGATTGAGTGTTAGCAAAAACAAAATTGCTGACAGATAATTGCCTCCTTTTCTGGTGTTGCTGTGTAGTGCACAGCATGGAGGAGAGAGGGAGATGCTGAGAGATTGAGAGAGATGGAAATTGGATGCCCAGGGTGGGGATCTGTCTCCCATTTCCTTCAATGGGAGCTATTTTTACTCATGTTTAATGTAAATTACATTATCGCCCTTGGTTTTTTCAGCCCCTCGGGAGTTTTAGTCCTCTGCGTAGCGTATATGTAGGGAGTATCACAAAAAGTTTATTACATTTGTGAAGACAACATCCTAGAAATAGGGTTTATCCCTGAACATATCCCCTTCATTTACTAGTTTCGAGGTTCTGGAGGAGTGAGAAGATGCTCATTAACTCTATCTCCTTGCGTGTGACTGCGGTATTCAATCAAGGCCACACTTAATGGGACTCGTGTGAATGGCATGTCGATCTTCTCTACAAGCGTAGACCATGATGCTCGATAGGAGCGATGTCATCTGCTGGTGAAGGTTGCGGGGGCTCTATAGAGACATCGTCTTCCGAAGCTTGTGGTGGTGAGGGTCGAGAACGTCAGTTGATGCAAACCGCTCGATGGAACCAGTGTTGTCCAGATCCTATGAAAGCTTGGGTTGACCCCATCTAGTGCTAAAGGCTACGGTACTCAATGGAGGCAATTTCGTGCGAGGCCTAGGAAGGGTGGAGTCTACATCCTCTAGTGACGAAGCCCGTGGTGCTTGATGGAGGCTGCACCGTCCAGAACCCGTAACGGCAGAACCCAACACCTCTGGCGATGAAGGCCTTAGTGCTTAATGGAGCCAACGCATCCAAAACTTATCCAGGGTGGAGCAAAGACCATCCCCTATAGCTATGAGGACTAGGGTTCTCAACGGAGGCAGTGCTGCCCAAACACCATAAGGGTGGATTAGAGTATGCCATTGTTCCAGTGCCATCCAGTTGGCTCAATAGTTGCAGTGCCATCCAGTTGGCTCCACGATTGCATTGCTCAATGGAGCTAGTGCCATCCGGAGCCAGCGAAGAGTGGAGCTGAGTCCACTCCTTTGGCGACGAGCACCACAGTGCTACTCATCAGATGCAGTGCCTTTCGGAGCCTACATAGGACAAAGTACACCACATTGGGCGACGACAATCATGGTGCTCAATGGAGCCAATGCCATCTAGAGCCTAGGAAGCATGGAGCGGAGTCCACCCCCTTTAGTGACGAGTGGACGACGTTCAATGATGCAGTGTTGTCTAGAGTCTAACTGTGGCTCGAATCTACAATTGCTCAAATGATGGTTCGAAGGGCTCAGGAAGCCGGAGCCGCGCTCGGAAGCTCGGAGGGGCTTTGAAGGTCTTAGCCACTCAAGGCTTAGTGGGGCTCGGGAGATTGGAGCCACGTTTGGAAGCTCATTGGAGCCTCGAAAGCTCAGATCCACTCGGAGGCTCATGAGCATCTCGGACCTACACTCGGAAGTTCTCTGAGCCAACGGAGGGGTTTGGAAGCTCGGAGCCAACTAAGGGGCTTGGAGAAAGCTCGAAGCTCCACTCGGAATCCCGTAGTACATTATAAGTGCTCTCAATGTTTGCTGCAACAGTGGATGTTTGTCTATCACATGTTGCAGCACCATAGGATATATGCCAGTTTTGGTTTTACTACATACATTGTTGTAACATTTTGTACAAGAGTTAAGTGCAAGGGTGGACCATAAACTTGTTTGGTTGTGTCATTTAGGTCCCCGAACTCCCCAAACGCATTTGCAGGTTGCTGAATTTGTCTTGGGTACTATCACTAGTCCATACTAGCCTTGACCCGCTGCGGGCATTGACGTGGCATGCCATGGTGGATCCCATGGACTTGGTCCTAACATGTGGGTCTTGACCTCAACTTCTTGGTGGGAGTGCACTAACACCACGCCATTCTTATTTTTATGTTTAAAGAAAAGTTTAGTCGTATCACTTTTAAAAGTTAAACCATAATATTCAAAGTTTAAACACAACGACTGCTCATGTTCTACAATATCACTAATTTGTGACTGAAAGGAGTACTCCCTCCGTCCTAATATATGGCAACCTAGGACCAGATTTGACATATCCTAAGACTATGAATTTGGACATATGCATGTAGGATGCGGTTACAAGAAACCAAGCACCCCACTACCATGATTGTACATATGTTCTCGCCATGTAATAAATTGAATTTGAGTATAAAACACATTTCTGAGAGTATATACATCTCCATAAATTGTAAATGTGTCCTCAGGTGTGACTCTAATTGGTGTGGAAGTCATAACACCCTAAGTGCTTAATAGTAGATCTACATAGCATCCCTGTAGTGTTTTTTAATGTTTAGTTTCTTGTACTCATGCAATATTTTCCAGTATAAATTTGTATATTTTGTTGTAGATATTGATGAATGCAAAGAACCAAAGAAACACTCTTGCTATGGGAACTGCATTAATCTACCTGGAAGTTTCAAGTGTTCATGCCCTCCGGGTACACGAGGAAATGCCTCTGTTGAAGGAGCATGCCAAAAAAACCTCTTAACTCCAGGAGTACAAGTGACAATTGGTACGCACATATTCCATCTCAATCATCATGTACATATAGAAACTTTGCATATTTATCCATGTCAGTTTTTACAACAAACCAGCATTACAGCAGTAGCATTATATTATCGCGTTCCAAGTGAACCAATAAATATTGGGAGGATCGGATTGCTGGATATATATATATTACAAACCCATCTTTTATTACAAATGGATTACATGGCTGATATAATTGGTTGGTATAAGAGTTATGATATGTGTTCATTGAAAATTCAAACAAAGTACGTGATGTGTTTGATTTGGTAATGAACTGTTAAGTACATCAATGTAAAATAGTTTTTATAGTGACCACTTATGATGGAATACTTGCAAATTCCATATATTGATGACATATCTTCGAATTCATGTCTTCAGGTGTTGTTGCCTTTGTATTAGCTGGACTTTTTGGTTTCCTTGGATGTGAGGTGATCCGGCACAAACAGCGAATAAAAAAACAAGTTATATTAAGACAGACCGATGAATTCTTTCAACAAAATGGAGGCCAACTATTGCTAGAAATGATGAAAGTAGAGGGAAATGTTGGGTTTACTCTCTACGAGAGAGAGCAGATCGAAGCTGCAACCAATAACTTCCACAAGTCACACATCATTGGAGAAGGAGGGCAGGGAACTGTTTACATGGCAGAGATAAACAACGCTATTGTTGCACTAAAGAGGTGCAAGGAGATCGATGAGAGCAGGAAGATGGACTTCATGCAGGAGTTGGTCATACTTTGCCGCGTCAACCATCCCCACATCGTCAAGCTGCTCGGTTGTTGCCTTCAGTTTGAGGCACCCATCCTCGTATATGAGTTTGTACAAAACAGAACACTGCAGGAGCTACTAAATCTCCAGAGGAATGGGAGGTTCCATGTCACATTAGGAACTCGCCTAAGGATTGCTGCAGAATCTGCTGGCGCACTTGCACATCTCCACTTGCTACCGCACCCGATACTTCACGGTGACGTGAAGCCAGCCAACATCCTTCTCGCTGAGGGATTGGTTGCAAAGGTGTCTGACTTTGGTTGCTCAACGATCGATGAGAAAACTCAAGCTGTGCCTAAAGGGACACCAGGGTATATTGACCCAGACTATCTACTCGAGTACCAACTAACAACAAAGAATGATGTGTACAGCTTCGGAGTCATTCTTCTTGAGCTTCTAACCGGTAAGAAGTCACTAACAAAAGGAATGAAGAGCTTGACTTTGATGTTTCAAGAGGCTATGGCAGATGGCACACTCGTTGAGCTACTTGACAGTGACATTGTTGATGAAGCTAGCATGAGAGTAATCCATCAAGCAGCAGTGCTGGCAAGTCAATGTTTAGTAGTTCCAGGTACGGGGCGACCGCCAATGATGCTGGTGGCGGAGGAGCTCCGGCGGCTTGCCCTAACAGATGAAGTGCAGAGATACCCACAGCCTCCACTGGTGCTTGAACATCCGAGCGTTATGGATACAGGAAGCACAACATCCATTTGGTACAATGAGAGCAAGACTAGCATGGTTTATTGCCTCGAGAACAAGGCAGTTGTGAGTACAGAATTTGCTAGATGATCAATAGATGATATGCTATATTGATTACCTTCCTTGTGTCATTTGTGGGTTTATGTTACATACAGTGTTCCTATTCACTTTAGAGTCATTTGTTGTCAGGAATAAGAATAGAAGAACCTACTCTAAAAATGTGTAGCATTAAATGTGCTGTATAACTAATGATTGGCAGAAATGCTAAATGTAATGGAACAGCTAATAATCATATCAGGAATTGTTTGATTACCTTAATGCACTGAAGCTCAATGGTTGCCACTAGCTACAGCTAGTTCCGGTTGCAACAATGGCGGGCAGGTGGAGAGGCTCTTTGCCAGTGGGGCATCGATGCAGTGGTGTCCACACGTCGGTGCCAATGGTTGTTGGTGGGTGTCGAGGTTGCATATGTAGGGGTGAATAGGCGACATGTGAAAAACCTACCTCGACGACATGCTCTGCTAGCAATGGTGACACTGTTGAGTGTCATGATTCCTCTAGAGGGTGTTGCCAAGGCACCCCCTGGACAAACTCTCCTGGTGTAAGCCATGTCCAGATTCCCTGGATAGGTGGTGTCACTGCTATGGGGCCACGTCCTCTCTACAGGCATCATCTAGGACGTCCCATTTCTGCCTATTATAATTTCATAAATTTGGGTCAGTGCTTCTAGATGGAAGTGGGCATTTGTACGTAGGACGAGCAGATCTTCCCTCTGCAACCCTTTGTCATGAAGGGATGGGAGACCTTTGTTTTAGCTGTTTGGTGGATATGGTCGGTTCGGCGCTAGCTCATCGTAGGTCTAGTGTCGTCCAGTCACACACAATGGAGGCTTGGTGGGCGCTAGTCCTTCGGGTTGTGTGTAGGTGTTGACAGTGTTTAGTGGTAGTCATTTTATTTATCTTTTCTTGGTTATACCTAGCTTCTTAGGGCTGTAGTCCTATAATTTTTTTTCAACAACATCAATGTGAAAGATTATATTGCACGGTCTGTTTGTTTCAAAAAAAAATGTTGTAATGTTGTATAACCTAAAGAAAAACATTTTTAATACATATATAAGCCTTTCGTAAAAACTCAAGTAATAGTCAGTTAGTTTTGGTGGACCCCTTTGGTAAAAAAGTATATGCCATTAATTCTTTCGGAGGTATTGTTATTTTTACCTAAATTTTATTAAACAAATAGGAAGAAAACCATTTGCTGGAGTGCACACTAACGCTGTACACGCCCGGATCATGTAGCATTAAGCACGAAGAAGAAAAAGGAGAAGCATATGAAAATGCATCTCCTCATATATCCATGGATACTCGCATAGAGTCTCATACAACCAATTGAAGTTGGCAATGAGATCTATTATAGGCAATGTCTCTTTTAGACAACAAAACTCAATGGCAGTCAACCAGGAGGTGAATGAAATTAATGAACTAGAAGTTGAAAAGAAGAACTCAACCAGAATGTTGATAAACATTGAAAATAAAATCAATGAATGCATTTTAGGAGCCTGGATCGGACACTTGCATGATAGTACATGAAGAAGTACTAGGTCTTGAACCAACCTAGAAAGAATAGAGCAAACCGGAAAAGAATTGAAGAAACAAACTCGTTCGTTTTGAATTTGAGTTTGAATTGAAATGTTTGGCCGAATCCAAATCGTGCTTGCGCTTGCAGCTAAAGGCATGCGACAGATGGAAATTTAGTACATCAGTCCAACTGCACTTAGAAATGTTCATGGTGCTTGGCTTTGGAATAGTCAATTATCGCCAAAATGGGACGGAATTCCCAAACACAAGTGTGTCATAGCAGCACATGAATACTTGGCTAATTGAACTAAACTGAATTAAGCACCGTTGAACTATTCAGAGTCTTGGCATGGTGAGTTCGACAACAATTGTTGTCGGTTTCTCTACTTGGGATCATTAACTTATTCATTTCCATTGAAGTCGGGGGCTACTGTCAGTGCCAAGGATAAGGCATACCTTCTATACATGGATTCATGGAATACGCTAACCATATACCCGATTGTATACCAGAAGGTATCCTTTAATTAAGGAAAAGTAGTAGATAAAGAAGAAAATTATCCTCTCGGGATAGAAGGTGTCATAGTCCTAGTCGGGAAAGATAACGTCTTCTCGGGCTCGTATCCTGTTTTATCTTTCCGAGTTCTACTTGGAGAAGAAGATGTTTTACACTATAAATATAAGCCCCCCCTAGTTTAGGGACGGGGTATCGAGTTACGAGTCGTAGCCAGAATCACAAGTAGAAGCAACCCGGAGGGAGCCAAAGCCATCCTAGATCTCGTCGAGCCGTTCTCGACAGCTTCTAGTTGGCAGGCTAGTCCGATCTTCTTATTCCATATTGTACTTTTTGTGGTATTTCCATCCATAATCCATATAAACTGGACCAGGGTTATTACTCATCTTAAGGACCCGAACCGGTATAAATCTTTGTCTTTCGTCTGCTTGATACATCTCGCGTATACCTTGGTTCTAATATATCCCATATTCTACAAACACCGTGGTCGGGGTATTCACCCTCGACAACCACTATATGAAATACATCCAAATACAAAGTCATTGACTCATTTGTGTTTCACTAAAGCTATACATGATTAGACTAACAATCAAAAGTTACTTGTATTTTAAAATATTTAAAGTTAACATGAGAATTCCTACAAAGTGCTCAATAATATAGGATTAGACATATTAATAGAAAAATAGATATGTTTTGTGCCCTACACGCGTGTAGTATATTTAGATATGTATTAAATTTTTGAGAAAATCTATTTTATGCAGTTGCGTTTGTCCCAGTTCAACAATTTTCCACTGACATTATCTTTTTCTACCATATACCAGTGATTTTATCGATTATTCTACGATATGCCATTGGGATGAGCTTTTTTCAAAAATACCTAAGATTCCCCTATGAACATACAAGGTATTTTGTGTATTTTTGTAAAAGGATCCAACCCAATGGCGTATTATACAAGAACTGGTAAAGTCACCCGTATATTATAGAAAGAGATAAGTCAGTGGTAAATCATTAAATTGTGACAAACTCAATAGCACAGAGTAGATTCTCTTTTAGTTTTTTTTATGATGTTAACTTCATAGTTGTTATACTATAGTGTTAAAGAAACTAACGGTAAAAACTAAGTTCGTGCTTTTCCGTTGCATGCGGGCCTTTGGCCTGTGTACCCAGCTGTATGCGAAAAACGCAACCGCATGCGAAAACGGGAGTCTCCTAAGCCAACCACATGCGTAAATACTTTCGGGAAAAAAAAACAAAATCCAAATAAAGAGAGAAGCCCGAAACCCTAGCCATCCTCACAGCGTGCCGGCTGCACTCTGCCGCCGTCGTCGGTCCTGAGTTGCTTAGTTCCTTTCCATTGTTATCATCTGCGACGTGGCCTTCTTTGCTACCGCATTGCACATTCTTGGGCCTGTTCATGACGACAACTTATATAACGACTACTTTTAGTAATATAATAAAAGTAGTTTACTTTGATTCCGCATTTACCCCTTGTGTACCAGCTTGTGTATACTAAGACTGGTACTATCTCATGAGTAATACATAACACCCCCGTACGCGTTGGCATGCGTTTCTAGCCAACAAATGCTAGGGCGTTACATTTTTTTATTTGTATATGGGAGAGGGGTGCACCAAGTGTCAAAAAGGAATGGGAGGAAAACTCCAAATGAGAAAATAAAATAACCAGAGAGATTAAAAAGGAAAAGATGGAAGCAAGATAAGGGAAGAAAGGGGAAAAACTGGAGGGATGGGGTGAATATAGGCGCACGAATTACTACTATACCGAGTGCTACGCAGGTATTAGCACTACCTATAAAAATGATGGACAGATTCCTTAGAATATGAAAACTGAAAATGATGTGACGAGTGATAATTGGATATGATTGTGAAATTCAATAATTTGTACATGATTGTATGCTGACATGAGTCTTGATATATAATTATTGCTAGTAGATATTAAGATGGCCTATCTTGTTAAGTTTTAGATTTAATGGGTTTTATAACTTATATATACAATGTATAGATATAGATATAGATATAGTCCTCTCCATTAGACATATAGTCAAAACTATGTATATACTCCTTCCATCCAAAAATATAACAACTCCTAGCCCTCAAGGTTTGTCCCAAGTATAACAACTTTTTCACCAACATTTTCTTCTCAACCAATCACAACTTTCCACCATTCATATTCTCACCTACCTTCACTTCTCAACTAATCACAACCTTCTGCTATTTAATTATAGCTACTTTCTTAATACCCGTGTCTGATTCTAAAAATCCTCATATTCTAGGACGTTGGGAGTACTAATTAATTAGGTGGTTCAGGCTCTAGTAGACCAATTTGGTCCCACATCGCATATTTTCTTTAGATAATGGAATTGAATTCCGGCCTTTGCTTAAAGAGTTACAACCAATTATTACGCCAATTCAACCAGACACAAAACGCAACGCAACAAGTCATAAAAACACAAGCCTAACAGAACAAGAGCACACGGAAACTATTAAAAGCCAACACAAGAAAAGACCACAAGATTATTAAATTCTATTTGTGAATCTTCATCCGAAGTTGGCAAAAGAGCTGCATAACCATTGACTCAAGATTACAACATGCAGCTTTTATTAGCTTGTTATCTTCATTACACTTTTGCAGTTGAGCCCAGGACCGGATCCAATGTGTTTCCAAAAAACACCTGCATATAAAATATAGATGGTGATTTATCATAACCAAATTATTTCTACTCAACTATAGTTTCCTGTCCATTGCGTATTTTGTCAAGGGAAAATTTGACTTCATCTTTTTCATCATTGAGACGGGGAAAAATTAGGAAGAGAAACCTAGCTATCTATTCACCTATTTATTCTGTTTCATGTTTATACATATGAGGACGATAGGACCACCCAACAATTAATTAACTCGACTAGTATAACACTACCAGATATCCCCTGTTTATTAAGTTAGGTGAAGATCAAAAAAGCAGTAGGAAAACAGTTTCGCTACCAATCCTTTGAACAAGCATGATTGCAAAGACCCGAATGACACGTAGAACAGTCTACAGTTGATGTTACAAGGCAGCTAACCACCAGAAGACGATGAAATGCAAAGACCTGATCGTCGAAGACCCGAACCATATTCATTGCTAAACCTGGTCGTCGCTTACTCGCTTTCCATGTCTCGTTGCAATTATGTTGGGTGCCGAGAAAAAACTTGTGCACACATATACACATGGCCTCCTCCGATTAACGCCACAAATCGCCAATGTACGTACGTATACATCGCACAAAACACAAGAAAAATCTCAGCCCCGATCGATCGGAATCCATGGCGTTCCAGTTCCAGTACACGCTACTATCAGCCGTAACAATATGGCTGGGCGTAGCGGCTGCTACGGCGAGGCTCCATGCCGCCGTCGCCGGAGCACGAGCGCCGCCGCCGCCGCCGCCGCCCGGCAACTGCCAAAGGAAGTGCGGCGACGTCGAGATCCCGTACCCGTTCGGCGTCTGGAACGGCAGCGAGTCCGACGGCTGCGCCGTTCCAGGCTTCTACCTGAACTGCAACGACGTCGACGACGACACCGGCAACCACGTCTACAGGCCGTTCCACGGGAATGTGGAGGTTCGCAGCATCTCCCTGCCGACCGGCCAGGCCCGGGTGATGAACTCCATCTCCTCCGCTTGCTACAACACGAGCTCCCGCGACATGGACTACAACGACTGGCAGATCAACTTCACCGGCACGCCGCTGACGATCTCCGACGCCGGCAACAAGTTCACGGTCGTCGGGTGCCAGACGCTGGCGTACATCACCGACGACGACAACATGGGCAGGTACACGAGCGGGTGCGTCGCCATGTGCCAGGGAGGCGACCTGACGACGAGCCTCGCCAACAACGGGTCGTGCTCCGGGATAGGCTGCTGCCAGACGGCCATCCCCAGGGGTCTGAAGTACTACCGCGTCAGGTTCGACACGGGCTTCAACACGTCGGAGATCTACAACGTCAGCCGCTGCAGCTACGCAGTGCTCATGGAGTCGAAGGCCTTCAGCTTCCGGACGAGCTACGTGAGCTCGCTGGAATTTAACAGCAGCAACGGTGGCAGGGCGCCGTTGGTGGTGGATTGGGCTATCGGAAACGAGACTTGTGATAAAGCCCGCAGAAAGGTTGACACCTATGCATGTGTCAGCGACAACAGCGAGTGCTTCAACTCGCCCAACGGACCAGGCTACATCTGCAACTCCTTCAAAGGGTACCAAGGTAACCCCTACCTGCAGGACGGGCAGCACAGTTGCACAGGTATGAAAAAACTGATCCATCTAAACAAATCAATCACATAGCCAAGTGAGAATTGGTGTGGATTTCTTGATTTTAAATGCCTTTACGGTACTCTTTTACTAGCAGAATTGAATTATAACAGTTGATTATCATAAGCATTTAAAAAGTTTAGCCAAGGTAACTAACATTCATCTACTGTAATTTGGAATGATTTTTCAATTTAATTTATTATTTTATTACTATATATTTATTTTAAGTTCAATTTTACCACTTTAAAATTTGTACTAGCTACACTAATTAAAATTTGAAACATACTTTATCACAATTTTACGGGAATTTACTATATTAAAAATATTTCAATATACCCGATTCGCCTCGAGAAGGTGACACCTGGAATAAATTAAAAATATATATCTATCTAATTAACTTGTTTAGTTGTAATATCAAGACAGTTAAGATGTACTATATTTCCCTACACTTTTTAACATAGCTTTTGAGAGAAAACATGCATCAGAATTTTTTTTTTTTGCCTTTATCTTTTGATTAGTTTAGTATGAGTCACAGAATCTGAGGTTCATTATATTATTAATATATGATTAATACACAAAACATCACAATTTCCCACAAGAAAATCATATTGCCCATGTATATATGATAGCAAATCACTGTTTAATTTTACCTATGTTTGATTAATGCAGATATTGACGAGTGTGCGGATCCGAAGTACCCTTGTTCTGTGCCTGGAACTTGCCATAATCTTCCTGGCAGGTTCGAGTGCTTATGCCCTCGCAGTCGTCCTAAAGGCAACGCACTCAATGGGACATGCGAGAGAGATCAAACCCTTCATACTGGAGGAAAAATAGCTATTGGTACTCCATTGTCTTCACTTATTATTCCAAGTTCTTTTTCCTTATCCAAAAATTAGTAGCTAAGATTTTACTTACGTTAGGCCATAGCATCCACATGTCCAACACGTACTAGTTTATATGGATTCTCCAGAAAAGAAAACAAAACTAATTTTAATCTGTTTGATTAGTCATGGACCCCAACCGATACATCACTCTCAGAACTTTTCAGAAAAAGAACTGAAAGTGTAACTACATAGAGTTCTAAACCGTTAGTCCGTTACATGATGTCGACCTGTAATTAACTTATTTATTTGGAATAGGAAGATGATTGCATCCCCGCCTTTGCATTTATGATGTACAGTACACAAGCATGCAGTTTAATTTTGAAAGTTTTTTCTTAAGATAAGCAGTATCTGTATATGTAGTGCTGAAGCACTTGTTTCAATTCAACCTTTAGTCTCCTTTACAAATATTCATTTCTGCAGGAAGTTCCGGTTTTGCTATCGTTGGCCTCGTTGTTTTTCTTGTTCGAGAAGTGATACAGCACAAACGAAGTATCAAAAGACAAGCTCTGCAGAGACAGACTGACATGTATTTTCAACAACACGGAGGACAGATCTTACAAGAACTGATGAAAGTAGAGAGCAGCGCTGAGTTCACCCTCTACGACAGAGAGAAGATCGAGGTAGCCACAAACAATTTCGCCATGGAGAACATTGTTGGCAAAGGAGGGCAGGGGACCGTTTACAAGGCTGTCCTTGACGGCACCACTATTGCGATAAAGAGGTGCAACGAGGTTGATGAGAGCAGAAGAGCCGACTTCGTGCAGGAGCTGGTCATACTCTGTCGTGTCAACCACCCAAATGTCGTCAAGCTGGTCGGCTGCTGCCTGCAGTTCGAGGCCCCCATGCTAATCTACGAGTTCGTGCAGAACAAAACACTGCAGGAGTTGCTGGACCACCAAAGGAGTAGGAAGTTCCACGTCACACTGGGGACCCGCTTAAGGATTGCTGCGGAATCCGCCAATGCACTTGCACATCTCCACTCGCTGCCTCGCCCAATACTCCACGGCGACGTGAAGCCAGCCAACATACTTCTTGCTGAAGGATTGGTTGCAAAGGTGTCTGACTTTGGTTGCTCAACGATTGATGAGAAAACCCAAGCTGTTGTAAAAGGTACACCGGGATATCTCGACCCAGACTATCTACTTGAGTACCAGCTCACAGCCAAGAATGATGTATACAGCTTTGGGGTCATTCTTCTTGAGCTCCTAACCGGTAAGAAGCCACTTTCAAAAGAACGGACGAGCTTGATCCCAATATTTCAAGGGGCAATGGAAAGTGGCAAACTCGTTGAGCTCCTAGACAGTGACATAGTAGATGAAGCCAGCATGGGAGTTATCTGTCAGGCATCATCACTAGCTAGTCAATGCTTGGCTAATCCAAGTTCGTCAAGGCCAACAATGAGGCAAGTGGCGGAGCAGCTTCAACGACTAGCATTGGCAGATGAAGTACAACAATGCCCACAACCGCCGCTAGTGCTCGATGGTCTCATCCTCACAGAGATGGGGAGCACAACATCATCATGGTACACAGGAAATGGGACAAGCGGGGTTTATAACCTTGAGAACAATGTCGTTCTAAGCACAGAATTCGCTAGATGATCCATAGACCCCTTGTGCTTTATTGAGTGTTACAATGTGTTGTTTTATCTCTGTTTTAGATTATGAGTTGTGTTGTTTTATCTCTGTGTTAGATTATGAGTTAATTTTCTTCCCAGTTGTGGTGGTTGACGGGCTTCCCAATGCGTGTGGCTGTAACCATGCATTGTGAGGAACAAGTGAAACAATCATGTTTCACAATATATAATAATTCAAGTGCATCAAACACAAGTAGTGGTAGTCATAGATCAAAACGAAATTATCCGCACAAAGTTTGAGTTTGCTATTATGAGTCGAGGTCTAGATCGTCCAGTGTGAAGACAACAATCCTGTTGCAATCAATTGGTGAAATAGATTTGATGAGAGTAGGAAAACAGACCTTGGACGCATGAGATATACTACATCCCGTTTTCAATATATAACGTGATTGACCTTTTGATTAACGTTTCCAAGATATGATCCAAGAGTTCCCTTCCTTTGGAAGTCGTTTTGTGTGCGAACGAACCTCTGGCGAAAGTGTCGAAATACATAGATGTTGTAGCACCACGTGGTTAGGTAAAGACAAGTCCGGGCCGGCTAGAGTTAACCAATGGATTCCATCTCGTCTTGCTAAAAGTTGAGAATCTCTTTACGGGGAGAAGCTATACAGGTTAACAGAAGAAAGTAAGGCATAACCTGCTTTTCAACTGTCACACCCTAAAAATCGCTAAATTATAAATTGTTGTGAAAAAGGAAATTTTTAGAAATTATTTAATAAATAAAGTAAGTGTTTCAATAAAATCTATGAAAAATTTTAACATTAAATTGAGCTGGATAAAATTTTATTAAATAATTTGAGTGTCCAAGTATTTTCCAGATTTTTCCCGGAATTATTTGAGCATTGGAAGTATTTTTAATAAATAAAACATCATTTCAGCAATTATTTAAAATAAAAGTTAATTGAAATCCTCTTCCTAGTCTTGGGAAGAATCCGGCCCACGCCTCTCCTCTCTCCCATCCTTGGCCCGCAGCCCCTCTCTCTCGGCCGAAGACTGCTTTAGCTTCTTCCTCCTTCATTCTCTCTGACGCATGGGGCCCACCCGGCACAGTGCCGTCTTCCTCCTCCAGCCGGCCTCCCGTCCCATGCCCTCGAATTTCGTCTCGGTTCTTATCCCGACGAACTCGGGATAAACTCTAAATTTCCGCCGCCGTTTCCTCTCGAATGCGCATCGATCTCTTCCTCCTCCGCCTATATAAAGGATGACCCAGCTCTCCTCTTCGTTTTTCCCCTCTTTTCCTATGCTGCCGTGCCCTAGTCGCCTCTCCCTCAGGTCGCCCTCTCTCTCCACCATCGCTGCCAACTCCAGCCATGCCGCGCCGCCCCTCTGGTCAACGCGGGCTTGCGCCTTTGCCTCCCTCGGCTCCGCAAGGCCGAGCTCCACCCTGGCCGCCGGTTCCTTTGCGCCGAAACCCCGCCGGAAGCTGTCGTCGCCATGAACCAGTGGGTCGCCGCCGTGTTTCGATCTCCAGCCAGCACCCACCGTGGACTCCACGGTCGCCGGACCTTGCCGTCTCATCCTTTGGCATCACAAGGACCCCGGGAAGCCCGTCCACCTCTTCTCCTGCGCCGGAGTTCGCTGGAACGCTGGTGTCATCATCGTCCCGAACCTCACCGCCGCTGTAAGTGTTGGTAAGCATCGCCGTGTCCTCCTCTTCCTCCCCATGCTATAGGCTTCTGTCGTCGTGCCACAGTTCACCGTCGCCACCGCCACCGCTGTCCAGAGCCACTGTCGTCGATCCCGCGTGGCTGCCACGTCATCGCCCTGTTAGCCGCCACCGCATCGCCACGTTGTCGTTCTATCCACATGGCATCTGCGCCAGCGACACGTGTCACCACGTGGCCGCTATCCTAAACGCTATATTGGATTTGATCTCACCTGTCGGATCGTGGTCAAAGGCCTGTCAAAGCAATCCTAGCCATCCATCCCGTGGACCCGTGAACTATCTTTGTGGACTTGGTTCATGGTAGACCCAGTCTACCGCTTGTATCTATGACGAGTGGGTCCCATCTGACACTAGCCCTTTCTCTCTCTTCCTAGGGCTGACGTCATATTCCTCCTTTATCACTTCTAAAATAATTAAATATGATGTCATAAATTACTTAGTTGTTTTCTTTATAGGTTTTAATTGATTAAAACTTCATTAATTCATAACTAATTCATATGAACTTGGAATAAGGTCGTTCAAGTCTCAAGATCTACCTATTTATGAACTTTCATTGTACTGTTTATTTGGTTTTTATTAGTGTTTTACCTCGTTTTGCGTTCTAGG
Organism: Oryza longistaminata; assembly: GCA_009805545.1. Lineage (NCBI taxonomy): Eukaryota > Viridiplantae > Streptophyta > Magnoliopsida > Poales > Poaceae > Oryza > Oryza longistaminata. The sequence goes on along the minus strand of CM020188.1, from coordinate 6,802,437 downwards.
TTTAGTTTTCAGTCGTTTTGGAGGCTCGTTCATCCATTGGAGAAGTTCCTGAAGACGAATTGAAGACGCTTGTTTGCAAAGCAAGTCACACAAATCCTAAACACAATCCTTTGATTATATTGAACCTATATTTAAATTCTCCATTTCATTCAAATGTGCATTTATTTTCAAATGTCATCGGGATGTGAGCCTTTTCCCTATATTAAGGCATAAGATGACTTTATTTTCCTACGGGTTATAATTTGACTAGCTTGGGCCTTACATATTTGTTCAGCTAGATATTAGATATAATTTCTTAGCCATGCTTAGAAACATTAGCACACTATGGGATTCACTCTAATTCAGTCCTTAATTATATCATGATGTATCGTTATGGTATTGATTTAATTAAACTAAATACGCTTAAATGGTGGGTTGTGGGTGCATGGTTTGATAGTCACAACCATAACAATTAAGGTCCGATTCTCGAAATCTCTGGAAGATATACCTGTACTTACCACAGACCTGCATGGGCTCTAGGCTGAACTTGGAGTGTAGCTTAACCTAGCCAATGTACCAAGGCAAGGATGGACGTGATGGAGTATGGATGGACCGTGCTGCGGTCTATGCTGCTTCTGGATTCACCTAGGCATGAGAGGGGGATGCCTGCTGCCTTTTGAGGAGTGGGGGTGAAACCTAAGGTGTGTATGATTGGTTAGGAAGGGTTATACAAAAGGTTCTGTCACAGTCTCTTTCCTGTATGTCGTGGTGGCATGTCGGCGCTTGGTAACGTGTTGTGAGGCTGTGTCTTGTGGGTAAAGTTGTACACCTCTGATCAAAGTAAAACTATTCGAATATCCATGCCCGCGGTTATGGGCGGTCAACCAGCTCACTGTGATTATTCTCACCTTAATAATTTGACATATTGAACTGAGTTAGTACAGGTGGTTTGGTTGGGCCTATGCAACGGGTATGTTGTATAGCATTGGATTAGTAATGTTTAATTAATTGTTGTACTGTTTTACAAATTCTTAACTCTTTGCTAAATGCTGCTTTCGCAAATGAACCCTATATTATGCCATCCTTTGGTATCCATATGCACTTGCATACTTGTCGTGTGGCTTGCGGAGTATTCCATGTACTCACCTTGCCTTAATCAATCAAACCTCGGTTGAAGAAAAAGGATCCAGAAAGAGAAGACCTTTGGCTTAGATCCCAGTTGAGCTGCTTGTGGGAGTGGAGTTGAAACTTTGCTAGATTTTATGTTCTGCTGTAGTTTTCTCCGTGGTAAGAACTAAGTACCTCTTATGTAAGTATTTATCGCATTACTTATAATGATGAATCTGTATATTAAGTTGTCAGTTTGTGTACCTCGGTTGATTCCTGGACGAGGATTTAATGCACAAATTAGTTTGAAAATTACTTATGAATTTTCGGGCATGACAAGTTGATATCAGAGCCATCTCGATTGTAGGTCAAGCCAAACGGTTAAACCCATAAGGACATGTCTTTGCCAAAACAAAACGTGCATGTTTCGAAGTCAAGATGGAGGCCCAAACCATGTCGATTTCGAGTATGTTTCGGAGTCGAGGACCAGTATGCACTAAAATGGGCGCCCAGGTCGCATTCATGCTCGGATTGGGGCATTCTTTATGCAGATGGAAAGCTAAGAAGATAACCTTTCCAATGGTTCTGGTCCCATATTCAAATTCTTTCCTAGTCATCGGGAATCGAGTGAGCAAGTTGACGTCCAGAATCTGTTCCGGTACTGCGCCGCCGTATTTTTGCCTTTCGGCCACGTATCGTGTTGGGGCCCATTAGGGTTGCGTCAAGGGTTTGCACGACCCTAAACTTTATATATTAGTAGCAGCCTCCACCTTTAGGGTTTGGGTTTTGCTTAGATTAATATGTTAAGAACAATTTCATCGATCCTTCGGTTTGTAAGACCTCAACTTGTGAGCTTAATCATTCATATACAATTTGATTGTATTCTTTCTTGTTCTGGTGTGTGTTCTTCTATTTGCAATTAGGGATTAGCCTTCTCAGCGAGGCCAACCGGGTTTCGACACGGTTGATAACCAGAGGAGACGTGGTGCTGCGATTACGGGGCTCAAGAGCGTGTTCGTTCAGAAGCCGGATCAATTTGTGTCGCGACTCCACCAAATCGATTGTTTATCAGAACATTTCGGAAGATCGGGTACCCTACATCCACATCAAGTGGTATCAGAGCTTCAGGTTATACTAAATTAGTTTTTGTTTTCGCCGTAATCCTAGAGTCTACAGAAAAGCCAAAAAACAAGTGTAGTCATTAGTTTCTCCCCATCCCAGACAGTGTTTAGCCTTTGCATAATTCTTTTTCAGAGTCTGTAGTGTTGAGTTTTAGTCCTAGTTTAAGTTTTTGTTGCTGGTTTAGTGCGTGTTTTAGTCTAGGCTTATGCGCCATGGATTGGATGGCAAGGTCGATCGGTTTTGATGACGTGTAGCAGATCGATCAAAGGTAGAGCCCGACTGGGATATGGTTTGGATTCATGTTGGATGAGTTTGGATATTGTCCTACTTTGAGCAGGATATTTTCGGTATAAATAGGGAGGGAGACTATGCCTTGAGTAAAACCATGTTTGAGAGATTAGATAGGGTTTCGTGAGAAACTTGTGAGGGATGCTAACGTGCTGTGGCTGCACCTTGTGAACAATACTTGAGTAATAAAGAACATATTCAATCATCAAGGCATCGACGATCTCTTCTGGTTTCTTAAGTTTTACATTATTGTTCGGTTTTGGCATTAACTTGTGAGTCTTTGTTTTGCTGCAATTTTGTTCAAGTTAATCCATCCAAAACATTTATAATACTTCATAGATCAAATCTGCAAAGTTTCGTTGATTGATTCTTGTTAGATTCTACTTTGCTTAAGTTTTAGGGTTTGTTCAGATTTACTGAAATTCTGAGACAGCTGGCTTTTGAGGGTATTTTCTCTTAAACCGTTTATCAGTTTGCAAATCCCTCCGGTGGAGTTGTTCCTTGGTTTGTCTAGTTTATTCCTAGGCTGACGGTTCGACCGCGAGAGGACCTGTGTTCAGACCGATCCTAATAGGTCGGATAGACCGTCGGACGTGTGTTCCATTGGTTTTTGAGGATGTGGCGTGTTTTGATCTATCAAGATTTGGATATTTGACTTGTGCTGACATAATCTACCATTCCCCCCTCTCTGGTAGGCTTGATTACTTATGTTCGATCCTACAGCCGCTGCAGCTTGCTCAACATCCATCACAGCTAATGCTGGGCTCCTGCATTGGGCAAGATTTTGGGATCGATTTGGGGCTAGGGTTAAGAAGGTCAGCCGGGGTATTTTGATCCCTACGAAAATACACAGTAGACAAAAAAAATGATTCATAAGGCGTATCAGGTTATACATATCATGGTATGGATCCAGTTTTTATAATGTTGAAGTGGCATATCGTTCCAATCTATCTATCTATTATATATTAAAACAGCTTTGAAAGGAGGCACCATATTCGCTGTGAGGGCTAAAAAATCCCACATTAATCGGAGAAAAAGAAAAAAAAAGAAAAAGAGAGTCCAAGTAGAAGTACAATTTAAAAATAGGCTGAAATTCGGAATTAAAAATAAGTAATATTGAAAGAAGTTTCCATATAAAAACCCAATACGAGATTAACCAAAAATCAAAATAAAAATAAAATAAAATCTAAAATTAGAAAAGGAAAGGAGAGTCAAAGTAAGAATACAATTTAAAAATAGCCGAAATTCGGAATTAAAAATAAGCAATATTGAAAGAAGTTTCCATATAAGAACCCAATATGCGAATTAACCCAAAATTCGAACAAAAATAAAATAAACTCTAAAATTAGAAAAGGAAAGGAGAGTCCAAGTAAGAATACAATTTAAAAATAGCTGAAATTCGGAATTAAAAATAAGCGAGATTAACCAAAATTCGAAATAAAAATAAAATAAAATCTAAAATTAAAAAAGCAAAGGAGAGTCCAAATCAGAATACAATTTAAAAATAGCTAAAATTCACAATTAAAAATAAACAATAATGAAATAAGTTTCCATATAAGAACCCAATACGAGATTAATAAAAATTCGAAATAAAAACAAAATAAAATCCAAAATTAGAAAAGGAAAGGAGAGCCCAAGTATGAATACAATCTAAAAATAGCTGAAATCCGGAATTAAAAATAATGAATATTAAAAGAAGAGTCCATATAAGAAGCCAATATGAAATTAATTAAAATTCGGAATAAAAATAAAATAAAATCCAAAATTAGAAAAGGAAAGGAGAGCCCAAGTATGAATACAATCTAAAAATAGCTGAAATTCGGAATTAAAAATAAGGAATATTAAAAGCAGAGTCCATATAAGAACGCAATACGAGATTAATTAAAATTCGGAATAAAAATAAAAATGAATCCGAAATTAGCAAAAGAAAATAAAAGAAGAGTTCAAGTAGGAATACAATTTAAAATTAGCTGAAATTCGGAATTAAAAATAAACAATATTAAAAGAAGAATCCATATAAGAATCCAAAATTAGTCGACGGTTGACGGGACTTCTAGAAAATAAATAAAATGAATTCCAACGATAGTTATGTTTGATTTTTAGAATCACAATGACAATAAAGAGTAGGTGGCGGACGGGCTGTACAGGGGCACAGTGGCATCGTTTGATGAGACTTCTAAAAATTATAAAAAATAAAACTGCAAGTCTAATTTTAATAGGTTCGGAACTTCTAAAAAGTAAAAAAAACAATTATAATCATGTTCGATTTTAAATCTCAATGACAATAAAGAAGGGAGGCAGCGCGCGAGCCGTAGAGGAGTACAATGGCAAAACCGCAAACTGTTTGGCGGGACTTCTAGAAAGTAAAAATGAACACAAACGATAATCATGTTCGATTTTTAAAATCTCAAAGGCAATAAAGAGAAGAGGAGTATAATGGCAACAATTGACGGGACATCTAGAAAATATATAAATGAAATCCAACATGACAATAAACTCAAAAAACTATAAAATCTAATTTTTAAAGGTTCCAAGAAGAATAAATAGAAATAGTGATAGATCGAGTAAGCAACTGGTGTGACTTTTAAAAAGTATATAATTAGAAACACGAGGATGATAAGGTTTGGTCTTTCAAAGTCTTAAGATAATAAGATAGCTATTTAATAAATTTTAAGTAAAATCATATTAAAAAATATATGATTTTGTTTGGGTGCTAGCCGTGCAATTGCGCGGGCCACCCAGCTAGTTATACAAATACTAATGATATTTTTCAAAACTAGCAAATTTACACACATGCAAGAATCCAATTAACCGTTCCATGTAATATAGCCACGTACACTTGTAATTGAACAAATGGATGCACGTTCCATCAGGCAACCAAAAAGACAACTTGAACCGTCTTGCTCAGATCAACCTCATTGGCTATACTTCTGCGCGCATCACCCAATTCCGATCTCGTTAATTATTGCACCAAAGTCTGAAGTCCCGGCCCTATTTCAACATTGAGTGTCGAATTGTCTATGGGCCTCATTAAGTTGATTCCATCGACATCGATCCATCCATCCAAACTAGAGTAGTATTCTGTAAACTATTGGTCTACGGGGGATAACAATAAGTTATTTCAAGCAACGGTAACCATCACTGATCACCACCGAGTTTCCAACAATGCATATATTAATCCTTGTGCTTACTCGGTCGTATGCCGTCATTAGATGATTCTTCGATCCAATATATATATTCCACTATCGATGACATAGTCTTGCGTTCTATTTTTTCTTTGATTGTGCATACGACATGTATAATTATTTTTCTTTGATTGTGCATACGACCTGTAATTATTTTTCTTTTATTGTGCATACGACCTGTCATAATTAATTATTTAAAGTGCAGTATACAAGCTATGTTGTTTGTTTTACCTACTAAATTATGGAAGGCACTTTTACCAAGACATTGTTAATATCCCACAAAATTTTCGTACAATGGAACATTTCAACAGTTGCTACAAGAAGATGCATGCATACTGATCAAATTAAGGTGCAAAAGCGACTTTGACCGGTCGCAGGTCTTCGGACCATATTGTTGAAAATGGTCAGTGTGCCATACAGAAACGTAGCACTGTTCATGCACGCATGGATGATCGACACTAATATTATACTTTTCGCAGTTAAAAGCGCGTCTTAATTAATTACTTGTGATGAATTGATGGATATCATAACTAGTATTCCCCCGCTTCACGAAGTAAGACTTTCTAGCATTGCCCATATTCATATACATATTAATGAATCTAGACAAATGTGTGTATAGATTCATTAACACAAACATATATATATATATATGTCATTACTACATAATGAGTTTTTGCAAACGGACGAACACGATTTTCACATCTGGTTGGGCCAGCCGCATGCGCGAAATCGTCTGCAAAGATCGCCATCTTTCCATGCGGCCAAGGCACTTCACATGCGGGTGCTTACGCCGATCGCATACAAAGAGAAAAAATCGGGAAAAAAATAAGGGCCCTTTGAATCGCAGGGTAGAAAAGACGGAGGAACGGGAAAAACACAGGATTCTGACAGGAATTGAAGTGTAAAACAGAGGATTGCAAAACACAGGAAAAACACAGGAACGGTCGTTTGATTGGAGCGCAGGAAAAACGCGGGAATCGGATGAGAGAGATAGACTCAAAGGAAATTTTTCAAGAGGTTGGAGCTCTTACTTAATTTTCTCCAAAATCCACATGCTATGTGTCATTCCATAGGAACTTCATAGGATTTGGAATGCTTCAATCCTTCAAATCAAAGGGCCAAATAGAAAAATTTTCTATAGGATTTGAATCCTATGAAATTCCTACATAAATTCTTTGATTCAAAGGAGCCCTAAAATTCGAGCAGCCCATGCCGTATACACATGGATCAACAGTGCAACATGGTGGAATGCCTTCAATGCCCTTCAGTCATGCGTCGGAAACATCCACATTATTTAATGTACCATTGGTCCATGGTTTCTTTCAGACTTGCTAAGAGCAAGTATAATAGTGAGCTATAAGCCTACTATAATCTTATGTGGAGGAGAGAGATAATAAAAAATCAAGGATGTTGGCTCTCATGCAAGAGCTAGCTTAACACATGCTCCTAGGTAAATACATTAAATACATAGGTGAGAGATAGAGAGAGGAGAGGAAAGTTGTAGCCAACATTATAGCTAATCCATTATATATGTTAGCTTTAAGATGGGTTAATAGTAGGAATTGAGCTCTACTATTATCCTTGCCCTGATGGATATGCGGCGTAGCTCGTCCTCCTCCTTTGCGATTTCGAGGCATCAGGGGCCAATTTTCATCAGGTGCGCTTGTGGGAAGCCGGCTGCACGGATCCTATCCAAGACGGTGAAGAACTACACGGATCCTAAAAGTTGTCAGCTGCATTTCAAGCCAAACATGTATAGTGCCCATGGAGATGGTAGCGAATTAAGTTTAGGGTGTGTTTAGTTCACGTTAAAATTGAAAGTTTGGTTAAAATTGGAACGATGTAACGGAAAAGTTGAAAGTTTGTGTATAAAAAAGTTTTGATGTGATGGAAAAGTTGAAAGTTTGAAGAAAAAATTGAGAACTAAACAAAGGCTTATTTGTGTTAGATAGGACTGTATTTCTTGACGCAGACAGCACATAGCAGAGAGTAAACTGATTTGACTCATTGCAGCGTAGGAGTACTGGAAACAGTCATACATGTATAATTGCCTTTCTGGCTATCATTTTGACGAAGACAGATTGGGCGCATAGAATTGTTACATCCACTCAGTCCTTGGCGACCGCGCGTCATACGGACGAAGGGCATTGTCCCTCGAATACAGCAGATGCAAGAACTCATTTTTCGCGCATCGTCACACCGCCATCGGCCTTTATAAGGGCACTATTACACTGTAGAATATATATATATA
>CM020188.1:6771283-6793968 GCA_009805545.1 Oryza longistaminata | reverse complement strand
AAAAAAAAACATTGGAGGATGAAGTTGCTAACCTTTTAGGCACCTCCGATTTGTATATAATCAACACAATAAATTCACTAGAAATTTTGGCATGACCTCCCCTCTTTTTTGAAGAAATTTTGAAGCTTGCTCGGGCTGGAGGAGGAAGAAGACATATATATAGGGGTGGGACTTTTGTCCCGGTTGGTGTTATGAACCGGGGCTAAAGATCGCCGGGATATTTAGTCCCGGTTGGTAACACCAACCGGGACTAAAGTTACGATCTTTAGTCCCGGTTGGTGTTATTAACCGGGACTAAAGATCCCGGAGGGGCCTGACAGGCCCTGACAGCATTTGAACCTGATCACGGTTGGTGTTACCAACCGGGACTAAAGATCAAATATGCCCGTTACCCTTTTTAACCGGGACTAAAGATCATCTTTAGTCCCGGTTTTTGTTGCAACCGGGACTATTGTGGAATTAGCCCGACCGACGAAAGATGGTTTCTCCACCAGTGTATATAGGGTGTTAGCAAATGTTTACTGTAGCACCACATTGTCAAATCATGTAGCAGTTTGGTTTAAAAGATTCGTCTCGCAAATTAGTCGCAATTTGTGCAATTAGTAATTTTTTTAGCCTATATTTAATACTTATGCAAGTGTTCAAACGTCCGATGTGACGGGGTGTAAAATTTTGGGGTGAAATCTAAACAGGCCCGAAGAAAATATATTTTAGGACGGAGGGAGTAACTGTTTTTTTTCATTTGTCACAAATGCATGTAGTAGGGAAAATAGTAATGCGAAGACTTCGTTGAGTTGGTCAAGTCGTCGTTAACACTAGATCTTTTTCGTTTCTTTTAAAGTTCTGTGGCAAGTGGCCAAGTAATGATCCATTCATCCATCAATGCTGGTTCCCCCCTTCTTTATATATACACGCGTTCGTCGAACTAAGGCCAGTGCCCAAGTACACGATCAAAAAACACACCGACAAATTAAGTTCGCACATCCATGGCTTCCTATAGTGAGCTAACAATATTACGGCTCACCATAGCGTTTGCTGCGGCGGTGCTGCTCGCCGGCGGCGCAGAGGCGCAGTGCCGGCACAGCTGCGGCGGCATAGACATCCCTTACCCTTTTGGGGTCGGATCAGGCGACGACTGTGCCTTGCCTGGCTACGAGATCGTCTGCAACAACAGCAGACCGTTCTACGTAGATGTGGAGGTCCTCAGCATCTCCCTCCAGCTTGGTCAGATGAGGGTGATGACTGGCATATCTTCTTCATGTTACAACACCACCTCTAGGAAGATGGACTCCACTATGTGGTCGTTCAACCTGTCTGACACGCCGTTCATGCTCTCCGACTCCAACAAGTTCACCGTCGTCGGGTGCCGGTCGCTAGCCTACATCTCCGACCCGATGAGCAACTACACGAGCGGCTGCGCGTCCTCCTGCCCTGGTGACACAGTGGTGAGCGCCACCAACGGCACCTGCTCCGGGATTGGCTGTTGCCAGACGACCATCCCCAGGGGGCTGGAATACTACGAGGTTTCGTTCGGGGAGAGCTTGAACACGTCGGAGATCTACAACCACACCCCGTGCAGCTATGCCGTGCTCATGGACTACTCCAACTTCACTTTCTCGACCAGCTACCTAGCTTCTCCGCTGAAGTTCAACACCACCTATGGCGGAGAAGCGCCGGTGATGCTTGACTGGGCTATCTTCTGGGGCGCCCCAGACTGCGTGGAAGCGCAGAAAAATCTCACGTCGTACGCATGCAAAAGTGACCACAGCGTGTGCCTCAATTACTCCAGCGGGGACCAATTAGCATACATGTGCAACTGCTCCAAAGGATACCAAGGCAATCCTTACCTTCAAGGCTCCAATGGCTGTCAAGGTAAAAATATGCCCATAGAAGTATTAAACAATGACTATATTTGACTTGGTATTTCTTGACAATAAGTATAATATTGAGTTAGCATGTATTGCAATAGAGTATATAAACACCTCTCTTAAGTTTTTTTTCTCTATATATTCCAGCTTCAAAAAAGGACGTATCTGCACAGTTAATGAACTCGCTTCCGACATACACCCTTCATTCTAAAATAAACTAATGCCTTGTGCTACGTATCTAAATTCTAGATATTACAGAGGAGTAGGCCATACAAAAATAGCACCGTACACTACTTATTTACCCTTCTGCGTTTCTCCTCAGATCCAATGTGTTTTTTTATGTACTAAAGTCTTTAAACTCTCAACCGTGTGTGCACGCCCTGCTGCTTCTCCTTCTTGTTCTTCTTTAAGTACCGGGTGCTGTTAATACCATACAAAATTAAAATGAACACCCTGATATTCAATTCGTCGCGGGATGCATAGTTGCCAAGTATAATTCCCTATAGTTAGCACACCTTTTAGAAACCAACGTTTTTTTTCCTTGTAGCTTTGTTGTTTAATTTGTATATATATCATGTTATATGTTTTTCTATAAAAGATTTATATTTGATTGCAGATATTAATGAATGTGAACATCCTGAGAGTTACTCGTGCTATGGAGAATGCCGCAATAAAGATGGAGGATTTGATTGTTTCTGTCATGCTGGTACCCGAGGAAATGCCTCTATTCCAGGAGGGTGCCAAAAAAACTTCTTAACGCCAAAGGCACAAGTTGCAATTGGTACGTACTTATTCCAACACTGTGTTGCCTCATCTTATGATGTGCTTGATCAAGTCCTAGACATATAGATGTTAAAATAGTACTTTGATAAGCCTTTTCACTAATGAAAAAAACATTATCTCTCAAGGTGCTGTTGCCTTCATATTATCTATCCTCTTCGGTTTCCTCAGATGGGAGGTGATTCGGCACAAAAGGAGCATAAAAAGACAAGCTTTATTAAGACAAAATGATGAGTTTTTTCAGCAGCACGGAGGACAGCTACTGCTAGAAATGATGAAAGTAGAGGGCAATGCTGGGTTCACCCTCTACTATCGACAAGAGATTCAGACTGCCACAAATAACTTTAACAAGGCACACATCATTGGGGAAGGAGGGCAGGGAACTGTTTACAGAGCAGTGTTAGGTGGAGTTGTTGTCGCAATTAAAATGTGCAAGGAGATTGATGAGAGCAGGAAGATGGAATTTGTGCAGGAATTGGTCATACTTTGCCGTGTCAACCATCCCAACATCGTCAAGTTGCTTGGTTGTTGCCTCCAATTTGAGGCACCCATGCTTGTGTACGAGTTTGTGCAGAACAAAACACTACAAGAGTTGTTGGATCTCCAAAGGAGCAGGAGGTTCCATGTCACACTAGGAACCCGCCTGAGGATTGCTGCGGAATCTACCGGGGCACTTGCGCATCTCCACTCACTGTCGCACCCTATACTCCATGGTGACGTGAAGCCAACCAACATCCTACTCGCTGAGGGATTGGTCGCAAAGGTGTCTGACTTTGGCTGCTCAACTATTAATGAGAATACTCAGGCTGTGCCCAAAGGCACGCCAGGGTATATTGATCCGGACTACCTACTCGAGTATCAGCTCACGGCCAAGAATGACGTATATAGCTTTGGTGTTATTCTTCTTGAGCTTCTAACTGGTAAGAAGCCGCTGTCAAAAGAAAGGAAGAGCTTGACCTCGATGTTTCAGGAGGCTATGGTAAATGGCACACTCCTTGAGCTCCTTGACAATGACATAGTCGATGAAGCTAGCATGAGAGTAATCCATCGAGTTGCAGTGCTGGCAAGTCAGTGCTTGGTTGTTCCAGGTACAACGAGACCGGCAATGGCTCTAGTGGCGGAGGAGCTCCAGCGGCTTGCGCTAGCAGATGAAGTGCAGCGATACCCGCAACCACCACTGGTGCTTGAGGAGTTGAGCTTTGTGGATATGGGAAGCACAATGTCCATTTGGTACGATGAGAGCAAGACCAGCGGGGTTTACAGCCTTGAGAATAAGGCCGTGTTAAGCACAGAATTCGCTAGATAATCAGTAGGTCATATGCTATCTTGATTGTCTTCCTTGTGTTGTTTGTAGGTTTTTGTATATTGAGTGTTGTTGTGAGGAATAAGAACATAAGAACATGTAAACACAATATAGCATTTAGTGTATTGTAGAACTAACGATCAATTGGCAGAAATGTAATGAAACAACTAGTAGTTGTAATTGCCGCTTCTACTCTTTGACTCCTTTTGGCTCCTCCTTTACCTAGCTCTAACTGGGCATGCCGCCGAAGTTCCATGTGGGTACAAGGATGACGGCAACGGGGTTCTTTCTCCCATTACCGTGGCTCAGGATGGTGGCATTGGAGGTGGCCACCATCGGTTGAATCTGGAGTTCTGGTAAGGTGCCTCAGTGTGATGGTGACATCGACAACGACAATATGGTTGTGAGGACCCACAAGTCATACACACTCACACCAATATCCACGCATATTCTCAAACCAATTTCATCGAATAAATCATTTAGAAAACCAATTATTCATCGCAAAGTATTAATCACGACAAGGATTAAAGAAAAAAAAAGTCCCGCACGGCAAGTTCTGACGCGTGAAGGTGACACTGACCGTGCGCACCGGGGCAATGCGGTGTTGCGACGGATCAAGCCAAAGCAGGAATAGTAGCTGTTGATTGAGAGACTGCAAGCAGCTGCACTGCAGCGAGCGTGATATCCTGATAGGCTGGTGAAACTGAATCAACCACGACCTGGACGATAGTGCAGTAGATTCTTGGAGGTTTGGTCCAAGCAGTGGACTTAAAATGTGCGCTTGGCCTCCGCGGTTGTTGAAGCTTGCGGTCATATTTCTCTCATACGTCACTCTCAAACTTGGACTATAACATCAGGTGGTCACATACATGTGTTACTGCGCATTCGACAGGTTTTTCATTTGGGTTGTTTGAATACTCGAGAAAAAAAAAAGTTTGCTTGCTACGTTGAGCAACCAACTCTGCACGATACTTGCAGCTGATGACCAGGGCATGGACAGCCACTCGGCGTGCTCGCTATGTCATTGGGAGAAATAATGGACAGCAAATCACGTGCAAAATGATACTCCAGCACAAAAATGACTTTTCACCCATCTACTAACGGTGTACTCCTATATGTTAAATAAGAACTAATGGAAAAGGTAAATAAACGATAAAATTTGATGACGGATGATATAAGAGGAAAAGCCAATTTTATCGGGGCAAATAAGGGACCTGATTAATGGGAAGATAAAGAATAATCACTTATTACTCATTTTTAGAGAAGATGTTGCCGCAAGCACTGCTATAATACCCGAAATAGGTATGTTTGGGAACTCTTCGCAGATGTTGATTTCCAAACCGATATGTATGGGGTGTACGGTTTGAAAAAAAACTAGCCGGCTCGGCTCGGCTCAGCTGATGCTTCAAAGCCACCAAAATTGAATAGAAAAATCCCAAAAAAAACAAAGAGAATCAATAACTTCACATTACGAATCACAGAATCAAGCATTCATCTACAAGTTCACAACGCCTAATAACAATGGACTAGCCTAAAATACTAAATTAAATGCACTAATCATAGTAGGGGATGTGACATGGCTTGCCGAGGAATCGCTTGCCACTTCCTAGCTGTGACCTGTCAAATCTCGACGCCTCCACGAGCAGGTGGAGGCCGGATCAGGCTGCCCCCCTGAGCCAGTTGTCGAGGAGATCTTCTGGCCGTCGCCGGGGTCGGGGTCACTCGGGACAGGCCACCATTGCTATCCGTGGACACAGCCCAAGGCCACCCTCCACCTCTTCGATAAGGTTTTTGCTCGGCTCGGCTCCACAGATTTTTCTTTTCTTTTTGTAGCTGTTCGATTTTAAAGAACCGTGCCAATTTTTATCTAACCGGCACATATTGTTGCTCAAACATGTCCGTTCTATATTTTTTTTCATCTTGATAAGGTGAGAATTAAACGTTAATAGTTAATAAGTATAGGTTTTAAATGAACCAACACCTATGAGGTGATACCTATTTTGTAGTAGTGGCAATCTGACGATGTCGTCGCCTGCTACCCTTACGCTAACTGCCTGGAAGCAGTATGAGTGTACGACTAGCTAGATGGTATAGCTGCCCACATGCGAAGCGGTCCCACGGTTTAGTTTGGTGCCAAAATCTACCTTACCAAAATTTAGCATCGTCAAAAAGTTGGCATATTTTGACGTTAACAAATTTTTTGGTAGCGTTGGATGTGTTTAATTTGTTGTCAAACCAATTCTTGGATTGTTTATATGAGTTTCTAGAAATACCAAATTTTGGTAAGGTATCAATGGCAATAAAATATTTAGTTTGTTATCTTACCATGTTTTCGTAGTACGAAAAATTGCTAAGGTGGAAAGTGGTACCAAACTGAACAACCCTACACAGCCTGCGAGCAATGCCACAGTAGCGTAGCCTTCTACTTAGTGGAGAAGTGAAAGTTGAATCCACCGTGATCTGGTCTGTGCGGGAGGTGACCAAAACAGCGGAATGGGCTATCCTCCGGTTGTTAAAAGGCCTGTGATTCTAACACGGTTTAGGCCTTGGAATACCAGAATTTTCTCCGGTACCTTCAGTGGGGAAAAAGTGCACCCAAGGTCCCTCAACTTGTCATCAAGTAACAACATCGTCCCCCAACCATAAAACCAGATATCTGGCATCTCTTAACTAATCAAAACCGATCACAATAGATACTTTGGTGGTTTTGATCCAGTTTTATCCTACATGGTGGCCGAGTCAACGTGAGACCCACGTGTCAGGATACCATGTCATCTCTCTCACTCTTCTCTTCTCTTAGCCGGTGGCTAGGGAGGAGCCCGCCTGGGCGAGGCGGGAGAGGAGGGCGACGCCGCGACGGCGGAGCTCTGCGGCAGCCAAAGATGGGTGAGGGGGGCTCATGCCAGCGACGGCGGCGCATGCGCACGAGCGGAGTAAGGGTGTGGGCGTGGCAGCGGCGGCGTTGACGATGGAGATGTGTTGCTGCCGACGGTCCACTTCGGCGGGCTTTCCAGCAGCAGCACAGGCCGGGAGGGCAACGTCGGTGACGAGACAGACCCAGGGGTGGCGTCGGAAGTTCCTCCAATATGTCGATGGACGAACCTGTGTAGGTCAAACAAAATTGTTTTGTTTAGACACGATCCACCTGGACAGATCGAAGACAAGAAGATGTTATGGAGAGGCGGCGTGCGAAATCTTACCTCCATTATTCTTCTTGACATGAGACGCGAGACCCCGAGCTCAGTGGGTACAGGGTGTCATCGGTCTGCAGGGTTCCCTACGCAAGAACAGGATCAGGGACCTTTTGCATTTAGTGAGAAAAAGGGGGATGAAAGCGAGGGCACAAATCAATGGAGAGCAACATTTTGCAATAACTGGTAGCTTACCAAATAGCAGGAAGTCGAATTTGGGCTCTTGGACCTTTGTGGCAGTGTTTGTGGTGTGGGTGGAAAAAAACCGAAAATTTCTCCATAATCCAAGACCCTGTCCTGCTATTTATTCCTCGCCGTTGTCGTCGTCATCCGAGCAACAGGAGGTGGCGGCAGTGACGTCGAAGCAGCAGTAGCAGTTGCTGCTGCCATGGTGAGGAAGAGGAAGCTGCCGAGATGGCGGAGCGACACGCTCCTTTGAGAAGCACGGCGGAGCTCCGCGGCGGCCAAAGATGGTAGGGGGCTCATGCCGACGACGGCGGCGCACGCGCACGAGCAGAGTAAGGGTGTGGGCGCGCTCGGCGACGGCGGCTGTCCCTCTCGCTCCACAGGCCGGAGGCGGCGACGTCGCTGCTGATGCAGCAGTAGCAGCAGCACAACCACCACCACCAGCCGTCGCCACCGGCGGGCGCGGCGTCGACGTGGCAGCTGCAGCAGGGCGCGTGGCATCTCCGCGGCTCAAGGTCCCTCCTCCCGACGCAGCAGCTCTTGCAGGAGTTCTCCAGCCTCCTCGTGAAGAGCATCACACCCCATCATCGGCAAGCAAGGCACCCAAGCTAGCCACTTCGCCTTGCTCGCCAGTGGCGGCCGCGAGCGCGCAGACGCGCGGTAGGCGCCGGAGGCACGGCGAGGCTCATGCCGCGGCTACACCACGCCCGCCCTCGCGCCCAGCTCCCTCCCCCCCAGCGACGCCACCCAGCTGCCTGCCCAGCCTCCTCCCGTGCACGCCTGTCGCTCGTGGAGAGAGAGAGGAAGGAATAAGAGGCTGACATGTGGGTATCACGCTGACTTAGCCGTCACGTAGAATAAAACCCGAGTCAAAATCACCGAAGGATCTATTGTGACCGGTTTTGATTAGTTAAGGGATGTCGGATATCTGGTTTTGTGGTTGGGGGACAATTTTATAACTCGATGATAATTTGAGGGACCTTCGGTGTACTTTTTCCTTTCAGTGGAACATACACGTGCTTCCCAAGTTAGAGATAGGGGGATTGCAGTGGCCGAGCCAAGGCCTGGACATCATGGGCCAGTGCTCGGGCTCTGCCAAACGAACGAGTGATTGCCCCAGCTAAATTACGAGACAAACCAGTGATTACCCTAGCTAGGTTAATTACATGGCAAATCAGTAAGGAATGTATGAGTGCTTACTGCCCAACTAAGTTATATCTTGAAATGTTTTTTTCTCACAAATCACAATTCAATAGTGTTAACTTTTGTTGCATTATGTTTAAAAAAATTTGTTGCATAATGACAAATGGCTCATAAAGTAGTATGAACATGTGTGGTTGGGACGAGCGTATATAATAAGAGCTCGGGAGATGTAGGATTCGGCTGAACTTCGTTAACAAATAATATCGTGTGTTCCTGTATCATTATCTGGCATGTCTTAGATGGTCAATAATTGGAAGGTTAGTCGTCGTTCCGCTATATCGTGATGTATTGTAGTCGCCTCTTGTATAGTGTGTAGGTGACTGTATCTAGGTCATCGTCAGGTATGGTTTGAGTGTTCTGTTGTGCTTTACCTCCCGTGGCATTATACGCTGCCCTTGTACCACTGTGTTCCCTCTTAGTGATCCATCTAGAAATTTTTTAGAGCCCAGGTAATTCCCGTTACGAGTAAATGGTCTCACCTCCATCCTCTCCCTGCGTGACTATGCTATATTTTAGTTGCCATGCTTATATTGTGGTGCCTTGCTCTCTATTTAAGAGAGTTGCCAGGTTACAGAGTTCGACTCTAACTCCACCCCCGCGCCACCTATTACAACTCCAAGTCTAACTGTAACCAAACAGGACTAGTATATTCGACACATAATCTGGCAGGCACAACTCACCAAATTCAAAACCTCAAAATGTAAAGATATAACATCATCATCCATTAACAATTACTACAATTAAACATCATACAAGTAATGTTATATTATCTATAATTTTATAATTTATTAAATTTTAGAGCTTTAAAATGCTTGCTTGTTAAATCATCATGGCATATAATTCACATAATATTTCAATATAACTCTCTATTATTTTTTATAATATCCGATATACCTATTTAGTTCATCATCACTCAGTTAATACTACTATTTCTCTCCTCTCTTTAAGCCATATCACATAATTTTTTCAGTCCCTAGATGACTAATTTATGGTACAAATTATCTCCCTCATTTTCTTCACCTCAATTGTTTTTAGCCCTTAATGATTAATATATGGGCAACATATCCTATGCACACAAGCTCTCACGTGTACACACGTGCACACCAACTAACAAATATCACCAAAAAATCTAGAAAAAGTCATACATGTTATTTCAATAGTATTACACCCAGGCATAAAATCTTAACCTCAAATTCATTATAATTTTTAGCCGTAACAAAAAAAATCTGATAATTTCAAGGTTATAATTCTGTTAGAATTTTGTATTTTTTCTTACTCTCTATGTAGAATGAAATTGAAGATGCGACTTTGCACGTAGATGAAATACTATTGGAAGTAAATGTATGATTTTTTCTAGAATTTTTTGTGATAATTTTTAGTTGGTCTACACGGTGTCTACACGCAAGGGCCTGTGTGTATAGGATACGCTCCCTAATATATGATCTAAATTATCTTCCCCATTTCTTCTCTCATAATTTAAATTTGATAAATTTAAATGATCATAAACCACATCAAATTATATTGTCTAGCTATCTTACATATCTTTTTATTTATTATTATCATAATTAATTCTCATACAGCATCACGTGGGGTTTCACTGGTACAAGGAAAAAAAACGGTCGAGCTACGGAAACAAGCCAGCCATTTTTCAGAAAGTGAATCGTACCAAATCGAATTATTTAGAATCTGCTGGTGTCGGGAAACATTCTGAAAAATACACGCTCAGTGCTGCCAGACTTTTGAATGCTATTGCAGCGGATCTCTGTTTGATGTGTCAATGGCTTAAAGAATACTATGTAGAGTGAATATAGGTGGTGTTTAAATTTCGTGAAGATGAAAATAAAGGTAAATATTAAGTGGATCACGTAAAACGATGTGATGTGTGATTAATTGAGTTTTAATTACTACAAACTTAAGAAATAGATTAATATGATATTTTAGAGCAACTTTCATATAGAAAGTTTTTATATGAAAAGTACCGTTTAGCCGTTTAAAAAACGTGCCATGAGTATCTAAAATTTTATCCTCCGCTTATAGAAGAAACGAACAGGGCCATAGTCACTCCAATTTGCCGTCCACATAAAAAGACTGCAAAGGATTGAGCCATGCAAGCCCCAAGCATAAAGAAAACCGAAATTTGCCCACAATTTTGTCCGTTTCGACACACCGTACAAAATTACAGACGAAAACTATTAATGGCATCGATCTCAACAGGAAATGCATCTAAGACAATTGAGCCCCCCTGATGATTGCATTTGACAGTTGACACGACCTTGGCGCTGATATGGCAAACCTGTTTACCTGTCCGCTGCCACGGTGCACCACACCCTTCACCGGCAATTCCACAACAGCAAGCTAGCGCTTTCCAAGTTCCAGCAATGCCGCCGCGAGGTCAGACATGGCGAGGGACTAGAGTGTATAGTGGCGGCAACTACCACAACCGCGAGAGCCTAGGACGTTGCCGGCCGGCTCGCCGCCCGTGAGCTAGGCCTGCTCCGGGGCCTAGTCCCTCGGCCACACATGAGCTGATGAAGCGTATGCAAGATCACCTTAGCACGGTGGACTCCCAGTCAAAATAAATGATTGCGAAGCACTCTCTCCGTTTCTAAATATTTAACATCGTTAATTTTTTAAGTACAGTTTGACCGTTCGTCTTATTGAAAAACTTTTGTGAAATATGTAAAACTATATGTATGCATATAAGTATATTTAATAATGAACTAAATGATAGAAAAAGAATTAATAATTAACTTTTTGAATGAGACGAACGGTTAAATATATTTTAAAAAGTCAACGGTATTAAATATTTAGAAACGGAGGGAGTTGTTGTATTTAGTTAGTTCGCTACATACGTACTTACATAAAAAGTTGGCATTACAAAAGTCAATATTTGTGTGGTAACCGGGCAAGCGACGTGGACATGGAATCTGATCTGATGGGCAGCCATGTGTGATGACATCGAAAGAAATATTCACTTCCAGCCTCGTGGTCGTGGAGAGGTCTCACGTCGTAGTCACGATCGAAGATGAGATGCAACGGTGACTTTGACCGGCGAAGTCTTTGGATCATCGTCTTTGTTGGAAATGGTCAGTGTGCATTCAGGCATCGATGATCTGTGATCCATGTGTTAGCTTTTGCCAGTTAAAAGTGCATCTATATTACCTGTTCTAAATTTATATGGATAACTTAATTACAAGGAGTATGTGCTGGTGGATTTTTAGATAATTTTATCGTCGTTGTAAAATCTTAGCAGCTCTACCTAAAATTAGTTTTCTTCAAACACTCCCGCATAAACTAGTAGATAATTAACCAATTTGGAACATGTGCCAGAAAGCAAGCTAAGCTAGGGCAAAGAAAGTGGTCCAGACTAAAATTTACTCTAAAATTAACACTAAAGATACAGTAAGCGAAGACTTGTTCAAGTCGTTGGGTCTTTTTCTTATATTTAAAAGAAAGTTTGTCTAGTGTCCATGTTGGATTCATCTCAAATTCTCAACGCTGGCTCTGCTCATCTTCATATACAAGCACAAGTCCATAATCACCTATCAAGAAACAGAGGTTTAAGACACAAACAGATAGCTAGGACTAGCTAGTTCATCCATCCACCATGACTAGCCACAGAGGACTAACAACAACAACGCTGTGCCTCGCCATAGCGATTGCTGCAGAGCTCCTCGCTGGGAGAGCAGAGGGGCAATGCCAGAACACCAAGTGTGGCGACGTTGAGATCCCTTACCCATTCAGCACCAGCTTGGACAAGTGCGCCGCGTCCGCCTTCGAATTCGACTGCAACGACACCGGCAAAGGCGTCTACAAGCCCTTCTACGGAAATGTCGAGGTGCTCAGCGTCTCCCTCCAGCTTGGCCAGGTCCGGGTGATGAATCACATCTCCTCTTCCTGCTACCGCGCGAGCGCCAGGAGATCGCCGCGAGCCCAGCCGCGGCGCGCGCCGACGGCAGAACCGCCCCGCCGCGCAAGCAGCGAGCCGCGTCGTAGGAGTGCGAACCTCCCCCATGCGGCGTGGGGCAACCACGGGCGGCGGCCGTGGAGCACATGGATCTTCTCCGGCCAACCACAGCATACTGCGCGGCGAAGAAGAGCAGCGTCCGGCCGGCGCGCGCCGGGCGCCGGTGGCCCCGCCGGGACGCCCGCGCCCAGCCCCAGCCGAGGGTCCCACCCCCCACTGCCCTGCGCTGCGACCGCTAGCCCCAGCGCGAGCGAGCCCACTGGTTGACGCGAGCGCCGCCGACGGTCTGGTGCCCCCTGCGCCGCTGGCTGAGCGCTGCCTGACCCCACGCGCGCCGGCCGCAGCCCTCGCCCGCCCCAGGCTCGACGCCTCCGCTGTCCCATCGCCCGGGGGGCGGCCCAGGCCGGCGCACGCCGTGGGGCGCCTGGCATTCCGATTGCGGAGACAGCCGGGCCGCAGGGCAGGAAGCGGACGGCAGGGATGGCCGGATGCAATCGCAGGCAGCGCAACTGGATGAGCGAAGATTGGCTGTGGCATGCGATATTTTTTTCCTATTTTTTTTCCGCTTTCGCCTTTTTTTTATTTTTACTCGCTTTTTTTATGCGCGTCATTTTCCGGAGAGTACGACGCGCCGGCTTGGTGGCCCCACTAGCCAGGTGCAGTAATGCTGCGCATTTGTTTTCATGAGTACTTTGCCTTCATATTTTCAAATTTATAAATTTTGGAAAAAAGTCGACAGCCTACACGCGAGACAGGTGCTGTGGCCCCGTTGGCTTGCCCCGCTTATAAAAAACAGAAGCGGCTGTGTTTGAGCGAGAAGGGGACGAGCGAGATTGCGGAAGATACGCTAAAACGGCACAGTGTGAGCCATAGCCCTCATGATTAATTAAGCCCTACTTAACATTTTAAATTACCAAAAATAGATTAATAGGTATTTTTTTAAAGCAACATTTCCTATAGAATTTTTTGCACCCAAAAAACAACACGTTTAGTAGTTTGAAAAGCGCTAGCACCGCGTAGGCGAAAACGCGAAGACTCAATCATCCCATATACACCCTGCCGACATGAACAGAGCAAAAATTTAATAGACTATGTGTAGAGATTTGTCTTATCAAAAACACTACTATCGTGATGCTCTATGCCACTGTTAGATTGTAGTAAAAAATTTCGCCACCAAATTTATTTCGTAAAAATTGGCATTTGGAGCGGCAACAATTGCTTAGGCCAGCAAATCCGCTTACCTCTATACCTTGAGAAAGCTAACCAGTCAGATTGATCACTGCGAATTAATCACTGCCGCAATTAGTAACGTCTCTAAAGCCCGCCGTACTAGCGAAAATTTGATGATATCACAAAAGTTTCCGCTGCGGCAGCTCCCTTAGTTATACAAAAACGCTGAAAATCAATAGCGTTTTTTTGGCCCAAACCGGACTTCCTGCACGAATAGAGACACAAACAGCACGTGTTTCATGATATGGTTTGTAAAGTTAATATTTTAATGTACTAGATGGGCTTCCCTAGCGGTGCATTAGGACTCCTCTAGCTATGCAGTTTGACGTTCCGGTAGCGCTTTTGCGCTAGCCCTAACCATCAAGGGTATAGAATTAAGAGGACCGGAGCCCGCTGAGAGCCTTACCCTCGTAATCCCCGCTTTTGAAGCAGAATTGCACAGTGATAGTTGAGTAAGCAAGCTGTTTCGAGTTTCCATCTGAGATGGTGTTAAAAGGCAGCCCGGCCCATGTTGCGGACGCACCTTTCCTAAACACTAACGAGAATACAATAAAGTCGTTACATACACTTTAAGAGTTCTTTTGAGTTCCATGTATTTCACCGTGGTTTCGCGCCCGCGTCTAACCGGCGAAACATCGCGACGCCGCGTCTAGCACCGACGGCCATACGGCCCGGCTCAGGACGGCGCAAGCACGGACGACAGGCAGCGAGCAGGCCGATTTCGGCGGCTGGCACCGACCATCGATCTACACGGTCAGACCCGACCAGGACATAGCCACCAGTCCAGACCGCGCCCAGATCAATCTCGGCTCAGCCAAGCCCGGATCTCCGACTTCGAACTGAGGCGCTAACTTTTATATTCCGCCTAAAAAAGTTTTTCCGCCGATTATTTGCCGTATACCAACTAACTTCACCCCCCTCTGGATGTTTAGCCTTCTAATGATTTCGCCATCCTACAGGTGGTATCAGAGCCTATGTTTATCTTCTTATCTGGATTTTAATCGGATCTATAGTTTTTGCCCATGCGCGTGCTTAGCATTTTCAACTAAGCCCATGTTTCTCGATGGAACTGCATTTTTCTCATTAGCCTGTAGTAGGATCGCAATCTTACATTCATGCCTCTAAAATATGAGGCTGAAGCATTATGATATGAAACACGTCGGCGCAGAAAAGTTTCTCATCCTTATTGATCCCTGAGAAGAAACTTAAATACTGCTGCCTTTAAAAACTGAGTTTAGAACAAAAGTGGCAAAGCCCTAGCAATCATTCTTTGAGTGGGATTCCTCCAGCTTCGGATTATGATTGTAGTTCGCTCATCTCAACTGCCCATGAGATTTGGAATTTAGCTGAGTAATTTTCATTAAGGCCAACAAATAAACATTAAAGAACTTCGTCATATCTTTCAAAAAGAGGTACTATAAATCTTGCAGATAGAAACCTGGAGAGCTTATGGATGACTATCTTTTCTAAGGTTTTAACAAAAATTTGCAGAGTGATCTTGCTCTGAAATCTGTTTGAATCTTGCTTGTGATGCCTAATTATCCACAATCTGAGATTACTCGCCCACTTATGCAATGCGTTCTTGACATGCGTCTAATTTGCCGGCAGATGAAAGTTACATCAAATTAAAGCGCAGAACTCTGTTAATATGCGTCTAACTTTGCACTTTGGAATTCCCGCCTTTACACCAAAACTGAAAACCACATGAGATTGCAACGTATTTTCTCGTAAAGTTGACTCTAAGTCGAGTGCCTTTCGTATCTTCCTCTTACTTCTTTGGAATGTTTAGCATGCTCTTACATCATAGTCTTCTGATTTCTATGCCCTTAGTTAATGTCACATGCCGATGATCAACTCGAACAGCTTCGACGCCCTGAGGCAGGATATTAAGCGCTCTTGCCGTTGCTAACAGAATTGCTCGAAACTCATGAACAATGATCAGGTTCAGCGAAACTAGAGGTGCGTCCAAATCGTTATTGCTTTAGAATGCTGGTTC
Source organism: Oryza longistaminata (assembly GCA_009805545.1). Taxonomy (NCBI): domain Eukaryota; kingdom Viridiplantae; phylum Streptophyta; class Magnoliopsida; order Poales; family Poaceae; genus Oryza; species Oryza longistaminata. Next base: position 6,778,244 of record CM020188.1, on the reverse strand, counting down.
GATTGATCATCTCTGTATCGCATTGTCCTAAGGCCTAGGGCAGCAGCCCCAAAAAGAAAAGACAAGCATGGTGAGAGCACCATGACACAAGCCGCGAAGAGCCGCCTACATCCAAAGAGCCGCCAAGCATCAAGGAGAATTCTCAAGAAGCGCTGTTGATCAAGTCTACGCCGCCGTTTGAAGCCGCTAAGCCGACGTAAGCCATTGAATGCCATAGTGCGAGACTGATGAAGCATAGGGCAAAAGAACATTCCGCGTGTATGCTTCAATGCCGCCGCCAGTGGTGACCCTGAATCACGAGCCAAAGTGTGAAGAAAACAATCGAGGTAACGTGCCTTTTGCAGGAAGCTATTAATATTTGAGTGCCCAAAAAAATAAGAAGAATGTGAGAAGATGTTATAGAAACAGGAAGTTTCTAATGAATCTCTTAAATCTGAAAATTGCCCTAGAATTCAAAAAATTATCTCTAATTCCTATATGATGCCATAAGTTCTGCAAAAGCTTGCTGAGCCGTTTATTTAATTATCAATATGCAGCATTCAAATTAGATATTGTCAATGCTAGTCCCCCCCAATGATTGAAAAATAAATCTTCTTACTTGCTCTTAGGTTTAGCCGTTTAGCACACACCGCATATTGTGGTATGAGTTTTTTGCTCGGCTTTTTTACACTAAAAAAAGTTGTGGCCAAAAATATCCCCAAATTGCCTTTCATGCTATTTGTACCTGTTTAACATCGATTCGTGCTAAAAAGCTTAAAAACAAACCACATGATGTTTTAGGATGCCTCACAATGTACTATTGCAATAGATGAAACTAAAAGGATGCTTGTAGGTCGTGTTGCAGTACATGGTAAAAATGTGAAACAATGAAGTGCTCTTCTTGCCCCAGAGTGTCGTAAAAGAAATGTGTCGTATGGTAGATTGTGAAAATTGTTGCTAATTTAGAGAAAAAAGAGGTTTCTTAATTTGAAAAATTTCCTTGCAAAGATTTTGCTGATGGTTAAAAGATCTCACCATGATTTTAGATCAAGCTAAGGTTTAGCAGACATAATCATTGCGTTTAAGGTTTTAATCCTTATGCCTCATAATTCTAGACAATCCTCTGTTGTGTTACGTTGTTGTCTAGGAAGTGCGTGAGATTTGGTTTAAACCTGATACTAATAAAACTGGCCTGTTTAAATCTGCTGGTATCATGTCTACCTTGAATGCATCTCTTTTCAAAATCCAATGTTGTGCATGGGCAAAAACCTCCTGTGTTGCTTGTGTAGCTAAGTATTTGCATTCTACCAATGTTGTCTAATAATCGTGAAAAAATAACTTGTTCTTTTATGCTGCCAAAAGATGGGAACATATTGTTGGTTTTTGTTTCAGATTAGCTCATAAAACAGAAAAAGGAGAGAGAGATGCTTTTGCCAAAAATCAAAAAAGTTGGCAAAAATCTGGTTTCCCCCTCGAAAGGAAACCCCGGTCAAGACCGCCCCCAGTGCGGGTCCCCGCGCGTCCGGAACCCGGCGACCGGTTAGACCGGCTGCAGAGCCTCGTTCAGACCGAACACCGGTCAGACCGGCGCGTATAAAAGCAGCGTCAGACCGGCTGCACACGCTCGTCAGACCAAGCCTCGGAGAAATTTTTCGCGAAAAATTCTTCAAACTGTTTTGCACGTGGATATATGCGCTATTGTCTGCTGTCGTATGTCCAGTACTGGATTTCCTGAAATTTTTATTATCTTCTTAAGCCAGTACTGAGCTTCGACTTCTGCTTGTGTTAGGCTTTGTGGCGCGAAGGCAGAACGTTGTGGATCGTGGATTCCGTTGTTCGCCTGGGCACATGTACTGGTTGATAAAAATGATTCTCCTCCCTTCAAAAAAAGGCAATCCAAGACTGAATCAATGTATGCTTTGGTGATCTGTCTAACTAGTGTCGTTCCGCTACAGGTTGCGTTAAGGTAATTGAAAATTTGAGTTGAAGAATGTAGCTTTGGTTGACAGGACTTAAAGTACAATTGCCTTTCAGTTTCACAAATTTGAGTGAAGATTTGAGGTCATTTAAGAAGGAACGCGAAGTAAATTTTTTGATTTCTTGTGGTGGATTTCTGTGCTGAATATTTCTCGATAATGAAGCAGTGTTTAAAGCTGATTTTGATAAAAATTCCCCCCCTTTCCGCCTCCCCATTTCCCTTCATGTTTCCACCCTGTGAAACATGTTTGGTTTGCTAAGTTTGATAAAAGATGTGATGGGTTTGCATCGTTAGACTTGACATGTGGTTTGATCATTCTCACTTAGGTTAAGTGGGTTTGGGATCTTGCTTCGTGATTTGCCAAACTTAAGAAAGATCTTGATTTGGTTTGTACACCGTGTCGTCATCCTAAAGATGTGCTTCTTCGAGTACATGCCCTCCTACTTGTTTCTTGTTTGATGACAGATGCAACCGGGATAGCCTATTTACACATGGACACTGTTGCGTCCAAGCTAGAGTGCAATCTGTTGAGGAAAGTGGTATGTGTTGGTTATGTTGACGATTCTTCTCAATATTCTTGGGTTTTCTTTATGGCCAACTAAGGATGAAGCGTTTCAACACTTTCGTGGTTGTTTCTGCGATTGGATCTTAATTTCCTGGTTCTTTGAAAGGGAATTCGAAGTGATAATGCGTCGGAATTTAAATGCTTCATGAGTTGAAAACAATTTTTGCCAACGAAAGAGGGTCTTGAATATGAATTTTCTTCTCCTCGTGTCCGCAACAAAGGATGTTGTTGAAAGGAAAAATCGCCTTTGTTTTGGTTTGAGATGCTAGAATGATATTGGATGAGTATAAAAATCCTAGAAAAAATTTTAGCGGCTGAGGCCGATAAACACTGCAGTGTTATATTTCCAAATCGGGTTTCTGAGATCAAAAACTTGTGAAAAAACTTCTTATGAACTTCGATTGACGTCAAAACCACAAAGTTTCCACCATTTGCGTGTTTTGGTTGCAAGTGGCTTTTGTCTTGAAATCTGGAAATTTGGATAAGTTTTAAGCACGTGTCTACCGATGGATGTTTCTTGGTTACCCCGCACATACTCGGTGATTCGTGTACTATTGAGAAGACTAACAAAATCGTTGAGACTAGCCGAAGTTTCTTTTGATGAGGCTAGTCCATGTACTAGACCCGATATTGCAGGTACACTCTTCACAAGGTCAGGGAGATGTCGTATTTTTTGAAAGACGAGCAAGACGACGACGACGAGCAGGTCGTTTCTCGGGCCAGCTCAGACCAGCGGCGCCAGGTAGACAGAGTACAGACCAGGGCTAAGGTATGTTGGCGATCAAGACTGGCCGAGGCTCGTCGGGTTCCTTTCACTTCGTACTATTTGGAGCCCTGATCGAGATGGACCTCCGGAGACTACAACTCGCGGACCAGTACTATACAGAACATCCGTAAACAACTTCCAGGAAGTGCGCCTGGCCTCCTTCTGCCCACATCCTGCAACGACGCACATCTCGCCGGAATATCAAGAATCATGCTAATATTGCGTGCAGGCGGACTAGCAAGGTCTAAAGGTAATGACTCATTTTGATGTTTGTGCACAATTCTGCATTTTGCTTGGCTTCTTTTGAACCCACCAAGACTGTGTCACATGCATTACACTGATGGAATCGTGTGATTGATTACGGCCATTATGCATGAAGAACTCTGAAAAATTTTGACAGAAGAAACAAAGTTTGCGACTTTAGTGACCACCACCTTCTGGGAACCCCATTTAAAATTTTATTATTGAACCAAGATGGGTTTTCAAAAATAAACAAATATGAGGCATGTTTGATTGTGAGAGAAATAAAGCTAGACTTGTTGCTTAAGGTGCTTACCCAGGTGGAGGGTTTGGATTTTGATTGAAACTTTGCTCCTGTTGCTAGAATTGAGGCAATTAGACTTTTGTTGGCTTTTGCTGCTTCAAAAAGGTTTTAAATTGTAATCAAATGGATGTGAAAAGTGCTTTCTAAATGGTTTGTTACTTATATGAGGAACGTTGTTAATGGTCAAACAACACCAAAGTTTGAAAATCCTGATTTCCCAACCATGTTTTAAATTGTCTAAAGCTTTGTATGGTTTGAAACAAGCTCCTAGAGCTTGGTACTGAAAAGGCTGTAAAACTTTTTGCTTGCGAAAGGTTATTTACAATGGGAAAGGTTTGACAAAAAAACGCTTTTTGTTTTTAAATGGTGATAATTAACTGTTCGTTCAGAATTTATCGTGGATGATATCATCTTGGTTGTTCAAACTCACGCTTTGGTTTAGGAGTTGCTGAGACTATGGCGCCAGGGGAAGTGAGCATGAGCATGATGGGTGAGTTTATCGTACTTTTTGCGATTGCAAATTAAGCAAAACACCTCAGGCTACATTTGTGCATCAAAACGAAGTACACGAAGATCTTTGAGACGGTTCAAAGAACTGCGAGAATTGCAAGAAAATTTCAACACCAATGGTTCTAACCAGCTGTGTTGATTCCTAATGAAGATAGTGAAAAGCTGTTGATCAAAAGCGAATATAGAAGTAGATTGATCTTTGTTGTATCTAACTGTTTTTAGCCAGGACATACAATTTGTTTTGTGTTTGTGTAGCACCGCTTTCAAGCTTACTCCTCGTCTTCACAATCATCAATAGTCAAGTGAATAATGAGGTATTGAAATCATACACTTGAGTTGGATTTGGTATTTCTACTTCATTTTCTATATGCTTAAGTGGATTACTCCGATGCATGAATTTTGCGTATGTTGTAGAATTGTTTAGGGGAAAATACTAGTGGAACAGTCATTTTCTTTGCGTACATCATTTGATTGCATGCGCTTTTTTTTCTAAGGAAAAACAATCTAGTGTTGCTCCAAATCAACCTGTTGAAATCTGAATATAGTTGCCTGCTGCAAAGTTGTTGTTCAAACAGATCTTTGGCTTTTATTTTACTTTGAGAAAATACCTCTCTTTTTGATTAAACTAGTGCCTATAACATTGCTTAAGAAATCCTGTTCACATTCACGCACAAAGCAATGATATTCGCTTCATTTTTGAGGGATCATGTTGAAAAGGGGAGATGTTGAATTGCACGTTTTTGGACACAAGAGTTGCAACTGCTGATATTTTCACTTAAACCTTTGGAATTTCTAATTCGTTTTGCTTTTTCTTCGTATGAGTTTGGGAATAAATTCATCCCTTTGTATGTTTGAGGGGATTTGTAATGTTATAAGAAAAATATGAAACAATGAGAAAATGCGAAAAGAGAGCTTTGTTTATACATATGCGTATTATTCTTGTGCATTGCTAGCAAATACTATGAAGTTATTTGTCTTTAGCATAGTTTGTATGTATTCTAGTCTTATCATGAGATTTAGATTTTGCTTTTAAGGGATGCTGATGTATTGTCGCGACCGAGAAAAATTGCCCTTCGCCGAACGCAGTGGATTAATCCCCGTCCCAGGAAAAGCCGTGATACACCCACACTAAACATGATACAAAAAGGCACATCTTATCATACTATCCGATCTAATATTAATTACATCATTACATAGGCACTTCAGGCGCTGAACAAACAAAAATAAATACAGCAGCGGCTAGAACGGGCCTACGGCTCCAGCTTCAACAGGCGCTCAACTTTGGGGTTTATATAGCCAAGGACTTCACCTAAGACTCCTTCTGCCAAAGCTTCTGCTTACTGAAGGGGGGGTAAGGATAGAGGCAAGAATGAGTAACAACCACCGTAGCTCAGCAAGTTCACACCCGGGAGAGCATGATTAATGCTAAGGGGGTACAAAGAGCTTAATAATAGCGGGATTAGTTTTGCCCAGTAAACAGCATTTAAAAAGTCCTAGTTGCCCAAAAAGCTATTTTTGTAAACACGGATCCTAGAGCTACAACAATAGGATTAATCAAGGCCGGGATAACCCACACAAACCTGCCTTAACCCCAAGCTACGATGATTCAGCACCGAACTGGCAACCCGACCCTGCGCCCAGCTCGTCCCAAGCCAACCCAGGCCAACCATTCCACATTTTAGTTGCTTAAACACGGTTTTAAGAATTTAACAACAACTAAACTTGCGCCGTTACATTGGCTTAGCTTGCCAAAGCCGAGCGCGGCTAATCGAATAGTTATACTCTGATCAGAGTTGTACATCTTTACCCACAAGACAACGTCTTCCTCACGTGCTAACCACGTGCCGACATACCACCACGCATACGGACGGAAGCACGTACATAGTTTCCAAACCCATCCTAGCCATAGACAAGAGTAGCCGAGCGCCCAACCCCACTACGACCGGAAACCTCCGGGACAGGTTAGCAAGACTGAGCCCCTAGCAGCAGGACACCAGCCCTGTCCATAGACAATTCTTGACTACCGGCGCAGCTCGTGTAGCCTTCAATTTGTCCTTGGAATGTCCATCGGCCCCCACCTCGTCCCCAATCCAAATCCGTTGTTGTTTACTTTTGGTTTATAACCAGACTGAGCCACAAAACTAAGCCTTACCCACTAGGCGCATGTGGAAGTACCGTTAGTGCTTTGCAAACAGAGGCCCCGAAGCGGACCTGGCCGTGCGCGTGTGATGTGGCCGAGGTGTGCATACTATCAAAAACCATGCGCAACCCCGAAAAGCCCCAAAGCCTAAAACCAATTTTGAGGTTTTGAAGAGAGGGGGAGGTTGTGCATCCAATTCCACAATTAATTCTAACCCATTCCATAATGTCCAAGTTTGATATGGAAATATTTCCAAAGTCTAGAGTTATAAAAAAACCAGCTAATGTTGCCCTAAAATTAATCAGCGGAAGCAATCTAACCTAAATTCATACTAGTGGAACCATTGGAAGAGTAAGCTCACTAGGTTTGTGTGTGTATTCCCTAGGTTGAAAGCCCAAGGTAATTAATAACCAATAAGGCCAAAATAATAAATAGGTTCCCATTAACCCAAAGTTAAATAGGCATTGGCCTACGGTGTG
>CM020188.1:6745564-6771258 GCA_009805545.1 Oryza longistaminata | reverse complement strand
CTGGCGCTCCGCGCCGAGGGCGGGGTGGACGGCCTCTTCGCGCGGATGCGGCACCTCCCCGACCCCGCCGTGATGGAGCTGCTCACTGTGCTCCCCGAGGAGGTCGTGCAGGACCAGAGCGGGGACACCGGGGTGGACGCCGCGGCGCGCTGCAGGTTCACCCGCGAGCTCATGGCGCACGCGCCCGCCGTGCTCGAGTTCCTCCTCGCCCAATCCGAGAACACCGCCGCCGCCGCCGACGGGGTCCCCCTCCACGAGCGCAACCGCAGAATCCTGCGCTGCCTACTGAGCTGGGTACGCGATTCCACGGCTCACCCGCGTTCGCGTCTCGCCGCTCGATCATAAGGCTAACAGAGGCGACAACGTTTTGCAGGTCCGCGTGGGATGCTTCTCGGAGATGCCGGCGGCGGCGCTCGCGGCTCACCCACTTCTCACCTTCGCGTTCAACTCGCTGCAGGTAGAAACAAGCAGTCACCCTCAGTTCTTTATAAGCTCATAAAAGTGTACTTTGAAGGACAAGTTTATGCATTCACGTCCTCACATTTTGCTTTGTTGTCATCTGACTAATGAAGGTGTCCTTCTCGTTTGATGTGGCCGTAGAGGTTATGACCGAGCTTGTCAGTCATCACCAAGTAAGTTCTGATTGCTGCATAGTGCCTCACTTCATTGCTGCAGCCAACTGATGATCAGTACCTTATTTCAATCTGGTGGTTTCATGCTTTTTTGATTGAGTTGGACTGTTGGACTTGTTAGTCACTTAGCCTGTCCCAAGTTGTCACTTATCAGATGGCCCTAATCTTCTGTTTGATGTCATGCATTTCTGTTGTATGAAAATGTAACATTTGAGGTTTGCCATGGAATAGTTTGCACGATCGAGTTTCTCTTCTGTTTGTGTCAAGACACCAATTTGATTAAACTAATTCAGAGTTCATTTCAGTTTACATTTTAATAATGTTCAACCTAAGCTGCTAGTTAATGTAGTTATATTTTGCCTCAGATATCTACATGATGTGAATATTATGACTAGAAGAGTTGCAATGCCGGTCCTGCTCCTCATTTATTTTCTTTCAGACAATGACTAGAAGCATGACTGCTGTTCCCCTTGTTGAATTTGTTGATTAATTCAATACAGTTCCACTAATCTTTATGCGTGCCACTTTTTGGTTGTAGGATCTACCTCAGGCATTTCTAAGTAAAATGCCATATATTAGAGAAGCTCTTCTTCTACCAGCTCTTGCCAACAGAAGCGAGAAGACTATTGCTGGTCTTGTTTGTTTGATGTGTGAAGTTGGTCAGGCAGTAAGTTGTCTCACCTGTGTGGTTGTACTGCAGTGTCATATTTGCAACCTATCTATGTTGCATTTTTGTTACTCAAAATATTCCTCCATTCATTGTTCTACTATTAAGTTGAAGTGAATATTAGACCTCTACTGTAGTTAAGTTAGTGAAATAACTGAATTAACTGTCATGTATTTCCTGAAATCAGCATTTTAGTGACGGCCCAGAGAATGAACCTGAGAGAAATTCCAATGTGAAATAGAACACATCTTATATGCATAATCACATTGCATTGTTTCTAAGTGTGAGACTGTTGAATATAAGCTGATAACCGTTGAACTTTCTTAGGCACCTGCTTTGGTTGCAGAAGGGAGTGTTCAAGCACTTGCTCTTGCCGATGCACTTTTGAGGTCAATCTATTGAATTGTTTATGTGGTACTTTTCTTTGAGTTTTTAAGTTGCACGTTTCAATGTTTCAAATGATGCTATTCTATAGTTCAGTTCACTTTATTACCTGTTGTGATCGGTGATCCTGATGGGTTTTATCCTCAACACAGATGTGTAGCCTTTTCTAGTGATGATTGGGAGATTGCAGATTCAACCTTGCAATTTTGGTAATAATGTCTATGTCTTTGCTTTGTTTCATTTTCATGAATCACAAGCTCTTCTTCTGATTAATTACAAGTATTAGTTTTTTGGAAACATATTATTCCCGTATTATTTTCTTTATGTTTGTGTTGCGATGTATTCCTGCATCTTGTCTATGTGGAAATTTAGGATGGCTGGGTTGCTGATGAGCATATTCCGTAACCTTGTGGTCGTATGGGGGGTTTAGAAGGTCTAGGAGTATCACAAGATTTTTGGTGTTCGACTGGAATCTACGTACAAACTTTCTCAAAGGACTTGTGATTACCATACTTCAGGACCCGATTTAATAAAAACACTGTAACCTGATATGCCTATGGTCCTTCTAGCTATATCTGACTTTGTTTTTCTTGTCATGGTCCCCTCATTGCAATCTCATTGAGAGTTAAAACACATGCTTTTACATATATTTTTGGATCATATAAGCATCAATGGTAAGGCAACTACTCCCTCCAGTTAAAAAAATGACTAGTGGGGGTATTAGATAATACAAGTGTGCAGATTTGAATTCCAATATTCCATTCTGTACTTCCAGAGTAGAGCTAAAATCGTACTACTAACTTTTCTTTCATGTTTGTAGTCAATTAAGTATTTATACTTGTGCGTTGAAACTTTGCAGGTGCAGTTTAGCACATTTTATACTTGATAGTGTTCACCTAGCAAGTTGTTTCTGGCTGTGTTATGTATTTTGATTGATTTGTTCGAGTGACATGAATCATAATTTGAACTGGAAACGGGATTTATCCAGGAGCACATTTGTCGATAATTTTATCTCTTGCGCCACCGTGTTTCAAACCCCTATTCCGCTCATAGCATTTTCACCTAAAGCTGAAACCCTCGCCTGGAAGCCTCATTCATCGAACAAAACAATTTCAATCACTCAACACCTTGTTCCTTAAAAAAAAGGTACAATCCTATGGCAAAAAATGCTGCAAACACAACAGCTATTCTTTTCTGCAAAGTTTCTACACAAGTGTAAATTGTGCATTTGGGGCTTTGGGCCATTGGGCAATGCTAGTGTACAAGTGTCGCCTCAACCATTTCGCAAAACCACCAAAAACGCACAGGGAAAAGGCGGAGCAACCGCTTCCTGCTGCCTAGTATCCACTGAAATCAACCAAAGAAGAGTAGGATTTGTTCTCGTCAGTTGAAGCAGCATTTCTCTCTTCGGTTTTCCTCGTTTGTTCATTCCCAGGCTTCTGTGAAGTGGCGGCGCCGAAGCCGGCCATCTCGTTCAGTTCTGACCTCTTGCGCCTAGCTTCCTCCACATCCCCTTCCCAGCACGTCTCCGCGATGACTTCCTGGGCTTTTTCCATATTTTCCGCGGCGATCAAACTATCATTTTGCAGCAGTACGAGGTACACCTGATCAGCTGCGGCTTTCCGGATCTGCAAGTTGGTAGAGAACATAACATATGAGATCAATTTATCATTGCATGGTGTTGTGTACTTTGGAGAGAACATATGAGCTCAATTTATCATTGCATGGTGTTCTGCAATTCTCAGGCAACAAATGGTGAAAGTATTCACCTTGGGGTATCTGTGGCCTAGGAATGTGAGGAGTTGAGAGAATGCCTTGCTGCCACTTCCATCCGACTGGGAAGAAATGTACCCAAGTATTGAGAGACCTGCGCTTAACTTTGTGAAGTCCTTTGATCCCTTCAGCTCCGGGCCCAGTGATTTTATCAATCCACTGTAGAACTCACTATGCCCCTGCTTAGTGTTGCAAGACCAGGAGGTATAAGTATACCTTGTAAATCATAAGATTATTTCAAGATTCTTTCTGTAATACCATGAACTAAACCAGTTTCTGCAGTTATTTCCTACTGCATGGGCTTTCAAGTTATAGATTTAAGCTGCAATATGATACAGTATGAAGTTATGTGCTCCAAATTCTGATCAGCGATGAGCATGTTCCAACCTTTGAAATCTTATGATGTTCTATTTCTTTTTCTTTTCTTTTTCTTTACCATGCCTCCCAATCTTAAAGGCCTAACAAAATTATCTTTTGTGCTTATTTTTCATTCGCAAATGTGCCACAGCAAACTTCCTAGCCTCTAACAGTGCACAGCACAACATTAGTACTATTACATAGATAAAAAAAACTCACCTCACGCAAGAAAACCTTTTTACTGAGGAGAGTCTCAACAGTCTGCATACATTTAATAAAAAGAAGATAAATATGTGTAAGCTCGACTGTGGAAAAAGTATATAGAATCATGTGAAAATTTATTGGTTCAAATCATCAACCGAAACATGCCGCCCGGCAATATAATTATGTTTCTGTTACCTTCAATGTGGGAGTAACTACACGGTCACACTTCTGGTAATGCTCAAGAACCCATAGAAGATCACAACTCAACAGATATTCTCTGTTTTTTCCTTCATCATTTGTATTGATGTCTGAATCTTGAAGATAATCTACTAAAGCTGATGTTGAAGCTTTCCTCAAAGATTCCTGCAATCCTCCAGTAGAAATCACAAGCCCAGAAAGCACAGGCTTGCTGTAACAGCTGACCTGAAGAAGCTTCACAAATCGTGGATATGATACTGCAGGAACCTAACCAAGGAAATGTGTTGTCAGCCAAATCTGGATAACACTACCACCGAGTCAAATAGTATGTGCACAATGGTGACAGACGAACTGGCAGTGAAAATCATTACTGAGGCAACAATGGTTAAACAACTAAAATTTATTCAATAGGACAATATAAAAATCAGTTACTCAAGAAATAGATAAACTTACAAGTCAAGGTCACTGTAAATCTAAACCCTTAAATCCACTTTGATGATAACTTAAGTTTTCTGAGCAATAAGAATAAATTGTTGAGCATATGGGAATTATGAGATCAGAGTTATAGGCACCTCAACTAGTCTTGTAACAACAGCAACGCCAGCATTAGAAACAATACATTTAACAACAGAAGAGAAATTGATGAATAATCACTTACTGCCCACTCCAGATCTGCACTGTTGGGTATAATTTGTTCCAGCAGCTCCCTGTATGGTATAGATGGGACAAACAGTTCCTGATTGTAAAGAATCCTCTTCAGAGTTTTGACTGCAATTTCTCTTATCTTATCTATTTTCTCAACAGCCTGTTTTGCAATGCCTGCAACCAGATCCTGAGCAATACTAGAATCAAATAGTTGGCATCTGGTGTTAACTGCATTGGTGTCGATGTCAATCGATTTAGACTCATGCTCAGCAACTGGTGTTATTTTCACTGCAATATTATCTCTCTTGCAGAGAATAAATGTGCACCGTTCTAGTGCATCCATTGCAGCTTCACGTACCCAGGAACCCACATCACCTCTGTTATCTACAGCATAATCGTCAAGTGCTCTAAATAAAGCTTGCATGACCTTATCTTTAATGTATGAATACATGGAATCACCAAAACTTGAGCTGTGTTCAACAGAAGCTGTTAATGTTTCGCAAACCAAAATTAGCCCCCTAACAGAGTTCACACGTGCTTCAGCATCAGGGTCATCAGGTTTATCCTACATATTCATGAAACTGGAGTTTCAGTTCTACAATCCCAGAAGCAAATCAACAGAATGAGTTAATGTTTGGCTCAGGTAATCTTATTACCTCAATTGTGCATGAGCTGCACAGCTTACTTATGACAGGCATCCATTTTAATACCAAGAACTCATATGGTAATGTTCCAAGGGCAAGTGCTGCACCTCGTCTTGCAGCAACATTTGGGTCATCTAGAAGGGTCAAGTACTTTGTGGTGATGCCATTAGCAGTCTTTTCACCGGAAGAAACCAGATATGTTGGAATAAAATTCTTCAATGCATCAACAGCAGCACACTGGACAAAATTGTAGAATAACACTCAGTCTAAAGCACAGATGCACCAGTCATGCTTGTACAATGTTCAGTGCCATATCAAACAACAGAGAACACAAGACAATAAGATACAGGTGGTTGCTGAGAGGGTCACTTTTGAGTGAATAATTGACATCAACAAGCCTATGTTGTTATCTAATAAATTATTAAAACAGGGAAAAGAAGTAGCCACCATGTCGCTCTCAAGGCCTAGAAATTATTATGTCAATGGAGAAAAGGAGAAAGATTTACATTGTTGATTGCACATTGGGTCTAGGCTATAATAGTGTATTGATTAAATATATATTGGAGCGTTACTACAATTGTACTCCCTGTGTTCCATATTATAAGACCTTCTTCAAGTTTGACAAAGTTTATAGAAAAAAAAATAGCAACATCTAAAACACCAACACCAAACTAATTTCATCAAAATTCACCATTGAATATATTTTGTTAGTATGTTTGTTTTGTGGACTTGCTACGTTTTTTTTATATGTAAACTTGGTCAAACATGAAGTTTCACTTAGGACAAACCCAAAACGTCTTATAATATGGAACATAGGGAGTATTTTTAGAAATAAACCTGAGAACTGGAAAGTTATAGTAGACTGTAGCCTAACCAAGCATAATTACATGGGAAATTTGTTCAGTTGCTAATTCAAGACCAAAGAAAGCTCACCTGTATTTGAGCATTGGGATGCCTCAAATTCTCATTAAGGGTTTCTAACAAACTTCTCTTTGTCTTCTCATTCAAGGATATCCCAGCCATAGAAATGCACGCAATGAATCGGGAAACAGCAGAACGCATTATCTCTCCTCCTTTACCTCGATAAAGGCGTGCCTTTTCGATTGCAGGGACAATTCCTGACAGAGCTTTCTGCATGTCTATAGAATAATGAACACACATGCAAGGGAGTTTATAGGGTAAACAATTTAGATAAAAAGTATTACAAGAGATAATCTAGATAAATAGATCGCTTACCTGTGGTAAAAGTAAAACCGAGCTGATACAACTTCAAAGCAATCTCACCAGCAGCTAAAGTGGCCCCATGTCGAGTGCACAAATCTGATGAAAGAGTGCAGGGAACTAACTTTTCAAGGGCATATCCAGCAAAGTAGTTCATGTCATACTGTACAAGCATAGAAAGGGCCTGAGCAGCCAACTCTCGCAAGCTTCTCTCCTAGAAAGAAAATAAAGTTAGCCAACATCACGTCTGACAAATCATAAGCTCATCTCACTGAAATTTACAATAGCAACAAAATAAGGCAATGGGCCAAGAGATCGAATATCATGAAACTTGTTTGGTCAAGGGCATCACGCCTAATATCTTCAGATTGAAGCATGCAAAGTCAGAAAACAGATATAATTCAGGAATAAGAAACAGTTAAAAAGTCGTAGAACTACAGTACCCAGTGGGATATTTTGTTGCACAGTAGCTCCTCTGCAAACGGATGAAGATACTCCTTATATTGAGCAACAAAAACAGCGACATTCAGATAAGAGTTTGATCTGGAAGCCAGTGCAAAGTAGTCTGCTGCATTCACAATATCAATGCCATGAGGAAAATTTCCCTGTCTTCCAACATTCTCTTGAAAGGCAGCAGAAGCAGCTCTTCTGCAATTAACCTACATTGTATATGTATAAGGACACACAGGATTCGGCAGTAAGAAAAAAAAAAACTAAGATGCTAGAGAATGCATCACAAAATCTAGATGCGACAAATGAATGACTAAATCAGAATGAACTTGCCTCTCGATCATAACATGCAACCGTTAGAAGATGGGGAGCAAGTTGTTGCAATACAGCCTTCATATCGAAATTGGTATAGGCTCGACCAAATGCCCAACAGACATATGCTGCAGCATCTCTTACATGTGAACCAATGCTATGTGGACCTCTTCGTACATCATAGTGCAAAGCCTGCAGAGCTAAAATTGTCACTGGATTTGCCTCAACTGTTTTATCAGAATATAGGCAAGACTTGTTTAACCAAATAATCAGAAACATTTTGGTTATCAAGTAAAGAATTGAGAAAACATGCGCCTTTGATGACAGTGTCAGCATCTAAAAGAATATATCATGGGATCTATATATATGTATAAGTGGTATTTGGTACCATTCTAGTATATACCTTTATTATAACCGGAATAACATCAGGAAAGCTAGAAGGCAGCAACAGCCCCCTACGAGCAAGTTCAGCCAAAGCCAAGCAGCCTCCATGCCAGGAACCATCACCCTTCAGAACCCAGAAGTCATAAGGTATATACTTGTGGTTCACTCAGAACTTGCACTTTTGAAAGGTAGAGATGGAAACTGAGAAATAATTAAAAAGTCAAATGATGTCTTAAACTACATGAGTTCTTCACAAACCTCCCCAGGAGAAAAAAGCTGCAAGATTGATGATAGAACTTCCTCTGACAGTGCAGGTGTTAAACGTGCAGTTATCCTACCAACTCCTTTGGCAGCAGACCATCTCACAATAGTATCCTGAAGAGAGAATCAAGAAATATTGTTACAGAATTCAAGGTTAAATAGAAAAGGAGAATAAGTATAACATGATCTAGAAAATATTTCGGATCTTTACAAAACAATATTAGGATGACAACATACTGAATCCCTCAAACCAGTCAACAGTAAGTCAATAATCTCTTCCACGATTTCTGGAACATCCATATCTTCCTCTAAAAAAGATGTGTCTGCCTGGTCAATGTTCACTTGTTTAGTTGAACCACTTGAAGTCCCAGTTCCATCAGTAGAAGTTGAAAGGTTTGCACCCAGTGAACTACATATCGACTGCACAAGGGAAACCGATTAACATAATGGTGGAAACATCGTCTTACAACCTACAAATGGAAGTAATGATACAAAAAATGAGAGCAAACATGATAGCATCCCATAAAAGAAATATGTGAAAAAACTAGAAACTTAATCACAAATAGATATCATGCCAAGATTTATTTCCATGTTTCAACAGGCTTCAGCAGGTAGATCCCAAGAAAACGGTATTTTTAATGAGAAGTGTTAAATCATCACACCTTTCTGTAAGATGTCTATTATTCAGAAATATAGCAGATCAATAAGGTAATAGATGATAAGTTAATAGCAAGCTATGTTTATTTCCTTCACTGAACAGGATTGGTGTTCTAGGATTGAAGTCAAGCTCTTCTCCAACTGAATGGTTCATATATCAACATTTAACAATTAAAAATAATAATCTCCACAGAATTTTGATATGATCTGGAGTTGTGCACAGTGCATAAAATATAATCAGACTGCAATCACATGTCAACCCGATGTCTTATTAAATACTGTAGTAAACTGTACGAGTAATCATATGCTCCAGTAATAAACTGACGTTTACATCATAACAGGAACTTCACTAAAGGACATATGAATCTACAAAAACAATCTAAAGGTTCTAAAGTTGTATCATACTAAATCAAATAATTACCGAACCCCACAATGACTTAAAGGAAAGGTCAAATTACGAGTAATGATTGCGAGATACTGATGTACTAACAATTATAAAATTTTAAAACCTGATAGCGCCATGATGGTGAACGGGGAGGCAAGCTAATGAGTGCGACTCGTTGCGCCAGTTTGACCAGAAACTTTCTAAGGAGAGAGCTTCTGGATGCAATGTTAGTCTTCATCACAACTGAACAATCATTCCAAATTCCAGAAACAGCATCACATAGCACTCTCCGGTTACCAATCTGCAACAGGATGAAGCAGAAAGAAGGGAAAAGGAAAATTTAATGATTTTTTTATGAAAAGTTAAAAGTCGTGCTCATTCCCTACTGATAACATCCTAAAAGAATGGTATATGTAAAACAAGATCGCATGTTTAGAGAAAAGACAAATGAACAATAGTACTAAATACTAAAGAAAAAGCTATCTCTACTAAATTTACAGTATGATGTTCGGTGCAAAAGTAAAAGATAAAGGCAGGACAAACCTTAAATATTGATGCTAATGCTTCCACTATACCAATGGATCTAAATTGATCCACAAAGTCATCTGTGACAGATAACAAGATCCTTTGTGCCCATTCCATAAAACTGAAAAACAGAATCAAGGTAACCTGAAACATTGTCCTTTATCATATAGTAGCATAGAACTACACTGAAATAGTTAACTGGATATTAACCATCAATATATTACAATCATTTCAGAGAATATAAATATTCAGTGTACTGGTAGAAACAAGACAGTTCACCGGTGATACGAAACTCTCAAATGTACTACAGCAATTTGAAATGTGTATGGATAAGAGTTGTAAGTTGTAACAAAGTAGTTGCAAGGATAACCTGCTGAAAACCTTTGGCATGTCTGGACGAGTCAATAGCCTTGCGAGCAGCAATCCTGACATCCTTCTCATTGGACCAGAACTGCAGAGATAATCCTTACATATGTCTAATATCCTTGTCACAAGTGGAACAGTTTCAGGCCCATCCACGTGATCAGCGGTAGCAATGCTTGTATCCACACTGGAGATATCAAATGGGATCAATACCAGTATATAAAGCCACAATAGAACGACACACTTAGTCTCCATTTCTCCTGTGCTCTCTTGCCTAAGAGCTGTTGCTGAGCTCATTTTATGACACTCCTCAAGGAGAGCAACTGCAGGCTCTAGATCTGAAACTTGATGAGGGAAGAACTTGATGACGCTTTTGTACCCGCATACTGTGACCAGAGTGTATATGATAATACACAGAGGCTTGATAATGTCAAGGAGCTCATCAGTGCAAGCGCCTAGTTCCATTGTTTTGGAACGGACTAATAGCATAAGTGGAGAGATGATGCTCTCTAGATATGGCTCTAGGAGTTGACCCTCCTCTTGATATTTATCCATCTATTTAGCAAAAAAATAAGAAGATAAAGTTCATTTGTACCAAACTCTTAAGCATGGAGGATTTGACATATAGTTCATAACATAACATTGATAAACTGTAACTGCTTTTGGTGTACAATTCGCTAACTAGTAAAAGCAAACAGCTTAGATTGCATCCTATATAGCTCAACTTATTTAGGTGAAACATAGCACAATTCAAATAGGGGTTAAAATTCTGTGCAATTCAGATTTGGTACTGCATTGAGTAATAGACGCTGAAACTGTGGAACAGACTGATTTTTGTTCTCTAATCCAAAGCAAGTTAGTAACGAACAAAAAAGTAGCATTGTTACTAGAAATACGCATTGTTCTCATGTATAGATCTATAGTTCAGCGAAATGGAACATTTAGAGAGTTGCGGGGTTCTGGGCATAGGAGCCATAACGATTGGAGCGGGATTGAATCTGGACTCGGCGGTCTGGCGGGACGACTCGCACGCTCTGTCGACGATGGGCAGGACGGAGTCGATTGTCGGAAGAGATCTCTCCAACTACCTGGATGAAGTACCTGCGCAGGACGACCCTTGCGAGTCGTGCTCAATCGTGCCGCCGTGAGGGGCGGCGGCCGAGGCAGTGTGGGAATCAGCAGAGGCGTCGCCAATCCGCAGAGGCCGTGGAGGACACAGAGACGGGGATCGCAGATGTACGATGGCGGCGTTTCTCCAATCGCCGAGAACGCGGCGGCGGCGTTGCGGCGAGAGGTGTGTGCGCGAGCGGGCGCTGGTGCTCTGCTTGAAAGTTGCAGCGTGGAGTATCGTCTGGAGCTGAAGCGTATTTTAGTTTTCCGTGTTCGTGTGCAGGAGGGTATTTGAGCCTACAGGGGGGGATCTGATTGCAGGTCGTCTTTTCCTCCGAACTGATTCTCTCCTCTCGGAGCTCCGAGACCAACCGAGCCTCCTCGCCGCCCGTCGGCCGCGATGGGCCAGCAGCGGCGCCCGCCTCGGCCGGCCACCGGTGACGGACGGCATCCGACTCTCCTATTCCTGTTGGTCGTTCGTTACTCATACGCTGATTGGAGCTTGATTTGTTCCCATCACGCGGCCCAAACCCCTGAAATTCTGCCGACTCGCCAAAACCTCGCTGATGAATTGCGAAACCTTGAATACTAGAAAATCTCGTGTGACTCCTGTTGCGATGGTAAGGCGCGGCCATTGCAGGGTACAAAGGGTTGCGATGGCAAAGTCCGCCTCGGCGACTTCACTCGTGCAGGTAGGTGAACCGCCGCACTCGTCCGCAACGAACGCAATTCATTTCCCCCTGCTCGCTTCCTGTAATTGAGCAATGGATTTGCTGTTCTTGTGTATTATTCTTTTCATTAGGCTCTGCACCAAGTGCTGGGGTGGCGCTGCTGTGGTTAGCTTTAGCGAGAGTGCTCCATATATCGAAAGTCTGGGTGAGCGCTCGATGATGTAAAGTACTCTCTATGTACTCGTGTTGGTCTGTATGGTCTGGTGAAGTGTTGGCCATTGTGCTGGTTACAGAAAACGATAGGTGTTTTTTCCTGAGTTGTCTCAACTGGTTCTTATTAACACAGTAATAAGCTGATTATCATTCTTACTGATCTTTGGTTCTTTGGGGTAGTATAACTAATTTCTACTAAAATAAGGAAATAGGATCATATTTAGGGGTGGACAGCCTATGCAGCAATTCTTTGTCATTGGCTCACTGCATTAGCCTATGTGGTGGTAAAATGGCCTGTTGGGGTGCAGTTTTGGGGGGAAGGAAGGGGGGGGCCTCCGTTTTCCCCAATTTTTTTGCATAATTGAGTGTGTAGTTCTTTCGTTCTTTATTCTGATAGGAGGACGCCATCGATGGCAGGGTTTAGATATTGGGCATCCATGCCACAGCGAACACTTTTCTTTTAGATAGGAATATGTATTAATCACTGGTATATACCATTTGCGATCAAAGAACTAATGTTTAGGACCAGTTTACCAACATGACAGTGCATTAACCCTAAGATAACAGAGGTTGGCGATCATATTATGGCCTGTCACGTACCTGGACCAGTCTTCAATTTGCTCAGGTGCATTGTTCACAAAAATTCGAGCAAATCATATTCTTGGTAATACTAGCTTCAATTCCAGTCTCTTCATATATCAATGTGGTGTATGATTGCGATAAGTTACTTAGATAGTTTGCTCATCGAGGTCACTATCACAATTTGCTGTTTCGCCCTATCACTCGTTAATGTACTTTGTTCAGAGAAATCCGAAGTACTATCCCTTCGTCCAAAAGCCCGCAACCTAGTATGAGATGGGATCATAATCTAGTACATACGACTGGTCTGACTCTGTCCAGGAAATTCATGTGTGTTTAAGATTAATGTCGCTTCCATACGTAGGATTTGGGTTTTATTTGAGGGGACGGAGGGGCTCACTGATAGATATATATGTGTTTAGTTTTTTGTTAACAAAATGTTATAGTCATTCTAATCCTATGCATTTTCCCAATTCATATTGATGTTAATGAATCTAGATTCTTAACATCATTACTCAATGTGGGAAATGCATGCAGAATGCAGATAACTTTACACATTGTGAAAAGGCGGATAGTAGAATGATCCACATTGTCTATTTTAAACAATTTCATTCCTTTTGTCAGATACTTTTCAGATATGGTCATTCGCATTTGTTATATTATCTTGTCTCGATGTCCACAGGACGTAGGGGACTATGGCTGTGCTGGCTATCGTTCGTATAGATCCATTTATAGATATATTAAGTGTTATGGCACTTGTCATGCAATTGGCTGTCGTGCTCAGTGTTCTCTGGTGACGTGCATTACTTATCGGGGTCAGAGTAGGTTCTTGCAAGGTTTGGATGTTACTTAGATGGTTTCTTCTCTATTTTTTGTGTCTACTCATTGGTAATCCCAAGTAACCATGGGCTTAAATCCTTTTCAACTTCGTTGACCGAAAGCGATCTTTTTCAAACACGTTACTATAGCGTTGTTACATGTCTGGGTTTGCTGGTCTTAGCTTTGTATTGATCCCATTGTGGCTTATTTACCGAAGAAATAACAACATCAAACTGGAAATTTGGTGTAGATCGCAATATAGTGAGCATAAAAGATCCACTGTAACCAAAAATTATGAATAAGTTTTTGCAAAATGTTAACCACTAGAGTCATTCTAGCTTTGATCGCACAAATTTATGTAAGTTTTACCATGACGTATTTTGGCATCCATACAGAGTACATAGTATGGAAATATCGAGATCTATACTTCTCCTTCCTTGGGCGACCTAGTTTGATGAGAAGTGTAATTTCCCCTACACGTATCTGAAACCTCGGTTATCTGTACTTTCGCTCTGAGTGATAAGTAATTTTAGGTAGCCTATCTATTGCAAAACCACTTTGCTTTTAGGACCAGGTGCAACAGAAAATGGGGGGAATGTGTTGCTAGTCTAGTGAATCCGTATTTTTCAAAGGGCTTGCTTTTTGAAGCTGGACAATGAGGTTAAGGGTCAGATTAAAGTTTTGAAAGGATCAGCTGGCAGCTTGATTGTTTCTTTTAATGAAATCCTATAGCACCGGGCTATATTGAAAAAAAACTCTATATAAGAACAATACGTAGAGGAATAGGTGTCACCGTGTTAAGATCCACATTACCCACAGGTGCGATCCGTTAGGCTAACAAAGGCAGAGGTGAAGCTTTGTATATAGTACATATTAGAGTAGGCCTGAATCATTTCATAAGAACCATGATATGTCGAAAATGCTGCCAGTGCTATAAGATTTTTCCTGGGTCTAAATTAATTATTTGTTTGTGGAAACACTGAATGGCTATTATAGTACTTGAGAACGGTTTCTTTTGTCGTAGGAGCGACTTGACGCTTAGGGTTATCCTTAATTTTCTATATCAGCACTTAAGATTATTATAATTAGATTATTGAAAGTCAGATTACTATAGCGGATATATAAGCCGACATAGAATAAGTTGCTTAGCTGTTTGATTTCTGGATTATTAGGTCTGTTTAGTCACCCAAATAATTAAGAAAAAGCACCTTTAGAGTGGATTACCAAATTATAGTAATCTGGCTTATAGATTATAATAATCTATCATAATGAGCTAATCTGTTTTTGTTTAGCTTACTCCTAATAATCTGATTGTTCTCAGCTGAATCAAACAGGGCTTAGTATTATGTCCATTCAAGAGGTTTTGGGTAACCATTTCTTCCTCATCGCCGCTTTATCTGCTCTTGCTGTCTATACTATTTATTTGTAATGCATTCGGTCATCTACTTTTGTCACTTTGCAAGTTCATTTTTGGCACATTGATGTAGTGAGTTCACCTCACTAACGTTTTCAACCAATTCTCGTTCCATAGTACTAGCTAACTACACTTGGTTGTTTTCTCTAGATCACGACATGCTATAAACAATACAGAGTCCATAACAGCCATGAACTACTCGGGCGGTGGTTTCGTCGTATTGCTCTTGGTAAGTGCTAAGATTGCTCACTTAAAATTGACAAAAATACCACTGCTAATCTCAATGCCATCAATACTAATTCCCCTTTAATTACTGTTCCCAGGTGTACCATGCTTCAATATGTAGTGGATGGCGTTAATAGCTACAACAACCCGAACTTCTGCAAAATATGTCTCCTCCCAGGAGAGCTTCCTGAAATGTGTGACATGGCACTTGTGCTTTACCATTAGAATTACAACCTACTCATTTTTGTAACTTGTAGATTTGAGCAACTTGCAAGAGACTTGTAAATGAAGCAGGCAATTTGGTTCACAAATCCATGACAAACACATGACCCATTCTGCTTCTTCCATTTTGTAGACACTGGACTGGAAACTTGAAAGCATAGATTACATTCAGTACTCGTCATGTTATTGTTTGTTCTACCCAGGCTTGGTTACTCGTTGTCAGCTCCATATACTGGACTGCTGCTCTGGTTCTAATATTTTCGTCTCTGATCATTTGAAACTCGGATAATGCAATTTTCTCACGGTATAATTTTTTGAAAGAGCGTGGAAGCTGTCTGCGATCTTGCTAGGATGTCCCGTATGGTAGATTTATCTGAGATTCTGTGCTGTTCTACAAGTAGTAAGAATATAACAGGCAATATTTAGGACCATTATTTATACTGATGTTACTTTCTTGAGTCATGGATGAAATATGATGGCTATTGGCGGTGATCGAGAGTGCTTCGACGTCATTA
This sequence comes from Oryza longistaminata, assembly GCA_009805545.1. NCBI lineage: Eukaryota > Viridiplantae > Streptophyta > Magnoliopsida > Poales > Poaceae > Oryza > Oryza longistaminata. The sequence continues at coordinate 6,755,428 of CM020188.1, read as the reverse complement.
AGTTTCGACATAACAGTGGTCTCTCTAAAAAGAAGATTACATAAGCTTCAACATTAAGATATGCTTCGTCGCATAAGTAGATTTAATGTGTGCTCTGGCTCATTGTTTCATCCTGCCTTTCTGCTCTAATCTGCTTGGTGGGGAGAAGGCTTGTCACTGCTCATTCTGCACACTTTTGCGCCAATGTCTGTGAATTAACTTCTCTTGGGGTCTAACCAAATTATTATTGCTATATATATTACTGGCGAAACAGCCTATTTCCAATTTCACATTCGATTATAGAGAAAAGTTCCACAGGTACTAATTTCAGTTGTTTGATTAGCTCACGTTTGTATTTTTCATTCCGAGCTGTTTTGAATGTGGATTCCTGTATTGTCTTGTTCCGTTGATTGCTCCCTTCCATTTTTGACCAAAAAATATTATTTGCGCCTACCTTCTGCCATTCTATGTTTAGGTTTCTTACTTCGGAGAAATTGTAGCTCCAGACTCTAACGACTTCTGCAAAACTTACCATTAGGGGAGAAAAAAAACTCGCGACGAAGGGGGAAACTATCACGAAGTATTTTATTAAGATAATCACGCTTATATTCTCGGCTAAATAGGCAATCCTTGTCCTGTCTTATTGTGTCTGGGTCGCTTTGTATCGCTAGGATAATTTGAAAACCCCTCCACTATTACACCTACGCGCTCCCTGGTACGAAACATATTGTGAGGTCCATAGGTACGAAACATATTTGAGATCCATAAAAATATGAAAAGAAACAGAGAAATCAGTGGAGCCATGAGTTCTCTCTAGTAGCCGAATAGAAAGATTTTTCAAAAATGAATATTAGCAAATTTTATGTCATGATGTATAATTATTTTAATTTAAGCAAAAAAATGGAATATTAAGGGCCCCTTATGATCAGGCAGGATGAAAAACAGAGGAATTAGGAAAGGCCTATGTAGATTTTTGTAGAATGGGAACTGACATCAACAGAGATTGTTCGCGAAAATCATGTGGTGTATAGAGTTTTTCCGTATTTTATTAAATCCATTTGCAAGGGGCTAATTATGATGCCGGTAATTTCACATGGAAAGAGAGTGCAGGCAATTGTTACCTTTCAAATGTCAATTTTGGCCTGTTTATTCCCCAGACATATCACATGTATTAATTTTCTTCTAAAATGAACACTTACGGAACTGGATCGCCATATGTTACTCATCATCATTACTTTCGATCCCTAGCACACAGAATGGAAAAAAGGAGATTAGGCGTGGATGTTTTTCTTTTCCTATGTTTTCCCTGTGGAGAATGGGGTCTACAAAGGAAATGGGTACTCTAACTTTTCCTATGGACCTAATCCTATGATATAAAGCTAGGGTACACGTGCCCAATTCCTAGAATCCTACCCATTTTTCCTCCATTGAAACCTATGAATCAAAAGGAGGCCCCTATGTCTATAAGGCTGTTTCAATATCATTGTCATGGAGTATAGCTCTTAAAATTGGTTAATATGATTGCATCGAACCCTTATCGGAACCGAAGAAAAACAAGCCCGTTAGCAAAATCAACAAATGAGTAAAAAATAGAACAAGAAGGGCATTGGATACATGCATCAACGCATTGACATAGATAAAAATATATAAAAAAATTTGAGCCCCTATTTTGGAAGGGCCATGTTCGGTCGCTCACTCTTACACCCTCATCGAGGGCCTGGATTTTTGGAATCAGCGAGCGAACTTTTCCAGTAGAAGATACTAGCACCATGCTAGCAAAGCATGGCTCCCGCCTTTACTCATTAGAAAGAATAGCAGTATCTTTTAAGTTTTATCTTCGTGGAAGTGTATAAATGCTACACTTGTAATGAAAGCGAAATTGCCGATATTACCAATTGGTTTCAACGGAATGTGCAAGTTGTGTGGTATCATTTCTGGTATCATGCCAGTCAGTCCAGTATACTACTTATGGCAGTAATCTCAGATACTGATTGCTGTTAACTCGCTCTGGGGCACTGATGATCAGAGGAAAAGGATAATACATGAGGACTTTTACTAATCGATAGCAAGTCATTAGAGATGCTAAAAGTTTGCACAAATATCAGTTTGAGCCCTTACCGTACACTACTACACAAACGGATCGGCAATATTTTTCCATGGGACAACTTTGAGTGAAACTACCAATCTACATGCACTCGATTGAGCATGCATTATATCCGAACTTTTGTGGAGAATTGCTCGGCATAGCTAAAGTTTGTCTAGGGATCTATTGTGTTTGCTCTCGCATCGTGGGTTTAGCAGTTAGATTCTTTGTTATTCTTTTGCATTTAGTTGCATTTCACACTGTGAATACGTTCCCTACAGACAGGAATCACTAATCAACACTCCTGGCTTCAGTCTGTGCTTCTGCTTATGGCTACTCTGTCCAGATATTTGTGCCTGGTATCGTGAGACGTTTTTTGTTTCTCTTTTCGTCTAGAATACACATAAGGCAGAGAATCTTTTCTTCACCCTGTTGCTGTCTGTGCTTGTGCTGCATCGCGACAATCTCAGAAGATTCAGAAGAAAAACTTAAGAATTCTCGGCTACAATCTTAGCAGAAGAATAGGAGCTTCTTCTTGGCAGCTGGCTCAAGCTACTGCCGCTTCAGTCATAAACTCCAAGACAAGTGGCTGCTGCAAGTAAGTGGAGACTGTGTCACTTTTATGTGTTTTGAAGCTAGACTGAGAGCTTGTTTTGACCAGCATTTGACGGGTCCTGTTTACTAGCGGCGAATAAAGAAGAAATACTTCTTTTTTGTGGTGTATCTACAGCACCATTTTGCTACAGGTTACGATCGAGCGGAAATGTTGACCGGAATGTCAGTGGAGAGTTTTCGGACACGCATCAGAAAAAAATTTCTGAAACAATTGCATGAAACCAGCGGGTAGACGATTTTTTCTCTCATGTAGACTATATTAAAGGTGCCAGTACATTAACACAAGTGGAGAATTGCTGGTGGCACTTACGTGACATAAGTTTCATGGATTCTCTAATTAAGACCAAAAAGATTTTGTCTACGTAGATCATATCTCTCTATCACTCTAACTGTGCTCACATTTGAGATTTTGTTATATTTATCTTATATATTTGAATAGCTAACTTATGTAGCCGCTTGCAAAGAGATTCGAGTGTAATGTATTTTTTTGAGAAAACAAAACTTAGAGCAAACTAAATTTGGGGCACATATATCTGTACGTCAATGCCATCAGGAAGATCACTCTGTCGCCCTTCATAAACAAATCTAAATAAGTTCTATTGCTAAAAAAAATCACACGACAATCAATAAAAGGTATAATTTTCATTCTTTTGGTGAGCTTTATCGAATTATATTTGATTAGATGTGATCTCCTTGGGCACGATCAATCATGCAGGCATGTGCCTTTTCGTCAGAAACCCACGATTGATTAAACGTGCAGAGCAACAGCCAAATCGCGTATCGGTCTTTTGCTCAACCTTATTAATCGTCTTGTTAATAGTCCCAAAAAACTTAGTACATGTAAGGACATGAAACCGATTACGCCCACATTTGTTTCTTCGATGATATGTCATTACACGAACATTGCCCGTGATGCCTCGAATGGTCGCCAAAACAACTCTTCACATGATGCAGACTATACACAGAACACGTTTTGTACGATAGTCACAGCTCTTACTACTCAATTCCAAAAATAAATTACCTAACTAATTACGATAGGTTCATTATTCCTAGCTATGTATTTTGGAATGAAGAACGTATTCTGCTAATCAGATCACGGTAAACCTGTGTACATCACAGAACAATATTAAAGGGTGTCTATGTTATCTAACACCTTCTAGCGTACCCACTTCTTACCCCATCATGTATATTTTCAATTGTTGGAGTAAATACATTATGCACCCGTATCATACACATGCCATGGTGTATGTGAATGTACACAGAAGAAACAAAATGGTAATATATGCACGCAAAACATGGTACTATCATGACGGTCACATACGGTTATCATATCCAGTAGACATACCGCGACGTACGTAACATGGGTACGACTCCGGGGAAATATGTAGTTACCTAACATATGTGTGGAAAGCCTCTAGAAACTATCGTTGATTGAGAAATGGATGTCAGAGGAATCTCGTCCACGGTCACCCATGAGTTAAAATTTAGACTAGAATCTGCGAGTTAAATTTTAATTCATGGTGACGTGGACCGAATCTCGAACATCCATTCTCGATTCAAACGGTAGTCTTTCAAGTTCCACTATATATGTGGTTTGCACTACATATTTTCTCGGGTACGTGAGTAATGTCCACTGGTATATCATATCTAGCTGGGAGCGAGTTATATTTGCTTGGCCATGGCGTTTGAGGATGCCGAGCGGGCCTGTTGGCGTGTGAAGTGGATGGGAGTCCCCATGATGTGGCCGGCGCGGAGCCCTCCTGGCGCCGCCGCCGCCGGCCGGCCTCCCCTTGAACCGGCGGTGACGCGCGAATGGCCCACGTCGCACTTGTTGTCCACCTCACGATGACCTCACTCTTCCTCCTCGCCGCGCCTGCTGCCGACGATCGACGACGAACGTACTCCTCCATCCGAACACGCGACGCGGGCCATGCGTCCACGCGCACGCCCGCGCGCGTCACGCCGTCGCCGAAGCTCGCTGGCGCAAAGTCCCACGGCGCTCCGCCGCCACGGGCGGGGAGGCGGGGCGACTGGATCTGTGCACTGCTACCTCGCCCGCGAATGGACTCTTCCCGACCCGCCCGACGTCGCGTTGCGGCGGCGCGCGAGGGTCACCGTCAGCGCCGCCCACTGCCAGCTTCGCACAACGGGCTTCGTCCCACCCGCCGCGCAGAGATACGGTGCGCCAGCGTCGCGGGCGCTAGCGTCTCTCTGTCGCACATCTTCTGTTGTTCTGCGTGTTAATCCTCACGCATGTGGGGCTCCATGTCGTCAGGCGGGGTCATCCTCCGTCCAACGAGCGCAATACCACGTCTCACGAAGGCTGATACGGCCGGCGCCGCGCTCGTCGACGTCGCGGCGCCGGCCGAGTCAGCGGTGGCGCCGGCGACGAGGCAGCACGCGACGAAAAGGAGTTAGCAGCCACGAGAGGCTACTCGTGGCCATGGGCTAAGACCACACCTACAGCTACCTTTGCTAGAATAGTACACTAAGATGTTACGACGCTTTTGTGTAGTGTCGTTGGCGTGGGACTGCGGCGGGGGAGTGGGATTTTATAAGTTGGGAGGTGGAGCTTAGGTTATTGGAAAAAAAACTGATTTTTTAGCCTTAAAGATCGTGGTTTCTACCCTCGTTATTTAAAAAACCATTCAGATTATTATGAAATTTTCCAAAAGAAAATAAAACACTCAACAACATATATAAAATTAACACTCAAAAAAATATTGAGTTCAAACACAATTCGGCACATCGAGATATAAAAAAACAAATTCAGCACATGAATATAGTTTGTTGTTTCACACCTGATATACTTTTTTTCTACGTATTAGTGGAGTATTTCACCAATTTAAGTTATCGATTTTGGTGGACGATATGTACTACAGAAATACTCTAGCACCATATACATTGTTTTTTCAGAATCTTCTCTGTTAACATCGAGGGTTTAGGAAGAAAAAACACAAAAGGTTACAACGATAGACATCCTCTCTTGAGGGCGGCGTTAGACCCTCTCTCAGTAGAGTCCAGAGGCGGACTAGAGGGCTCTGAGGAGCAGGACGAATGGCCCGTGTGGGCGCCTTAGCTGCGAAAAGATCGCTGCAACCAGATGGTCATTGCAATGGCGGCAGACGTCACGTCGGCGCGCGCGCTAGAGCAAAGGGACGACGACGAGCGTCGCTCGCATGGATCGATCGCGCGGCGTGGATTAGCGTGTGTGGGCGCAGACGGCGACGCTGGCCGTGGGGGAGTGGCGTGGAGCGAGATCTAAAGCGCGCCGCAGCGCGCGCGCCTGAACCAGATCGATCTCAGAACGATTACTTTTCTTACAAGGAATCTCACCTCTTGCTCGACGTCGCGGCAAGATTGCGTGTGATTTGCGCGCGTCTGGTAGGTCGGAGCCACCAGGGAATCGGCAGACGCGCGGATACCATCTCATCCGGCTTTCATTTCACCGGCTTTAGAGTTTTTTCTATGGAACTACATAATGACGTGAGATCAAGATACTACTGGACCCCGCTCGTATTCGCAGGGTGCATCAACTGACCTTTCAATAATCTAGTCAACAATATTCTAAAACATCAGTTTCCTCTATTTCTAAAATTCTCCGTCTGTCCCATAATATGGGACAGGAGAATTTATGAGCTTTTGACTCTGCCATAGATTAATATGGAGGGCTCCAAACCTTATCTTATAACCGAAATTTTGAAATTATTAATTATTTTATTTATGACTTACTAATTATCTACCAATTAAAGCACACTTTTTGTTATTATTATATTTGCAAAAAAAAATCTGAATAAGACAACGAGAAACACTGAAAGGGTCAAGGAGTACGTTGCAAGCAAAAGATGAAAATCCTATCATGTGAGACCGGAGGAAGTAGGACTGTATAGTCATCGCACGGGAGCCTGCTTTCTAATACGGAGCTTACGGACAGTTTCGCACACTTTCATTCTAGCAAATGTTAGAGATACTTTAGAATCTCGGATAGGAGCAATTGGCTGTGCTTATTACAGAAACACCACCACGCTTAATTCACTAAGGGCATCACAAAATGTGCTCAAACAAACGGGAGGTGGTACAGCTGGTCGCAATAATGACAGAAGGCTTAAACAAGGTATAAACAATTGTGGATGGTGAGTAAGCAGGACAAATACCAAGGCACCACTAGCACTATGACTGCTAGTAAAATGAATGATAAAAAATCGTTGATTCTCTCAGCTATGTATTGAATCTTTCTTCTCTCATCTCATTTACTAAACCACAACAAACCGGGACTTCCCCAGAAGGTATTCTAACCTGCATACTTTAGATTTTATATACATGTTGGGACACCTTATTACCTCCTATACATTGTGAGATCTTGAATAACAATTACTGCTACTTTTGTTGGTCCCACTTAATTTACTAACTTGGGAAGGGCGATAATCACTTAGCTCAAGATGCCGGGGCACGCTACAAAAAAAATATTAATACTTCTGAGACAAATGCAGTGATATTTTAATAGTCTTTTACGGTAAATAATTGTAGCCTTGAGTTATTGATACTTAAGACATTGGATAACTAGCATTTTGTCCGCAAGACCCTTTTTTCACAAGGCGTACGTGATGGGTGCTTGTGTGTTGTTATGATGTGCGAGAAAACTGACGGCTCCAGTGCCTCGATCAAACACGGGCTACAGAAACGAATTAATGGAAACAATGCAAACAAAAACGGCATAGAATTTTTAGACGAATCGTCACGGGTCGTGGACTCGTTGGGGCAACCGAAATCTCAAGTGGCGTCTAGATTGGTTGAAGTTTATTGGGGATGAGCTGGTGCCATCACTTCTAATTAAACCATTATCCTCATTACTTTCCTCATTTAATTGAGGTTTAAGGTACCATAGATACATACATTACACATCCTATTATGCAAACAATATCGCATATTAGTTTACTCTCACATCATCATTTGCATTTGTTTTTTTGGAGCATTAGTGTGAATTAGAAGGTTCGCCTAACCTTGCATGAGGAGTGACTCATTCTATTCTTCTCTCCTAACTTCTCTCCTACACCCTCCTCACATAAAGGAGGCAAGTTTACTGTATGCCAACTAACGACTTATTCATCAATTAGTATATTAAGCATAGGCATAAATAGCCCAATTCATAGATACATGTGCTATACTGAACGAGAATACTTGGTCCCACGTCATACCACGACATCTGTCAGTCTTGGAGCCCGTGCTGTAACTGCTGCTACAGATTTTAGCCGCTGCTCTTCTCTATTTCATCTACTCATCTTTTATACTTTCTTATATATATATGTTTTGCAGCTCGGCTTATAGTTCTACTATTGTACCTCTCTAATCCTATGTGGTAAATTTAGGGGCAATATGAAGGGGCCTTATATGTACTTGCCCTTAGAGCAAGTAATACATGTGAGCTATAGCCAAAAACTATAAATATGTGGAGCTGAAGGAGTAGAGGTAATAAAAAATCAAGATGTTGGCTCTTTCACATGTAAGAATTAAGTCTGGCTTAAAACAGCTCCTAGGTAAAAATACATTATTAATGTATTTAGGGAATAAGAGAGTATTAGAGCAGAGAAAGAGAAAATATCATATGCGCAACCATTATGCTAATCATAACTTATATGTTTGCGTCTGTTTTTATAGATAGCTAATAGTAGGAGTGAGCTCTATTATTATCCTTTTGCTCTTATAGCGTTTTTCTTCTCGAGTCGGGCGGTCGCCCCACCAGTTGGGATCGATCCGTTGCAATAATTTCACTACCTTTGCGCTGAGATCAAGCTCGCATTTTCCGTTTCTTTGTGTCTGGTCCATATCCGGTGATTGTACCGGGCAACGGTTTCGTGCCGTTGCACGAATAAGAACGAAAAAGCATAACAGCATGATGCATCACGTTAGCTGGTGTACTGGCCTACAAAACCATTACGGAAATAGGATTTTATTTTCTTTCCTCTGAGCCAGTTTGAGAACACAACCTAGTTATTTCCGTCAAGTTTTAAAGAATTCAAACTAGGTATTAAACTTTTGGATAAAATTTGATCAGACGACTTACCGGTAGTAATCAAGCAAAATTCAACAGCTATCATCAATAACCGGGCAAAAACATCCCACCGTTTTAGTTAGGCATGCAAGTGGGCCCATAATCCCACTAAAAGTCGTTTGCTTAGTTTAATTTTTTGATATAATAGTCATAATCTTTTGACAAGAAAAATAATTGTAAGTGGAAATAAACGGATAAAAAAAAATCCCTTCTCATGTTTTTATGCTTTAACTTCTTCACGGTTCCTAGTGGCGGTAGCTTCAATGCTTCCCGGTCGAGCATGGAGAGTGTTACCAAGCGGAAAGATCGAGGCTACGAACAAGTAACAAAACTGACAAGAAGAATTTTGGCCTGTTCAGTAATTCCGACCATTGACACTGCCCAGCGACGTGAATCGGCCTGCATTAGCTCTACCACTAGGCCCCCAATAATAGCCTTTTGTGGCCATTGCAACTTGCAAGTTGTTGCAAGCAACTTTGCAGGAAAATGCAAATCATCATGCGTATATATTCTAAATTCTGACATTATAATGTGATACGCCAGTTTGTCAATGGGGCATGGGATGGAGATCGGCCTGGACCTCCCCGATATAGAATTGACACTGAATTTTACTCACACGATGCAAGCGGACAATCCGTCCCCACAAAATAAGTGCATGTTTTATACACATATTCCACGTTCAACCGCCTCTTAATGACCGTATCTAAGCGTCACTTAGTTGGTGTTGGTAAAGGAATTTGGTGAAAAAAATTAAGGGATTTAGGAGTATACACATCAAGGGACTCTATTCATAGTTTTATCCTCTAAATAGCAATTTATTATAGGTTATCTCACATCAAAATTTTCAAATAAGACGTGTACGGCTTCAAGACGTATATTTCACATGAATTAGTGCAAACTGAAAACTTATTATTGGGCACGGAGGTAGTAGTTGGGGCCAGATACATCTGAAAAGGTGCAAAATCGTTTATTGCCTGCAAACTCATAGGGTCGCAAACTTAGAATTTGAATTTGCACTTAAAAGGATTACTGGATGCCAAGGACGGTGTGTGTTAACTGTGTATCTTCAGGTGAATTACATTATCTGGGACAGATCTATCGAACTAAAATCGATGAACGGCTGAGATGATGTACATCT
>CM020188.1:6735185-6745464 GCA_009805545.1 Oryza longistaminata | reverse complement strand
ATGTTAGATGGTCCCTGTAGTTTCAATAAATATATTATAGTAACATTCACAAAATGATTTAGATTTTGTTTTGTGATAATTGAGCACTTGTAGTTGCAATCGCATAATATGAGATAGGATTCTGATAATTGACCTCCTATTATATCACATATATCTTTCACACACTTCTATGATTTGTTTTATTGTAGTAGGGATATATAAAAAAATATATCCATTGGCGGGCTACAAAATAGATGGAGAATCACTTTAGTGTTTTGTTGCATTGGTGGCGAGCCTTATTATATATATCAATGGCTGTCAGAGTATGGAGCTCCTTTAGCGGGGAGGAGTGGCACCCCCCTAGGAAGATTTGGCCAGGGAACGGGTGAGCGGAAACGGGGCAATCGAATCATACAAATAAGAACATATTGTCTTTTAGACAAGTTTAGGCTGCTTGGAAGCGTATCACCCTACTCTTGTGTTCTTGTTATGAATGAGGGTGATAAACTTTACAATGTGGATTGGGTGGATGTTGTTATAAGTGGGAGATGATGAATTCTTCTTCTCTTGAGGTGTGAGTTTGTTCTAACTTGGCTTGAATATAATTAGTCTAACTCCGCCCAATCTGACATCGAAAAAAGCAAGCCCTCTTACAGGTGGCATGGATCCTCCTTTTATAAATGAAGGGGAGTCCACGGTACCAATACATACATCTGAGTATCAAATCCTACATATCCCTACTTGTAAAAATTATGAAATAACCGATCATCACGGATGTTAGATGGTCCATGTAGTTTCAATCAATATATTATAGCAATATTCACAAAATGATTTAAAATTTGTTTTGTGATAATTGAGCACTTTTAGTTGCAATCGCATAATATGAGATGGTTCATCTCAAATTATCTCTAAGGATTTTGATGATTGACCTCCTATTATATCACATATGCTTCTATGATTTGTTTTATTGTGATAGCAATATCTGAAAAATTATCCATTGACGGGCTACAAATATATGGAGAATCGCTTTAGGGTTTTGTTAAATTGGTGATGGGCCTTATTTATGTATATCAATGGTTGTCGGAGTACGGAGCTCCTGTAGTGGGGAGGAGTGGCACCTCCCTAGGGAGATTCGACTAGGGAGTGGGTGAGCGGAAATGGTGCGATCAAATCGCGTAAAGAAGAACATATGGTCTTTTAGACAGGTTCGGGTTGCTCTGAAGCGTATCACCCTACTCCTATGTTCTTGCTATGAATGAGGGTGATAAAGTTTACTATGTGGATTGGGTGGATGTTGTTCTAAGTGGGATAGGATGAACCCTTATTCTCTTAAGGTGTGAGTTTGTTCTAACTTGACTTAATCAATCTAACTCTGCCCAATCTGAACCCCCGAGAAAACCCCTTACCGATGACGTGGATCCTCCTTTTATAAACAAAGGGGAATTCATAGTGTCAATACATACATGTGGGAGTGGGCCCTACTCCATTAAGTTCGACATACATGCTTAGTCTTGTCTATGTCCCTCAGGCCTAGCGGAGGTTTGGCAAGTTGCCAAAATTTTGGCAACTATGCCAAATTTTGGCAATGCCAAATTTTGGTAAGGTTTTTTTTGGCATCAAAGTGAACAGGCCCTTAATTTATAGCCATGGTCAGAATTTGTTTTTTCAAATTTTGGAGAATTGGGGGCTGGTATTGGAGTTCATCCATGCATGTAAACTTGGATATTTTGATTTATTGTGATCAAGAACATCAATTGGGTCACCCCAGATTTTGTTGTGATGGTTATTCCTCCAGGTAGTGGATTTTTACCCCTATCCCAGCCCTGTTGTAGTTCAGCTTCTTAAAGACAAGACAAATAGTGATAAAAATTCTGAAAAAAAAATCAACAATATAGGTGGTGTTTGAATCTCAAAGATGAAGATTAAGTATTTCACGTAAAACGAGGTGGTAATAACGTGTGATTAATTGAGTTTTAATTATAACAAACTTGAAAAATGGATTAATCTAATATTTTAGAGCAACTTTCATATATAAAGTTTTCGCACAAAATACACCGTTTAGCAGTTTGAAAAACGTGACACGAGTATCCAAAATTTCATCCACTTCTTGTATGAGAAACGAAGGCAGCCATAGAGTACTATATTGGCATCTACTACGACTTAATCGATATTCAAGTCTAAACTCAACCAATTAAGGCCCTGTTTAGAATCCAACCTTTTTCTTCGAACTTTCAACTTTTCCGTCACATCGAACTTTTCTACACACACAAACTTTCAATTTTTCCGTCACATTGTTCCAGTTTCTTCAAACTTCCAATTTTGGCGTGGAACTAAACACCTAAACGAGGGAAAAAGAAGGCAAAATATATCGATGAATAGTGCAATATTTACAATTTGAATTTGTCATTTATTTGTCCCATTGTGAGTCGAACTTAATTAGTCCTCAAATCTTCGAATAGTAGATATATATACTATTTATTTATTGAACAATGCTATCAATTTTTTTTTAGCATGTATTTTTGATACAATGATGAGACACCCCCTTAAGGCGTGAACAATTTCTCTATCCATTGTGATGTCTTATCACAATTACTTCCTCCGTTTCATATTATAAGACTTTCTAGCATTGTCCACATTCATATATATGTTAATGAATATAAATATATATGTGTCTATATTTATTAACATCTATATGAATATAAAAGAGGGATTTCAAAATTTTTGATCTATAAATAGTTGCAATTTAGGATGTACCACTCACGTATCTGTTATCGTGGGGTGAGAATATCAGGGATCGCTGCCGCTGCTGCTCGAAAAGCGCATCGCTTGTACGGGTACGTGACAGGGAGATGCTTTGGCTTTGCGTGACCGTTTGGCTGCTTGCCAAGGGGGGTAAACAGTGCAAGCCAGCAGCTCGTGGACAAACGGGGCTGTACGCCAGAAGGACAAGCGGGGGCTGGAGTACAAGTACAAACAATTGAAATCGTAGTACAGTCTACAAGAGGGGGGGTTTCATTTTCATCGTGACGGGGTTAATACACGTAGTAGTAGTAACAGCTACGACAAGTGAGGCGTACTCCACTTTTGAAGCAATCAGGCGGCAATCCACGGGCTCTGATTTGCTTTGCCTTTGCATGCACCATTAGTAAGATCACATGCTTCAGGCCCTCTCCACTACACTCGCTTTCGCGGTAGTTTGTACTGAACTTTTGAGCTCTACTAACTACAGTAGTTTACTGTGTGTGCTTCTGATGATTGTTGAATGTCCCCTATCTACTTTATCTCACTTGTAGCTTTTCTGCAATCCTTTCTTTTTACAATTCTCCAACGAATACTACAGTTCAAGCTAGGGAAACCGACAAGAAAGAGAAAAGGGCAATGCTAGAATTGCCGCAGGACAACTAGTAATGGACACAAATGAAGGAATTTGGATGTCAAAACTCTCAAGCCGCAGAAGCGAATGGGCAGCAATTGGGAAATCAATGTACTAGGCCGGACCGCCATTGCTCGCAAGGAAGGTTGTCGACGCGCAATCGGCAATAAGTATAGTATTTATAGACTAATAATCTATAAACTGGAGTAGTTTTTAAGTAGGCTGCGAGGGAAGTTGAATTTGCAGGTGTAGAAATATAGGGCACGCACAAAAAGTCGTCAAGAGAAATCAGATCATCAGATGCCCGAGTTGATCGATCGATGCGGCAGAAATCTCGTGGCAAAGTCAGATGGAGCAGCTGAACGAATGCTACTTCACACCTAGCTAACTGATGTGCGCGATGTTACCAGCATATCTATAGCTTATTAGGGCATGTTCAATGCGTGCCCCTGGAGAGTATCCCTAGCGACAGGCGTTTGCTTTTCCGTCCGCGCCGTCCCCCCGCGATGGAACACGTCCCTCTGCTGTAGTGAATTTACCAGAATCGGCCAGAATACATGGGAAACAACAAGTGTTCTTGCAGACTGAGTCGGAGCCACCAGCAGCAATACAACCAAAACAACATGCTTTTGCTCGAGAGGATATGCAGCAGCCGCACTGTGCTGCGGTGGCGCAGTCGACAGTGAGGCTCAAGATGACCATGCACATGATCACCATCGAAGTGGTAGTCCTCTTTCCCTCCATTGCCTCCCGCTGCTGATGCTACCTTCCCTGGTTACCTAGCTATGTTTCTTAGTTGTGTGTTGAGAGGTGATTCTTGAATGTAAGCTGCTGCTCCTATATATAGGCAGAAGCGTTATGTGATGATGTGGATAATGTGCAAATGGATCGTCCTGGTATGCATAAGGTGTGGATGGCTGCCTACTAGTATATTATGGATATGGTGCAAATGGCTACCTGCATTGTATGTATGTATCCTATGCATGCATATAGTTGATGGATGTACATGTTTGTTGCACAATTTCTGAACAAACTCTTCATATCTAGTCCTGCGTACCAAGGAATTTTAAATTTGCACGTTTTCGCCGATGGACAGAAGGAGATGATTTTCAGATACACTTAGCTCGTACCCGTCAGATGAAGATAAAAGGCAACGAGTAACACTGTTTTAAGTGTACTATTGAGTAGTCCTTCATAAGATAACTTAGTTGTGTTTGTAGCGTACTATGGCGTAGGTTGACGAGTTAGTACCATGGCTGGCTTGCATGCCATGTGAGTCCATGTTAGTTTAGTTAGGCTCCCCAATGTGAGTAAGTGACCGAATAGGTTTAGAAATGGTATATTTCTAGGTCTAGCTAGCTTGCCTATGTAGGTTAATGTGTGTGTATATTATCGCACAAGGTCGGAACTTTTTGGAAATTCGATACTGTACTTCTTACAAATACTACATACGTTTCTATGAATAACACACATGCACGTTTTTGACCGAAAGAATTGAGAAACAAAGAATAAATCATATATTTAGTAATTGGATGCACCAATAAAGCTTCCACGTTAGTTAATTGATGTCACATAATTTTTCTAGCCCATGCAAGTGCACAGGTTGATGACTAGTAATACATAAATAGAATTGTGGTATTCGTATTGAAAAACACGTTGAAATGATGCTAATTTTCTATCAATTATCTTTGTAAATTTAAACTAATTCTTGGTTAAAGATAAATCTTAAAATACATGCGTGCCATATTTATTGGAATGGATGGGGGTATGTTGGTGCCAATGAATCTTATTGTTATCGAACTACCGCTTGATGCCCTTGTTTAACTACAGCTGCAAGAAGCGTGTAGCATGAGAGCCTTTAATGTGTTGTCCAGTCCCGATCCTGCATGATGTCCATTTGGGAGGAGCAATATGTACATATGCATGCATCACACTTCAGCATTTTTGACTTTTTACCTTGGAGTTTTAAGAATGCTCACACTTAGGGCATGCAAGTTGATCCATTGGAATATTCACAATATTCGCAACGCCATGATGAAGGCTATGAAAATGACAATGATACATGATTGGTAACATAACTGTCAACTTTTCAGAGCAAAATATGGAGCATTTAGGCCAATCAAACTTTCAATTTTCTTCGATTGCTGCTCCCTTGATGCCTCAGATTCATATATCACTTTCTTGAAGGAATCCAACTCTTGCAACAACAGTAGTTTTGTCGCTTCTATTGGGGCGGCTGAGTCAAGGCCGACATAGAAAAATATAAGAGTAGGTATGGCCATAGCAAAATCTTCTAGCTTAGACATAGCATAAATGGTGAGAGGTAGGCATAGAAAAATTCGTGAGTTAGGTGTATATATATTTGGCATAATCATGATGAGACAGCAAAATTCATAAATTAGGTATTTACCCACGTGTACATGACATAGCACATAGCAAGACTAGTGAGATATAGGCATCACAGATTTGTTGGAGCTAGATATATAGGGCCTCATCGTTTGGCATATTCATATGCTTATCAGCCAAAATTTGATTTTTTTTAACATTAAATTTGGAGCTGATTTTGAGGTTTTTTCATCGAAGTTTATTTTTCACCCTTTGCTTTTAGATCGCTAATAACACATATATAAAAGTTTTATTCACAAATTGATTTTCGTTTGCAAATATGCCATTTGGCATATTCAGAAAATATGCCAAACGATGAGGCTGATAGCTAGTTGAGGAATTTTGGAATAGCAAAATTCATGGGTCTACTTCTAGCAAAACCCACTCCCCTCCACAGCAAAACAAACTAACATTTGCGCCCTAACCATGTACATTTGCTCCCAAATCCATCTCCAAACAAGCAGAACAAACTAACATCTGTCCTAACCATGTATACCCAGTAATAGTACTCGCCAAATCTATTCACAAGCAGAGATCGCCATATCTATTCACATGCAGAGAACACAGAGCACACTCGTCCACTGTGAACACTGCACATCCGTTTTAAATTTTATTACTGTTCCACTGCTGCAGTTCAGCTAGCAAGCACACACTGTTCGAAGATCTCAAGGAGAGTCCTGTCGTGGTCGAGATGCCCTGCGCGTGGCATTTTAAATTTTATTACTGCTCCACTCCATTCCGCATTTCCACTGCATGGGTCCATTTACTACAACTTTTTAAGCTCATCTCCCTCCATCTAGGAGCGCCTACCCATCAAGTCGTTAACTCTTCTTGGCTTTTTTTATAGAAAAAAACAAAACTGTCAATATTTTCAATATTTCAGAGCTCCACGCATATGAAAAAAGAAAACATTTCACAGCTCCAGTTTTTCTCCAGTTTGAGGTGTCAAACGTCGAATATTTCACTACCATAGAAACTAAAATTGGAGACGTCACTACAAACGTATGCACTGTTGCTCGTCCGGCGTATATAAGGCGCGCCCCCTCAGTTCTACTATAAACGTACGCACTCTTGCTCGTCGTTGCACCGCACAAGTACAGAGAGCACTTGCATGCATATAATAGGTCAGGAGGAACTGGCAATATGCAATTAATCTCTCTGGAGGATTCATCAAGATCAATGCTTTGCTTTGCTTGCCCGGTCTCCTAGCTAGCTAATAGTCTCCATTTGATTGATGCTTTTATACTAATTAACTACCACTAATTTTCTTATACCAATTAAGTATATGTGTATCAACATAGTTAATTAATTCACCTAGGAGACTCTTGCTAATGGGTGGTTTATATATATGTCTCATGAGATGATAAAAACTGTGAAGGCAGATTGATGATTATTTATCCTTCTGGCTAATATGTTATGGCCACTTGAGAGGCACAGTTGGAGAAGATAACCTACCACAATCCTCCCATCTTGCGATTTTTGTCGGTTCTCGTAGGCCAATTAGGGATGCAAGGAATCGGGGACTTAATCTAATTAATTAATGAAATGGCAGGACAGTAGTAGACCCTTGCTAATCCCGGCCCTATGGCCAATTATTCATTGATAATTTTGATAATGACACAATCCCTAAAATTTAACTTTGTCCTTATCGAGTGTCCTGATCATAGTATTATGGAAGTGTTTTAGACAAATCTACTAGCACCATTATATTTTTCACATATTTCCATCTTTACATGCATGCTCGTGTATATATATATATACAACAAATTAAGATGAATATTTGCTTGTGGTTAATTAGCACCTCAATTCTCATGGTTCATTTTCTCTCTTGATAAAAATTGGGGATAAATTAACCGATATTTTCCATACCAAAATTAAGCTAATATCGTCAACAATTTTTAAAATGAAAAACAAATCGTCAAATATTACGAATATATCAATGGATCAACTTGCATGCCCTAATTATGAGCATTCTTAAAACTCCAAGGAAAAAAAAGACAAAAAAGCTGAAGTGTGATGAATGCATATGTACATATTGCTCCTCCCAAATGGCCGGGAGTATTAATTTAGAACCGAAAGAAATCATTTTTGTCTATCTCGCATTTTTCATGTAAATCCAGTGTGCGATTTCAGTTGGTGAATTGAACTTGGTCATCTGGAGCACCTTTCCAAAAAGTTTCATCTTTGTTCGGACTCTAAAAAAACTAATTGGCATGTGAAGTTCTTTAGTTTCACTACTACGAAAAGGATTATTCCTAATGCATCTAGATCCGACCACATGAAGCAGCATGGTCCATGATGTGCCAGACCACGTTGAGCACATTTGATCTTAACGTATATAGTTCCGACCACGTGAAGCAGCATGGTTCACGATGTACCAGACTTTTAAAAAACCTAGTTGGTAAGTGGGATTCTTTGGTCTTATCTACCCAGGAAAATACAGCACGAATCCACACAGCATGCACATTATGCATGGACTTTTGAAACGAGGCATATTCCATCGGTTTCTCTCTCTGACAAAGGCATGCATGCTAGTAGTTTGGAATAAAAAAACTAAGGATAAATTAACACTAGCAAAGTAATTAATAATAAATTAACACACATGCTTAATTAGGTACTAGCTGGCAACAAGTTAATTAATTAAATCAGCTCCGTGCATGCAGAGCCTCTGACTCCATCCACAAAATTCGCATACATGGTGACGTGGCTGGATAGCATCAAAGAAACCAAAGTGAATCACCGATCTATTAGCTCTCTCTTTAATGTTGAAGCAGAGGACGACAAGTCAGCAGCACAGTTAGTAGCTGCAACGTGCAAAAAATTTTAGGCTAGCTACTCTACTAGCCTCCTAGACACACACACACAAACACAAGTGTAGGAAGAGAAGATTAAGAGAAGAAGGATTGGGTTGGGTTGAATGTTTCAAAATTTGCATCTACTAGGATCCAGTTGCCAACTAGGCACGCACACGGTATGAAACTGTGTGCTGTATGTCTCAAACTGCCTCTCTAATAGCCAAACAAGCCATCACTACAAGAATCTGATTATAGGTGATGCTCATTTACGTCATAAAAATTGAATTTTAAGTCATGCTATGAAATCTGTGACATTCGTGTGACGAATATGATTCGTCACCTATCATGCGATTCTAATGGCGTTCTATAAAGAAAGCTTATCTTTCTGTCATTAATCTAGTGACAATCTTTCTGTCGTCATAGAGTCTATGGCGTCCATTTTCGTCGCCATCAAGCCCAGAAATCGTCATAAGATGCCATGTGGCCTTTTAAGGCCCATGTAGTCAGGGCCGGCTCAGGGAGGAGGGGGCGCGAGCGGTACGGCCGCTCTAGGCTCCCAAATCGCAGAGGCCCCCACCCATGCACTTTGTCGGGTCCCAAAGTTAAAGATTCGGTAACCGACATGTTTAAACTGTATCAACCCTGGATCAGTAGATTGATACAGGTTCAACAATCTGAATCTTCATTGCATACATTTGATTAAGGCTCCAAAGGAGATTTCTTTACATAAAATAATAGGGTATTTACAAGATTGTGGGTAACTATTACTGTAGAAGCTATAGGATAAGCCAACTCTAATGTTTTGATATAGAATTAAACCATCTATCTAATCTATACTTGGGAACTAAGTTGGAATGAAACTAATTTATATGATTAAACTCCTGGCTTCGGCAAAAACTCCAAATTGATTCTAAAAGAGGGGGTTAAAGCAAGGGTGAGAACAATATACTCATCATGCTATTATATCAAGTAATGAATGCATGAAACGGTAATTTCATGTTTTAGGGTAAGCCCTAAACCCTATACAAAAAGGTCCCTGGGCATAAGGTGAATTGCATTTAGGTCCATAAGCCCACATGGCAAACAAAGCAATTTTACAAAAAGAACCTTACAAGATTTAAATTTCTACTAATTAAAGTCCTTAGCACCTAATGAAGTGGCTAAACAGCCGGGCCCACATGTCGGTGACTCGGCGGCAAGAGAAGCAGAGGCAGCAGGAGAGCAACGGCGACCGACGGCGTTCGTGGCGGCGTATTGGCTTGATCATATGTGGGCGTCGTTCTCCTGGGACGTTGGCGACGTCAGTGGCGCAATGGTACAGCCGGAGATGATTCGAGTCGACGGGAATGACAAAGTGGGGCGATGGTGGTGCTCTGGACACCGGGAACGCCGACGAGCGCACCACCAAGTGTTCGATCTATGCCAAAAAAGAAACAAAGAAAATGGATCGATCAAGTAGAGAAGGAACTTCATGAATCACTACTATAGAAACGATTTTCCTGGACAGGGACCTTTTAGATTCCGTGAGGGCGGTATCTCCTTGCTTCTGGGAAAATCGGCTCATTTTCGCGTGCGGTCCATTAAAGAGGACGGCACGGAAAAATCAATTTTTCCGTGTGGTAACTCGTTGCGTCTGGGAAAAATCGATTTTTCCGTGCGGTCTTCTTAAATGGACAGCATGCGAAAAAGAGCCGATTTTCCCGTGCGGACCTATTAAGAGAGCCGCATACAAAAATACTAAGTCCCT
>CM020188.1:6681042-6713836 GCA_009805545.1 Oryza longistaminata | reverse complement strand
GACACCTAGCGTTGAAAACCTAACCTCATGTCCCTTTACGCCGTCTTGACAAGGCCTCCGAGGAACCTAAGGGATCTTCGGCTGGGGACGCCCAAAGCCGATAAGGCCTTGTCAGATCCTGTAGAGACGAAAGACCATGTAAGATCTGGTCGTGTTAGAGTTCTCGCCGTGCGTATTAACCAAGCCACAAAATCGGAAATTAACTTTCCAACTTCACGGATGGGGGCTAGGATCTGAGCTTATTCAACCAAGGCAGGTCAAGGGTCCAAGAGCCTTATCCTCCGAGAAAATCCCTCCGACGACAAGGCTGGGGGCTAGGGAGAGTGTACGACTCAAACGACTGACTAAAGTCGTGAACTGAGAACACACTCTTACACACGACATCCGGAGTAAGAAAGATTTGTTAAGATAGATTTCTTTTCTATTTCACAAAACACTCCTTACAATCTTTACACAAGTCCAAAGCTATATTACACTTTTTCCTGAGATATTTATCACAGGGTACGAAGACTACCAAGAAGTCCAACGCCAGTCCATAGACCGGAAGATCTTCTCCGCCAACGGCACCATCGACCTCGCCAGGTGGTCTATCTCCGTCGGAGTCCTCTGAGAACGAACAAAACCCTCACGGAGAAAATCGAGGTCCAGGCGCGGGTGATGATCTCGTAGGCAAGCCAACACGTGCCCTCCGACATATCGGCTCGATCGACGACACTCCTGCTTCAAGGCCTCATCGATACGTTTGCCGACGCCATCGAGTTGAGCACAGGCCCCGTTCAGCCACGAGATGTATCCGGCCGCCGACTCCTCGGGATCCCCACAGGGTACTCGGAGCTCTCTACAAACCTTGGCCATGGATGTGTAGCAACTCTTCAAGTACGAGTTGAACCACACCTCACGACCTCGGAGCGTTTCCACAGCCTGCTCTTTCTTCACTGCAAGCATGGTTCTCTCGAGTTCCGCTACTTGAAACTTTGTCTTCCAATATTGGATACGACGATCTTGGCCAGCAAGAGCACTCTCGAGATCTGCTCAATGTGGGAACAGCTAAGTCAAGCTACACGCCTCTTCCGAGAACATAGCTGATCTAGTCGAAGGAGCAAAAAGGGATGAATGGACCACTAACCTAAGGAATTCGTCGCCATCCCCGTCCCCGTAGCTAGGATCTGGTCTACATTGTCTGGCGACGCATGTGGTTCAAACGCGAGAGCCGGAATGATCGCCGGTGACTCAGGCTGCCCGTGCTGCTGGACATCCTCGTCGTCAACATCTCTACAAGGGACAAAAAGTATTCAAGATCAACATGCAAGAGTAAGCTAGAATGATAACCGCACGCACAAAGGCGGTTGAGATCCAGTTTTACACAGCATGTCTAGGGAGTACAAGAGGTCCTACTCTTCAAAAAGGGGGAGAACAGATTCCCCCAGATCGCTGACTTCTTCCATCACCTCCTTACGCGTGTCGCTAGCCACCCCCTGATCCAAGATCTCGCGCAGATCGAGTTCAGGATGCGCCAGCCTCACACACACAAGGACGTGGCACGCCCCGGTGTAGATCCCGTTAGACGTCTCCTCCCCGATCCTGGCCGCATGCTTGGAGGGGATCTCCTCCATCGCCGCCGCCAGCTCCGCAAGAGAAGATGTCAGCGAGAACTCGTCGGGATTCGCCGGGATAGTAGACTTAATGCCGCACTCCCCGGCGAGCTGGTGCAGACCAGTATAGGTGACCCGCAACGAGCCACGGATTTCCGACAGATTGTTCCTGAGCTCCGACATGCGGTGCTCGAGCCCCTACCGTTGTCGCTCGTTGCCGGCCACCAACTCCCTCATCTTCTTGAGGTCTTCACGAGCCTCCGCCAACTCGTGTACCGGCCGGTCAGCATGCTCGTTCGCCGACGCCGCCACCGACCTCGCCTCTGCAATCTCGCGACCAATGCCGTGAGCACCAGCCTCGAGGAGGCGCCCCATTTCGACCTGGAGCTCCTCCCAGGTGAGGATAGCAGCCGGTGGACCACAACCAGCCGCAGGATCGTTGGCTGGGCCGCTTGGTGTCGCCTCGCGACTGTCGCGACCGAGAAAATTGCCTTTTCCCGAACGCTAGTGTATTAATCCCCGTCCCAGGAAAAGCCGGGGCACACCAAACAAACATGATACAAAAGGCACATCTTTATTATATCGATAATATTTACATTATTACAAAGGCGATTCAGGCCTGACAATCAAAACATAAACAGCAGCGGACTAGCGGGCCTACAGCTCCATCTTCACAGGCGCTCAACTGGGGTATAAGCCAGGACTCCACCTAGGACTTCTTCTCCAAAGCTTCTCTTACTGAAGGGGGGAAAGATAGAGCAAGAATGAGTACAACCACAGTACTCAGCAAGACACACAGGGAGATGCATGATTAATGCAAGGGGGTACAAGGGCTAATAATCAGGAAAGATACTAATATTGCGATGCCTTCAGCTAAGTCTGAGTTATTACAAAATGAATGTATTGTTGTGCCTATTGCTTTGGATACTAATATTTTGCAGGCATCTGAGAACAACCAAGGTAATGAGGAGGAAGAGAAGAAAGACGAAGAGAAAAAAGACCTATCTATAGCTCCATGCATGCTTGAAGAATGTTCAATTGGAAAAGCACCTATAATTTATGAAAATGAGAATAATAAAGGTAATGATAATGGTGCTACAACTACTGAAGGTATGCATAGTTATGATGTGCCACCTATGTCTACTACTTATGCTACGTTAGAGCAACCTATAGTGGAAACAATTGTTGAAATACCTTTGTCACAAAATAATTTGCTTCATATTTCTTGTGATAAAGAAGAGTTGTGCGATGCTTCACTTATATCCATGCTGTCAGGGTTACGGGTTAGGTATACCCTCTACCCTTCGATATACGTCACATATCGGTATGGCATACCCACGCGCATACGGATACTTTCTGCATACATTAAGGAAATCCTTCACGGAGTCTACGGATGGAAAGAGTCCTACTCGGACGAGACTGGGTTGTCAATGTATCGTGTAGGGTCTGATATCTCCGAGTTCTACTTGGAAACCGCCTAACCTGTGATATAAAAGGGTACCCCTGGGGAGGACCTGGGGCATCGAATCTCAGAGCCAACACAACCCTCACAGCCTACAAAGTCGGAGCCTGCAAGGAGCCTAATCTCCGGAGATCTAGTCGAACCAACTCGACTACGATCTCACCGGATCCGTCAAGTTTCATTGTTCCCTTTGTAACCTGTGTTTTCCATCATATAATCCCACATCAACTGGATTAGGGCTATTACCTATCAAGGGGCCTGAACCAGTATAATCTTTGTCTTTTGTCTGCTTGATGTCGTATTACGTAGATCCTTGTACCAACGTACCCCAATACCCTCTATATCCGGTCTACGGGTATCACCCGTCGACACATGCCCCAACTAGTGAATGAACATGTTAATTCTATAGTAGAACCACTATGTGTTGAGTTTAAACATGTTATTCACATTGCTAGCGAGAATGAAGAGTTTAAATTGCTATCTTCTTTAAATACTTTGGGTTATATTCAATTTGATGATCTTTGTCCACTCAACTATTTAGAGAAGAAACTATTTGCTAGATTGGAATTGCCATGCCCTTCTGATGTGATTTTTCATATTATTGGCAATTATGATAGTAAAGGAGAATATAATGTGCATCGAGTATATATTTATTTGTTCGAATTTGACTATACCTCATTTTCATGATGAAATGTATTGTCTAGAGGACCGCATGCATATAAGTAATTATCTATCTAGTTCCTCTAGTTGTTTAAATGAGTTACAGGTTGGTTTGCAAGAAGGGGATTGTTGTAGTTTTTCGACTACAAAGATTTTAGGATTCAATCATATGGTCATCAAGAAATGTTCAGCACGGGATGTTGTGATAGACAAAGATAAGTACAATACGCTCCATGACAAGGTGAAACCGAGGACGGTTTCCAATCAAGAAGGGGAGGATGATGAGAAGACAACTAGCTCGGATATAACCATGACTACCTTATGTACTAATCAACCAAAGGTGCATATGTTCTACATTAGATTTACATGTTATATATTTGAACAAACATTGCTACACAATGAGTTTCCTGTGTTTTTGTTTGCAGAGGTACTTGCTTGGGCGAAGGAAAAGAGACCGAGCGTAAAGAATTCATGGATGATCAAAGAAGTTGATTGGGGACCATATCAAGACCTTCTCCAAGTCCACTTCCATCTCATCACGTCACTTTTGGTCCATAGAAGACAAGAGATAAAGTTCTACACGTTTTGGATTCGGATTCGGGCCTCCTGACATCATCAACTTCAAACGGACCTAGCCACTGATCTATAAGGAATTTCGGGGCTCATGAGTACTTGTTGGAAACCTTATGGAGTCTACTTTCAGATGGTTTTGGTCCCACGTCAAAATTCCTACCGAGCTGCCGGGAATCTGCAAAACAAACCATGTATCTCATCCAGTCCGAATCTGACACGGGTTTTAGGCCTTGTAATTGTGTCGTGGGCTTAGCCCAAGGGGGTGTGCGCCCTAGGGCAACCCTAGGACATCCCTAATCATATTAATTCAGTAGCCGTCATCGTTTAGAGTTGGGTTTTGCTTAGATTATTCTGTCAAGAATAGTTTCGCCGCTAGATCGGTTTGTGGAACCCCAAATTCGAGTGCTTAATCATTCATATGCAATTTGGTTGCAATCTATCTTGTTCTTGCTTGTGTTCTTCGATTCGCATGCAGGGATTAGCCTTCTCGGCGAGGTCAACCGGGTTTCGGCACGGTTGATAACCAGAGGAGACGTGCTGCTGCGATTGCGGGGCTCAGTAGCGTGTTCGCTCAGAAGCCGGATCGAGTTGTGTCGCGACTCCGCCCAAATCATTGTTTATCAATACCTATCGGAAGAACGGGACCTAACATCCCTCATCAGTGGCATCCTCCTCCCCAAGATCAAGATCCTCCAGGACTACGGCGCCACGAACGATGTCATCGTCAAGCTGGTCACCACGCACCCCAGGGCACTCATGCATAGGGCCTCCCGCTTCGAGGAGAGCTTGGCTGCCATGAAGGAGCTCGGGGTCAGACCTTCCTCTGGAATGTTCCCCTATTCCTTCGGGCTCTTTGCCAGATTGCATCCAAGGAAATGGAAGGGCAGGATGGACAATTTCTTGAGCTTGGGATGGACAAAGGAGCAAGTGATTGAGGCGTTTGTGAGGCACCCGTACTGCATGTCCGTATCGAATGACAAGGTGAAGCTCATCTGGCAGTTTCTCGCGAAGAAGCTCAGGTGGACCGCCGATTATGTCGCAAGGAGCCCGATGGTTCTCTCCTTCAGCTACGATAAGCGAATCTTGCCGAGGTGCATGGTGCTGAACTTGTTGGCATCGAGGGGCGTATTCAACAGGGACATCAAGACATCCCATCTGGTACTGGGGGAGAAGAAGTTCAAGGAGAAGTATGTCACCCCTTACCAGGATGAAATTCCTGAGGTACTGGAAGCTTATTCTTCTGTGGCAGAAAGTCGAGTGCCGGTGTATAAGTAGCTGGAGAGGATTATGCTGCGCTTCACCGTGCAACAAAGGCACTGCCTTCCCCTTGACTTTAATTATGTTCAATTTCATTGAATGCTTTCTTTTCTTTCTGAAATCAAGGCATGCAATGGAGCTGAAAATAAATTGTTGTAGGATTCTTGAAATATGAATGATTGAAACTGCGAACATACTGGTTACATGAACTAGTCCATGACGCTATTTGCTAAGAAATATGCGAAATGCATTCCTGATGGCAAATAACATTGTGAGCTTGTACAGTTGAACTATTTATGGGCATAAGTGGTTTAGGTTCGTGAGAAGAGTAGAAGACGTCATGCAATTTAGGTGTAGCTTGTTATAGCTGAATTTTCTGTCTTGAATCTTGAACACATGCACAGTATTGTTATTCCAGGAACAAAACCCTTATCATTACTACTGATCTATTGTCATAATCAGGTGATTTTAGCTCTGTGAATGTCCTATCTCTTGGATTATAATAAAATGTACTTTTGGTCTGTCAAAGTTGTTCAGGATGCAGAATGATCGTACTATATTATAGGCATGTTTCTTTATGAAAAATTATTCCACTCTAGATTCCTATTTCAAAGTACTTTCATATGAGTTTGGTTTTGTGGCTATAAACAATGTATCATGTGTGAAATTGATGGTCAAATCAATTTTCAAAGACCCTGTCATGGAAATATGCCCTATATTTTTGGACAAAGGTATCAATGGGGATAGCTGATGGAGGTGTTCTGTTTAATTTCTGCCAATCCATTTGATTCATCTTTTAACTGTTTGAGGGGCGCATTAGTACGACAGTGCAGATCAATAGGTTTAAGATTTTTTTCTAAAAGAGGTACCAAAGCAAGGTTTATGAAGGAACACAAAATTTGTATTTCCAGCATATGTAATTTTGTTCTTTAGAGGATCATTATTCATTATTTGTTACACATGATTAGATTTTTACACATTTGGATAGCAGATGTGCTGTCAGAATAACCTGTAGTTGTTTGTGCAGTAAGAAAGGAAATTCTGTGAAGAGTCAAATCCAGCAATGTTGGTTGTATGTTATGGAAATGCAAATATGGAGTTTGAAATCATTCTTATTTTGGTAGTTACATGATTTAAGTGCTCAGTAAACTACTTGTAGGTTGTAACTGCATCTAATATTCCCTGCTTGGCTATTTACAATGGAGTAAACAAACTATACCCTCTGAGTTTGTAGCATGTCTCTTGGATCTTGATGTTAAAAATCCTCCTAACATGCCAAGACCTGTAAGAAAATTTTCATATAAATCCATTGTCTGGATTGGATCTATCAAGATGGGCGAAGCACTGTCCAATCTCATTTAGTTTGGGCATTTAAGTTATCTAGATATTCATATTAGTGTGGCAATTGATCAACAGACTATATATTGATCAATAGGTTTAAGGATATCCATAAATTTTAGGAAAGAGGACAGAGATGACGGATGCTTGTTTATTTACTCTCAAAAGGTTCAGGAGATGATGCAATATGTATTTTCGGTGTGTTCGTTATGTACAACATGATGAGGACATAACTAGCTTGGATATAACCATAACTACCTTATGTATTAATTAAATAAAGGTGTATATGTTCTACATTAGATTTACTTGTTATATATTTGAACAAACGTCGCTACACAATAAGTTTCGTGTGTTTTTGTTTGCAGAGGTACTTGTTTGGGCGAAAGAAAAGAGATCGAGCGTAAGGAATGCATGGATGATTGAAGAAGTTGATTGGGGACCAAACCAAGACCTTCTCCAAGTCTTCTTTCATCTCACCATGTCACTTTTGGTTTATAGAAGACAAGAGATAAAGTTCTACACGTTTTGGATTCGAATTCGGGCCTCCTGACAACATCAACTTCAAACGGATCTAGCCGCTAATCTAGAAGGAATTTCGAGACCTCAACTGATGAGGGATGTTAGGTCCCGATCTTCCGATAGGTATTGATAAACAATCGATTTGGACAGAGTCGCGACACAACTCGATCCGGCTTCTGAACGAACACGTTACTGAGCCCCGCAATCGCAGCACCACGTCTCCTCTGGTTATCAACCGTGCCGAAACCCGGTTGACCTCGCCGAGAAGGCTAATCCCTGCATCTGGTGTTCAGCAATCAGATACGCGAGGCTGCCAGTCGACTAACGGACGCAGTGGAAGCCTCTTGTCAGGGCATGTTCTGACCCGACAGAGAGAAGGACGAGCTGTCACTCGCCCTGCAGACTCCCGAGCATCCTGGACGAACACGAGGGAAAGGCGTGGTTCCTTGGAAGATTGGATTCAAGGAGGACATCCACACGTACAGGAGTCGGATGAGGAGCAAGAGAGATACCGAGGCGAAGATTGCAGATCTTGAGTACAGGGTATCGAGCTACGAGCTCAGCATGCAAGAGGAG
Organism: Oryza longistaminata; assembly: GCA_009805545.1. NCBI lineage: Eukaryota > Viridiplantae > Streptophyta > Magnoliopsida > Poales > Poaceae > Oryza > Oryza longistaminata. The sequence goes on along the minus strand of CM020188.1, from coordinate 6,705,859 downwards.
GTGGCAAGGAAGGTGGATGAACGCATGGCCGCACATCGGTGCCATGATCCCCAGCCATACATTCCTCCTATAATGGTCAGCCCCACAGGCAATCGTAGCAGCTGCGCCTCAACGGGGCAGGTAGGATCACAGAGCATGGACGCGGTACAAACTCAGGACGAAACCACTTGCCCTATTGATGAGATCACGCAGCGGACACCATGTGAGCTGCATATTCCCTTCAAGAACTTATCAATCAATGTATGCCCATAGTTTTATGTTTTTTGGACTTGTACATTCCGTAAGTTTATGCTTAGGTTGATTACTAATAGATAACCTCTCATCACGTGAAGGTTGCGTCGGGAATGACCATCCCAACGGACCCTTCAGGGACTTACCACTGCAGGCTGATTCCAGCAGGATACTCGAGGGTCGAAGTTGAACTGGTGGAAGCCGCGTACGAGGACCTCGAGTTGGACTACCCTGGAGGAGACGGTGAGACGTATCTACGCGACACAAGCCACGCCATTATACTATGGCGCAAGCGCTACATCATCCTCCCTGGGCGACAAGCGGCGTCTCATGCACCATCCCCTCCGGCTCCACCATCTCCTCATCAGGCTCCTGCACCGTCTCCTCCTGATCAGGCTCCTGCATCGACTCCTCCTCAGGCTTCTCCGCCGTGTCCTCCGGCACCTTCCAAGTCAAGAACTCACCAAGCTCCACCGCTTGCCCGCACAAGGGCAACGAAGAAGGCGAAAGTTGACGCTGCCGAGAACAAGGAGCCACCGTACGATTGCACGTAAGAGGAGATCGACGCTTACGTGGCAGAATAAGTGAAGAGGCAATTGAAGCCTCGGAGTCCAGAAAAGCAGATTCCTGTAGACCCGAGTGCCAAGAAGTTCTTCCAGAAGATGTCGGGACCACTCAAGGAGGCCTTAAAGCTAACGGACTATGAGCGAACACTTAGGAAAGCACATTTTGGAAAGTCCAAAAAAGTCCCTCAGCTTGGAGAGCAACCAAACCAGGAGGTCGAGCTGTTGGTGACCGGGCAAGAATTTGGAATAAAAAAATTCATTTCTGACACCGGGCTAACTAGGGCTCAGTTGCTTAAAGCGCACCAATCCCTAAGGCGGAAGTGAGACACCAGTACGAACTCAGTAAACCGCTTGTCAAGCCTGATGATGAGGGCACAACTAGCTCGGATATAAACCGTGACTACCTTATGTATTAATCAACTAAAGGTGCATATGTTGTACATTAGATTTACTTGTTATATATTTGAACAAACGTTGCTACACAATGAGTTTCGTGTGTTTTTGTTTTCAACAAAAACTGACCACTGACCTCGAACAGGGACTCAAATGTAAATATAAATATTACAAGGACTCAAACGTAAAGTGCAAAACTAAAATTGGATCATCTCAAAAATGGATTGCTCATGTCATGTAGGTTCCGTTTTTATAAAAAATATCTCAAATCCGCTACTTAACACTTCTATAAAGAGGAAAATACGGACGGTCACGGATAGATCTGATTTGATCCGGAGTCTCTCGTCACGCGCACAGTACTCCCCTCATGTGCACAGTACGGCAACTCCAAAACCGTTTGATAAAAATTTCTCCAAATCACAAAAACGGAAACCCGACGACGAGACAATTCAATTTTTCAATGTCCCGGCAACAACCAACGAGATGAAAAACTGGACCCAAAACTGACGTACAACTCACACACTTGAGTGATGAACCCTGGACCTAAGTGATGAATAGATGCATTACTCAACACTAAAAATTAAATCTAAAACTAAACCAGCACTCGACACGACGATGCAATCTAAAATTCAACGAAGCAAAATCTAATAGAACAATGCAACAGTTCAAATTGTCTAGGTAAAGAATAAATATTTTTGTGTGGCAATTTTCTGGTTATGGGAAGATAAATTACCTAACAGGCAACCGCGCTCTGATACCAACTGATGAGGGATGTTAGGTCCCGATCTTCCGATAGGTATTGATAAACAATTGATTTGGACGGAGTCGAGACACAGCTCGATCCGGCTTCTGAACGAACACGCTACTAAGCCCCGCAATCGCAGCACCACGTCTCCTCTGGTTATCAACCGTGCCGAAACCCGGTTGACCTCTCCGAGAAGGCTAATCCCTGCATGCGAATCGAAGAACACAAGCAAGAACAAGATAGATTGCAACCAAATTGCATATGAATGATTAAGCACTCGAATTTGGGGTTCCACAAACCGATCTAGCGGCGAAACTGTTCTTAACAGAATAATCTAAGCAAAACCCAACTCTAAACGATGACGGCTACTGAATAAATGTGATTAGGGACGTCCTAGGGTTGCACTAGGGTGCACACCCCCTTGGGCTAAGCCCACGACACAATTACAAGGCCCAAAACCCAAATTAGATTCGGATTGGATGAGATACGTGGCTTGTTTTGCAGATTCCCAGCAGCTCGGTAGGAATTTTGATGTGGGACCAAAACCATCTGAAAGTAGACTCTATAAGCTTTCCAACAAGTACTCATGGGCCCCGAAATTCCTTCTAGATTAGCAGCTAGGTCCGTTTGAATTTGATGCTGCCAAGAGGCCCGAATCCGAATCCAAAACGTGTAGAACTTTATCTCTTATCTTCTATGGACCAAAAGTGACGTGGTGAGATGGAAGTGGACTTGGAGAAGGTCTTGTTTTGGTTCCCAATCAACTTCCTCAATCATCCATGCATTCCTTACGCTCGGTCTCTTTTCTTTCGCCCAAGCAAGTACCTCTGCAAACAAAAACACACGAAACTCATTGTGTAGCAACGTCTGTTCAAATATATAACAAGTAAATCTAATGTAGAACATATGCACCTTTGGTTGATTAATACATAAGGTAGTCATGGTTATATCCAAGCTTAGTTGTGTCCTCATCACCTGACTAGCTGCAGTCCCTACCGACACAGACATACCAATTCCATGAACGGTACATGGAGATGAGCGCCAGCGGTAGGGAGATTATCGGAGCGAGGATCAAGAACACCGACTTCTTACAAGGAGAAGATGTTCTCTGGATCAATTTCAAGGATATCTATGAATTATACCAGCCGGACGCCCTCGACGTCTCTCTTCTGAGCGCATGGATTTTGTACGTATCGTTGAGTTATATTTCTTACTTTCCTTTAATTAGCTCCTTGTATATATGTACACCATAAATAACAATTCCTTTATCGTTGTAGAATGGAGATTCAAAGGGCCTGACGGTGGGGGGTTTTCGATACTGGATTCATCGACCCTCGGAAAGTAAACGTCGAAATGGTCACCAAGTATCCGCAAGCCACTGAGGAAAATCTCGTCCATCTCCTCAAGGAGCAGCATTTCAAGACGTTCATACTACTGCCGTACAACACAATGTTAGTTTTTATTGTCTACTGAACAAATTTCGTTCCTGTACATATACATGTACAGTGTTTCATATATCATCTAACACAAATTGCAGATTCCACTGGGTTCTTTTACTCTTCGACTTGGAGGCATGCAGAGTCAATGTCTATGACTCGAATAAAGATGAGTCTACTTTTGACCAGGTTTTTGAACTTATAGATAGGTAATGTCATATGTTCCAGTGTTATTATTACGAATTTTGCTATTGCTAGTACGAATCATAGCTTTAAACTCCATGTAGAGCTTGGTATCGGTTCCGTCATTTGGTCCGCGGCACTTGGAAAGAAAAACTTAGCCGGAGGTTCAAATTTCCAGTGAGTACATGATCTAAATGTATATTGAATCTCTAATTCAAATATAAGTGTATATTAAATCTCTCGTCGTTTGTCATGTATATAGTGTGCAAACCAGGAAGAGGGAACTAACTTGTGTGGCTACTACGTATGCGAGTATTGCCACTGCCTTGCAACCCAAATCATCACCACAAGAGAGCTCGATGTACGTATAAATAAACCATTCAAAATTTCATTGCATATGTATCAATTTCTTGTTTACTAATTAATATAACTTCATACATTCATAGGTTATTCACATGAGGGACAACCTCACACACAAGGACTTTATCACGGCTGTTCAAGAACAACTCATGGGATTCATCAACGAACAAGTCCTTGATCTCGAGGGTGAATTCTACTACGACGGATCTACAATTCATAAGACGTTATCTTCTGAGATAACAACTACGTCGAAGTCGTAGCTAGGACATAATGAATTGTAATACATGTCTATATTTATATATGTACACATTTACTTTAGTGTAAATATATATTTTGGTCATATATGCACATAAAATGTTAAGTGCTTTAATATATACATATATGTCTATTTTGTACACATATACATATGCATTTGCATACATATAAATATGTATAAATGCATATATATGTATAAATACATATATATTATGCATGTACATATGTACTGAAACATATATATGCATGGTTTATATATATATATATATATATAAACCATGCAATAACAGGGCCATGCAAATAAAAAAAAGGTATATCGATCTTTAGTCCCGGTTGGTAACACCAACGGGGGACTAAAGATGGCTTAGCCGGCCACGTGGCTGACCCATCTTTAGTCCCGGTTGGTGTTAGTCCCGGTTTGAGAACCGGGACTAAGGGGGTTACCAACCGGGACTAATAAGGGTTTCTCCACCCGTGTAAACTACAAATGTTATTTGCAAAAGTGGCCACTTAGGTTGAGGCAGCTAAGGCATCAATACAAGCGGCTTAACATTTTTGCCGCATATGTAAAAAAACATTTACGTAATAGTGTAATGAAAAATAATGGATAAGTGTGTGGATATTATGGATACCACATACCCACTCGCTTGGATATTCGACTGAAGATAGGAGATGGGTCGAGTCTAGGAATTATGTAATAATTAGGACTTGGGATTTATTATTGCCTTGTTTCCTACGGCAAGTCTCATAAGTCTTACTCATATACGGTTATGTAATATATAAGTAAACCGATGCCGGATTCAGTTAGGTTTCTACCCTTCTAACCTTGCACCAACCTATATAAGGACACGGGGTGTTTTGAAGGCATAACCACAGCCAAGATCGTCAGATCAATACAACACTCAACGAATTCAATCGCCGAAACAGGAGTAGGGGTATTACCTCTTGTCAAGAGGGTCTGAACTTGTCTAAACCTTTTGCTTTCTACCTATCCACTTTCGATCTCGTACACCACCTTTTTCTTATTGCCGATATGTAGAACTGACAAAGTGGCTTAAAATTACCATGGTACATAGATTATTGATATTCCCTATGTGAAACAATACATATAAATATATGCGTATCATAGTTTGCTAACATTTGATATACCTTGATTTTTCTTGGTACATAGAAAATCGAAATAAGTTAATCATTATATGTGTTCCATGGCTGCAATTTTGTCTGAGTTGTCAGTATAGCGTGTTTATAATAAGCATGTTATAAAATCTAAATGGATTTTAAAGTTGGTTATGCATGTGTACGAAGAACAAACATAACTTCTTCTTCTCTACTACTACTACTACTATTATTATTATTATAGGAGTATTCACATTTTCAATAGCCTGCGCATATAAAATAGACAAAATTATCTTTATATATAGAAGGTATGGAAGCCAAAGCAATATTCATCTGGTAGTTAAAAGGACCTGTAAGTCCATTAAATGGCACCATATATTATATTTTAGAGCGCTTATGTAAAGGATCAACAGATTTAATTTGTCTTATCAATTGTGCATATTTCAAAAGACATAATTATTTGGATATTGTTGCATCTGACTAAAGGTAAAATATTTTTTTCATAATTGTTATGTTAGTCAAAGTTAAGTTAGTTCTTTTTCACCTACATATTATATATCCAATTTTTCTATGCGTGCTTACAAAGTAATTAATGTATGATGAAGCAACATATATTGTTAAATTGTTTTACAATTTTGTACGGTAATTTGGATTATATGCAAAGTGTAATAGTGTGGTCCCTAGATAAATTACTCCTTTAGCCAGTGAGTTTATAAATTCTTATCTTAATACCGTCGATCTAATTTCGCTATGAAATTTTGTGGAATCACCGATTTAAGATTACATAATACATGTTCATTTATTTTAATGTTGAGTAAATTGCATTGGTGGTACACAAACTTGTTAGGTGGGTGCAATTTAGTATATAAACTTGTAAAATGCTCATTTCAGTACACGAACTTGTCTAGTTCGTGCGAACAAGGACCAAAATAACTTGGCAATGTCAATTTTATGAAGTTGATGTTGATTAGGATGCGACCTGTATACCTGTAGCGAGTATGCATAGGACATGCAATATTTATAAATTTAGTCTCTACTTTATCCTTCATCATTGAAATTATGAATTTTATATGTTTCTAACCCTTATGTCAGTGCTCGATATTTTTAATCTTTTTCTACTATCACTAAATACTATTCTATATTTTATTGAATAGGTGTAAGTCTAGTGGCAACTTTCTCATATATATGTTTACATAGCATCCTAATCAGCCCCTAAATCAATAGGATTAGTCATATAGTGTCCTTGTTGACTTCCCCCGCACGCACCACACAAGTTCATGCACCAAAACGAGTATTTTACAAGTTTGTACACTATATTGCACCCACCTGACAAGTTCGTGTACCAACGATGCAATTTACTCTTTAATGTTTCTTTGTGGCCGCTAGATAAATTATTCTTTTATATGAAAATTTATTCATGGTTCATGTTTGTCGAATGGTTCCAGATGTCAAAATATATGTTAATTTCTATAATATCTTATTGCTATTTGGTTGCTATACAAAATATATAGTGGCGTAACTACATTCACCTTCAAGGTAGATTATTCGATTTTAACTAATTCATGCCATATTAATTAATATATCAATTAATAATTAAATAATTTGTATATGCAGTGTCCTAATAATATTTTTCTTGGTTTGACATTGAAAAGAAAGGGTATATATCCAAGTGATGTCCCAATAATTTTTTCTGGGTTTGTCACCGAAAATTAAGGGTATATATATTATAATTTTTATATAAAAACATATGTACTAATAGATTATTTAGCTAACTAATTAATTTTTATACTATGTATGGTTGTTAGAGGTAGAAAATAGGAGAGAGAAGAGACGGAAGGGAGGAGGTCAGAGAGGGAGGGAGGGAGAGTACGTGCATATATGTGCACGTTCTATTTTTCTTTTCAAATATATTACATGATGAATATGCGAACGGAAAGTGGAGCGTGTACAGATTTTCTTTCTTGGAGATAAGATGTAATGGTGAAAATTAGTATAATTTAATGGCTTATAAAATATTAGGTCCACCTACCACGTGGCGATATAGGAGCGTTTGTAGGAGCGCTACGTGGCGGTTTAAAAGCGTTTGTAGGAAGTTTAATGGACTTTTAGTATAAATTAATTTTTATACTAGGTATGGTTGTTAGAGGTAGAAATTAGGAGAGAGAAGATACGGAAGGGATGATGGTCATACAGGGAGGGAGGGAGAGTATGTACATATATGTGCACGTTCTGTTTTTCTTTTCAAATATATTACGTGATAAATATGCGAATGGAAAGTGGAGCGTGTACAGATTTTCTTTATTGGAGATAAGATGTAGTGCTGAAAATTAGTATAATTTAATGGTTTATAAAATATTGGGTCCACCTGCCACGTGGCGATATAAGAACATTTGTAGGAGCGCCACGTGGCGGTTTAGAAGCGTTTGTAGAAAGTTTAATGGACTAACTAATAGATAGATAGATGCTCTTCTCTTATTCCAGCACATTACACTCCACTCCATCACGTGCTACTATCTTGATGGGGTTTATATCATCTCCCATCCAAGTACTAATGTTCTATATGAGGTTTATAGGGTCTCCCATCTTAGCACTATCTATCATTACACACCATGCGGAGTGTAACAACTTGATAAGATACAAAGCGTTGCTCGCCTTGCAACAAGGATATGGTTGACATGATTTTTATACGGCACACATATACATGTGAGAGTGATTTTAGTCCTTATATTATAGCCATATGTAAAGGGGTCCTGGTTCCAGTCAATCCCCATCTGTGGACACCCTAATAAGTGTTGGAAGGTCCGAAGGTGATCAGTTTCTCCATCAACTGCCCCTCCCGGTATCTATCATCATCCTTATATATCCGACTTATAGTTTTATGCAAGGTGACAGTTTCATGAAGCAAAATAAGGTTTATGCAAAATAATTCAAATCATCAAGATCAAAGGTTCTCTTGCCTGAATTCTCGTAGTTCAAATCAAAAATAGCTGGCGCTCCCAGCTGACCTGACTCCGCCTCTAGTTCCCTTGCTGTATTCCGTCAAATGCGTCGAGATTTAATTAAACTATACTAATAGAAATACAATAATTTACAAATACAAATGTGCTTACAAATTTGTAACCTTTTTATTATACCGAAACTCCAATTGCGATGTGCTAGATAATTTATCAAACTATACTTGGACTACAGAATATTGGGTCACTATGCTCAGGTTGGTGTTCTGTGTAGCCTACTAATGTACATCTAGCAATCAGTCCACATTTTCCTTTCTCCTCTATTTTCTCACCTGTAGAAGCCTCTCCCCGTCTCTCCCCTCTTATCACTCGTGCAGGTAAAAGCATCAGCTAGCTAATCCCCTGCCTTCCTCCATTTGCCGTTAGCAGTGGCTATCTTTTCCCTCAAATCCCCACTCTACTACTCTAGTACTGCTGCTGCTACCACCATGTTGCTCTCGGCGACCTCAATGCCCAGGCTACCAGCAAAACCTCCCCTCTTAATCCTTCTCTCTATGCTCTCCAACCCACAGCTCCAAGAAGTGGACCCCCCCATGGCTAGAATGGGGTCACGCATGGAGCTCTAGACCCAGACGCCATGACCAGCGCCCCATGGAGCTCGACTTCACTAAGCAATCATCCCCTAGGTAAGTGCTCCTATTCTTTCCTCCTCCATTTTATCTGCTGCTAGCCTGCTACCGCTCCTTCTTTTCTATTAAAAGCTGAACTAAGGTGCTAGGGAAAAATTATACAGTGGTGATGGATTGTTTTAAGTTTAATTTACTAGAGGATGTGGTTGTGGTGGTAGTATGGGGGAAATTCTCACCTTCTCTTTTCTGTTGGTGCGTGATGTTTTATTGATTGATCCCCCACACCAAGTTTGCAGCTAATGAGCTTCACTCCCCAGTTCTTCCCCAAACCGGTAGCCCTCCTTGCCAATTTACAAATGTTTTACTCTTTGCAACTAAAATTGAATGTTTTGCTAATTAGGAGTACATGGGATTATGGGACTACCTATTTCCTCGCGTGTGCCATGTTTACTTGTGATCCCTCCTTTGTCAAGCTTGGGTGATAATTTGACTAGCTTGTGTCACTTATGTTGATCTTGCTAGAATCTTATATGCTTGGCCATTCTTAATTACCACTAGCTCACATTATGGGATAATCACACTATATGCATTAGCATCTTGATGAGCTACGAGCTCGAGACATATGGTCATGTTTTATTGGTCGTAATTATCTAACTAAAATATGACTTAACAATGGGCTATGGGTGCATGGTTTTGCTAGTCGCACCCATGGCAATTAAGGACCGGTTCGGGGGAAATACTGGAAGAATAGAATTACCGCGCTTACACAAGCGAGCGTGGGTAATAGCTGCACTTTGTAGTGTAGCTTTTCCTAGCTAACGTACCTGGGCAAGGGTGGACGTAATAGAGTATGGATGGGCCTTGCGACGATGTAACACCCTGAAAATTCCCAACATTAAGAATCACTAAAATTTTGAACTTTTTAAAACTTTTGCATCATGCTGGATGTTATGGTTGCTATTGCTTGCCAAACTATAAATTGTCACAATGAAACATTAAATTAAAGATGTACAATTTGCAAGAATACGCTATCTATCGATCCCATAAATATTTGTGCACATGATAGAAAAGCCAAATAAAGTACAAGTCAATTATTAATTTCTATAAGTTACGGATTGAATAGTGTCCTGACATCTAAGTAACCACGAAATAGTCGTCACTACAATGACTCTATATATATAGGAGTGTTCCACTGGAATAATTAAATTAATATCTATAACTTACAACAAATCTCTCATAGCATAAAATTCACTCATATAAAATAATTGTTCACATAAAATAAATTTATCCCTATATATAAAGATTGAAGGATGGGAGTATCTAATTAAATACTTAGATCAATATTATACCAAGTCTCAAATTACCTCTAGAATAAAATAGATTAAACTTTTCCATGTAAAATACATTGCTAGACAAATAAGTTCAACCAATGAGCTATTGTATTAATAGTAGTCACATTACAATATTTTAATTAATTTTTATAAATATCAGAGCCTACAAGTTATATAGGAAATCATAAAAGCTATAGTAAAATTTAAAATATTGGACAACATTAATTTTGGACCAAATTCACATTTGAATACTTAATATTGTTGATCAAATGCATTGGTGAAAATACAAATTGAATTAGCTATCTTTCTCGATTTTTAAATAAACCAAAATCCTAAAAATCTCTTTTTATTCCAGCATGGCACTGTTCATTGCGCGCCAGGTGTTCGACTCGAACCTAGTGAGCCGAACACCCAGCGACCCAGCCCCCACCACGCGCCCGTCTTTACATAACCGTGCGCCACTCCACCGCGAGACCGTGCGCCATGCCGCGCTCGCACGTGGACCTCAGCCGCGGAAGCCGCTCCGCCCATGCCGCCACCTCGCCCTTCGTCACCCCTAGCTCCGAGGCCTGCAAACCTAATACCGGCCATTTGATTCCCCAAATCCCTGAGTGTGAGAGAGAAGAGAAAACCTTATCCACATTTCATGATGTTTTGGCGCCCCTCCTTATGTCCGCTGGGTAAAACGGAGCCTCCTGCCAGAGCTAGAGCTAGAACGCACAGACTTTAGGCTTTAGGTACGATGATGGAGCCATAGAACCTTAAAGGAGGAGGAGATCAAACCTTATCCGCATCATCCATCTCCTTGCCCTTATCCGATAGCCATTAGAGCTCTATTTCGCCTGGGAATGTGCTGGCGATCTTATCCACACCGTTTCCTTACACCCTAAGCTAAGCCCGCAACAAAAATCCCCATTCCTCTCAGCTTTCTTCCCGAATACATTTCGTCGAACACCTTGTGTGCGTAATCTCACCGCTACCAAAGACCATATTGCGGGACTCCCCGTCTGGAGCTGGAGGTTGGAGGGAGTGGAGCGGGTGTCGTCCTGCCACCGTTGCCATTGGGGAAGCCGAGGACCGCTGGACACCGGGAACCACGCGTCGAACACTTTCGGGTGTCGCCGACCGCTAGCCACCTCTGCTTTGTCTGCACTGCACCATGCGTCGCCGCCCTTTGCCGTCTCTCCATCCCTGGGTAAATCCTCGAGACCATAGCATCCTCTATACCTCTAATAGCTAGCGCCGGCTCCAGTTTGTACTATTAATGCCTATGGCCGTGCCGGCCCGACCGCCGTTCCGCCGCCGGCAAGCCCCCCGTGGGTAGACTATCCCGGGAGCTCCCCTCTCCATCTAGCAAGAAAAAAGAAATCCCCATACCCCGTAGATACTCCCACGCCCACCAATTCGATCGGAAACTCTCCCTTTTGCCCTAGCCACTTGCAGCCCGAGCTCGTCCATGGTAGCCATGCCACGCCGCTCGCCTCCGCGTCGCCACGCGTCGTGGTCACCGGCGAGAGATCGCTGGAACTCCTCCGCACCTCCCCTGGCCGCCGTCGGGTCGCCCTCGGCCGGCTTTGCGGTGCACGCCGTGTTCCCATGCTGCTCCCGCTCGGTCGGGAGGAAGAAGAAGACGAAGGTAGAAGACGACTCCTGGCCAAGTCGCTGACAGGTCGGGCCCACTCCCATATTTCCCCTAGCAAAAATAATTCGGTAGAAAAGATAATAAGACCCCTGACCCCACACGTCAGTGACTCTGAGCTGTAGATAGGATTCGGATTAAAATAAATCGGATATGAACAGTACTGTTTCGCAATTATTCAAATTTGAATATTTAAACTAGCATAACTTATTCATTTTAGCTCCGATTCGAGTGAAACTTGAACCTAAATTCATAAGCTTTCCAATGGTATATAACTCACTGTTTAATAAAAATATCCGATGGTATATAACTCACTATTTGATAAAATATATTTATAATTATTAAATAATTAATATCAAATGATTATGTATTGGTCAACTTAAAAATATGCTAATAAATAAAATTGGTATTGTACAGTAGAGTAGATGTAATAATATTTGTTTCTAGCATGTTTTGTCACAGTAGCAACCATGTAAATTAAATATAAGTGATGTCTCAAATGAATGGATGCATAGGAAAATTCTAGTATTATTTAATATTCGATGGCCATATAATTAAACCCATGACTTATAGGTTATCTAAATCAAGTTTAGCCTCATATCCTGTAACTAAAATATGAATACTCATAGATGAATCGTTGACTTGCTTTTGAGAAATAATAACAGAGCTAGTGTGATTAGATCACCAATATGATATAGCTTATAGTCGATTGCCTATATTCAGTAAATGGTTCAATGTTAATATACTGTTGCACACACATACCCTTTTAGATAACCTACTAGTTGCATATATTAAACTAGGTAATAAATGAAGAACCAGTATATTAGCTAAATACTAGTGCTAGTTATAAATTTTGACCACACATAATTTTAGTTCAATCACAACTGAGGATTGTTCATTATAAAGTTATAAAGTTATACAACAAGATAATCTGTAACTACAATATTATTAACCTCACAAATCTAACATATATAGCATGGATAATTATTACCTTTTTTTAATTTATAGTGACAAGTAAAACCTGATCATGATTAAAATAATGACTCCATTGATAAAATAATAATGCAAATGAAAAACTGTAATTATTTGTTTGACTATAACCCTCCCATAACCCTGTAGCTAGACTAAACCACATATTAGTAGTATGTACCTCATTCATATTATACTGGTTAGCTCCTAAATAAGCCGCCATAACAATAAGAATGATTAAGAGATTATCCATTAGCAAACGCGAGTAGTACCAACAGCCTTAGGTATGTCTTCAACAATTATATTTTGTTTGTGCATATTTGATTGTTGTTTGAATATTGGTTTCTCTTGCGTACTATAGTATTGGTGTATCGATTAGTTGTGAGGCAACATATGCAGCTTCCAGGAGGTGAAGGTTGATCAAGATTATATCAAGAATAAGAACTATCCTGAGCAGGCAAGTCATCACCCCATCCCTTGAGCATGTTGATCCGAATTGCGAAATTGATTTGTTTATAAATAAAATTGCATGCAAGATGAATATCCTACTTGTTATTATGCCATGCCTTTTATTTTTGTTCCCCTCATTATTTCCTTGTACCCATAATTACGTATGAGTCCTTAGTCAATTATGACAAAAGCTTAGTAATGCTAGTTTAGAATCATGCATTCTCATATTTATCAAATGCTATATGCTTGGGCAACTACCTTAGAGAAGGTAGTTGAGATTCGGCATGTGGAGACATGAACGCCACATTGCCATGACATTGGTGACATGATTTGTGAAAGGAAAAAAATGAAACTAAACAACTGTTTTCGACTGGGGCGGCTGGAGGACTTGGGTGGTGTCCGGAAAAGGCTAGTGCCATCCCTGGTCAGTTAAGGACCGAGCCATGAAGTTAAGGATGAAACAACCCCCGTACAACCGTACTTCTCGTGTGGGTATAGACCTAGCGGAGTAAATAGCTGAGCGGAGGCGGTACCCAAGCCGTAGTGGTTTTCTTGTTGTGTGTGAGGCAGGGCCTACGATGGGGCAGCCATTGGTAGGACCGCGAGGGGCAGGTGCCTACAATGGTGTCGCCATCGGTACTGCCAAAGTGAGGTTGTTGAAAGGCTTTGCCGTGGCAAGTCTCATTCGTTGGGACGTTGGCTCATGTGATGGGCAAGTCACGGAGTACGGGTAAAGTGTACATCCACTGCAGTGTGAGTAAATCAATATATTCGAATAGCCGTGCTCGTGGATATTGAGCACCGGGACATGTATTACACTTTGCTAGACTCTAAATTCTTAAAATGATGGATGGGATATGCATGATGATTTTGTGCTGGTGGACCAACTTCTCGAGAGGTGAGAAGGGGTAGACCCCAGAAAACCATGACGACCAGTGGCGGGAAGCTATCCTTGGGAACACAATGGATGGTGGACAGAACCGTCGCTGTTTAATGAATAACGGAATTAAAACTTGATCAGTTTATGCTAGGTCTTAGGTTTGTGAAACAATATTTGAAAACTCAGCTTTACGCAAAGAAACCATAGCCACTCCTTGTATTATCCTGTACATTACTGCATTTTGTGTGGTGGCTTGCTGAGTACTTTTGTACTCATTGTTGCTCTCTATATATATATATATCTTTTAGCAGAGTGTTGAAGAGAAGCTCTTGTTAGTACGCTTGCGTACCTAACAAGATAATCGGAGTGCGGTTCCATTCTAGGTCTCGTTCTCTAGTCGACTGCTTGTGGCATGTCAACCGGGCCTTGTATTATTTTGTCTTCCGCTGTTGTTCTCTGATAGTTGTTGGCCTGCCTGGCCCTAATGTAAGCATTTAACTCTCTTAGCCTGAATTCATTCATGATATGTTGTGATTCGGCTATGTATGTGTGTACTAACTACTAATCCAGGGATTGGTACTGATAAACACAGAAGATTTCCGATTTCCAAAATCGGAGGTCGACAGACGGCCTATGCTGCTTCTGGATTCACCTAGGCACGAGAGGGGCCTACCCGACTTGGCTTAAGGAGGGGGCGAAACCTGAGGTGTGTGGTGCGATTGGTTAGGGGGAGTTATGTGAAGAGTCTTGTCGCGATTTCCCCCTTTGCAGTATCATGGTGGTACTTCAAGGCAGAATTTTTTTGAGAATTAATATTATTTTTATGGAAAATCGCAAAACTAGTGGCCACCTGTGGAAAATCGCAAAAATGGGGTCCTGTCGAATAGGTGCAGTTCGATAGGCGCCTTATCGAACGGGTGGACCGCGATAGAAGAGGCGATCGAACGGGTGCCGTTCGACTGGGACCTGTCGAACAGGGGTAGTTCGACTGGCGCCCTGTCAAATAGGGGCAATTCGACAGGTAGCAGTCGATTAGCGTTGGTTCGACAGGATCCCTGTCGAACAACTGTTCTTTGACTTGTCCTCAGGCCAATTTTTTATTTGTGAATTTTGTGAATTTTTCCTGGAATTTTTTTACAATTAATATTTTTTAATAATATTTTGTGGGAAATTGTAGCATTTATTTTTTGGTTAAAATATTTGGATGAATGAATTTATATTTTCATTATTATAGTATAGTGCGCTGCAAAGTTCGAAGCGAATCTTTTGTACTCCGTCATTGGAAAGGGTATGAAAAAAAAGACAACAATAGTACTGATAGTTACTAAGTTAATAATAAATTGTTCACAAATAGTACGGACACAACATAAATGTCTCAATTTTTAACAGAAGTCCAGAACTCAAGGACGATCAGTGCCCTTCGCACGCTTGCTAGGTCCCCCCTTCTTTCTACGCCTAACCTGCTCAGTGGGATAAGTCAAATTATCAGGGGGTGCCTCTCTCTTGCTGCTTGCTGTGGTGTCACATCGGGAGCCTGAATGGCCCCCGTCTCCTGCGTCGGCTGTGTCACTTGAGGTGCTGCGTGCCAGTAATCCATCCCTGGTTCCCCTTGAGGAGGCTCAGTGGAAAAGAAGTCCTCAACAAATGCTGTGCGAGGGGAGTAAGCAGGCATTCCATGATGCGTCGACGCCGAACTGTACTCATTGTCTGTTTGCATAAGAGGGAGAAACAAAAAATCGCGTAGTTAGTAATGATACATATAATTTGAAACTAAAGCGTGTTATTGTTTAAAATGACTTACATGTGTGCTGTGTGTGGCCTAGATCTGGTGCACGCGGAGTGACGTGAAGTCCCCATGCTGGTGTGTTCAACACGTTGTCCCCTGTTGGCATGTAAGGGAAGTGTTCCGACCTAGATGCTTCCTGGGTGGGGTGAACATGAGGCGGAATTTGGAATACCTAGGGACGTGGCTGTGCCGTGCTCGTCGGGGGTACCCCTGATCCAGCTAACCCCCTGGTGTACTCCGGTGCTGGGGTGTGTTGAAAGGAAGGACGACTGTGAGATGGCTGTGCCGCTTCGTACCCACGGCGTGATGAGGAGGGACCACTGTGATCCACGCTGGAACGTCGGGGTAGTGGTGGTGATGCCCTACGGGCCGACGGCTGCACCACATCTGCCGCGCTCCGACAGGAGACACGATGAAGTAGTGCGGCAGTACGGGCACGGAAGTTGCGAAGGACGCTCGCCACGTCGTCAGGCCTGACGACTGGAGGTCTCGTCTCTAGTCTTTGCAGCAGAGTGTCCGACTCGACTTGCACGTGCTCAACAAATTCTGCCTGTTCCACAAATAAGCAAGACAATTAAAATTATGATATTGTTTCACATTTATTCAAAGTATTGAACAAGTTGCACATTTATTACGAATATTGACCAAGTTGCACATTTATAAGAAATACTTAACTAGCACATTTATTAAAAATATTGAACTAGTTCCACATTTATTAGAAATACTGAACTAGTTGCTCACATTCCGCATGTTCCACAAGTAAACACATACCATTGAGTTGTAAGCTGATCGAGGCTGAGGGGCAAACGTGTCAGTAATCGCTGCCTAGTGGGGGACAGTGCTATCTCCTTGTGGCGAAAAACACCTCCATCGTGTGACACTGCGGTACCAACGAAGGTAAGCCCCATAGTAACTCCCATCGTCTGGAGGTGTCTGAAGCGCCAAGTTATCAACTGCGTGCTCCCACTCTTGTACAGTCGGCTGAATCGTGGTCACAATAACAAGCTCGTAAGAAAACCAGAGCCCCTTTCGGGAATACCTGCACAGCAAGAAATGGACACATTTATTCAAAATCGTATGTACACATATTTTTGTTAAAAATTGGATTAAACAACTGTTATGTGTACCAACCTCTGAAGACTATCAGCCAAAGCACGACCAACTCTGGGAGGGAAGTCCTGATACATGCCCAACTATTTAAGAACCCTGTGGACATTGTGTGGCTCGACGTGCACGTCCAGCACGAGGTGACAAGTCGTCCTCCAGAGTGCTTGATCCCGCGTGCAAAGGTCCACGAGACCGTGCGGTGCACGATCATTGACATCGTGTTGAGTGTACGGAGTCCACCGCACACGGTCAGGCATAAGCTGATCAAAGTCAGCTACGAACTGTGTACGCACGACGCGTCGTCCCACTAACCCACTTCGGCTGCAACAAGAAGATAGTACTTATGATAAGTTATATAAGGAAATTATTCAACTTGTGGTGAACCGTACATAATGAGAAGACAAACGAATTAAACAAAAATTACCTCACAGTGTGTCCACAAGGATCCCATAGTGGGACGATCGTCGAGGTCACCAACCCCGGACTTGTACATCTCTCGCAATCCGTAGTTTGCGTACGAGTCCAGCTGAGGCCTCCCAATGTCGAAGCGCTCGTGCGCCCACAACATGAGTAGCAACGCGCATCCAGGGAGTGAACTTTGCTTGCTATTCCTCACCAAGCATCACACAGTCCAGCATATGTGGCCGCAAGTACCGCCGACCCCGAACTGTATTGTGGAATCTCTGCGATAGGTAACTCTGCAATCTGCTCCGCGTAGTGGATGAATTGCTTGTCCACCGAGTCAGCGTGAGTTCCCGTGAACATCACTCATCCAAACAACCACAACAGGTAAGCGACTAAGTGCCGTCCCACGATCCAGTCCTCCTGATCATCAGGGAAGACGTCATGTCGAAACTGATTCAACCAACTTTTCGTCGGCCCGTGCCCATCCGTGAGATCCTCCAGTGCAACAGGCAGCACACCACCAAAACTGGCCAGAAGGTCGTCTACCCATCTAGCTTGTACCATTGTTGGGCCAACTGCTGGCCCAGCTATCGGCAGACCCAACAGATAAGAAACATCCTGCAAAGTGGGCACCATCTCTCAAACTGTGAGGTGGAAAGTGTGTGTCTCAGGCCTCCATCTATCCACGAGAGCACTCAGAAGCGCCGCGTCAATGTGGATTCGTTCGGGCCTTGCACGTGAAGGCTCAACCAATCGTGCAAAGGTCAACAACCCAGCTGCTCTCAACCTACAAGAAGAGAGAGTGCAAGTTATTAATACAGGGAAATGTCAAAATCTTAATAAGGTTAAAACAATATATTATTACGCACCTTGGAACCCAACGTGGATCAATACGCCAATATTGATCCGGTCCTCGCATTTTCAGCACATTGTAGAAAGTTCCTCTACTAAGTCGTCGCGACCGATGGTTCCTATCAATCTCCTTGTCGATCAGCTGCACGTCATATTGTTCAGCCATACCTGCATATTGAAAACCATATTAGTACAATGTTCATATGGTAACAGTAAATTAAATGCATGACACATTATTCAGATACATAAGTCAGATAATTAAATTGCAGCACATTGATTCAATTTAAAATTACAATACCTTCAAATAATAAAAGTGCAGTACATTGCAAATTAAAACTACAAGCCAACAACACGTAGATTTGGATATTAAAAGTGTAGTGCACAGTTCGAAAAATAAATTACAAGCCCATTACAAATAGATTCGGATATTACAAAATACAAGCCCACAACACATTGATTCGGAAGTTAAAAGTGCAGGATTGTTCAAATTAAAAATACAGACGCGCTAAACATAAATTCGAAGATACCAACTTAAAAGTACAAGCCCACCAAGGCTATTAGCGATCTAAGGATTATTTTTCTTCTACGACTTTCCCTTTGGAACGCGACGAACATCAGCACCTGCGGCGTCTTTCCCTACATTGTACATGGCACAATCTTTACGGGCATGGTTCTCCCTGCAAAGAATGCAAGCTTTCTTACGACGAGAACGATCTTTCGCTTCAGCTTCATCCATAAGGTTCTTGATCCTACGCGACTGGCGATGACCCTTAGTATCAACTAATAAATTTGAGTCCAGAACCCAATTGGCTTGCCCTGGAGGAGGACGAGTGAAATCGCACACGGCACGCCAACCACGCAATTCACCTCGCCAAGTTGCCTCCCACGCTTCCTTCGTAAAGTATGGAGAAACAAAATGGTTTGCATCAACACTTCCTTTTGCGGAAGCGGCAAGAACATGAGAACATGGCCGGTGTAACAGATAAGGCTTGTTGCAATTGCATTTGCAAGCATGATACTCTGGCCACAACGTGCATTCCAATGTGATGTCAGTAGTCCCAATGACGACACCACTCTTGTCACGAAGTCGTATCTCAAATAGCAACTCTCTATTCCCAGCAGGCCACACTCTATGCATTCCTCCCTTCTTGCTTTTCTCGTCAATGTACTGTGTAATTGCTGGGCTATACTTAACACTGGGTTTGCTGAGGTTCAGACTAGCCATGGAATACCTTTTACAGAGATACTTCTGTGTACCCCTAGTGATGCCCTCAAGGATAGAAACAAGTGGTAGCGGTCGTGTATTTTTCATAACCCAGTTATACACTTCAGCAAGATTGGTTGTCATCACACCATACCTCGATCCATCTGTATCGTACAATAACGACCATTTCTCCCTTGGCTCAAATTCAACCCACTCTGTGAAGCACTTCGTGGCCCTTCCGTGCTTCCTGCGCCGAGTAATACTTGGTGCTTCATTAGGAATGAGTTCAAGTCCCTCCGGCTCCTCCTGTCTGGCAACTACGGGCTTTTTCCTAACCTCTTCCATGTGTGTAGTGGTCAAACAATCAAGTTGTTCCCATATAGCATCAAACTTTCTTTGTTGATTCTGCTTGCATTACTTCTTGAACAGGTCCATCAATCTTTTACTCCTAAATTGCCTGTAAAAATTAGCCCCAAGATGTCGCATCCACCATCTGTTATGCAAATCTGGCCATGGCACGGACTTTGTCACATCTTCTTGAAGCTTCTGTATCACCGATAACAAACCGACGTGTCGGTCATGCAGAACACAAACATTTGGTCTGTTTTGAACAACACACATTTTAATGTGCCGCAAAAACCAAAGCCAGCTTGATGTGTTCTTGCTTTCAACAAATGCAAAAGCAACAGGAACGACATGGCTATCCGCGTCGACTCCGATCGCGGTTAGAATTGTTTCTCTATACTTGCCTGTCATGAAAGTGCCATCAACACAGAGCAAAGGAATGCAATTTCTAAAGGCCTCTATCATGCACCCAAATGACCAGAAAGCCCGACGAAGAACATTCTCTCCATTTTCATTCACCTCGTTGAGAATAGCCATGTGTGTGCTTGGGTTTCTTGCCTGCATCACCTCCAATAGTGGGGGAAGATTGTGATAAGAATCCTCATAACTTCCAAACCTCATCTCAAGTGCTTTCTGTTTTGCCCTCCAAGCCTTGTCATACGATATCTCATATCCGTACTCTTTCTCTACGTCATGCATTAGAGTGAAAGGGGACAAAGATGTTTTTCTAACCACCTTTGAATATACCATTTGTGCCACAAATGCCGGTGTCAAGTTTCCTATGTACCAGACGAGTATTCTCCAACAAACACGTATGTTGCTCAACCCTCGAAGCTACCCATAAAGTGTCATGTTGTGGCTTGTAACCATGCACTCTCCAAGGACATCCAGCCTGTGTGCACTTCACGTCGTACGTCATCCTATTTGAAACCTTTACCCTGAACTCACGCTTCTAGTCAAATGCCCACCTCTTCAGCGCATCTTGTAAGTGACCTTTGTCATGAAACATCTGCCCAACTTGTACCTGCTTACTATCATAACGCCAGTGGGCATCTAAACCATCGTTAACCTTCATACGACTCATCGATATGGTCGTCCAATCATCGGGTATGTTGGTTTCGTTGTCCCATAGTGTTGTATCTTCTCCTTCCACTACAAGCGCAATGTATTCCTCGTTTTCCACTTCCATCTGATCCACTACCGCCTCATTCTCCTCTGCTGCGTCGACACGCATAGGCGAATCCGGTTCTTCATCGTCTGAGTCGTCGGCCTCACGATTATTGTCACGAACAATGACCTCTGCTTGTGTATTACCCTCTACTACTTCTTCCCCTCGACCTTGCTCAGTCCGCCAAACATTTTCAGCTTGTGCACCTTCCAACGGAGTTTCTTCCACCACGGCATGACTTCACTCCCCCGATCGATCAACACAAGTTGTCTTCTGCACCACAACACTACTAGAAATTTGTTGATCCATGACGATTTCCCAATGACGTTTTTATTTTGTGTCACTGAATGACGTTATTTTGTGGCGAAATTCATAGGATCGTCATGCATGCCATGTTATGGGGCCGAACCCATGTATAGTCATGACGAATCCTTTATCTTCGTCAGAAAATAGGAAGCTTTTTTGTCATGAAAGTGATCGATCATTTTCCATAGCTATGCCGTACATGAATTCATCATATTTATGAGTGACGCCCTGCCAACGTGTCCTGTTTAGTCCACGTGTTTTGCCTAGATGTCGGTGGGACCTGTGAGTAAATAACTTAGCTCTCTTTCGCGGGTCCCACCTGTAATATAAGTAAATAACATAGCTCTCAATCGTGGGTCCCGCTTGTCAGAAAATAAATGAGGTTTAAAATTGTCGCATGCATGCAGTATGCATGGCTCGAACCCAAGACCTCGTGAAAGTAAAGTTAGTACACTTACCACTAGACTATGAATCAGATGCTGATGATGTTTTACTTTTAGTTTTCCTTTCACAGTTCTCGAATGCATGAATGATTGAATGTTTTATGCGGACGACCTAGGACCTGGATCACCTACTCGTGGGTTCATTGGTTTATCTTTTTAATCTCTGGCTAAAACTTGTAGGTAGTCTTTCTCTCTCATACTAAATTCAAATTTGATTATTCTTTTTTCTAAAATTTTCTAAATTCACGATCTATCAATTTGTTGTGTTATTACAACTATTATTTTTGTCATACTTTCATGCGACTTTGTTTTATCAATTAAAGATTTAAATTTCAAAAAGTGGCAACTTCAAACGATATTTTGAAGCAGTAAATGATTTCAGCTGAAAAAGTCATGAACACAAAAGTTGTAGAACTGAGGCGCTGCGGAGGCTCGGCTCGGCTCGGGCTTCTTCTCTCCGCTTTGCTCAGCTTGGGGCGGCAAGGCACCTCGGCGGCGGGACGCGGCGAGGCGACCGGCGGCCTGAGGAGGCGCGGCAAACCTCCGGCCGAGGTTCCGCCGGCGTTGTGGCGCCAAGAGAGGAACCGGCGCCCGAGAATGACGGCACAGAGAGAAGAAACGAGAGAAAGAGAGAGAGGAGAGAGAGAGAGAGGTGATGCCAATGGTGATGGCGTTGAAGGAGCTCCGGTTGCGTCCCCTTTTATAGCGGGGGCGACGCGGAGGCGAGGCTGGCGTCTAGGATGCGGGGAACCAGGGGTAGGGGTGCTGCTTTGACCGGTTTTTATTCCCGGAGCGGGACAAGATGGCGAGGCGACGGCGCGGCGTCATGCAACGGTGGCGAACGCGACGTTGATGCGACGCGACCATGAACCGAGGATGGACGGCGCCGGTGATGGCGCCGATACGGAACGCCGCGGGAGAGAGGGTTTTGGCGGCCGAATGCAACATGGATGATGCACAGGCGACGGCGGGCTTGGCGCGGGAATCGAGTGGTAGGGCTCAGAGCGAAGTGACGCGGCGAAGTCCCGCGTGGTGGCGATGGAACTGAGGAGAGAGAGAGGCGCGAGCTCGGCTGGCTTCCAGAAGGAGACATGCGACAAAATGGACGAAAGCGACGGCGGGAGTACGCGCGTCCGCGCATGTCCGGGATGGGACCGCGAGGCGACGCAACGGTGATGCCTGCCGACAACAGAGATGGACAGCGATGGGACTAGAATGACGCATGCGCGGTGGCGATCCGATGCGAAGAGGAGAGACGGGGCTTATCGGATAAGCTCCTTCCGTTACGAAGCGATGGCGAACGGATAAGGGTAACGAGGGTGACTCGGCCTGGGCTTATGGTGATGAAGGACGAGGTGGCGGCCGTTATTCTGTTGGTGGTCGACACGACGGCGAAATAGATGGCGACTCGATGGATGGGAGTGGACGGCGACGAGACGGGGTGACGTGTGGGCGACGTGGCTCCGTGTCTCCGGATGAGAAACCGGAGCGAGGTCGGGCTTGCGCGCGATGCGGCCTTTGGCGCGGCGCGGGCGTCGGTTTGGTGTGCGGGGTGGTGCGGCGCGGTGTTGGCACGACGCGCGGCGCACGGGAGGGTGTTTTGGTGCAATTGCGACACGCGACACGAGGGCGGAATGCGTGCAGCGACTCGGAGTCCGAGCATTAGTCTGTACGAACACGGTGCGTGCACTTGGGCTGGCTGGCCTGAGGAAGAGAAGATAATAGCAGTAGGGGGCGGCTGGCCGGCCTGCTACGGGAGCTAGAAGAGAGGAGGGAATCGAGCACAGCGGAAGTGGCCTGGGAGAGAAAGAGAGGAAGAGCCCAATTCGAACAGTAACATTTTCACATTTTCCCTCCAGAGATTTTGTAGAGATTGAATTTTTGAGGAGATTCTGAGGGATTTGAATTTGAATTTGACCTAGGTTTCTCATGGAATTATTGAAGGCGAAATCTATAGAAGTAGGATTTTTGAGATTCAATGGCACAAAAACAATTATAGACAAATTAACTTCAAATTTTTAAAATGAAGCAAATTTTTTAAATAAACACATAAAATATGGTGCTACACGGAAGCCCAGGCTTTCTCTAAACGATTGAGGAGGGACCACATCGCCATCGTCGCCATGCAGTCGCTAGTTGCCGTCGCCGTGCGCGCTGGAGGGAGTGAGGGGGAGAGGTGTGGCGGCCGGGAGACAAGGCCGGGAATGGCAGGCGGCCTGTGAGGGCAATGAAGGCAAACGGCTTGAAGCCGGCGGACATGAGGTATAAATTTGTATTCCCTTAAGTATGAGGCATTACGATTTTTTAATCTTATAGAAGAGACTTACATGTGATTTGTTAATTGTTTATCATTCATCCAATGTGACTACATATCATATGATACGTAATAACAGTTGTCATTGTGAAATGGAGTAGAGATATTAATTAAGTCGTATGCAAAATCAGTTAAGTTAGTACATGTAGTACAAGTGATTAATGTTGAGGTAGTGTACCGTAGTTTTGTGGTAATATCATAATTATCCGACGGCTTAAATTTATTAAACGTAAGCGGTAAGATATGTGTCGGTCAGTACCGTATAATAAGACAATTTATAAATGTTTTATTAGGATGTCACGGTGATATGCCCATTCGTCTATATTATGCGGGGAGATGGCTCCTATACAAATTATTTGATAGCGGAGTGGATTTGACTGTTATATTTGCCTTCCATGATACTTAGTCTGAATGCACGGAGCATAGGGTTTGAAACGGAAATAACGTGTTAGAGGTTGGTTGTTATTAATATGTTTGCCGGGTAGATCCAGTGCTCGATAAATTTTGTCAATAAATTTGCCGTGTGGCCAGTAAGGGGTCAAACAGGATGGCAGTGGAAGAGTAGTGGAGGTTTGCGTGCAAACTAGGGAGTTGGAGGGAAGTTTGTTAGTAAAAGTAAGGGAAGAAAGGTTATAATTCCCTGGCCAATAAGTGGTTTTGCAAGGAAAGACAAACTTGTGTTGAATCGATCGGGGGAGTGAAGTCATGCTTGTGCGTGGGAAAGGAAAACTCCGGTTGGAAGGATTCTTC
>CM020188.1:6665129-6680172 GCA_009805545.1 Oryza longistaminata | reverse complement strand
AGTCGCCGCCGGAGCCTCGCCGGAGTCCGCCGCCACCGTCCTCGGCCGCCGGTCGCCTCGCCGCGTCCTGCCGCCGCGGCACGTCGTCGTGCTGCACCGAGCCGGGTCGAGCAGGAGCGAGGAGGAAGAAGAAGGAGACCCGAGCCGCTGACAGCCGGGTCCCACATCCCCTCCCCTCCAATAGCTGCTGACAGACGGGCCCGCACCTTTTTCCCTCCAATCAGTCGCTGACAGGTGGGCCCCAACTCTGCCGTCAACCCTAGTGGAATATTCCAGAGAAATCATTCCCTTCTTTGGAATATTCCCTTGTTGTTCAATAATAGATATTCCAGAGAAATCATTTATCCTTTGAAAATTCCTAGAAAATCAACCGTAACTCCGATTGACCCTGTTCAAGTTCCTAAATTTTTCTAAAATTGAGATCTACACAGTGGCACTATTGTTTCTCTGGTGTGAGCTTGTTTTATTGCCTTTTGTTTATTAGCTTTGTTTTCGCGTTAAGAGCCCGACTTCGAGGAAGCTCCGGACGCTGCTTTCGAAGGAGAAGACCCCAACCCTGTACAAGGCAAGCCCCTTTGATCACATTGCCCCTATATTTTCAATGATATGTTGTTTGCAAAGATGCATTATTTAGTTCACACGATTAACATGTTTAGGCCTCGGATTGTTTATACAACCGACGGACCAACCTAGTAGTCGCACTTATATTTCATAGGTTGATATTTCCATACCTTTGATAGCTCCACAAATATTTGCGCCGGTATCGTTACACGATTACCGAGGTAGTTTCGCTTAGCCATGCTTACGTTGTTGCCATGTGGGAAACTTGGGTTATTCCAAATTACATGATTAAAAATCCGGTACGTTGTACCGAGGAGTTGTGAAATAAAATATGTTGTGAAAGTGGTGATGATGCGGAGTCATGCTTTTGTGGTTTGGCTACGTATTATCGTTAAGGACCGATTCCTTTGGGAAATCCATCCGAACACGTTACAGTGCGACCACACGGGTATTATGGGATGCCTCTGGCTAAGTAAATTGTTATCACATGAGAGTTGGTGTGCCAATGGTTGTGGAATGCCGAGGATGAGGAGACGAAGTGTTACACATTTATTGCCCATCATGGGTGTCTTTTTGCCTCTATTGTGGCGTGGTACCAGTAGGAGTAGAAGGCATCCTCGGTATTTCCTGAGTGGATGACGGCTGTTATTGCCTGATACTCGGCTATGGATCTTAGCCCAACTAGGTGGCATGCGGTTTTCATGGGTTAGCTTTGGAAAGGCCTTATCACGAACTTCCGGTACCGGCCAGTACCGGTGTAAGTTTCGTGTCGTGTGGGTAAAGCGTGCAACCTCTGCAGAGATTAATGAACTGTTCGAACAGCCGTGCCCACGGTCAAGGGCGAGTGTAAGGTGTTTCTCATAGCGTAGATTTGTTTGACAAAGGTTTGTGGAAAAGTGGTTACTGAAAACGGAGCGTTACCAGAGTCCGCCTGTGTGGCAGACGGCTAACCTGGGTGGTTAGGAACGGGTCTGTGTGACCTGGGGTGTCGTCCGACACCGAGGTGTTGTTAGGGCCATGATGGCGTTGATGTGCTGGGATAACCAGGAGATTTGTGTGGATTAGTGTTGTTGTGAAAGTGAAAAGGAACTAATAGAGGAGACAAAATATTTGTTGTTCGTTAATCGTGATAAGTTGTTGCAAAGCAACTTGTGGAATGGGTTGAGGCGTGAGCCTCCTCCCGACAACTAAAACTTGACTCACTCACTAGGAGTTTTGTGAAATAAATCACTTTGCCAAAAAGGCAGCTTTCGCAAATAAAACCTTAGCCTCCTTGTTAAACCAACATGTCATTCTTTTCCCTGGCTTGCTGAGTACGTTAAGTACTCACCCTTGCCCCTTATAATAATCTATAGAGTTTGAAGATGAAGACGTCGACCCGACTGCCGAGGAGTATCTCCAGGAGCAAGACGAGTATGAAGACTTCTAGATGTTTCGTGCCTAGCCCCAAGCCTCGCCTGTGGGATAAGTTAGTCGCCTAGGTTCTTTGCCTAGTGCGTAGTCGCGTAGTCGCTTAGTTCACCGCGCTATTCGCTTCTGCGCCATCGCTTTTGTGTTTTTCTATGCTGTTGTGTTGCTCATCTATGGGCCTGTCCATGATAACAACGTTTGTAAGGACTACCACCCATTGATGTAATAAAATAGTTTACTTTGATTCCACATTTATTCTGTGTGTACCAGCTAGTGTATCCTGGGACTGGTACTATATCACAGGTAATGCATAACACCCTGATGTAAGTTAGCTGTGTTTATGGCTAACGAATGTCGGGGCGTTACAGTTCGGGCTGCCAATATAAAGGGACCTGTCGAATGCCCATTGTTCAACAGGGGCGGCGGCGGGACCAGTCGAACTCCCCGTATTCGACAGGCCGCGCGGCACCGGGTGGTGGGCCCAGTCGAACAACCCCGGTTCGATTGGCCATCCTATCGAACGGCTGCAGTTCGACAGGGCCCAATCGAAGGCTGGATGTTCGATAAGCCCCTTGTCATTCCTCCCCCATTCGATAGGAGCCTATTTTTGAGATTTCCAACAGATGGCCGCTAATTTTGCGATTTTCCATAAAAATAATATTAATTCTCAAAAAAATTCCTTCAAGGCATGGCAATATGTGTGGAATTGTGTCTTCTGGGTACAATTGTGCACATCTGGCCAGAGTAAAACTATTTAAATAGTCGTGCCCTCGGCTATGGGCGATCAACCAAATTTACCGTGATTAATCACGTTCTATTAATTAACTTGACTTAATGAATTGGTTTAGTTCAGGTAGAATGGTTGGGCCTGTTCAACATGGTGTAGCGTTGTTTAGTGGAGATTTAATAGTGCCTTAATTAATCAACCGTTTTACTATTTTAAACTATAAAATGTTTGCAATCGTCTTTATGCAAATAGCCACAAACCCCTCTTTGTTCCCCCTTGCACGTCTGCATCATTGGTGTGGCTTGCTGAGTATTTGTACTCAACCTTGCTATTATTCACCCTTTTTCAAAAGTGTAGTGTTCCTGAGCTGAAGACGAAGTTAGAGGACCAAGGCTTATACCCCAGTTGAGTTTTGCCTATGGAGTGGAGCTAAAGCCCTATTAGGATCGCCTTTGTCCGTTGTTGCTGTTTCTTTTCGGTGTGAGGACTAAGTGCCTCTTATGTAAGTATTTACGGTTTATTTATATTTGGATCTGTATATTTACTTGTTGTTTTGTGTACCCTAGCTGATTCCTGGACAGGGACTTAGTACACAAAATAGTCTAAAAATTTGGGCTAAATTTCTGGATGTGATAGTTTTAGGCTTTGCAGAGTTTGTACAGATATTCACATGGTATGAACACTCTAGTTTGTTTTGTGCTCGCCAGGCACTGCCACACTCTTCATGGTGAATGTGGTCTAGAGGTTATAACGAGGCTTTTACATTGACTACCGTCTGACCTTGCATGAGCACGATGAATGTTCAATCCCTACTAAGTCCAGAACATTAGTGTTGTTAGGACGGTTGGCCTATCGAACCTGACACCGTGGCAAAGCAACTCTTCCCACGAGGCATTCAGCATTGTATTGGACAAACTTAGACACCCACGCTGTGAGGCGGAACAGTACACTCATCCCCTCACAGAAAACACACACTTAGGACTAGTTCACTCATCCTAAAATTCAACACACACATGGGTAGCTCCTCTAGATAGCCTACAGTTCACTCGTGGCCACTACTTATACTGCATCGGTCTCCTTAATGCAATGTTAGACAAGTACTCAACTTAATAGGCCAAGGTTACCCCATAAATAACATATGTGGATGTACGGTATATGTGATATCCCGGCCCAATTAGAATGAGGCCTGTGTGGCCCATGAGAGCTGTGTGCATGTTTAGTCCTTGCTAGTTTAGCAAGAGTTGAACCAACTTATAAGGGCTTGTCCCTCCAACCATATCACTCCCGGGTTAACCCTTTTACACCAAGCGAGCACGAAAGTGTAAGTGGAGTGGTATGTGTAAGTGGGTCCGCTCGTCGGATGGGCTAGCTACACGGTTTTGGAGGGAGGACTGGTACAGTATACATAAGTGGGTGACATGTAGTTCGGTCCTAAATTGACTCAGACAAACACTCCCCCCTATCGGTATGCAACTACCACCATATGCATATCACTTGCCACCCAAGTTTAAAATTTACATTTTTATTCCACAAATATGCAAAGAATCTATCACGTCTTGATAAATTCATACCAATTAAAAATCATTCTCCAAAAGGAATAATAGAATTAATTAAAACTCAAAAACAAATTGACAAACATCAAAACTCGTACATGAAAAATCTGAATGTGTCCCGGAGTATTTTTGTTAAATTATCCATGGTCTAAAAGGAGCCCTCAAATTTTACTTGAACTTTTAGAGCGTCGGAAATATTTATTAAGCAACAAAAACAATTTTCAGAGTTTATATTAAAAAAGAACAACCTAAAAATAATCCATCTCCTTCATTTAGGCCAAGTCTGGCCCAAAGTCTTCCCCTCTATCCCTCGACCCCCGGTCGAAGTCCTCTTCCTCTCCCTCTTCTTCCTTCCTCCCTTTTTGCCCTCCTTCTGGGCCAGCCCACTCCCTCCTCTTCTCCTCCCGGCCTACCTAGATCAGTTTTTACAGTCCTGTACTGTGGGAAAATTATGATTTCGAAATGGAAAAAGTACGAATTACCCCCCGAACTATCGCGGTCATCCGAATTACCCCCCTAACCACAAAACCGGACATTCTTCACCAACAACTATACAAACTGGACGAATTACCCCCCTCGACCCAATCCGCGGTGGTTTTGGTCTACGTGGCGTACACTTGGCATCCTAGCCAGCGTTTTTTTAATAAAAAATGGTGGGACCCGCCTGTCATACTCTCCCACCTCTCTTCCCCACTTTCCTCTCAATCTTTCTCTCTCTTCCCCTCTTCCCCTAATCTCTCTCTGTCTGTAGGCGTGCACGGGGGCAGGCGGCGGACGGCGGTGTCGTGGCGACGGCCGAGCGAAGGCGACTACGGAGGCGGCTACGGGCGCGGCGCATGGGGCGGGCGGTGGACATGCCCGTGGTGCCTGTGGCGCTCGTGGAGCTAGAGCTCCCCGCTCCCCTGCAGCAGCCGGACAGTAGGGCGCCACAAAGCCGCCGCGGTGGCGCGGCGCATGGCATTGTTGGGTGCAACAAGCAGGGCGGCGCGCGCGGCGTCCCGGGCGAGAAGGTGTGCGAGCAGATCGGACCGCGGTGGCGTTGAGCGCGAAGTGCTCACGGTGGGCGAGGCGGAAGTGGAGCGTGGAGGCGTTGGTGCGAGGCGAATGCCCGCCTCCGCCGGATCGGTGGCCGCGGGATCGCCTCCTCCGCCGCCGCCGCCTCACCTCGCCTTCGCCGCACCCCGTCACCGCTTGCCGCCTCATCCGCCGACGTTCACTGCTTCATCCCTCGCCGCTTTTGCCTCCTCCGCCGCCGCCGCCTTCGCACCCCACCGCCGCTCACCACCTCATCCCCTGCCACCGCCGCTCGCCGCCCGCCTGCTGCTGTGCGCGTGAGATAGAGAGTGAGACGAGAGAGAGAGGAAGAGTGAGAGAGAGAAGAGAGAGAGAGAGGGGAATAGTGGAATAGGAGTATGACAGGTGGGTCCCACATTTTTTAAATAAATAAATTGCTAACTGGACTGCCACGCGTACGCCACGTAGATCAAAACCACCGTGGATTGGATCGAGGGGGGTAATTCGTCCGGTTTGCATAATTAGGGGTGAATGTCCGGTTTTGTGGTTCAGGGGGGTAATTCGGACAACCGCAATAGTTTAGGGGGTAGTTCGTACTTTTTCCTTTGGAAATTATACTGGGCCCTTAGCTTTCTCCTCAGCAATGGTCGTATCTACCACTGATCTGATCATACCCGTCAATGTATTGACTAGCACACCAGATTAATTAATCAAATGCATGATGCACAGCTGAGTCAATGTGATCTTGCAGAGTTGGCTTGTATTCTTCTTTATCTCCATCACCTTCAGACTTCTTATCTATCTTTTCTTCAACAAGCTTTGGGAACTTGACTTTATTCTTCTGAATCAGCTTCCCTTGCCGAGTCATACTATAAGAACCGAGATACATCCGCTGCATATGTTGAACAAGCTTCTCTCTGCTTTCTTTTCATCAGACAAGTGCTCAATAGTGACTGGGATGATGTTATCGTCGGTGATTTCAATGAGAGATGGTGGCATGATGAATGGTGAAGTGGTCCCATCGGGCACGCTAAAAGAGTGTTGATGAGAAACACAACGGTCTGGGAGATTTCTTTCACTCCTGTGCTGGTTCAAGGCTTGCCTCAAGTGTCAAGAAAGACAATAAACGTAATTAGATGAACGATACCCGATCGGCCAATAGAGCCGATAACATATCATCAAGACCCAGCCAATATAGTTAAACCAAATCGGTTGCGGTTTTGAGATGGATACGTAAAGCAAAAAGCCTGAATATGTCCTATCGGCTGTAATACTATCTCTTTTGTTTTTATCAATCACTTTTAGATAGCATTATAGAAATAGCCGATGATCCAATATTTATAGCGAGAATATATAATGTACTAGCTATTACTCCAATACAAACTTATATAAATAGGTTAATCTAGATAAATGTATCAAATAATAATCTATCACCATATATAATAGATTAGTTGAGATCAATCAGACTTGATATATTTATATAGAGTGATCTATCTATATAAGTGGCAAATATAGATAAAACAGATTATGAAATATGCATTATTATGTATATTAGGTAAGATCAGCTGAAACTCCGATGCTATCCTTAGTTATGATTAATTCCAGGCTAGTTTATAGGGTTCGAGACAAGACTAGGGTTGTTGCAACTCAAAGTATGTTAAGAATGTTGGAGTTCTTATTACAGGATCTTGGGCTTTAGTCTACAAACAATCACCTCTTGCTTATGCGGAAATTAATTGATCTATTGACCTGTGTTTGAAGCCATTACTGTTCTCCTTTTCTTCTTCTTCTAGAGATGCCTCACGAACCCCTTCCAGTGCCTTGATCGATCGGGCGATTAATTAGGGTTGGAGATTAGAGAGAGAGAGTTCGGTCGTACTTTGCCTCCTTCCTTCTCTTTCTTTACATAGGCGGCACTGGTGGGGCTCGGGGTTTATCTCAAATAGTTTAGAATTCGTTTTCTGTACCGATCACACAGGAAAACGAATTTATCTCTTAGTTTGTTTCTTGTTAGGATAAGGAAACCAGTGGTTTAGATCCTCTCCTAACCCTTATCGACACAAGTCGATAAAATCAACCAACATTCTCCCCTTGATTTTGAGACTTACTTACGAGCCTATTAAATAAAATAGCTCCCCAAGGTAATGTGTCTTCAACAACATTATGCGTCACTGAGACAACAAGACATATAGCTCACTATAGTACTCAAATAAACTCAAGCTTAACTTAGTGGGTGTTGATTGAAAAATTAAGTCCCCCTCATCCAGGATCTTAGTAAGGCTCTAATTTACATATGTACTGGCCAGAACATAATCTTAATTAATCTTAATTTATGAGCCTTTAGAGCATGGATCCATTAGCAAATGCTTAGCTTAATAATTCGATCCTGGGACATATCTTTCACAACCATATCAATGTGTTAGGCAGAAAACACACAACATGTCGCTAGTAGAATAGAAAACTGTGTTCATTTAGTGCACAACTTATAACACAGTATATTTTGGGTGGTTTACACCTTTTGAGTGGTTTATG
The DNA here is from genome assembly GCA_009805545.1 of Oryza longistaminata. NCBI lineage: Eukaryota > Viridiplantae > Streptophyta > Magnoliopsida > Poales > Poaceae > Oryza > Oryza longistaminata. The sequence goes on along the minus strand of CM020188.1, from coordinate 6,672,375 downwards.
AGCGCTATTCACCATTCTTAGTTCTGGGAAATATTCTTAACATTAATCATAACATGCTTTAAAATCTAACTGCATCGTCGACTATGCAGTAAGAGATTATTTTGGAGCTTTTCCATGGTTATTGCTCCCCTATGTGTGGACATAGCTTAATCTTAGTTAACTTAATAATCTTTATAAATATCCACACATGTCACAAAATAAGTGTCCAAATGTCTCTAAACTTCTGAGATCATTGGACTTTAGAAATATGAGCATGTTACTTAAAATTGTTTTGCAGATAATACAAAACATTCTTAATACTAGTGGTCTAGTCTGGATTTAATTAATACTACCAAGATTCCCAGTAAATTGATTGCCAAATTTGTATGCATCCAGATTTGAGCTAATCTCAAGCTTCTGTCAGCGTAGTCTAACTTTAGAATTTAATCTCAGCTTGACTAACTTTAACTGAATTCTCTCAAATTATTTCTTTAATTTATGTCAATGTATGACTTACCGATATAAGCCCAAGTACTCCTTCAGACCAAAATAATTCATGGAAAAATTTCCTTAGTTTCTAACAGCAATATGCATTGCTTGACAATAAAATGTCATTAGTATAGAGTACCGGTGAATGAAATTCCCACCTTTAATTTTTCATGCAGCTGTCCACCTCACTTGAATTGTTCGAAATTTCCGTTAGAGTCAGGCTTAATTTTATTAACCCACTTAAATGGCCTATTTTTGACTCATTTAGAAACTTCTACTAAATTCTTTATTACGTGGTTCAAAAACCATTTAGATGAACACTTATTTTTAATGTCTTCATCGGGTGAACAAGCTTTATTTAGTGTTTACCACCATAATCCGATCTCATAACTTCATTTGATTTTAGCATTAGTATCTTCAATCTTAAATTTCTTAAAGGAAATCGGAGGTTGCTTATGAGTAAACATAGCCTTATGGGTAAACATAGCCAAAAGTAATTTATTGGCTAAATTCTTAACTTAGTGAATCTTCCCTTAAAGCTTAAAAAAAACATTACTAAAATCAATCCAAGGGAAAGAATATCTCCAACTTATGAGACATTCTAACCTCCCCTAGAAATGTGACATCAATTACAATGTCGCAATTTCAATGACGTCTCATCTTTTGTCATTACAGGCAATTATTATAATAGTCACATGATCATCCAAAAGAAAAATATGACTGTCGTGCCCAAGGACAAGACCAATCACTTTTATTATCACACTTATATATATCATGTTCTATTTGGAAAAATAGGACATGACCCGTTTCTCACATGACTTTAAATAATTAACTAGTAAAGTTTCTCTTATTAGAGTGAACAAATGAGAACTTATTGCAACTGCTGGAGAAACTAAGTGTGAGGTCTCCACAACCCTTCACTTTCATCTTCACTCCATCAGTACTCTGAGTGTTCACTCCCCTCTTTGCTACCGTTTGGACGGTGCGAGTTTCCTGTAATGAGTTAGAAACATTGCACAGCGGCATTGAGTCAAACTCACTAAGTATTAAGGAAAATTCATCACAAAGGATTATTTAATTTCATTTATACCTTTCTTGACTAACCACGCTGTGAAGCGTGTGCAATTGCTCTGCAATGTCCATCTGACGCACAGAAGTGGCAGTATGGACTTGTGCTTAAAGGAACAGCTGAAGTGGAGGCCTTCATCCTTCTTGCTTCTGCTCACCCTCTGGCTCGCTATTCTTATTAGAGGATTCCCCTTGATAGACCTTTTTGCCTTTATCAAAGGCATTAGTGAGGTTGAGCCGGTCTTTAATCTTCTGCTTTTCAGCTTTCTAGCGCTCTTCCTCTTCCACGGAGTGTAAGATTAATTCTTGTATGGTCAACTCCTCTTTCTGAGTGTTATATTTTATTTTGAATGGATCATAGTTAGGACCAAGAGATCTCATGATGATGTGCACTAAAAATCCATCAGATATTTTCATATCCATGGATCTGAGTTGATTTTCCATATGAGTCATCTCAAGGATGTGCTTCCTTATACCACTTTTGCCATCGTAATGACTAGTGATCATCTCATTTACAAGCGTATTGGCATGAGCCTTAGGTGCAAATTCAAAACTTTCTTCAATGTTTGCCAGATACGTCTTAATGTTATTAGAGTCAATGATTTCTCCAATAACTTCTGGAGAGATGGCACCCTTGACATAAATTAAGCACATTCTGTTGGACTTCTCCCAGTTGGCTAACTTCTTATTGTAGGCCCACATGAGATTATCATATTCTTCCCCAATTATATTGAGTTCTTCGGCCGGTTGAGGTTCCCTCGGGAGGATCCTCTCTTATGGCTAAGTCATAATCCAACATGGCTAAGTTAATAAGCACATTATTTCTCCATTCAATGTAATTTGATCTATCAAGAAGCTCAATAGCCTTAAGCTGTCCTAATGCTGAAAAAATAATTATTAATTAAACATTAGTAATGCATGCAATTAATTTCCATTGGCTTAATTAATCACATACAAATGAATCTTAATTTTCATAATCAAACACCATAGGGTAGAAAGGATTACGAAATGGCAGAGAATAATGAATTATTGAAAATCAATATCCTAAATCAAATTACCAAAAGTAGGTAAATATGATATAGGGCATAATGCCATCAAAATTAAAATCCTTAGCCATATCACCGTTGGGCAGAAATGGTAAAGGAATTAAGCTTAGTAACAAATTAGAGATCATTGATCATATCACCGTAAGGCACGAGTGACAGAGGAATTAATGCACTAATGGCATAAGTAAAATTCTAAGTCATATCACCGTAAAGGCCAAAATGACAAAGAAAATAAAAATAATGATTGACGATACTTAGATGTTTCCTTAATTACATCACCGTTGGGCAGAAATAATTAAGGAAATAATAATCTTAATGAAATCATCTTTCTCTCTAGATAAACTTCCCGTTGGTTCCATTAATCTAGAAATAAATTACTTAGTATTGCAACTGATCTTAAATAATAAGCATTGCCAATTGCATAAAGTTAATTTACATTGGATTAATCGATCATATGTAAAATAAACTTAGAATTTCACAGTCAAAGCACCATTGGTCATAAATGATTATGTATAATCTTAAAATTAATTCCTTAATTATATCACCATTTGGTAGAAAATAACTAAGGAATAAAAAATTATAATTGACACGCAATTATAATAAAGTGGGTTGAATATAACTTCACATCTTAATGCTTTCTAGTCGAATTTCTCGTTGGTCCCATTCGACTATAAATAATTAATATACTAAGGAAATGACCATCATAATGATGTTGACATGAAATCATAAATACTTTCTAGTTAAATTTCCATTCAACTAGAAATAAATTAAGTGGCTTAAGGAAATAATAATCTTAATAAATATTGACATGAAATTATATTAACGTTGGTCAAATATAATATCATAATTAGGGTTGGAGATTAGAGAGAGAGAGTTCGGTCGTACTTTGCCTCCTTCCTTCTCTTTCTTTACATAGGCGGCACTGGTGGGGCTCGGGGTTTATCTCAAATAGTTTAGAATTCGTTTCCTGTACCGATCACACAGGAAAACGAATTTATCTCTTAGTTTGTTTCTTATTAGGATAAGGAAACCGGTGGTTTAGATCCTCTCCTAACCCTTATCGACACAAGTCGATAAAATCAACCAACAAAGAAACCTAAAGTCTAAACAATCAAGTAATTAACCACTTGTTAGGATGGTAAATACGTTAGCTAATCTAATACAGTAAACCAATTTAGCTGATACGGGCATAAACCCTAAAGTGAGAATCAGCTGATATGACTAAATCGAAATACTAAACTAGATTAACTAAGATATATGATAAATGACGACCACGATAAAAAGGCTAAAATCGACATAATAGCCCTGATAGTGCAAGCCATCAAGACAAGTTACCTCTTGTCGAGATATCGCAGCCAATACCCGACTCGAAGCCAGAACTCATCGAAAAAGTAAAAAAAAAAGTGGCGATGCGCCGAAAGTTGTATTGATTGGATTCTCGTCCCTTATTACAATGATCTAGAGTTTATATTTATACCCCAAGTACAAAACTTGTCCATTATGGGCTTGACTCAAACTTTCCCACAGATAAAAACAACAAATAAGTCCATACGATGGACTCTTACCATAACTCTAATTCAAACTGTCATTAATATCCTAATTAATAGATACATTTGCCTTAAATGAGTTCCATCTCTATATCGCAATATTGGTTATCTCGTGGCCCAAACCAAACCCAAGTCTAATTGTATCGACTGCTTTCCATATCGGCTCAATCAAACTCCGACTCTATTTTCAGCTGATACGCTGTCAGTTGATGCGCAATCTGTTAGAACTATATACGATATGCTCCCTCCATTCTAAAATTAGTTGATCTCTAGGATTTAAACTTTCTCAAAAATAGTTCGATAAATCCCTACAATCCTATCTACCCTTATCGGCAAATTAAATTCAATATTACTTACCACTCACCACCAATAATATTTTTTCCATTAATAAAATTGTCACTGGATACAAGGAATACTTCTATTTTATGATATAGAGGGAGTAGAAAGTACACACCAATAGTTGATACCCCTTGCTTGGTTGGTGTTCTATGCACGCATGATGCATATACATAGGTTGTGAAATGTATTGGAGAACAACCCAAGTGCAACCTCATATTCCTTTACATTCATATAACCGCAGCATACATGTAGATACAAAAACTAGAGAACCAGTCAGAAAACAAAACTAGAGCATAAATACTTCTCACAAATACACAACGTAAGAAATTAACCCGAAAAAGGGAAAGGAAATATACCACCCTTCAGTTTTCTCTTCCCTCTTAAGCTTACAGTTATCATCTCCACTGCCACGTCAGCAGGACGTAATAATATATAAACGAGATAAAACAGTCATATGTGTTATAGATCAAGCAATTTTTTCCTTTTATTTGATAAGGATTACCTAATGTTGGCTTTTCTTTTTCAGTAAGCCACCGAATTTCTTCATCAAAGCCTTCTTTTGCTGGTTCTGCTTGACTACCAATTTGGTGTTACTGTTGGTCTTCTCTGTGGACAACCTACTGCCATTGCCATCAGCAGCAATGTCTCTGTCTGTGTCCATCAGATCAACTTCCGGTTCACCGTCGTCCCTCTCCTTAGATAAGTTGTAGCTGTTCTCCCACATCTTGGAAACTAGCAAAACTGGCCCATCTTTCTCCGTGTTTCCCTCGTCATTTCCTATCAGAGAATACAAGTCCTTGATTTTCTCTGAACCAGATGATTCTTTGACATGCAGATGCAGGCCATCATTCTCTTTGTACGCTTTTGTGTCTTTGCCTCCTCTGTAATTATTATCCTTGTCCATCAGAGCTTCCAGCTCTCTTACCTTCTCCTCTAGTTGAGCATTTCTGTTCTCCATGTCTCTTGCCGTCTCTAGTGCTTTACCCAACTGAGTTCTCATTGACATGATCTCTTCTTCTGATTTTGTGATAGAGCTAACAAAGCTAAGCTCTTTGGATCGCCACTCCTCAGATGTGGTCTTGGCTTCTGCTTCCAGCTGTTCCACCTTATTCTTCAAGCAGATCCTCTCGTAGTTTGCTTCATCAAGCATTACCTCATAGTTCTCCCTGGTGTTGTTGAGGCTGATGTTGAGCTCTTGTAATTTTGCCCTGGTGTGCTCGATCTCTTTTTCTTTGTGCAGGTAATTCTCCTGTGACTCTCTTGCCTCAGCAGACATCTCTTGCAATGCAGAGGCCATATCCTCCATTGCTTTTCTAACTTTCTCGCATTCATATTTGCTAGATTCTAGTTGTATGCATTGGAATTTGGACATATGTGTTAAAATCATCAGCTAAATCTTCTGTTTCCCCAACTTTTTGCTCTTAATTGCTTACAAAAGAATGCCGATATAATTCTAGTATGACAATACTATGGAGTATAAATTGGTCACATGTGATTTGACGATATGTAAACATGCTACATTAGTTATTTAAAACTGCTGATTTAAGGTTCCAAATACCCAAAACTACTATCCAAAAGCCACTATACTATATGATTGACGATATGCAAACATGCTACATTAGTTAGCAGTGTTCTTTCCGCGCCCGCTTTTTAAACTGCTAAACGGTACGTTTTTTGTAAAAATTTTCTATAGGAATGTTGCGTTAAAAAAATCATATTAATCTATTTTTTAAAGAAGTTATTAAACAATTGATTAATCATAAGAAAATGCGTTGTTCCGTTTTGCGTGCGCAGGAGGTGAGTTCCAAACTTCACCTCCCTAACACAGCCTAATTTTTTACGATGCTAGATAAACTTTTATCAAGTATATGTGGTACATAGACTTTTCCTTTTTAGGCTGAGCTAAACAAGTACTTACTCGCCAGTGTAGAAAATTTATTTGGCATGGTCTGAATTTCGTGAATATCGGCGATTTTTCATCATGTCCAAACAGTTGGGCGAACAAATTTTTTGCGGAACCCTAAGAAGTATTGGCTACTGTCAACTTGCCAATTGAGCTATGGAGATGGGGAAGAAGTGAAATTAGCTTCCGTTAAGAAAAGACAAAAAAACTAAAAAGCAAATCTGTTTGTTCCATGTCAACGTTCACAAACATTCATAAGCAGGCACCATGTTAACTCTTGCCTGTACAAAAACAATGCTAGCTGCCGCTTCAACGCAGGAAGAAACGCAAATCCACGACGCTCAGAACCTTGAACCCGTTCAGGCTGCAACCCATCACAAGCCTCGGCTTCTTCGGCGCCGGTGGGCAGTGCAGAGCACCTTCAAGTCCTCCTCCTCCTCCTCCACAGAGAGCTGTTGGCGTCGAAGCTGCTGCTGCTTCTTCTTCCTCCTCTGAACGGGGCCGCTTCGTCTTCGCGGGATGTAGGGTTACAGCTTGCGCCTCCTGGATGGTTCTCTTGGCTAGAATTTTGATTTTCCTCTGCAAACCCATGTTTTCCTGATGAACCCCTGAGCATTGAACAGAACTAGAGATTGGTCAGCTAGCTCTCAGACTTGAGGGTGATGTGAACAATCAAAACAAAACAATAGGAGAAAGAGTTGTGCATACTAGCAGCAGCAGCAGCCTAGGCTCGTCGGAGATGTCCACGGGAGGGAATGGATAGACAGAACGACAGTGCGATGTGCATGCTTATAAGCAGTTCAGTAAAGGAAGCAGGAAAGATCCTTGCAAGGGGCTGGAAAAGGAAGAAAAAGGAACGCTAGATAGAGTAAATG
>CM020188.1:6620141-6665109 GCA_009805545.1 Oryza longistaminata | reverse complement strand
GAGCCGCCCCTTCAAGCAACCCCTAATCCCATCCTTCACAAATCACAAATCAACAAACAATTCTCATCCCCATCCATCACAGATCAACAATAAAAATCCTCACCCCATCTTTCACATATCACAGATCAACAACAACAATTATCACAGATCATAGATCAACAACAACACAAGATCAAGAACTACACAAGCAAGATGAACTCACTCTCCCTGGTCCCACTGTCGTTGCCAATTTGTGTCACCGTCGGAGGAGCGATGTGGAGGTCATCGTTGGGGTCCCTCTCCGCGCCGAGGTCTCCACCAGGGTTCCTCTCCGCACCGAGGTTGCCGCCGTTAGATCCAGTGGAACGACAGGCGGCGACGCTAGATGCAGTGATGGGCGGTGGCGATGGATGTGGCGCAAAGGGAGGAGAGGACGAGAGAGAGAAAGAGAGGATAAGGATGGAGCAGATGCGCGAGGACTTGGTGGGGTTAAGTAGTGGCTCGTTTCATGTTTTTTGAGGTGTCGGTTCTCTGAGAACCGATACCTACAATATATTATAGTTGTTGAAAGGTGTCAGTTTTGTATTTTTTTTTCTTCCCGTGGAGGTGAGAACGGTCAATAGGTGTTGGTTTTTTTTAAAACCAACACCTATGAGCTGGTATGTATGAGGGTTTTTTTTAAGTAGTGTTGGCAACTTGGCATGAAAGGTGAACGAGAATTTATTTTCCCTGCTTTCACATGGAAACAACTGAACACATAAACAATGTAGGGGGTGTTTAGATCCAGGGGTGTAAAGTTTTGGCGTGTCACATCGGGTATTATATAGGGTGTTGCATGGGGTGTTCGTGCACTAATAAAAAAACTAATTACATAATCCGTCAGTAAACCGCGAGTCGAATTTATTAAGCCTAATTAATCCGTCATTAGCAAATGTTTACTATAGCAACACATTGTCAAATCATGGAGCAATTAGACTTAAAAGATTCATCTCACAAATTAGTCACAATCTGTGCAATTAATTATTGTTTTATCCTATATTTAATACTTCATGCTGGTGTTCAAACGTTCGATGTGATAGGACGTAAAATTTTAGGGTGGGCTCTAACCCGGGCAGTAATCTTCTGCCCAGTGGATACTGTTCAGTCAGTGTGATCATTATGCTTGTATGGACTACAAGGCACGCTGAGAACTGGGCTGCTGGTATCACAATGGTTACAGTATGGTTTGCCTTTCGTTTAGCCACTCGTGAACATATACCATCAAACACAGGTACTTATTCATTATCATACTCGCACAAATGGTGGCCAAATGATAACGCCAAGATAACGAGTTCATCTTATCCTGACTTTTATCAATAGGACGGTAGCTAGAAGATGATATATGAGTGTCTGTGCAAAGTCCTATTGATGCAACAGAGATAAAAAGCTAGAATGCATTACAAAAATTGGGGTGTAGAATATCCCCAAAAAGACACTGCCTAGTATTGTCTCCTTTTGATACTATAAGAAGTTTTAGGTTATCTCTAAGTTAAACTTTTCATTTTTAACTAACTTTATACAAAAATATAGTAACATCGATAATACCAAGTTAATCTTATTAAATTCATCGTAAATATATTTCCTTAGTATATTTCTTTTGTGTTGTAAATGCTACTAACTTTTCTTCAAATAAACATGATTAAATTTAAAAAGTTTGTATTTTAGGATAAACCCTAAATGACTTATCTCTACTAACTGAATTTGATTGCTCAATATTCGATTATTCTTTTACCTTCGAAAGAAGAGGCATTGTCCTCGTCCCCACTATTGTAGTCCCCACATAAAAAAACTGCCCAAAAAACCAGCCCATCCAAAAAAAAACAACCCACCAAAACACAAGATATAAAAGACAGAACCCTATAAAACAGGTGCATGACACTAGTAATATAAACACGATGGAGTAGTAGTTACCATGGAGGGCCCTACATAAATAAAAAAACAGATCAAACATGATTCACGCACCACGAATGATTAACTAATCCACATCAAAAATAACTATTTCCTCCGGATTGATAATACTTGTCATTTGGACAAGGGCACGGTCTTCAAAAAATAACTTTGATTATTATTTTTTATTATAATATGTATAAAATTGTTAACAAATATATGATTTTATGAAAGTACTTTTTAAAACTAATCTGTACATATAGTCACCATATTTGAAAGATAAATATTTTAAAAAAAAATCATAATCAATGATTCAAAGTTTGACCTAACCCTTCTCTAAAACGACAAGTATTATCAGTTCGGAGGAAGTAAATCCTTATCTAATGTGCAACCAAAATCACCATTGGCTAGATATTTAGGCCCCTCCGAAACAGAGCAAAATCATAGGAATTCCAGAGAATTTCATATGAGAATGGATCCTTTCGAAACAAAATGATTATTTTCTACCTATTCCTTTAAAAATCCTATGGAATGGATCATTCTAGAACATTTTTGAGGAAATTACGCATGAGGTCTTACCTCTGGTGTTTCTTCTTCATGTTTATAGAATTATTGTGTGTCATGTGAGCATTCAAACAACAATTTTAAACCTTTCAGTGTTTCGAAACACTATAGGAATCTAAAAAGTGTGGCATTCTACTCCTCTTTTTTTTTTCTATTCACGTGTTTTCTCAATCCTCCGTTTCAAAGTATCGTTACTTTTTGCTAGCACATGAACTCGATCTTGGTTGCACTACTGCAGAACACCTAGTTGCAAACTTGGCATATATGCCGGTTTCACAACCGACACCAATGACGCTAAGTCATTGGTGCCGTTGTAGAACTGGCACCTTTGTGCTCTCCCCTATTCAAAGAAAAAAGGAGAAGCTGGCTCCAAACATCGGCTCGGCTTGATGAGGCGATGCTTTGGAGCCGCCCCTTCAAGCAACCCCTAATCCCATCCTTCACAAATCACAAATCAACAAACAATTCTCATCCCCATCCATCACAGATCAACAATAAAAATCCTCACCCCATCTTTCACATATCACAGATCAACAACAACAATTATCACAGATCATAGATCAACAACAACACAAGATCAAGAACTACACAAGCAAGATGAACTTACTCTCCCCGGTCCCGCCATCGTTGGCAGTATGTGTTGCCATCGGAGGAGCGGTGTGGAGGTAGCTGTTGCCGGCTGCCAAGGTCTCTCTCCTCGCCGAGGTCTCCACCAGTGGTTCCTCTCCGCACGAGGTTCCGCCGTTAGATCCCAGGTGGAACGACACGGGCGGCGACGCTAGATTCAGTGCACTGGCGGTGGCCGGATGGGATGTGGCGCAAGGAGGAGAGACGAGAGAGAGAAGAGAAGGATAAGGATGCGAGGCAGATGCGCGAGGACTTGGTGGGTTAATTAGTGGGCTCGTTTCATGTTTTTGCAGGGTCGGTTCTGCTGAGAACGATACCTACAATTATTATAGTGTTGAACAGCGTGTATCAGTTATGTATTTTATATTTCTTCCCGTGGAGGTGAGAACGCACGTCAAATAGGTGTTGGTTTTTTATAAAAACCACCACCTATGAGCTGGTAATGAGAGGTTTTTATAATTAGTGTTGGCCTTAGCATGAAAATAGAACAGAGATAATAATTTCACCTGCTTTTCCAACATGAAAACAAACTGAACACATAAAACAATGTAGGGGTGTTTAGATCCAGGGGTGGTAAAGTTGCGTGTCAACATCGAGAGAGATATTATATAGGCGTGTTGCATGGGGTGATCGTGCACTAAATAAAAAAACTAATACATAATCCGTCAGTAAACGCGAGTCGAATGTTATTAAGCCTAATTAATCCGTCATTAAGCAAAGTTTACTATAGCAACAACATTGTCAAAATCCATAGAGCCAATTAGACTTAAAGTTATTCACTCACAAAATTAAGATCAACACTGTAGCAATTAATTATTGTTTACCACCTATATTTAATACTTCATGTTGTGTTCAAACCGTTCGATGTGATAGGACGTTAAAAATTTGGGGGCTCTAACCCGGGCAGTAATCTTTCTGCCAGTGGATACTGTTCAGTCAGCTGTGATCATTATGCTTGTATGGACTACAAGGGCACGCTGAGGAACTGGCTGCTGTGGTATTCACAATGGTTACAGTAGGTCCAGCACCAGGCCATAACCGATTCTTTGTTGATGTTCGGGAGTCTCGCCAAATGTCCTAACAAATGAAAGTGCGTATGTGCTTGAAGAGAGATCAAATTTGAAAAGTGACAAGGACAGGCGTTGGGACTTTCTCGGGTAGAGGAAAGTCTTCCTCTGTTTATTTTGCAAAAAAATAATCAGGTTTTTCCCTTTTCTGGAAAATTAACTATGGGGGCGAGAGAGGCTCGAACTCTCGACCTCAGCATATCTCCCTTAACGCTTCGCAGCAGCACATTGTGTGAAGATAGTTTCGTTTTCCACGGCGCACGCTTCCAAATACTGAAACGTGTGTTTGTTTAAAAAAAAAATTCTTATATGAAAGTTGTTTTAAAAAATCATATTAATACATTTTTAATGTTAAAATAATTTATACTCAATTAATCATGCGCAATGGCCTCACTCGTTTTTACGTATTCTTCTCAATCTTCTCTTCTTCTTCCCTCCTCTCAAACTCAACGTTCCAGAAGAGGTAAGGAGAGATTGGAGCCTCATGATCACGGGGTTTAAATATAATATGGGGGAGAGAGCGCCTGTTGCCAGGAGCGTGTAGGGCGTGAAGACGTGGGGCACACGGCCCGGAGTTGGTGCTGATCCATCCAAATGGATGGAGATCATAATCTTGTTTCATAATAGATTCAATCCATTTTCATCCTACACATAATTTTTTTATTTAAAGTCTATCTAGCCAATCTAGCAGCCTTGACTTTGAAATGAATATCCAGCCCTCCAAACTACTATATAATTCGTTTTATATTGCACCCTAGGTGTAGTTTTTAACAAATGATTTTTATCTAATTACATATATGTTGGATTAGTTTAACTAGGTGACGTAGTGCATTGGGAATGTGGACATATGTGTTAAAATCATTCAGCTAAAATTCTTCTGTTTCCGCCAACTTTTTGCTCTTAATTGCTACAAAGAATGCCGATATAATTCTAGGTATGAACAATACTATGGATATAAATTGGTCACATTTGTGATTTGGACGATATGTTAAACAATGCTACATTATTATTTTAAAACTTGCTGATTTTAAGGTTCAAACTACCCAAAACTACTACCAAAAGCCACTTACTATATTGAATTTTGAAAAAAAAAACGATTAAATGCCCCAAAACCAAATTTTGCTTTACATTAGTGTACAGTGTTCTTTCCGCGCCCGCTTTTTAAACTGCTAAACGGTACGTTTTTTTGTAAAATTTTCTATAGGAATTGCGTTAAAAAATATCATATTAATCTATTTTTAAAGAAGTTATTAAACAATTGATTAACATAAGAAAATGCGTTGTTCCGTTTTGCGTGCGCGAGGAGGTGAGTTCCAAACTTCACCTCCCTAAACACAGCCTAATTGTTTTAACGATGTAGATAAACTTTTATCAAGTATATGTGGTACATAGACTTTTCCTTTTTAGGCTGAGCTAAACATATACTTACGCGCCAAGTGTAGAAAATTATGGCATGGTCTGAATTTCGTGAATATCGGCGATTTTCATCATGTCCAAACCAGTTTGGCGAACAAACTTTTTTGCGGAACCCTAGAAGTATTGGCTACTGTCAACTGCCAATTGAGCTATGGAGATGGAGAAGTGAAATTAGCTTCCGTTAAGAAAAGACAAAAAAACTAAAAAGCCAAATCTGTTTGTTCCATGTCACGTTCACAACATTCATAAGCAGGCACCATGCTAACTCTTGCCTGTACAAAAACAATGCTAGCTGCCGCTTCAACGCAGGAAGAAACGCAAATCCACGACGCTCAGAACTTGAACCCGTTCAGAGCTTGCCAACCCATCACAGAGCCTCGGCTTCTCGGCGCCGGGTGGGCAGTGCAGAGCACCTTCAAGTCCTCCTCCTCCTCCACAGGAGCTGTTGGCCGTAGAAGCTGGCTGCTGCTTCTTCTCCTCCTCTGAACGGGGCCGCTTTCGTCTTCCGCGGGATGTAGGGTTTACAGCTTGCGGCCTCCTGGATGGTTCTGGTTGGCTAGACTTTGCATTTTCCTTCTGCAATACCCAGTTTCCTGATGAACGCCCTGACATTGAACAGAACTAGAGATTGGTCAGCTAGCTCTCAGACTTGAAGGGTGATGTGAACAATCAAAAACAAAAACAATAGAGAAAGAGTTGTGCATACTAGCAGCAGCAGCAGCCTAGGCTCGTCGGAGATGTCCACCGGGAGGGAATGGATATTGACAGAACGATGTGCATGCTTATAAAGCAGTTCAGTAAAGGAGCAGGAAAGATCCTTGCAAGGGGCTGGAAAAGGAGAAAAAGGAACGCTAGATGAAGTAAATGCCATGCACAAGGAGGAGGCAGAGGGCTGGAGATCAAGCAATTTAGGAATCTGAGGAAGTTGCAAACGAGATGGAAAAGGAGGAACCCATCAGTTCATTGCGCTAAAACTTGTCTTCTTTCAATAACAGTAAGAAAGATTACCAGGATGGCAAAGGAAAGAGGAAAGTGCTTAATTTGCGAGAGGACGGAGGGAAGGTAGTACTGAGGGCACGTGAGCGCAGCAAAAGTGAGCAAGAAAGAGAACAAAAGCGAAAAAACAAAGAGAAAAAGAATAGCTTTGTCTTTGCTGCAAAAAGAAGATTGAAGGCCGCTAGGTATATGCAAAAAGCCAACTATTTATAATTTATCCATATTTTGTGTGTTTTTGGAGGAATCAGCCGATACTTTAAAGTTAAATGCAAACTTTTTGAGCTATTAAATGATACTTTCAATTCAACTCATCTTTTCTTTTCTTCTTTTTTTTTTGACAAAAAGGCATACACGACCCAGCTTACTGAAGCCATACTGGGTTCGATACAACTACACGCTGGAGACTCAACACAGCACAGCTCGCTTAAAACAAAACAGAACCGTCTATATCTAAGAAATGCCATCGAGAATACAACTTCCGAAAATGCCATCGTACGAAATCAACTTCTCCCAAAAATGCCATCACCATCACTACTCCCTTAGCTATACTCCGTTGGACCATGGTTGCAAAGACCATTTGCCCCTTGTGAAGGCTAGATAATGTATCTGCAAAACTACTGTCTGATACTTTTGGTAAAGAGTGGTTTTCTCTTGTCAATATTTGCACCAGGTAATATTCTTACTAAAAATAAAAAATGACACATTATGATATTTTCAATTTTCACACACAAGTAATAGTAGGCACAATTATATAGGAACTCATTTTGAGTTCTAGACCAAAATTTGTCTAAATTTATTGAATGTCAGGAACTAAAAGGGAATGGCCAAATACCTAGGCATGAACTACCAATGAACACCACTATGCTCAGAACAGCAAAAGCAGAACTCTAAAAAGTGAACCTTGAAAAAAAAGGACTTCACATCAAGATAAAATCATTACAAACATCAATAATTCATATTCATAATTGAATCATTACAAATCAACACATTTCAGTGGGTAAATGGACCTATACCAATTTTAGTTCAATGACAATAGAAAACTTGGATTTCCTCACTTCTGGATAATATATCGCATACGACCACCGTGCTGCGCCGCGTCCCCGTATCTCCACCTGGGAGTGAGGCGCCACCGGCCTCCAGCCTCACTTCCACCCGCCAGCTGCAGTTGCCCTACCTCCTCCTCGGGCCATGCCACGTTGTCTGGGCCACCCCGCCACCCCTTGCGGGCGCCCCCATGCCGCCGCCTAGGAGCGCAGCATTGCATGCTGCCAACCCCCCCCCCCACGCCGCCGCCCAACGTAGCCCTGGCTGGGAGACCCACGCCGCCGTCGCCGTGAGGATTCACCCCACCGCTGCCATCATTGGTCGGGAGCGCCGCGGTGCCGCCGGGATCCAATCAGCTTCCTCCTAGATCGGGGCTAGGGTTAGGTGTTGTTTCCATTTTGTCGAATTTGTCTTTACTAGGTAAAAAGAAATAAAGGATAGAGTAAGTATAGTATGTACTGAGGGCACTTTGGGCTTTTCTAAAAAAAATAAATAGGTGTAACGGAGTGGAATTAACAGAAACCAAACGGTAGTGGCATTTTTGGGAGAAGTTAATTCGTACGATGGCATTTTCTAGAAGTTGCGTTCGTCGATGGCATTTCTTCGATTAGGACACTTGTCAATGGCATTTCATGGATTTTCTCGAGAAAGAACAGCGAACTATTCTTTTTATCGCAGTCCAAGCACAAGAGATGAAATTGCCACCATTGTCATCTTCCGTGGACCGTGGAGAATATGGGTACCGGGTACCCATACGGTCTGCATATCCGACTATAGATAGGAGGTGGGCTGGATTCATGTATTATATAACTAGAAAAGATGCCCGTGCGTTGCAACGGGTTGAGCCAATTTAATTTGTACATGTGTCGGCGGATAAATAATCACAGTCCATTGTTTCGTTTATTCATGTGCTTATCGGAATCACTTACAATAAAATAAAAGACTATTTGTGTGCAAATCTCTCATACACAAGTTCTTAGCGACTCAAAAGCAAATACTGTAAAATAAAGTACGATAAAAAAACCAAAAAGTCAAATTTAAAATTACGTTCTAAAATTTAAAACTTGGCTTATAGGAATAAGCATAAGCCAAACAATGAGGCCTTCAAACATACGTTCTAAACTCGATTTGTTGCCCAGCTTTATCTCAAGTCGGGCAGGAATTGATGACGGACGGAATCAGCAACTTCGATCATCCTCTATTTCGGTTGGCATGTTCTTTTCAAAAGTAAAACTGATTCTAGATTATTGTAACGGTATCTCTGGTAGTACGTACGAGCATGTGTGGAGAGTGACTTGAAATCATGCTAACATGTCCCAAGAACCGTGTCGTGTAATACGAATAGAATTGGATAATCTGGGCAACGCCGTATGTGATATCCACATGGACTCTACGATACGGATCTCTTTCGCAGTTCGCTTGCGAGTCGTGACTTCGCAATGAATGTTACACATAACGGAATCGGATACGGGCAACGTACCATAGTTTTCACAAAAAAAAACATTTTAAATTTTTAAATAACGGGCGAGGGCGACGCAGTCCCAATCGGACATACGGCAAAGGCAAATCATGCGCGCGAGGGCGTTGCAGGCCCAATCACAGCGGCGTGCAAAGGCGCCTGTGGAAACATTCTAAGGCACGGGCCCGATTGCCATGTGTGGCAAGGGGCGCGTGAAATGCTACGGGCCTAATTAATTTGCGCGCGTCTTGGATAAGAGGGACACTCTGGCGTAAGAAAAAAGGAAAGGATTTGACATAAACATAAAATTAAAACTGATTCAAACACGGATGACGTACCAAAATTCTAGCAAAAAAATCTTCAATATTTATAATAGTAGAGATAGAGATAGAGTATGGCTCGGTCACAATGTTGCCTTGTGTTCTATTGCAGGACCTAGAGTCCCGATTGAGTACTACCATGCAATAGATTAGCAAACTGATATCGTGTCCGGCTAGGTTTTTCTCTTTAATTTATATCCCTGCCCCTAACCTATATAAGGTGAGTAGGGAGACCTCAAAGGGCATAGCAACATAAGCCACAGTCAGATCATCGGACCAATACAATCCCCAAACAGAAGTAATGTATTACCTCTTATTCAGAGAGCCTGAACTTGTCTAAACTCTCGTCTTTCGCATCTATCCACTTTTAGGTCTCGTGCACTACCCCCTTATCATTGTCAATTTCCAAAATCGATAGTTTGGCACGTCAGGTAGCGGTCGCGTCGAGTTTGTTGTCGAGAAGTGCGATGGAATCAACTTCTAGAGAAGCGTTGAGATCAATCTCAACGAGTTTGATGGCTCAAATCTCTAACCTGGGTTTGTCATTCCAATCTAACTTCTGTTAGATTGATATCTAAAGGTAGATTGGTCTCCTGTTACTTTCTTGTTTTCAAATGCTAGCTGAGATCGAGATGAGTGGTCGTCATCCCGGTGCGTCAGCCCGACGTGCTCCTTGATGCACTCAATGCACACGCCGGTGTGGGTCACGCTCATCATGGGAACAAGGCAGGTCTACGGGTTGTGTCCACAACCTATTACCGTTAATCGCACGCGGAGCCGCAGGCAACCACGATTTAACTCGTGTGCATGTGTAATTCAACCGGCATTCATGACTTAATCACACACAATACATTGATATATGAGGCATCTATATCTTTCAGCTTACTGACGGATTGATTTTCATGATTGCTTTGTTTTGCATGTATGACGATTCAATCACCTGATAAGATCGATCAACCCACCTCCATCCGAGCTATACATGTGTTGATAACCAAATTTGACACGGGTCATGTTATAGCTAGTTTGAGCCAAATTTAGAACGGAATTGCTAACTAACGTTTGACTGATTTATGAGCCTTCCATCATTCGCTTTTTTGCCATAGGATATGGTTTTTAAGATCCGTGCTAGCATCTAGCTGCTAATTAACTAGGTCCATGTTGCTAATTAACTAGGTCCATGTTACTGTTCCCTGTTGTTAAACTAGCCGTATGTGTTTTTCAATGCTAATTTATTTATGATCCCACACGTACTAATTACATCGTACTTACACTATAATTACATATTAATTACATATGTAATTTTAGTGTATTTATGATGTAAGTCTGAAAATTACATATGTAATTTTAGTGTATTTACGATGTAAGTTTGAAATCTACTTGAGCCCATTTGAGCCCCATGAGCTTCAGATTGTCCACGTGGCCCGTTTGTTTGTTTTTTGTATTTTGTTTGTGTATATTAATGTCATCCGTTAGATGTTGATTTAAAGGGTAAGAAATCTGCATGATAGGAGGCTAAAAAATCTGTCACATGATCTATAGGCAGTAACAAAATTTGACACAGGTCATGTTATAGCTAGTTTGAGCCAAATTTGGAAACTACCGAGTCATTCCTGCGAAGGCCAGTCTAACCGCCGTAGTGTGGCTGGTCAGACCGGACAATGAACTGTGATCAGACCGTCGGTGTCCGGGTGGTTAGACCTTCAGCACAGAGTCCGAGTCCAATTTAGGTATTTCTCGTGTTTCCTTGTTTTAGATCGGTGTTGGTATTTCTTAACGTCACAAATAGAATCTGCAAGCGTACGGAAGATACCGATGCAGCACTTCACCTGAGATTATTCTTAGGTATCGATTTCCGCAGGCAACGGGTATTACTTCCTTATCAGGTTCACCCAAGGACACCAAGCTAAGGTGCGCAAAGGATAGAGAGGATTTCCTAGTAAGAAACATTGTCTAAGGAAAGTTTAATTTAATCCTAACGCGATAATTCAGACACTAGCAACCCGCTGTTCCCAGATGTCGCTCTACTACGTACCCGGACAGGGAAGACTTAAGTGCTCTTGAGGGCTGTCACCACCTCTACACCCACCTCAAACGTACTATGGGATACACAACAATTACAAGATATAAATTATCTAAACACCACGTCTGAGCAATTAATATCTACTTTAGTATTTCTAACTCACTAAAGCAATCACTATATTTTAGTCGATTATAGTGAACAATAATTCTCATAAGAGGTAATTCTCACAAGTACTCACAAGTAAATCTAAATTACTCATAAAGATATTTCTATTGAAAACAGAGTAATTAACAGAATAAAATAAACTTGAGAGGATTACCGACAACTCCGAAATTCCTCCGACTTCTTCTACTATACTCTCTTCCTAATTCTAGTATACAAAATAGTACAACAGAGCCTCTTATAATTCAGCTCAAGCTTGAAAGTGTGTGAAGAAGTGAATGAGTGAAGCTCCTTAAAACTAGAGTTTCTTTGCTTTCCATTTTCACCTCTGTATGAATGAAGATCACAACCAGAACTTCTGCTTGGGCTACCCTATAGTCACAAAGAACTTTGTCTTGATAACAAGCTGCATTTCTTTTAGATCACATATATATACTTGAATTATGCTCTCTCAAAATTATTTGTTTCATGTTATATTCTGATAACCGAGTCACTGCCTTATCCTTTAGATATTAAAATCTGAATTAAAGTCTACCATAGCTCAAATTCAAGGGGCTACATTGTTAATGTTATGTTATGTTCCATGTTATGTTTCATGTTATGTTCTGTTTCTTCAGAACACATGTTTTTTCTGTTCCTTATTTACATTTTCTTAAGTTGACATAGAGTGCTGGGAGTGAGAAATGCAGGTGCAGAACTGGGACTTAACCACTGTACAATTCAGTGAGAGAGCAATGCTCATGCCAAACAAGGCTGTAGTAAATGAGATATCACAAGACGGTGGATTCAGTGATAAGTTATATTATTATCCTCACTAAAAATATTGTCTTACTTTCTATTCATTACAAATAGTTAAATCTCCTTATTTCATCATTGATGCTAATCTCAAAGTATTGATCATGCAATATCTTTGTAAGGAAAACATATTTGATATGAACCTCATATTGTTTTTATAAGGAGAAACAAAGTTGATCTCTCATTGTCAGTAACAAAAGCAACTGAGTTTGATGGTATGTAAAACTAGATTATCGGGTAAGTTGAATGTAAAATTTTATGATTATGTAGCCCTTTTTTTTGTTTTGGATATACATATTTAGTTATGATCAATTCTTATTTACCTGACTTCATAATTAACAGTGCACTGGGTCCATCCAATTGAGCTAGCCTATATATACTAATGCGCGGCAAAGCCCTGGTTATTTTCTAGTTCCTTACGGAAACCAAGATATATCTATATATGAAATATATATGAAGTGTGTTCAATGTCCTGCATTCTACATATAGCACATAAACATGTATTTATGATTACTACATAGTAGGATAAAAGGTATAAACATATGATCGGACAAAAGATATAAAAAGATAATCAAACAAAAGGTATTAGCAACCCTAGGCGCGCCACAACATCTAGTTGTTCAACGGGCACAAGGAATGCTATTCCATGAGCTGAACATAGCACAGCCATCAGGCTTACGAACCCCACAGTTTAATAATGGAAACAACAAAACTGTAGCTTTCTGATTGATTCATTAATGTGGCCAACTTCTAGTCCAACAAAGTTATAGCATACGTTTAGCTTGAGTTTACAAACTTAATATTGATGGTGCATTTCAAGCGGATCGCAAAACAGATGGATGGGGTTTTGTTTTGCGCAACGATGAGGGTCATGCTTTGTTTGCGGGTGCTGGGCGCATGGAATTCGTCAATGATGCTATTTCTGCTGAAGCAAGGGCATGCTTGGTAGCTCTGTTAACCATCTCGGTCCAAGGTGTATCTGCTGTGGAAATTGAGACTGACTCGGCCATACTGGCTTTTGGCGATTAAGTCCTCATCGCATGACCTAGCCACTGGTGCTACAATCTTCACGGAAATAAAAACGCTTCTCCAGTTTCAGTTTGCTAGCTTTGAGGTCTCTTTTGCGCCTCGTTCTTGTAATAAAGTTGCTCACGAACTTGCTCATTTGGGTGTGAGTTGAAACCCGGGTCAATCGTTTGTTTGGGTTGACCCCATCCCAGAATTTGTAAGGTTCCCGGTGATTCGTGATCTCACTGAATTTCAGTAATAAGAAATCGTCGTTGCAGATTAAAAAAAAAAAAAAAGCTTGAGTTTACAAACAGGCCCGGTACACCAGAACATTGTTTTCGTTTTGATGACAGGTACAGTTACAATGAAGGATTAGCTGCTAACAAGGACGGAATTTGTACATTTACACTTAATTATTGTACAGTTGCACCTACAACCTAAAGATTGAAATTGTGAATTCCCACTGTTACTAGTTATACAAAGAACAAAAATCTTTCCCATGCACACCCCTAGCATTTCAAGTACACGAGGTGTATAGTTAATTCAATCAAATAAAGAACACGAGTAAACAATGGTGCTCCTATCTGTATGGATATCTCATATTCTATGTGACTTGATTTTGCATTGATTTGCCATTTATTTCCCACCTGCTATTCATTATCTCATGACCCTCTGAAAGAAGCTTTGACTTTAGCTTCTTACCAGCTGGTCCTGGTTCAACTATAATCCCAGACTCAAGCTCTCTCTCAATCCAATCATCTTCAGTCAAACCATCTAAAGATACAGGCTGGTCATTTTTTTGTCCAATAACAATTCCAGATTCCAGTTCTCTCTCAATCCAGCCTTCATCACTTAAATCATACGATGCAACAACATGGTCATCTTTTTTAAAAACTATACCAGACTCAAGTTCTCTCTCAATCCAGGCTTCTTCACTTAGGTCAACTGAAGGAATGCACCGCCCTTGTCTTTCTCTTCGTCTCTTCCTCTTCATCAACAAATCCTTTATCCGTGCCACATCTACCTTTTTACGCTCCACACACAAATGATCAACCTTTATCTGGACAGGCAATACAAATGATGCCTTCTTCATGGTACCTGCAGTGGAATTAGCCAGTCTCTGATCAGAGCACAAACTGTCCACATTGAGACTGTCACTGGTATGGTTACAAATTGTAGTGGGCGGTTCGACAGATTGAGTGCTTTTGCTGTCCACATCTGTAAGCGATGATCCACCCTCTGAGCATAACTTTGTTTTATCACCACTTCGCTGACTTATTGAGACCGGGTTCAAGATTTTGCCATTGAATGTGTTACTTGAGCTGCAACAAATGCCAATATTCTGTTCCGCGCATTTAGCAGTGCTGCTATCAATCTTTGCAATTGCATCTAATGGTATCTGCTGATTACATGAGATCAGTCCACCATGTTTGATTTTTAAGGCCTGATCCAAGCTTTCTTTATTGTGCGTTTTACTGGGATTATTCATATCAGCAGTAAGATTCGATAAATTCCTTTCAGGATATGACTTGCTACGATCCTCAATATGCACTATGTCTTGACTTGAATCCACCTGCAGGTGGTCATTGGGGTCTCCAATTTCAGGACTCGAGCTGCTTACTGACAAGCTAGATTGAGTCAACACAGAATCTGGGCTATTTGATATGAGCAGCATTCCTTCAAAACGAACTTCCTTTTGCTTAGCCGGACTGGGATGAGCAAACAGCTTTGCTTTCATGTGAACCATCTCCCTCATTTGCTGAAGGACAGCTATAGCAGTGTAACTCTTAGTCTCTTACTGTAAATACCAAGAATACACAAGGTACTATTATGTTTCAGCTTAGTAGTCTACATACCTTCCAAAGGTTTTGGGGCAACATCAAATTGGTGCCACCAAACATGCCCTCCATGCACAGGAAGCTTGACGTTCTGAAACTTAGCAGCCAGGTAGAGCGAACCAGCAGCTATGTATTGGGGCTTATACTGTAGGCACAGTGTTGTTTTAAGCCTACGAGCAACAGAATGAATACATCCAGATTGATCAGTTGAATGAATGAAGCATCAAAACAATAATGTCACAAAGTGATATGTCACATCTCGTACCAATCATTTACAAAGTTCCAAGCTACTTGTTTCACTTCCTTCTGAGAGATCCCAAGTTTTTCCATAGCATCAAGTAGTGGTCTGTAAGGATGTTGGATGTTGAAATCAAACCGAACAGTTGTAAGGACTAATCTCTCCCCGGTCAAAATTAGTGCTTTCTGCTTCTCAAATACATCCTGTTGATAGATACCACTTGTCAACCATTAACTGGATGGTACATATATACTGAAAACTCAATTAATGATCCAACTATACCTTCTGGTGGATTCTTCGAGCTGTAGCTGGGTCCCTCCTGTACATTGTTCCATAGGCCACTCTAATTACTTGGTCCAGAGGACAAGGTGTATCTTCAACTTTTGAAGCCAGAAATATGCACACTGTTGCAATCGTCTGCAATAAAAAACAAGTAAAGCTATTGGCTCTGGAATGACAATAAGCAAATAAAATAAACACCAATTACTTGTAATAGTATTTAGTTATAGACAGCTTGCATCACATGCACAGCTTTTTTTTTCTTTTCTTGAGCAATGAAGAAACATGTCAGCAAGTAACATCTGCAAGTGCAGAGAACGAGGACAACTCCAGATTAATTGCAGAGACAAGAATGTGTTTCTCAATTAAATAACCGCATGACAGAAATACAGTGAATGTGGTGAGGCGAATCAAATCTATAAAACTTACTGGAGGATTTATACTTATTAGATGGTCAGTTATAGTATTTTAGCTTCTAATAACAGGATTGTAAGCTGTATTCCTGTTGGCTAATGGCAATAGTGTAACTTCAACAGGAGTGCTGAACAGACTTGTCCTCAAAAAGGATGTTCTATTGTATTGTACAATACATCTCAATACTATAGTATCTTCCAAACATCCCAAGCAAATCAACCATAAATCAGACTATATCAAAACTTTACAGCACAGTAAAAAGTAAGCAATTACAATATAGGATTACTGATTGGCACAAGTAGATCCCTTTGGAATTGAATTTCTAAATCACCTAATGGCACTGTAACATCGCCATGCATTAATAAGCAATAGAAGATTAAATGTTAGTGTTATTATGCAGCTTCATATTATTGTACAACCGATAATAGATCGGAAAGTTAAGCACAAGTTGCAAAGAGTATATGAACTGATCAAGTATAAAAAATATGCAAGGGTTATATATGTTCCTTGAGAACCTTTGCCAGTAAATAATTTTTAAAGAGAAGATTGTATCCAATTGCTTTTCTAAAATATTCTTTCAGAAAAATGCTTTTTCTAAAAGACCCCAACCCACCACAACAAAAGAGATAAATTAAAAAAAAAAGCTCCTTACCTGCCATCCGTTTTTGGCAAGGGACTGGTACAGATAGAAGCGATGGCAGAACATTATTGCTGTTGCTATAGTCATCTGTGGTCTGAAAGAAAAATGTTAAAATAGTAACAAGCTTAGCAAACTTCCAGAATAAAAGAAATTATTGTGTGCTAACTAAGGGCACAAACTAGCCGTAAAACCAACATATAAGTTTGAAAAGTGAGCTATACTGACATTAAAAGGTACACTCAACAAGGAAATTGGTACATACAGTTTCAGTCTAATGCCAACATCCCGAATGAATGAACAGTACAACTGCCGAATTTCTGACTCCATTATCTCAGTAATACCATCTTTCCTAGATGGGGAAAATTTCTCCAGTTCTTCCCTGGTGAAGTACCAAGAGTACATGTGCTCACATGATAATTTACTCGTCTGGGATTCCCCATCCATCAGTATGTTTGAAAAACCCTGCTTAAGGACCCTCCAAAATCTTCAGTGGTAGTTTCAGACAGAACTTCCGAATTGCTTGTGCTGAACAGCCTGCAGAACCATGAAATTTATGTATATAATAAAAATATCTACAATATGAATCCACATACTGAGCAACGAACATTATGAATGTAAATTTAAGCCAATATGTACAGATTATAGCTAAATTGTGCATGTTTTACATGATCTATTCCTTTGATAGCTTGCTACAGTTGCATTCACCATGCTACTGTGAACATTTTTACCTCCCTTTCCCTCAATTGGCAGAGAACGAAATTAACAGAAATGTTAAAAAAGTTTCTCATAGCCACAAAGGAAAATAAATTATATTGATGAAGATGATATTTTTTAATCAAATTAACATACATGGTATAACAAGATACTAATGTATTCCATCCCAGAAAATCTCTCCCCTATATTTTTGAGTATAACATAAGCCATCATATTAAGCCATGTCATCATCATTAAAATGCTAATCATCTGATGATTTTACTTTAAAAGAAATCCATAAGATGACCTATTTTAATTTTATCCATAACTAATCAAGAGTCACGGATACTGATTTATATTCATCAAAATGCTGTGTGCAGTTATATTCATTACATTTCCTTCCATTTAAAACTCTTTTGTTCAGAACCTGCACAGACATGTGAATTCCACGAGATTGAATCTTTTGAACATGTACTCCTAATGGAAGATGATATCCGGCATTGAAGCGTCTATACTCCAGAGGAAATCAATGTGTGCTGATGACATAAAGTTTTCCCTTTCCACTCATGAGCCCATCAATCCTGTCCTGCAGTCCTGTCGACTGGCCTGATAGATGGCAAGCAGCTACTCCGAAGTCTAAATTCCAAAACCTTACCAAAAATGTAGATGAGTTTGATCCACCTCAATGCACTAATAAAAGGAAAATAGCACTGAGCAGAGCTTAGAAATTCTAAAGCCTACTTGCATGGTCCAATTCTAAAGCCTACTTGCATGGTCCAATTTGTAACCATAATCACTTATCAGTTGCATTTCAAGATTTCTATGCAAACATCTTGCAATTACTGATTTGTCTGTTCATTTCAGTTCATTGTTGTTTGTGCCCTCTTATGTGCCAATTAAATTGTTGTTTGTGTTCTCTGAAGTGCAAACATCAAACATGATTGCTAAAGGAAGCCACAAATGTACGTCCAGTGAGACATTCTGATCTGTTGCCATGCAATGTGGAGCATTGTATGGATGGGATCTATCGACAACTATACATGAGACAATGTGGATATAGGAGTACGATGTGAGATTTCCGAGATATCCAGTGTAAATACATGGTGAAATGTTTAACTAGGTCGGAAACATGTAAACCACAGAATATAAGTTCTCAAAAAGAGTTTTATTTGAAAAAAAGAACTCAATGATAGCTATATGAAATTAGATGGGCATACAAAATTCAAGATAAAACTCAACTTTGTTTGTGAGATATTAAGTTTACAAATAGCAAAGAAAAAAACACAAATAAAGAATACTCTTTTTTTTCCTCACTGTTTATCAATTTCATATGTCCTGAAATTTTATATGGTTGTCTAATATAACCTTCCTGTATGTGAGATATTTTAGAAATTTATGCGATAGTTTTCCCATGTTTAATCTCCACTGCATGTTTTTCCCATATATCAATGTGCAACTACACATTACCCATTGAAAGTTTTCGCATGTATTGCCTTTCCGGTTAGAAGCAGACAATACACAATTTCAAGGATGTGGTATACGGCCCTTGGGTTCTGCTTAATAACAATTGCACCTGAGATAAGTTAACGGTATCCCATTATACAAAGAGAATAATGCTCTTATGCCACAAAGTTGGATGCGAAAACTCTCATTTTGAACAAAAGTTTGAAGCCTTTACTAAAATGCCACAAAATTGAGTACCAATTCATTCTTTTACCACAATACAGTGTGAAATTCCAAATTAATGCCCACCTTCTTCTCCTTCTCCATTTTTGTCCTATCCCCACCCTTCTTCTCTGTGTCCAGCAAGGACAGACCTAGCTCTGTCCGGCCAAAGTTTGAGCCAGACCTGGCAGCCAGCCCACTCCTGCACGTCCGACGCCCCACTCCTGCATGTCCGACGCGCACGCCATCTCCGTGCACCTGAGCTCGGCATGAGCTATGACACCCTAGCTCCAGTAGCCAGCTTCAACCTTAGCATTACCTCCGCCTCTGGCCGCCAGCAGCACAACAATATGCGTCCTGCCCTCAGCAACTGGCTCTGTGCAGCCCACCTACTCCGCGCACGGCTTTCCTCCTGAAAGCCAGTTCCACGCGCCCTGCCCCCGGCCGCAGTGGCGGACCTAGGTCCTAGGCCTGGGTGTAAAAGCCCATAGAGAGCCATATATTTTTACCATATAATTTTCTGTTGGGCCAAACACACAGTGGGCACCAGCCCGTGCGGCCAAGCTCCATTCACAAACTCATAGAAGAGAGAAAGAGGGTGCAGAAGGGAAAATTGCACATTTGGTGGGTTAAAATGGTAAAGTGTGGCAGATAAACGAGTATACAACTGAACTTTGTGGCATTTTTACAAAGCCAACAAATCATGTGGCAAATAAGAGTATGGCATGCAGCTTTGCGGCATAAGAGAAATTTTCTGTTGTACATACAATCTTCACAATATAGAAATTCTGGTTACAACAAAAACAACATGCCGAAAACTATGTCTTTTGTTGGCAGAAGATTGTAATATCTCATCCAAATCCAAGCTTAACTGAATGTAGAAAAGATTTCTCAACTAGCAGTAACTATTTATGTATAGGCACAATCTTCTTGACCGAGTAAATAATAGACTCTACAAACTGCGCTCACTAAAAGTTGGCAGACTTTGAGTGTAATTTCAACCAACTCCCAGTTAATAAACTGACCAAATTTCTCGACAAAAGCAAAGCAGTTTGTCCACCCCTTTAGGATAACATCTTTGAAGACAAAATCAAGAATACACACAAGCTAGTCCCAGCCCGACAAAAAATCTAGCCCACAAGATAACGTTGTAAAAGATGGAGAAGCAATGAATTCACATCGACTTCTGCATATGCCATACGGCCAATACGTCAAACAGCGAGAAGATCCCCAAATTGAATAGGAAATCACGACGAAGCTCGTCGGCTCACCCATGAATTCACCTCCCAATTCGCCAAAGACAGAATCTTTGACCTAACCGGGGGCATGAGGGGGTTCAGTTGAACCCCCAAATCTATTGTTTGTGGAACTAAGGCGGAGAGAAAAGCTTCCAGATCTAGGAGAGAAGATAAGGGATTAAAAAGAGGATGACGCGAGCAGGGGTGCTCACCGGCCTGCGAGGATGCGGCAGAAGCAGCAGGCTGCTCCTCGCCCTCGCGAGATGGAGATCGGCGCAGGCGGCGGGTGGGCAGTCGAGGCCGAGGGGACGGGGATGCGGGGGATATCGATTTCCCTAGGCCTATGGTAGGGCGCGACGACTCGGAGGCCACCTACTCCGTACTGCACTCGGATACTATTGACTTGCGTCCAGTGCCCCAAAATCCACCCTTGAAATTCATCCAACGTCTCAAACTGCCTCCCCTACTATCCGGTGTTACTGGTCTGTACCGTGTAAACAGCTCACTTCCAAGGTCGGACCTCGCCGCTAATTCTGCCATCATATTTTGATCTCAAATATATAATTCTAAATTACTCCTAACTATTCACTGGGTGAATAAGTCCATCTACAATGTGTGTCTTCAACCCGCCCCAGCGACGGCCGTTCGCTTTTCCGTTCGAGTTGTGCCCTGGTGATGGCGCGCGACCCCTGCTTGGGAGACGCGCCTCCTCCTTCTTTTCGGCCAGGGAACGGGCTGGAGGCACGCGCTGCGCAGGCAGACGCCCCAGGCGACTGTCTCTCCACCACCATATTCCCCTTCCACCCCTCTCCCCCTCTCTCTCCTCTCCTCCGTTCTCATCGCGAGAGGGCCTACCCCACTGAGCCGAGCTCCTCCTCGGGCACCGCCGAGGTGCGCCGTCTCCTCAGCCTCTGCTAGCGGGAGAGAGAGAGAGGCGGCGGGCGGAGTCGGCCACCGTGCGGCAGCCGTCGGCCGGGCTCGTCTTAGCTATCGGCGGAGGGAGCGGCGGGATCTCGAGCTATGGCCGGAAATAGCAGCGACGAGAGAGAGGGAGAGAGCGCGGCGAGCGGCGGCAGCGGCGGATCCCCAGTGGAGGCAACGGTTCGCGGGCGGAGTAGGCGGCTTCCTCTCGTCGCCTCGTCGACAAAGCTCCGGCACGAGGGCGGTCTCCTCGTCGCCCTTGCGGCCGCCACCGAAGAGAGAGAGAGCTGGGGTGGATGGCGACGATGGCGTGACGGAGAAGGCCAGGGAGGACGCCACCCGCCTCTCGCCGCTTGCCGTCGGCCACCGCAGTGGCGCGCTGGGCCTGAGTTGGAGGCGGCGGCGAGAGGGAGAGGCGAGTGCGGTGGCGAAAAAAAGAGGAGGGGCGGGGGAGAGAGAGAGAGAGATTAGGGGTAGGATAGTAAAAATAAATATGGGGCTTTGTAGGCTGTGATACCCATTGTGGGTTGGAGTGTCTCTATTAAGTTGTTTTAGATTTTGAGGAGCCCATCCAGGGGTATCCTCCATTCCGAGCTGAGTTCCTCTACAACACTCTAGAAGTGGCTAACATTGTGGATGCCCTAAGGGCAATAGCAGTACAATCTACTCAAAATCATGCCTCGCTATGCCACATAGGATGAGGTTCCTATATGGACACTAGCTCCACAATGGAGGCTCCACCTAACAACTTTTTTTCATCTCAGCCCTTAAATTCGTCTATGTCAGCCCTTCCTATATTTTGTATTAACAAACTATCCAATTTTTTATATTTCAGACCCTGCAACAAAAAAAAAGATCTACAGACATACTCATGCCTGCCCACTGACCCACTTGTCAGCCATCGCTTACTTTTTCCTCCCCCTCACCCCGTTCTCTCGCTCCCAATTGCATTTAATCCTCATCCCCTCCCAAGTCCCAACGAAGACGCCGACGCCTCTCCATCTTCGCCGCCTCACCAACACCGCCCCTAGCTTCATCGCCTACTCTCCTCTCCATCTCCGTCGGCGCCACCCATCTCCGTCTACCCCCTCCCGTTCCCCATCCATCCCCTCCCCTCCAGCGGCAAATCAAGTTCCAATGATGCAACCAAGCTCGGTGGCGGTGGAGCTTCGGCGGCGGGACCGAACTTCGGCATCAGCGGATTGAACTCCGACAGCGCAAAACGAGGTCGGCTTTCTCCTACGGGATCAAGGCCGACGGTGTGGGCGGGGCAGTCTCGTCTCCGGCAAGCACCAAGGGGAGCAACGTCGGGGCCATCGCGACGTGGAGCGTCGACGGCGTCCTCGGGCTCATCTCTAGCAAGCGGCGAGTGGAGCAGCGGCAGGCCCACTCGTGGTCGTCCTCCTCCTCGCTTTCGAGAGGCGGCCCCAGTGGTGGATCTCTACGCTGCCAACCGGTGGTGGATCTCGAGTGGCATCCCCGGTGGCGGATCTCGTGTGACGGCCCGGTGGCGACTCCAGCTCCATGAGCTCTCATGATGAGGACATCAACACCATCGATACATCCACGTCTCCACGACTACAACCTCATGGTCCTATTACCTGTTGATGGTCATTATAGACCAATTTCGACCATCAATACTTTTGGAAATAATGGTGAACTAGCAATGCTTGCATGCATATTCATTTAGAAATAACCTATTTCCACTAGTACTTGACAAAGTACTTGTATACAGGAGATTACTTCATAAATTAAGAAGAAATGATGGAAAATCACCGATCAGAGGTCGACATGCGGTAGACATATGGATAGATGGGCCCACAAACCTATTGAAACACTTGCAAATGGGACCAACCACCATACCACTGGGCCCAGGATCCATCAGGAGACGTTCAGAAGGAAGGACTGGCCCAGGGAGGCCTGCCAGGCGTCGGCCGACCCAGGCTTGGCTCCGCTGGCCTAGGCCCAAGCCAACGACGGTTACTACTGACCTTCCAATGACGGTTGTACCTGTTTTGGCGCCTCCAACCGTCATTCTCAAGCTATAAACGGACCTCATCTCCTTCATTCCAACACACACCAAGAAGGAATCAAGTGAAGAAGCTTTTTAGTTTACATATTTTGCTCTAGTGCTAGTAGAGTCAGAATTAGAATAGTCTTCCTTAGTTCTTCAAGTCTTCTGGAGAATTCGGGTATGGTTCTATTATCTCTTCCCTCTCTTGTAAGATTTTATCCATTAATGAAATATTCTTCTTTATATAGTTTTGGTCCTTTACTATACTTGTATAATTATTCGAGTACCATATTTGGTTTATACTTGACCCGTATTAAATATGTGGCTAGCTTACCAAAGATATGCAATGGTATTGGCTTAGTGTTCATTCATATGGTTGCTCTATGTCATCTGCAGAGGTGTAGAGTAATATTTAGTAATGTAAGTGTGGTGCTTAGATTATTAGATATTATTAAGTGGTGTTATGTGCCACGGATCTGTAGAGGTAGGCCGCTGATGGTGATAACTTGGCACGGGTATTCCTCCACGTGCGTATATAGGGCTAAGAAAGGTTCTTGGTACGGGTACTCCTCCATATCTTTAACCGGTTGGATAGCCATGACGGATTGTAGTAAGGAATTCGGCAATATGGGGTGGTTTCTCGATATATTAGGAGGACATAGTTAGGGGGTATTAGCCATAAAGTTGTACAATAGCAAATGTATACTAAAATGACTATATACTAGAAGTGCATAAATGATATTTTTCTTTTTTTTTCTCCATTTAGCCTAGACTTATCAATTATCAAGAGTATTCTAAACTGATCCTTCTGTGTGTCAACCTATCCTTATCCTAAAATGATTAACTCATGCAAAAAACTTTGATTTTATATAAGTGTAATATGAATTTATAGCATAGTACTCTCTTACGATATCTTTCCTTGGAATTAAATAAATACGATACTTGGAAATATTTCTAGTTGAAATGCTACAGCGGTATATCCGTGAGGATTTATTCTATAACCCATAAGAATACCGTCTAATATCTCTGGCAACATTGCTTGGGATTAAGTTCCTAGTAATGTCGTTAAGAAATATCAACATTACCTGCGCTTGTGCACGTCAACTCAACTATCAGGTGAGTTCATTCTTGAGTTCATGTTCATTTTATTTATACCCCCGAGACGTGTGCACTCTTGTTTTACTTAGGAATGATAGAGATGATCAAAAGGGAGAGGATTCGCGCGGGCTGGATTCAAACTACAGGACAACTCCAACTTGTGACGACCGCCACGACTTCCTACGAATTCCGATTTGGGCGTGCAAGTACTTCATGGAAAGCTTATCAAGTCTACTTTGAAATGGATCCGGCCTCATGTCCATATCAATTCTAGAGTGGCCGCAATCATCGCTTTATCACCGAGCCCTTTTCTATCAAAGGTATTGCGTCAACTTATTTGGGCCCAATAGGCTATGTATCAAGTTGGGTCCATTAAGGACGCGTCCTATGATTAGAGCACGACCCCAACACCCATGTGGTCGTTCTCCCCCTCTTCTTATACCTTTATAGCCACTGCCAAGAACAATTGGTTTTTGATGATCAGAGTTAGCAACTTGCTACCTGCTTGCAGCGCGTGTGTTGGCGAAACCGCCCGTCTGCTTGTATTCGGAACCCCGCCATATTGTGATTTCTTAGTGAAACTTTCATATTCATCTAGCAGTTCTACTTGTTCTTCGATTGCTTGCAGGACGTACGAGTGCCCTCTGGGTCGGGTTGTCGTGCACCACAAGTTCGTGACGACCATTGGTGATGGTATATCGGTTGCTAAGGCGCAACGTCCTTGGACGGTTATAGTCGGGCCATGAACGTCATCTTCATCTGTCGCGTCCCAAAACGACCCTAAAATATATCCTTTAAATTATGACTAGAATAATTAAAATCCTTGTGAAAGCCTCCAAAAATTAAAATGTGCAAGGTTAAAAGTCAATTAAGGCTTGGAGGATTTTTGTATATTTCCTAAAAGCCTAAAATGTGTAAATAAATTTTAGTGGAATTTTCAGAGCACAAATAATAATTATTAGTTTAATTGTCGTTGAGCCTGCTGCCACCAGAAAGGAAATAGAACCCTGATTCGAGTGATATCCCTTAAAACAGTCGTATCTTTTTCATATGGACTCGAAATTTGGCATAATATATCCACGGACATCTACCGAAAAAAGTTACATCGCCAAATTCCACACTCGACAAAATTAAAATCGCGAAATTCCACTTGCAAAATTATGTTTTTGAGGCGAGAAGCTTCGCAAAACCTTTAGATAGAACTTTGAAAAAAATTTACATGCTTCATATTTTGTCCGTTTGAGCTAAGAATTTATGTGGTTCGTTCCAATGTGCTCCTAGCTGTGAAAAATTATCAAAAAAATAAAAATAAAAGTTCCATCTCTCTCCTCAGCACCTTCCGCCATTTCCTATTGTCACCACTGTCATCGTTCCTGTTTGGGTTTGTGTCTTATGACGTTCTTTGTGGTTAGGCTCACGTCTCTACTTCGGCTAGCCTAGGACCAGTCAGGCCCGGCCCGGGGGGGGGTCGAGCTGGGCCTCCACACAGGGCCCGCGAAGTGAAGGGGCCCAACCCCATATGTGATGTACATAATAGCCCATAGGAACTAAGAAGCCCACTAGCTCAGGAGAGGAAGAAGCAAACGTACAGGAAAAAATTGCGTCAATTTGGCTTCCTTCCGTGATTCCATCCGATCGCTTCGCCTTCGCTCGCAATCGCCTGACTCTTCGCATGTTCGGCTGTTTGCCGCCCTTCCAGGTTCCAGCCGCGTCTCAGCTACGTCGACGACTGCGCGCGGCTACGTGTCGACGGCCGGCGTCGTGCTCAGCGCCGTCAGCGGCACCACGGCAGCCGGTAGCCAGATGCAAATCTCTTATCTCTCTGACTCTCTGTTCAGTTCTAGGAGACCAGGAGGTACCCCATTGCTCTCCCCTTTGATGTATGCTAAGTTTATATGCTTAAATTTTGGAATGCAAAATGTTACTCCCCAATTGCTCCTCTTCTGATTTCTGAAATTTTGATTTAGGATTTAGGGATCCTCGCGGAGTCGCGGTGTAGCTGTGCAACTAGGGCAGTGAATAGTTATTTTCTTTAGTTCTCAACTAGGTAATTTACCAGCACTCATTTTTATTATAATGTTGAATTGAATCTAGTATGACATAATTTTCATAAATTACTTACTTTTTTTCTAAATTTACAGTGAAATCATGTAATGTCTCAAGAAAGATTAAATGGTTTGGCAACTTTATGCATCGAGAAGAAACTATTAGATGAAATTGATATTGATGCCATCGTCGATGACTTCGCATCGGTACATGTTAGAAGAGAATTTTAAGGTAAGATATATAACTTGTTTGATATGAATGTTTTTTTATGCATTAAATTTATTAGAAACATAGTTATATTATTATAGTTGTATTAAAGGGCCCATTTTTCTAGTTTCGCTCCAGGCCACTGAATTGACAGGACCAAGCCTGGGACCAGCACTGTACAAACCTTGAACGATTATATTATTCAACTTGCTTTGGCTAACTTGGTTGCTAGTTTTCTCTTGAGCATTACTTTTAGCCCACTGACAACTCAACCACAAACCTGACTACAGCTTGACAGGTCTTGTTGCTACGGCACCGATACACCTCGTTCCACAGTTGCAGACTTGTGGGTTGATCCGTACCCTCCTATGAGTAAGGTAAGAATTGGTAAGAGCTTGTAAGATAGGCTGAGAGTGAGCATCTTGCAAAAGCTACATCTCAATAGTTGTAGGGCTTATATTTCCTCAATTGTTGTTTTTGTTGCCTTTGTTTTAATAACCATGGCAGGTTCAGAGGATAATGATGAGGACGGTGTGTTTCATTCCCCATGCACCAAAGGCATCATAAAATATTTTACAAGGCAAGTTAAGTAGCACACAGAAGGACTTGATGCTGATTTGCAGGTGACAAATGAGAAGAATGGACAATTGGAGTCCACACAGATCGCCACCAACATCAAGCTTACAGGGTTGGAGACATCGATCGCTCGCATTAACACTAGCCTTGCTGCTCTTGTGAGGCATTTTGATGATCTCAATGCTAGAGGCAATGGTCGACGTAATGAAGACGGCATTGAGGATGAAGATACGCTGACACTAAACAAGATGATCGAGATGCTCTTGATCGTTGACAACTACGCAATAATCATAGAGGTATGGGTGGTCACCGCCAACGCAAGGTACACAATAATGATGATGTTTTTTTTTGTTGGCGAAACCGCCCGTCTGCTTGTATTCGGAACCCCGCCATATTGTGATTTCCTAGTGAAACTTTTATATTCATCTAGCAGTTCTACTTGTTCTTCGATTGCTTACAGGACGTACGAGTGCCCTCTGGGTCGGGTTGTCGTGCACCATAAGTTCGTGACAACCATTGGTGATGGTATATCGGTTGCTAAGGCGCAATGTCCTTGGACGGTTATAGTCGGGCCATGAACGTCGTCTTCATCCAATCGAGTTATCTCCGCCTCTTATTGAAAGATTGGGATACAAATCCCTCGCGGGTTCACAACAGGTGGTATCAGAGCGTGGTTGATCAATGAGAGATTATTTCCCTCCGTTGTTTATTTTTTTTCCTATAGTCTAGAAAAAGCCAAAAAAAATTAGATTAGTTAGGGCTTGTTGAGTTTTCGATTACATCGGTTGTGTCAACTTGCTGGTCTTAGCACTTAGTCTATTAGAGTTTCTTGTTCTTGCCACGCACATCGCCATCTTCATCACCGCCGCCATCACCACTTTTGTCGTCATCAGCACCATCACAGCCATCCACCAAATTCCTTTCTGTTTGTGTTTGATATTTGATATGTTCCTTTTATTGAGTTTAATTATCGTTGAGCCTGCTGCCACCAGAAAGGAAATAGAACCCTGATTCGAGTGATCTCCCTTAAAACAGTCGTATCTTTTTCATATGGACTCGAAATTTGGCATAATATATCCACGGACATCTACCGAAAAAAGTTACATCGCCAAATTCCACACTCGACAAAATTAAAATCGCGAAATTCCACTTGCAAAATTATGTTTTTGAGGCGAGAAGCTTCGCAAAACCTTTAGATAGAACTTTGAAAAAAATTTACATGCTTCATATTTTGTCCGTTTGAGCTAAGAATTTATGTGGTTGGTTCCAATGTGCTCCTAGCTGTGAAAAAATATCAAAAAAATAAAAATAAAAGTTCCATCTCTCTCCTCAGCACCTTCCGCCATTTCCTATTGTCACCACTGTCATCGTTCCTGTTTGGGTTTGTGTCTTATGACGTTCTTTGTGGTTAGGCTCACGTCTCTACTTCGGCTAGCCTAGGACCAGTCAGGCCCGGCCTGGGGGGTCGAGCTGGGCCTCCACACAGGGCCCGCGAAGTGAAGGGGCCCAACCCCATATATGCTGTACATAATAGCCCATAGGAACTAAGAAGCCCACTAGCTCACGAGAGGAAGAAGCAAACGTACAGGAAAAAATTGTCGGCTGTTTGCCGCCCTTCCAGGTTCCAGCCGCGTCTCAGCTACGTCGACGACTGCGCGCGGCTACGCGTCGACGGCCGGCGTCGTGCTCAGCGCCGTCAGCGGCACCACGGCAGCCGGTAGCCAGATGCAAATCTCTTATCTCTCTGACTCTCTGTTCAGTTCTAGGAGACCAGGAGGTACCCCATTGCTCTCCCCTTTGATGTATGCTAAGTTTATATGTTTAAATTTTGGAATGCAAAATGTTACTCCCCAATTGCTCCTCTTCTGATTTCTGAAATTTTGATTTAGGATTTAGGGATCCTCGCGGAGTCGCGGTGCAGCTGTGCAACTAGGGCAGTGAATAGTTATTTTCTTTAGTTCTCAACTAGGTAATTTACCAGCACTCATTTTTATTATAATGTTGAATTGAATCTAGTATGACATAATTTTCATAAATTACTTACTTTTTTTCTAAATTTACAGTGAAATCATGTAATGTCTCAAGAAAGATTAAATGGTTTGGCAACTTTATGCATCGAGAAGAAACTATTAGATGAAATTGATATTGATGCCATCGTCGATGACTTCGCATCGGTACATGTTAGAAGAGAATTTTAAGGTAAGATATATAACTTGTTTGATATGAATGTTTTTTTATGCATTAAATTTATTAGAAACATAGTTATATTATTATAGTTGTATTAAAGGGCCCATTTTTCTAGCTTCGCTCCAGGCCACTGAATTGACAGGACCGGGCCTGGGACCAGCACTGTACAAACCTTGAACGATTATATTATTCAACTTGCTTTGGCTAACTTGGTTGCTAGTTTTCTCTTGAGCATTACTTTTAGCCCACTGACAACTCAACCACAAACCTGACTACAGCTTGACATGTCTTGTTGCTACGGCACCGATACACCTCGTTCCACAGTTGCAGACTTGTGGGTTGATCCGTACCCTCCTATGAGTAAGGTAAGAATTGGTAAGAGCTTGTAAGATAGGTTGAGAGTGAGCATCTTGCAAAAGCTACATCTCAATAGTTGTAGGGCTTATATTTCCTCATTTGTTGTTTTTGTTGCCTTTGTTTTATTAACCATGGCAGGTTCAGAGGATAATGATGAGGACGGTGTGTTTCATTCCCCATGCACCAAAGGCATCATAAAATATTTTACAAGGCAACTTAAGTAGCACACAGAAGGACTTGATGCTGATTTGCAGGTGACAAATGAGAAGAATGGACAATTGGAGTCCACACAGATCGCCACCAACATCAAGCTTACAGGGTTGGAGACATCGATCGCTCGCATTAACACTAGCCTTGCTGCTCTTGTGAGGCATTTTGATGATCTCAATGCTAGAGGCAATGGTCGACGTAATGAAGACGGCATTGAGGATGAATATACGCTGACACTAAACAAGATGATCGAGATGCTCTTGATCGTTGACAACTACGCAATAATCATAGAGGTATGGGTGGTCACCGCCAACGCAAGGTACACAATAATGATGATGTTTTTTTTCTAAAATTAAATTTAAGATACCTCCTATTGATGGAAAATATGATCCCGATGCGTACCTTTCTTGGGAGATTGTTGTTGATCAAAAATTTGCATGGCATGATTTTCCTGAGAATTCTAAACTTACTAGTCAGTTCACTGATTTTGCTTCGGTTTGGTGAATAGAACATGGCAAAAAAAATCCTAATAACATGCCACAAACGTGGGATGCTTTTAAACGGGTCATGCGGGGATGATCTGCTCCTTACTTTGCGTGTGATTTGTTGAATAGGTTGCAACAATTGAGACAGGGTGCGAAAAGTGTAGGGGAATATTATCATGAATTACAAATGGGCATGCTTCGTTGTAATTTAGAGGAAACTGAGGACGGTGCTATGGCTAGATTTTTGGGTGGTTTAAATGGTGAGATTTATGACATTGTAGACTACAAAGATTACACTAATATGACTCGATTGTTTCATCTTGCTTGTAAAGTTGAAAGGGAAGTGCAGGTAAATCTACATTATGATAGGCAGGCACCACTTCTCCAGCCGGCCGTACTCCTTCCTCATCTTCCACACCCACACCCAGTCGAGCAGCACCTCCTCCATCCAGTAACAAGCCACGTGGCCCTCCTGCAAGTTCAACGACAAAGGCTGTTCAGCCAGCCGCGAGTGCTTCTTCAATTGCATCCACGGGTAAAACAAGAGATGTTCAGTGTCACCGTTGCAAGGGCTTTGGGAACGTACAGCGTGACTACCCTAGCAAGCATGTTTTGGTAGTAAAAAATGATGGTGAATATTTGTCTACTAGTGATTTCGATGAGGATACACTTGCTTTGCTTGCAGCTGACCATGCAAATAATGAGGAGCCACAAGAAGAGCATATTGGGGCTAATGATGCAGAGCACTATGAGAACCTCATTGTGCAGCGTGTCCTCAGTGCACAAATGGAGAAGGCGGAGCAAAATCACTGACACACATTGTCCAAACAATGTATGTCATCAAAGAGCGTTCTTACCGCATGATCATTGATGGAGAAGCTTGCACTTAGCACCAAACCTCACCCACATCCATAGTACATCCAATGGTTGAACAATAGTGGTAAGACAAAGGTAACAAAACTTGTGCGCGTTAATTTTGCAATTGGAAATTACCATGATGTTGTTGAATGTGATGGTGTGCCTATGCAAGCATGTAGGGGTGAAATCGGGTCAGGTTGGGTCGGATCTCACCCTTCTCGTATCCTAACCCACATTTTGCAATCGGAATCGGGTCAAATACGGATAGTGTCGAATACGGATACAAACTCGGATAATATCTGGCACAAATATGAAACGGATTTGTACCAAAACATATATACGCTATCGGTTACGAATGTTTATTCGGATATCTAGTCAAAACAACATCCCTATATATCACACAGACAATACCATTCAACCATTCCATATATTCATAACGTGACTATATTAGGCCATTAGTATCCTACAATCAACGAGCTTCTAATGTGATATTGAGAAAGGGCAATGAATCATCGGCATCCGTCTTTAACTGTCCTGTGTGAAGTGACTAGTAGCTGTCTGGCTACTAACCAATGAAGTGGGGGAGGGCATGGAGACGAGGGGTATGCAGCGCAGCGAGCTCACGAGTCACGACGGTTTCCAGCGGACTTCCGACTGCGGGTGCATTGGGGTATGGTGAACCGATGGGTGCAGCGGCAGTGGCGGAGACTCGACGGGGCGTGCAGGCGACGGAGGATCGACGTCACGAGCGTTGTGGAGCTTCAATGGACGTGGCAGCGGCATGGCGACAACGGTGCGCAGCGGCAGCGGAGCTGTGTGGCTATGCTACCTATGTGTTCTGTGCATGCTTGGGTTAGGCTGCCTGGCTGGTGGCTCATGGGCCATTTGGGCCTGGTGGCTGGCTGGGCAGTAGCATGTTATCCGGGTAATATCCGGATATTTAACCGGGTAATATCCACATATTTTACCGGATAATCCATATCCATCGGATACCACCCTCCCGAACTCGATATCATATCCGAAAGAAAATACCCGTATTCGATGCTATTGTGTTTTCGAAAGTTGATTTGCGTAGTCGATGCCACCAAATTCACATGAAACTAGGGGATGAATGGAAAACTGCTTTCAAAACCAAGTTCAGTTGATATGAGTGGTTAGTCATGCCTTTTGGGTTAACTAATGCATCTAGTACTTTCATAAGATTAATGAATGAGGTTTTGAGTTCTTTCATTGGGAAATTTGTGGTGGTATACTTTGATGATTTATTGATTTACAACAAGTCTATGGGTGAACATCTTCATCATTTACGTGATGTTTTTAATACTCTTCGTGATGCACGTTTATTTGGTAACCTTGAGAAGTGCACCTTTTGCACAGATCGAGTTTCTTTGCTTGTCTATGTTGTCACTCTGCAGGGGATTGAGGTTGATCAAGTCAAGGTGGAAGCTATACAAGAATGGCCTGTTCCAATAACTATCACACAAGTGCGAAGTTTTTTTAGGCCTTGCTAGATCTTACCACTGCTTTGTGAAGGATTTCAGCACCATTGTTGCGCCATTGAATGAGTTTACTAAGAAGGTGTTGGCGGCTGTTAAATGCAAATTTTATACCACCAATACATGCATAAAACATAGATTATAAAACATCCAACGTAGTGGTAGGGTTTAATTCTGACATTTTCCAACAGTGTTGGTGTATATTTGAATGTAGGTAATAAACCGCCAAAGTTGGGAGGAAACTTAGACCAAAGAGGAGGAGAATTCTATCTATACAAGAATTTGACTCATAAGAGTTTACTACTAGTTATGAACGGTTTACTACTTGTTATAATTGGACTCATAACAAGAATTGGACTCTCAACACAAACTGTAGGATCAAGATGTCGACTAGAGGGGGGGTGAATAGGCGATTAAAAATTAAATGACACCTAATCAAAACTAACCTAAGTTGCTAGGCTCGGTGAGGGACACGACTAACTAAGCAACTAAGTTATGTTTTGCAATCCTAGGGTGAAAGTGGCTCAAGTATATCACTAGGAAAGTAAATCACACTCCTATGTCAATGTTTAGCAATCCTAGGGTGATATGATCTCAAGTATGTCTCTAGAAATGTAAATTGCACAAATGTAAATCCGACAATCAAAAGAGACAATGAGACAAGAGATTTTTCACCGAGGTTTGGAAACATGCCGGTTTCCTACTCCCCGTTGAGGCGAGCCCAACTGTTTCTCTGCAGAATCTTTATCTTTATATATGTTGTCACTTCTCTGAGGTTTTCGTGAATAGAAACATAGGTTCAAACCCATATAAAAAATTACCCTTTGGTGAATAAGATAACAATCGGATGCAACAAAACGTAGGAAGAAATAGAGTCTCTTTATAAAAACGCAGCGTCTATGCTGCGGCACAAAACCGTGGGGATAGATGCTTCTGCTCTTACTTAACAATTCTGGCCGATTGCTGGGTGAATTGGATCTTGGAATACGTTCCGTTATAGCCAATCATATTGCGATGGAGCAAGTGTTGCACTATAGAAGAGTTGCAAGCTAAGTGGTTGAGACAGAGAGGTAGTGTACTAACAATGTGAATAAGCAAGGGATGAGTGACAATTCTATCGTATATTACTCTATATAGAGGAAACTATGGACGCGAACGCATGTGCGCTCAGTGGGCATAGAAATTTTATATGTGTGGGGGGAAAACTGGTGCGAGGACGCTGCTTTAAATGACTATGGATGTATTAGTGTGGTTTATATAAACAAATCGGTGTAAGAACTATCAAAAGACAATTCGTCTCATCAACTAGAATACAACAATGCAATTTGACTATCACTCTTGCTATATAGTTGAACCGAATTGTGTGGTGATAATGCGGATATAGTGCACAGGTTCTTATGCTATTGCATTATCATAACGATTATTGTTAGGCTCAGGAAAGGGAAGTGCGCACACACTTCTCCAGCGCGGCCGTACTCGCTTCGCGTCATACTTAACTCCACCACCCACAATCTAAAATCTGCCTAGAGGTCAGCAGCAGCACCTCCTCCCAACCCTCCTTCCTCCAAGGCCCGCCGTAATAACTACCACATGCCTACGTAGGCCCTCCCCCATTCCTGCATAGCTTCACACACGCCCAAGGCACCACCCGTCTTCCCGGCCGAGCGCGAGTTCTTGCTAATGCAGAGCATTGAAGCGCTCATCACATTAATCAACAAAGAAGTGATTCAGATCTAACACACGAGCTCAGGGGTCAGAGCCTCTGGGACGAGTACAGCGGGACCAGCACTGTACAAACCTTGAACGATTATATTATTCAACTTGCTTTGGCTAACTTGGTTGCTAGTTTTCTCTTGAGCATTACTTTTAGCCCACTGACAACTCAACCACAAACCTGACTACAGCTTGACAGGTCTTGTTGCTACGGCACCGATACACCTCGTTCCACAGTTGCAGACTTGTGGGTTGATCCGTACCCTCCTATGAGTAAGGTAAGAATTGGTAAGAGCTTGTAAGATAGACTGAGAGTGAGCATCTTGCA
This sequence comes from Oryza longistaminata, assembly GCA_009805545.1. NCBI lineage: Eukaryota > Viridiplantae > Streptophyta > Magnoliopsida > Poales > Poaceae > Oryza > Oryza longistaminata. Next base: position 6,630,225 of record CM020188.1, on the reverse strand, counting down.
AAAGCTACATCTCAATAGTTGTAGGGCTTATATTTCCTCAATTGTTGTTTTTGTTGCCTTTGTTTTAATAACCATGGCAGGTTCAGAGGATAATGATGAGGACGGTGTGTTTCATTCCCCATGCACCAAAGGCATCATAAAATATTTTACAAGGCAACTTAAGTAGCACACAGAAGGACTTGATGCTGATTTGCAGGTGACAAATGAGAAGAATGGACAATTGGAGTCCACACAGATCGCCACCAACATCAAGCTTACAGGGTTGGAGACATCGATCGCTCGCATTAACACTAGCCTTGCTGCTCTTGTGAGGCATTTTGATGATCTCAATGCTAGAGGCAATGGTCGACGTAATGAAGACGGCATTGAGGATGAAGATACGCTGACACTAAACAAGATGATCGAGATGCTCTTGATCGTTGACAACTACGCAATAATCATAGAGGTATGGGTGGTCACCGCCAACGCAAGGTACACAATAATGATGATGTTTTTTTCTAAAATTAAATTTAAGATACCTCCTATTGATGGAAAATATGATCCCGATGCGTACCTTTCTTAGGATATTGTTGTTGATCAAAAATTTGCATGGCATGATTTTCCTGAGAATTCTAAACTTACTAGTCAGTTCACTGATTTTGCTTCGGTTTGGTGAATAGAACATGGCAAGAAAAATCCTAATAACATGCCACAAACTTGGGATGCTTTTAAACGGGTCATGCGGGCATGATATGCTCCTTACTTTGCATGTGATTTGTTGAATAGGTTGCAACAATTGAGACATGGTGCGAAAAGTGTAGGGGAATATTATCAGGAATTACAAATGGGCATGCTTCGTTGTAATTTAGAGGAAACTGAGGACGGTGCTATGGCTAGATTTTTGGGTGGTTTAAATGGTGAGATTTATGACATTGTAGACTACAAAGATTACACTAATATGACTCGATTGTTTCATCTTGCTTGTAAAGCTGAAAGGGAAGTGCAGGTAAATCTACATTATGATAGGCAGGCACCACTTCTCCGGCCGGCCGTACTCCTTTCTCATCTTCCACACCCACACCCAGTCGAGCAGCACCTCCTCCATCCAGTAACAAGCCACGTGGCCCTCCTGCAAGTTCAACGACAAAGGTTGTTCAGCCAGCCGCGAGTGCTTCTTCAATTGCATCCACGGGTAAAACAAGAGATGTTCAGTGTCACCGTTGCAAGGGCTTTGGGCACGTGTAGCGTGACTACCCTAGCAAGCATGTTTTGATAGTAAAAAATGATGGTGAATATTTGTCTACTAGTGATTTCGATGAGGATACACTTGCTTTGCTTGCAGCTGACCATGCAAATAATGAGGAGCCACCAGAAGAGCATATTGGGGCTAATGATGCAGAGCACTATGAGAACCTCATTGTGCAGCGTGTCCTCAGTGCACAAATGGAGAAGGCGGAGCAAAATCACTGACACACATTGTCCAAACAATGTATGTCATCAAAGAGCGTTCTTGCCGCATGATCATTGATGGAGGTAACTGCAATAATTTGGCTAGCAGCGAGATGGTGGAGAAGCTTGCACTTAGCACCAAACCTCACCCACATCCATAGTACATCCAATGGTTGAACAATAGTGGTAAGACAAAGGTAACAAAACTTGTGCGCGTTAATTTTGCAATTGGAAATTACCATGATGTTGTTGAATGTGATGTTGTGCCTATGCAAGCATGTAGGGGTGAAATCGGGTCAGGTTGGGTCGGATCTCACCCTTCTCGTATCCTAACCCACATTTTGCAATCGGAATCGGGTCAAATACGGATAGTGTCGAATACGGATACAAACTCGGATAATATCTGGCACAAATATGAAACGGATTTGTACCAAAACATATATACGCTATCGGTTACGAATGTTTATTCGGATATCTAGTCAAAACAACATCCCTATATATCACACAGACAATACCATTCAACCATTCCATATATTCATAACGTGACTATATTAGGCCATTAGTATCCTACAATCAACGAGCTTCTAATGTGATATTGAGAAAGGGCAATGAATCATCGGCATCCGTCTTTAACTGTCCTGTGTGAAGTGACTAGTAGTTGTCTGGCTACTAACCAATGAAGTGGGGGAGGGCATGGAGACGAGGGGTATGCAGCGCAGCGAGCTCACGAGTCACGACGGTTTCCAGCGGACTTCCAACTGCGGGTGCATTGGGGTGTGGTGAACCGATGGGTGCAGCGGCAGTGGCGGAGACTCGACGGGGCGTGCAGGCGACGGAGGATATACGTCACGAGCGTTGTGGAGCTTCAATGGACGCGGCAGCGGCATGGCGACAACGGTGCGCAGCGGCAGCAGAGCTGTGTGGCTATGCTACCTATGTGTTCTGTGCATGCTTGGGTTAGGCTGCCTGGCTAGTGGCTCATGGGCCATTTGGGCCTGGTGGCTGGCTGGGCAGTAGCATGTTATCCGGGTAATATCCGGATATTTAACCGGGTAATATCCACATATTTTACCGGATAATCCATATCCATCGGATACCACCCTCCCGAACTCGATATCATATCCGAAAGAAAATACCCGTATTCGATGCTATTGTGTTTTCGAAAGTTGATTTGCGTAGTCGATGCCACCAAATTCACATGAAACTAGGGGATGAATGGAAAACTGCTTTCAAAACCGAGTTCAGTTGATATGAGTGGTTAGTCATGCCTTTTGGGTTAACTAATGCATCTAGTACTTTCACAAGATTAATGAATGAGGTTTTGAGTGCTTTCATTGGGAAATTTGTGGTGGTATACTTTGATGATTTATTGATTTACAACAAGTCTATGGGTGAACATCTTCATCATTTACGTAATGTTTTTAATACTCTTCGTGATGCACGTTTATTTGGTAACCTTGAGAAGTGCACCTTTTGCACAGATCGAGTTTCTTTGCTTGTCTATGTTGTCACTCTGCAGGGGATTGAGGTTGATCAAGTCAAGGTGGAAGCTATACAAGAATGGCCTGTTCCAATAACTATCACACAAGTGCGAAGTTTTTTTAGGCCTTGCTAGATCTTACCAATGCTTTGTGAAGGATTTCAGCACCATTGTTGCGCCATTGAATGAGCTTACTAAGAAGGTGTTGGCGGCTGTTAAATGCCAATTTTATACCACCAATACATGCATAAAACATAGATTATAAAACATCCAATGTAGTGGTAGGGTTTAATTCTGACATTTTCCAACAGTGTTGGTGTATATTTGAATGTAGGTAATAAACCGCCAAAGTTGGGAGGAAACTTAGACCAAAGAGGAGGAGAATTCTATCTATACAAGAATTTGACTCATAAGAGTTTACTACTAGTTATGAACGGTTTACTACTTGTTATAATTGGACTCATAACAAGAATTGGACTCTCAACACAAACTGTAGGATCAAGATGTCGACTAGAGGGGGGGTGAATAGGCGATTAAAAATTAAATGACACCTAATCAAAACTAACCTAAGTTGCTAGGCTCGGTGAGGGACACGACTAACTAAGCAACTAAGTTATGTTTTGCAATCCTAGGGTGAAAGTGGCTCAAGTATATCACTAGGAAAGTAAATCACACTCCTATGTCAATGTTTAGCAATCCTAGGGTGATATGATCTCAAGTATGTCTCTAGAAATGTAAATTGCACAAATGTAAATCCGACAATCAAAAGAGACAATGAGACAAGAGATTTTTCACCGAGGTTTGGAAACATGCCGGTTTCCTACTCCCCGTTGAGGCGAGCCCAACTCACGCCGCTCAACCACGAAGCCACCGCACGCCCCTTCGTCAAGGGGTGGGCAAGGCGGAGCCGGCCCACGGAGAGGACTACCCAAGCCTCGATCACTCGGGGTAGTTCTTCTTTCACTCCGAAGGTGGTGAACTCCAACCATCCACAAACCAGCGCCGGCCTCCTCCACAATCTCTTTGGAGAGGTCACCGGCAACTCCTCCACAAGCGTCTAGAGCGGCAACCTCCAAGAGTAACAAGCAATGACCCGGCGTGGAGATGATCAATCAAGTGCCACACTAGCTCTACAATGGAAGCAAATGCACTTGACTCTTGGCTAGAACAACCTCAACCACTATAATGGATGAACACTAAGCTCAAAGGTGTGTGAGAGAGGTGCAAAGGGTGTATGCAATTGAATTGGGTGCCAAGAGAGTCCCCTTGCTGCTGGTGGGGGAGTATTTATACTCCCACCCACCAAAACTAGCCGTTGGGGGTGAAATCCCCCAACTCAGTGCTCTGCCGGTCTGACCGGAGGTATGTAGCCGGTCAGACCGTGCTACTCTACAACGACTAGTTTTCTAGCTGTTGTAGGGCTGTCATTGGGCCCCACAACCGTGGCCGGTCAGACCGACATGGGGTGGCCGATCAGACTGGCCTCGGCTCGGTCAGACCGCCATCAGCTCGGTCTGACCGAATACGGCTCCGGCGGCTCGGGATCGGCACACTGAGACGGAACCATCCCGGCCATATGGCCGGCCGGTCAGACCGGCCCGCACCCGCTGGTCAGACCGGCCTTGAGGTGGCGGTCAGACCGGCCTAGACCCTGCGGTTAGACCGGCTGCCCTGGCCGGTCAGACCGGCACTTGGGCCGCGGTCAGACCGGCCCTGGTCAGGCCGAAAATAGTGAGATAAAAGTTTGTGTGTCTGTGTGTGTGATGAAATGAGAGTACAAGTCTAAATGCATAATGACCTAATGTGACAATTAAAATCATCTCTTTGCTAGGTCATTACCCCTCTTAATAGTTCGGCAAAACTATAAATAAACTAGCACAATTTTGATCGCCCAACGCCTCCATCAATTTAGAAAAGAAAACACTAGTTTACCGTCTTCTCTTCCTTTAGCTTTGTGCCGTCAATTTTAATCCATAGGTAGACATCCATGCGCACACATAATGTGAACCTAACTTAAAGATATAGCTCAAAAGAATGGTTAGTCCACAATTAGCGCTTGTCATTAATTACCAAAATTAACACCGGGGGCCTAGATGCTTCACACACCTTTATGTGCATCGTTTGGGGATGACAAGTAGTAGAAAACAAAAGCTTAGTTCCCCTATTTAGCCCACAAAGTTCTCCAAAAATGGCTATGAAATTTAGTGTCACGATCAGAAACAATTGTGTTTGGCACACGATGCAAGCAAACAATTTCTCAAAAGAACAAATATGTAATATGGGTAGCATCATCGGTCTTATGACATGGTATGAAGTGTGCCATTTTAGAAAATCTATCCACAACCACAAAAATGCTATCACGCCCCCTCTTGGTCCTAGGCAATCCCAACACAAAATCCATTGAAATATCTTCCCAATGAACACTAGGAACAGGGAGAGGCATATACAAACCATGTGGATTTAAACGTGACTTAGCTTTTTTGACATGTAGTGCAGCGAGCAACGAATCTCTCCACGTTTTTTCTCATCTTTGGCCAAAAGAAATAACCAGCAAGGATGTCCTCCGTCCTGTTGGCACCAAAATGCCCTATCAAACCACCTCCATGCGCTTCCTGCAACAACAATAAGCGAACAGAGCTAGCTGGAATGCATAGCTTGTTAGCTCTAAAAACAAACCCATCATTGAAGACGAATTTGTCCCTGTTTTTCCATCCTTACAATATAGCAACATATCTTTAAAATCAGCATCATGCGTATATTGGTCTTTATCTGTTTCTAGCCCAAAAATTTTTTTAGTCAAGTTGTGTCAAAAAAGTATATCTCTACTAGACAATGCATCAGCAATGATATTTTCCTTCCTTTCTTGTGCTTGATAACAAAGGAAAAGATTCAATAAATTCAACCCATTTAGCATGTCTACAGTTCAGTTTTCCTTGACTACAAATATGCTTCAAAGATTCATGATCAGAATGTATGGCAAATTCCTTGGGCCACAAATAATGTTGCCATGTTTTCAAAGTTTGCACAAGAGTATACAATTCATTATCATAAGTAGAATAATTCAGAACAGACCCACTCAATTTTTCACTAAAATATGCAACAGGTTTTCCTTCTTCTAGCAAAACACCACTCAATCCAAATCCCACTAGCATCACATTCAAGTTCAAAAAGTCTTATTAAAATCAGGAAGTTGGAGGAGAGGTGCATGCGTCAACTTATCTTTCAACATGTGGAAGGCGTTCTCCTGTGATGTGCCCCAAGTGGAAGGCACTCTCTTCTTTGTAAGCTCATTCAATGGTGCAGCAATTGTACTGAAATCCCGCACAAAATGGTGACAAAACCCCGCGAGTCCTAGAAAGCTCCGCACCTGTGAGACCGTTTTAGGAGTCGGCCAACTCTGAATTGCCTCAACCTCAATCCCCTGTGGAGTAACAACATAACCAAGAAACGAGACTCGATTGGTGCAAAAACTGCACTTCTCAAAGGTTACCAAACAAACGTGCATCATGCAAAGCATTAAAAACATCACGTAAATGATCAAGATGGTCCTCTAAAGATTTGCTATAAATTAGAATATCATCAAGGTACAGACCACCATAAATTTTCCAATGAAAAGACGCAAAACCTCATTCATCAACCTCATGAAAGTGCTAGGTGCATTAGTTAAACCAAAATGCATCGTTAACCACTCATATAACCCAAACTTTGTTTTAAATGTTGTTTTCCATTCATCTCCCAACTTCATACGAATCTGGTGGTAACCACTACGCAAATCAACTTTGGAGAACACAATAGAGCCACTCAATTCATCAAGCATATCATCTAACCTAGGAATAGGATGGCGATATCTAATGGTAATGTTATTAATAGCTCTACAATCAACATACATACACCATGATCCATCTTTCTTTGGTACCAAAATCACCGGAATAGCACATGGACTAAGAGACTCGCGTACGTACCCTTTATCGAGCAATTCCTAAACTTGACGCTGAATCTCCTTTGTTTCCTCAAAGTTGGTTCAGTATGGCGCACAATTGGGTAGTGAAGCTCCTTGAATCAAGTCGATCTTATGCTCAATTCTACGCACCGGTGGCAGCCCTGGTGGTACGTCCTTGGGAAACACATCCTCATACTCCTACGAAAAGTTAGTGACCACAGGAGGAAAAGAGATAGGCATATTCTCAAAAGAAAACAAGGCCTCTTTGCAAATGAGAGCATAGCAAACAGTGTCACTTGTATCCAAATTTTGAGTATTATTAACTCAAATTTTACACCACATATACCATTATCTCTACTACTTAAAAAATCCGTAGTGGTGGTCTTGATTCCTGACGTAGCAAACACACTAGACAGACACGCGCAGTCACAACCATCAGATCGCCAGATCCAACGGCGTGGATCATCCATCGCCCATTCGCCCGATGCTGTGAGTTTTCTTTCTCGCTAAACCGCTCCCGATCCCCTTCCTCCCACTCTCCGCACCGCCGAACCACCCTCACCACCCACCGCAGCCGCGTCCTCCTCCTCCCCACCGCCGCCGCATCATCCCCCTCCCCACTGCCTCCACATCCTCCTCCCCATCTCCTGTCATGTCGTCCTTCGCCTCGACGATCCCCTCTCTCCGTGCATCCATCGATCCCGCGGCGACCACCGTTATCGTCAGTCCCTCCTCCACGCCCCCAACACCGATCGCACTGTCCTATCTACTGTCGCCGTGTCCTCCTCCTCCTCCTTCTCCGGTCCTCCCCATCAACCGCCGCTGACGCCCCTGCCTCTGAGTCCACTCTAGATCCGCCGACGCCTACTCCTCTGCCCACACGCAACCACCGCCCCCGCCGCCGAGTGTCCTCCCTAGCGCTCCCTCCCTACTCCCTGGCGCATCCTCCCGGCGGTCTCTCCTTCGGGCACCCCTCCTCCCCGGCGGCCCTCTGGACATCGAGGGGGCAGTGGCGGCCAAGCAAGGATTGCCCTGGGGGGACGACGAGTCCCTGCTCCTCGGCATGGCATCAGCCTCATCCAGCCCGGCGACCTCTCCTTCGGGTGCCCCTCCTCCCCGGCGGCCCTCTGGATGTCGAGGGGGAAGTGGCGGCCGAGCAAGGATTGGGACGACGAGTCCCTGCTACTCGACCTGGAATCAGCCTCATCCAGCCCAGCCTCCATCACTGTGCCTCTCTCTTCTCAGATCCACTGTAGCCGGAGTCATCCTCCATCGCGCCTCTGTGCTTTTGCTCACCGGCGCCGCCTACCAGCATTACATCTCTGAACTCTCACCCACTCCATCGAGAGTTTGCACAAGGTACACGTAGGCCTGATAATAGTTTGCTCACTTAAGTCTGTTTATGTCTTTTTTTCTTTACAATTTTGCATCATTACTTTGCCTTTCCATCTTCCATATATTCCTTAAGAGTTACGACTGTGTGTATTTCAGCCTTTATAAACATATTCAATCACCTAGCAATTTGGTTGTGGGAGATGACTTGCATTGCATAATGGAGGTAAATGGACCATCAGCTGTGGTAAATGAAAATCCAACACAATGTAATTCCATACAGGGCACTATTTGAATCGCTTATCTGGACAACTATCTTTTATACAAAGTCGTCCCCAATTCTTTACCAGAAATCTTATGTTTAGTTATTGGCAATAATTGGTGAATAATTGATGAAATATGTGGTACAGTTAATGTGCGTGGCATGCAGGAAAGAATAGCCATCGATCTGGACTGAAAATGTTGCCACCATCTGATGTGATCATGGCTACTATAGATACAATCGTCGTTCACATCAAGATCAAGCCGTCCAAGTTCTGCAATTCAGTTCGGCCACCTGCTACAGTGTCGACTTCAAACGGCAGCCAAATATGCATGCGAGCTCCGTTTTGGGTCCATGAGTACTTGATGGAAAGGTCTCGGAGCCCTCTTTCCAATGGATCTAGCCTCATCTCCGAATTCCATCTCGTGCGGCTGGAATCACAGGCACAAGGTGCTGCGTCACCTATAATGGGCCTATGGGCTTGTAACTTCATTTGGGACCCCGGCCCAGGTGGGGCCCATGTGGGGTGCGCCCCAACCAGGTGGAGCACGACCCTAGGCACCCCTAGGTCGTCCTCCCATCCCTATATATAGCTAGGTACCCCTTCAGGGTTTCTTGGGTTTCGATAGATTAAAGTTTAGCCATTGCTACTTGCTTGCAGCGCACGTGTCGGCTAGACCGTCCGTCTGCTTGTTCGGAACCCCACTTTATCGTGTATCAATTTATCTTTGTGCGTCTTGTCTATCTAGCAATTCAGTTGCTTTATATCTTGTTCTTGCTTGTTCTCGATTGCTTGCAGGAATAAGGTTGATCTGCACCGGCAAGATCAACAACCCACGGAGAGGTGTATCGATCGCTAAGGCGCAACACAACGTCTCGTACGGTTGTAGTCGGATCGTCAACGTTTCTCCCAAATCATAGTTATCACAACTCACCGAAAGATCGGGCCAACAACAGCCTTGAGTGTCGAGTGGAACTCAGGGTTCATCAACAGGGGCGCGGTCGTCATCTCCCATGTCATCGAGACCTCCATGTCATCCTCGTGGTTGCTCACCTCGCCATTCACCATCGACACCGTGGAATGCAAGAACCTGGTTCCAGCCTCGGTGGCGTTGCCGGTGGATCTAAAGCCAAGCGGGAGGATGATCGGCGACGGAGGATTTGAGCCAGGCAGGTGATAAAATCGTCTCAGTTTACCATTCACGGATACTCCCTCCGTCCCATAAAAAAATCAACTTCTGGCTATGAACCTGGACACATGTTGCGTCCAGATTTATAGTCAGAAGTTGGTTTTTTATGGGACGGAGGGAGTATATAGGTCCAATTGAAAATTGAATTTTAAAAATTTTATGTTCACTTTAAACTGGGTGAACCGGTCGGTGTTTGTAGGAAAAATGTTGGACCGGCCGGTTTTAATAGAACAGACCGGGTGGTTTGGACCGACTTACCCCTCATTCTTATCGGTAGAACTCACATATAACGAGGGTACAATCGTAAATCAACACACATATAACAACGGATTCAGATCCAAACCAAACCAAATCGTAACAAAAAAAAACCGGTCAAGGCGTTTTAAAATTTTTTTTAAAAAAAAAAACCATTCCTTCTTTGTTTCCTCCTACACACAACACTACATGTGGTG
>CM020188.1:6603857-6619863 GCA_009805545.1 Oryza longistaminata | reverse complement strand
GCCTCATGATTTGGTAAAAGCACTCGGGACACCATTGCGAAGATGATTGAAGCACTCGGCTTTTGATGATTTAAGTTCGGGAGAAGATTGTCTTTTCGACTATGAAAATCTCAGAGGCTGTTGTGGAGATTATGGGTAACATTTACCCACATGGATAGCTTATCCGACTGGAGATAGGATGTGGGCCATATTCGTATATTATGTAAATAGACTAGACTTTGGAATATATATTGCGGTGTTTCTCAAGGCATATTCCATAAGTGTTAGTAGTATACAATTATGTAAATATATAGAGGATCCGAGTCATGTCCGATTGAGTCTTCTTCCTCGTAACCCTGCCCCCCGACCTATATAAGGTGGGCAGGGAACTCCCTAAGGGCATAACCATAATTAGATTGTCATATCAATAAAACACCTGACGGATACAATATCTGAAATATTAATAAGGTGTTACTTATCGTCAAGAAGGCATGGACCTATCTAAACCTTTGTCCCTTTACTCATTCATTTTAGATCTTGTGCGCTACCCTCTTTTCTATTGCCAATTTCATTAAATTTTGATTTATAAGTATAACAATAAGTGAAAAGAGGGGCTACAAAAGTAGCCCCTCCTAAAGGTTTGTCTAGGGGAGAAAATTCGATCCATAGCATAGGAAAAAACCGGGTACCAAAAAATAGCACAACAAATTTTCTACTTCGATCAGAAGCACAGGCCACTGGTTTTTCTTCAATTCGTAGCACTCCTGTCTTTGCGATCCAAACATATTAGTTGGGATGAGGAAAGACTAATTTTTCCCTTAGTCCTCTCTATTGAGCCACCGCCCGTCGCCCCGCCGCCTCGCCTCCGCCCGTCGCCCCGCCTCCACCCGTCGCCCCGCTTCTGTCCGTCACCCCGCCTCCGCCCGTCGGCATGCAAGTCATCGTCGCCACACTGAGGTAGGGCATAGGAAAGGGACACTAGTATGGGAGGGAGAAGGGAGATGTAGTATGGGTGGAAAAAAATAGGATGGAAGAAGGTTAGTTGAGGCTAACATATGGGTCCTATTTGTCATACTTGTAATAGAGATGATAGATGGAGAGGCTGTTGGAGTAACTAAGAGTTTGACTTGCCAAATTAGATGGAGAGTTGGTCAAATAGACATTTGGAGAGTTAGGTTTGGAGAGACTGTTAGGAGATGCTCTTATATTGGATCCTTCGCTCCTCCAATCTCACTGCTAGGGCCTGTTTGGGAGAGTTTTTAGCTACTGCAGCTTCTCCCAGAATCAGAAGCTCCCCCAAACAGTCCAGCTTTTGGTCTAGATTCTGAGAAGCTGTAGTTGTAAAATCCAAAAAATGAACTAGAAGCTAGAAGCTGGGAAACCCAGCTTTTCTAGACTCACAGGAGCTGGCTTTCAACCAGCCGTTTCTTAGAATCTTAGGTGGTGTTTGGATTCAGGGACTAAATCTTAGTCCCTGTCACGTCAGATGTTTGGACACTAATTAGAATTATTAAACGCGGACTAATAATAAAACTAATTACATAAATGAGAGTTAATTCGCGAGACAAATTTTTTAAGCCTAATTAATCCATAATTAGCACATGTTTACTGTAGCATTACATAGACTAATCATAGATTAATTAGGCTTAATAGATTCGTCTCACGAAGTAGTCTAGGGTTATGGAATGAGCTTTGTTATTAGTGTTTATTTAATACTTCTAATTAGTGCCAAACATGGGACTAAAATTTTAGTCCATTATCCAAACAGCCTCTTAAGCTCCCAAAACAGCCCCTAGTATCAGAGAATGCCCCGGATCGGTCTACCGGCACTTGGCGCACAGGATCGGTTGCTGCCCCCAGACGCTCACGTGTCTCCCCCATTGGGCCCCACCACGTGTCCCTTTTTACCTACCACGTGTTTCCACCACATACTTCATTACAACAAATCACCCACATATTTTGGAACCCTCTATTAAGAGAATTCGTTTCATTTTTTTTTCCACAAAAAATATTTCACTTAGTGTACTCACAATGTTTCACTGTGTATAGATCTAATGTTGCAGTGAACGAAACATTCTTTTGCAACAAATCATCCACATATTTTGGAAACACTCTATTAAGTGAATTCGTTTTATTTTTTTTCACCTAGTGTACTTATAATATTTCACTATGTATAGATCAAATGTTGCAGTGAACTGAAATATTCTTAATATTCTTTCGCTATTTGCTGAAATATTATTTTTATATAAGGTGAAACAACACCTAATTTAAACGATTGAAACATTTTCGATCTACTTAGTGAAGTATCACATATCATTGTTGTCGCCTGTCAAACAAGTATGATAATGTCATGATCTGGCTCTGAAATATCTTGAGTACTGTTTGAAGGTAAATATTCCTGAAAGGATTATAGTAATATGTGGGGCACTTAGCTTAAATTTCTAAGATACGCCTGTCGTATGGGAAATTTTCATTATTTTGGGTAAGATACCATGTTTTGCTTTATAAATTGCACATCTACTTTTTACCAATGCTTGCAATAAAATTTCAGAAGTTCATCATCTCTTGGTGCTACTTTCCAGCTATTTATATTGCATTATCTCCTTCTGTAGCCTTTTTTATTCGCCGTTATAGCCTTCTATGCCTGCTACAATACATTGCATCATCTAGCAAGGTTTGTTTTAATCCTCTTCATTATTACAAACGGATTCACCTAGATAGGCCAGATAACCTGAACATGATCCTATATTTTTCTTCGTCAGATAAGCAGTGGGAAGCAGTTGGAGGAATGCTACAATATATTGCATCATCTAGCAAGGTTTGTTTTAATCCTCTTCATTATTACAAACGGATTCACCTAGATAGGCCAGATAACCTGAACATGATCCCATATTTTTCTTCGTCAGATAAGCAGTGGGAAGCAGTTGGAGGAATTTCTGGATTACAAGGACTCGATTGAATTCATATTTTATGAGTAGATAGAGTAGTCCTTGAGCCTAAGCCTGGCTATTTTTACATTATTTGCACACGATTAAAAAAAGATGGATAAAGAATATGAGGTCCCAATAATTTCTACACAGTTTGATCTGAAATTCGGAATATTCATATCCTGAGACTCAGAGAACCATCAAGCATGTCTACATGTAGGATGTTTTTCTTTGATGCTGTAGTGTCATTTGCTTGTAGTGCTGGAGGGTTATATCTATTGACGTGAACTGTACTTCAAACTTTAGAGAGAATCTAACGTATCAAAGGTAGCCCTGTACAGCTGTACTCCATACATCACTTCAGTGTCTTCCTTGGTTGTTCGCTAGCAGCTGAAAGTGTTGTACTTCTCTGAACACGCATGCATGTTTTGAGAACGAACATAATAACACTGCAGAGGATTATCTTTTCTAACTGCAAACATGAGCGAGTTGTATCACAGTGGTGTTGTTTGGATGCTTCTGCCGCTCCTCTTCAAAACTTTAGCTGAATTTGTTTCATGCCATTTTGCGGTTTGGAAGATTGTGTTACTTATTATTGTTGTTGGTCTATTTAATTGTTTGTTTTGGTGATCAGTGCTCAATATCTCGACCTGCCTAAAACTTTGTTCGTAATCTGGATTTTTGCTCTCCTTTGATTCTCATGTTGTATGTAATTTTAATTTTCCCGTTGCGACGCACGAGCAATTTACTAGTCTTTATTAAAACCACTCGGCTGGTTGAATAATTTACTCTTTGACTGTATATTTAGTTTTTCAACTAATCACATAGTCGGGGGCTACACCTAATTAGGTGCATCTAGTCGATGCACCTAAGTATATATTCCTTATTGTTTTTAAAAAAATTTTAACCCTTGACGGCCTCATGATTTGGTAAAAGCACTCGGGAGACCATTGCGAAGATGATTGAAGCACTCGGCTTTTGATGATTTAAGTTCGGGAGAAGATTGTCTTTTCGACTATGAAAGTCTCAGAGGCTGTTGTGGAGATTATGGGTAACATTTACCCACATGGATAGCTTATCCGACTGGAGATAGGATGTGGGCCATATTCGTATATTATGTAAATAGACTAGACTTTGGAATATATATTGCGGTGTTTCTCAAGGCATATTCCATAAGTGTTAGTAGTATACAATTATGTAAATATATAGAGGATCCGAGTCATGTCCGATTGAGTCTTCTTCCTCGTAACCCTGCCCCCCGACCTATATAAGGTGGGCAGGGAACTCCCTAAGGGCATAACCATAATTAGATTGTCAGATCAATAAAACACCTGACGGATACAATATCTGAAATATTAATAAGGTGTTACTTATCGTCAAGAAGGCCTGGACCTATCTAAACCTTTGTCCCTTTACTCGTTCATTTTAGATCTCGTGCGCTACCCTCTTTTCTATTGCCAATTTCATTAAATTTTGATTTATAAGTATAACAATAAGTGAAAAGAGGGGCTACAAAAGTAGCCCCTCCTAAAGGTTTGTCTAGGGGAGAAAATTCGATCCATAGCATAGGAAAAAACCGGGTACCAAAAAATAGCACAACAAATTTCCTACTTCGATCAGAAGCACAGGCCACTGGTTTTTCTTCAATTCGTAGCACTCCTGTCTTTGCGATCCAAACATATTAGTTGGGATGAGGAAAGACTAATTTTTCCCTTAGTCCTCTCTATTGAGCCGCCGTCCGTCGCCCCGCCGCCTCGCCTCCGCCTGTCACCCCGCCTCCACCCGTCGCCCCGCTTCTGTCCGTCACCCCGCCTCCGCCCATCGGCACGCAAGTCATCGTCGCCGCACTGAGGTAGGGCATGGGGAAGGGACACTAGTACGGGAGGGAGAAGGGAGATGTAGTATGGGTGGAAAAAAAACAGGATGGAAGAAGGTTAGGTGAGGCTAACATATGGGTCCTATTTGTCATACTTGTAATAGAGATGATAGATGGAGAGGCTGTTGGAGTAACTAAGAGTTTGACTTGCCAAATTAGATGGCACTCGAATTTGGGGTTCCACAAACCGATCTAGCGGCGAAACTGTTCTTGACAGATTAATCTAAGCAAAACCCAACTCTAAACGATGACGGCTACTGAATAAATATGATTAGGAACGTCCTAGGGTTGCCCTAGGGCGTACACCCCCTTGGGCTAAGCCCACGACACAATTACAAGGCCTAAAACCCATATCAGATTCGGACTGGATGAACAATTACAAGGCCCAAAACCCAAATCAGATTCGGACTGGATGAGGTACGTGGCTTCTTTTGCAAATTCTCGACAGCTCGGTAGGATTTTTGACGTGGGACCAAAACCATCTGAAAGTAGACTCCATAAGCTTTCTAAACAAGTACTCATGGGCCCTCAAATTCCTTCTAGATCAGCGGCTAGGTCCGTTTGAAGTTAATGCTGTCAGGAGGCCCGAATCCAAATTCAAAACGTGTAGACTTTATCTCTTATCTTCTATGGAACAAAAGTGACGTGGTGAGATGGAAGTGGACTTAGAGAAGGTCTTGGTTTGGTCCCCAATCAACTGCTTAAATCATCCATGCATTCTTTACGCTCGGTCTCTTTTCTTTCGCCGAAGCAAGTACCTCTGCAAACGAAAACACACGAAACTCATTGTGTAGCAACGTTTGTTCAAATGTATAACAAATAAATCTAATATAGAACATATGCACCTTTTGTTGATTAATACATGTAGTCATGGTTATATCCGAGCTAGTTGTGTCCTCATCAGGAAGTATAAAATATGTTCCTACCACATATGCTTTAAATAAAATTTTCTCTTAACTTACTCATCCGATCTACGATTCAATTACACTGTTGTGTTCGTAACAATTAAATCTTTATAACAAGACCTCACATGATTATATTTTGATGAAAAAAATACAAATTACTTTTAGATTATATCTAAATTACTTTTAGATTTTATTAAATTACATCTCAGACATATAAAAGTAAAATTAATAAAACCTAAAAGTAATTTACGTATATTATTGAAGTAACTTAAAATAAGAAAAAAAGTAAATTGTTACGACATTAGAAGTAAATTCGTTGTGGGGGTAACTATGATATGTTGATTAAATCTAATTTCTACATAGACTTATGTTTTTACCCCCACAATAGATTTACTTTTAATGCCGTAACAAGTTACTTTAATTTTATTTTAAGTTACTTCTATAATATATATAAATCACTTTCAGGCTTTACTGAATTTACTTCTATGAGTAAGAAGTAATTTAATGAAATCTAAATGTAATTTAGATATATTATAGAAGTAATTTGCATTTTTTTCATAAAAATATAATCAATGTGATCTTGTTATAAAGATTTAATTATTATGAATCCAATGGTATATGGATTAGTAATTCAAGAGAAAATTCTATAAGAAAAAAATGCATGCACTGTTAGGTATGCTAGTAGCAACTGGATATGAGATCAGCGACTGTCGCTGATTATGACAATCTAGCGCATGGTCTCGTCGTAGTCACGTCCATATATAACACCACATTCTCGCGTATCCGTAAGTGACTGATCTCATTAAATTTTTAATTGAAAATCTACTGATCTTACTAAATTTTTAATTGAAAATCTAATGTGTGCGTAATATTATGGGCGTCAAGATTTGCACCTGTTGGGTAAATTTATGCACCCATGAAAAAAAATTGATGGAGATGGTTATCCGAATTGCTACCAAATTGTTTGGGCTAGGCTAGTGCCAAACTTAAAGAAGCCAAAGAAAAATTTGGCATTTGCCAAATTTGTAGCTACAAAATCAAATGAGCGACAAAAAATTATGAAGTGTCAATTATTAATAGGATTGAAAATGGCATAAAACTAAATAACTGCTCGAGGAGAATTGTTAGATGGAACGTGAGTTTGAGAGGTGGATTGTTAAGTAAGCTATTTGGATGGTCCACGTAGAAGTTTTAGGGGAGATTGGAAAGAGGAGTTTAAGAGCAAACATCTATCTTTTCAATACTTGATAGGACAGGTAACTAGGACGAAATTCCTTTCTTAAATACGATGAGATAAATCTAAGCCATTTATCATCACTTAAAATTTAATCCCAATCTAAACACCCTACGTTTCTCATCTCTACTACCAAACAAAAGATGGAGAGTAAAAATGAAACTCCCATTATCAATCTTTCTACCAACTCTCTTCTCTAAACTCTCAATCTTCTTCGCATAAGTTGCCAAACAAATTTATAGGGTGGTTAAGTGGCAACATATCAGGTGAACATAACCTAAACCAAGCACACATGTACAAACTATGGTTCAGAGTTTAATTTTGCATAAAAAAAACCCGCTTGATAGACTATATTTTGCGAACTACCCCTGCCATTTATGTTCCTATTACAGTTGGCCAAAAGGCCCGAAGCCCGACGGCATGGCCCACGCCATGAGGTTTTGGCCCAGCCCAGGCAAGGCATGGCCCGACCGTTGGGTCGTGCCTCAGCGTCTACCTCATGCCTAGCGTGCAAGCTGTATTGTGCTGCCTCCCACCGCTAATCCAGCCGCACTGTGCCATCGCTAACCTGGCTTCACTGCGCTGCCTCCTGCCGCTAATCCCACCACTGAGGCCGCCACAGCCTCTACGGCGCTACCGCTCGGTCTCCTTCCGTTAACCTCACCATCGAAACCCTAGCCGATTTAGGGATATTTTGGAGGATTTAGGTTGAAATGCATTGGTCAGGGCAAGTTACGTGCGAAGATATATGTGGAGGGGGCTGAGTATAAAAGTGTTGCCTACGTGGCATGCCACGTTGGCGGTCAAACATGGTCAAAGGATGATTGGACCGGGAGTGGTACATTAAACCAAATTCACGGATCTAAACGTGCAATTTTCAAGTTCACGGACCTAAGTGACACCACCCCACAAATTTAAGGACCGGCCATGTATTTCACTCTTTTTTTTTTCTTTCTTGCATTTTTGTGCGTAATCACCCTCTTGCTTGATTTCTTGTATGAGTTTCTTAAGACTTAAGTTAGGATGAGAGGTGCAGACAATTTGGTAGACAGACTAGTTGTTACGTGATCAAACCCAACTTGATCACCACCTCCTCTTCGCTGGTTGAAACTGCTAATTGAATCTTAGATGCTTTTGTGTGGTCATTCTCCAAGTTATGTGCATGTAGGTGTTAGGATTTCATAATCTCTAGTTTCGTTCTATGTTGGGGTTTAATGGTGTGCAAATGTAATGTTTTGTGTAGTGTTTTTTTTAATTTGTTTGTTGATTGATTGTCTGCAGTCTTCTCCAATGTATTGAAGATTCCACAGATTCAGGTGCTCGCAGATTCCGATGAGCAGGAGGTTGTGCAGCAAGTTCAGGTATATGATATATGTGGTATTATATGCTTATTGCAACGAACTTTTTGTGAGTAGAGTGAGGAGATGGGATTTCTATATTAATGTTTTGCTCTCTTATTCCAGGAGTTCTATGCTGATTTTTGTGCCATCGACCCTTACCATTTCACGCTGAACATACGCAATAACCACGTCTACATGCTTCCAATGGTGGTGGATCCTCCTGGTATGCAGAGTTTCTGTGATCGAGCTGTTGATGGCATTGCTTCTGTCTTCCTGGCTCTCAAGCGCCGTCCTGTTATTAGATACCAAAGGACATCTGATGTTGCAAAAAGGATTGCACAAGAAACTGCGGTGAGTCTATTGCCCCTGTAAAATATGTCTATTTGGATCCTATGAACATATAAATTGATACTGACAACTTTTTTATATTGTGTTTATTTTAGAGAGAATTGTATGCATGCCAGACTAAAAAAAATATTTGGAATGCCACTCTAAACCTTAAACATTTCTGTTTTGTTACTTCGGCATATTTTTTGGTGTTAACTCAAAAAATAGGTACAATGTCCCTTGACACAATGTCAATTATTCCCTGGCATTTAAACACAATCTTCTCTTTCTATCTCTCATCTCATGACTAGCTGTTCTTAGCTGCTTTCTATGGCACAATCCTGGAGCACTTCCAGCCTCCTGATTGAATTTTCATCAGTCGCTAGGCTTATCTTCTACTACCTCCGTCTTGAAATATAAGGGATCTTGGCAACGGACGCGGACAAGCTTGTCCAGGTGCGTTGCCAAAATCCCTTATATTTTGGGAGGTAGTAGTTACAAAGTTATCTTTAGAGATCATTTGTTAGGCCAGCTTCTCCTATAAAGAACGTACATCACCCACTTTGGAAATCATGCAGTCTTTACAAAATACTTCTACCTGTCCCTCATGTCAGCAATTCTTCCTGCCTAATCTCTCTTCTACCTGCCTCCTGTTCCCATTCATTTTACTATCAAATTCTTATGTCCTACCCAGGTACTCTTCTAGACTTCTACTATCCAAGCGCATAACACCAACTTATTATGCCTAATTAGATAAGTTATCCAAAATGTTCCAATAATAAGGATCATATTCTATCAGTCAAACTGCTAACTATTCAAAATAGCCACTAATATCGAACTTGCCCTGAATCACTTACATTCTGGGTCCTGCAGAGATTGATGTATGAGCAGGAAAGTGGCTTGTTTGATTTTAGACGAACTGAGAACTCTTCCTTGTTGCTGGTGATTGACAGAAGGGATGATCCTGTTACCCCGTTACTTAACCAATGGACATATCAGGTATCATAAAGGAAATAAACACCGTTATTTTTCATATTTCAGTTGTACCTGTGTTAACTTTCTTGCAATTTTGCATACACAGGCAATGGTTCATGAACTTATTGGAATTGAGAACAATAAAGTTGATCTAAGGGAATATCCTAATGTCCCTAAAGACCAGAAGGTCTATCAAATGTTGAATTTATGTTCATATTGTGATAACATGCATCTTTTTTTGAATGTTGATCCATCTGAAACATACTTACACAGGAGGTGGTTCTATCATCAGTTCAGGATGAATTTTTTAGGGCTAACATGTTCGAGAATTTTGGTGATCTTGGTATGAATATTAAAAGAATGGTAGATGACTTTCAACATCTTTCGAAGACCAGCCAGAATATTCAGAGCATAAGTAAGAAACTTTTGCCTTTCTTGTTTCCTACGAAAGAAAGGAAAAAAACAATTATGTCACTGGAAAGTAGGCAGTGCAGATTTGCCTTTGCTGTCACTGACATGTAGTCCCAGGACTCATGTGAGTCACACATACAATGGGAGAATAAGTGAATCCCCCTGAAAGTAATGTTTAAGCTAGCCACCCTTCTTTATATTGTTACATTTGGCAACCTCATGCTTCCAATTTTTACTTTTCACTAGCATTCGTAATACATACTTACATATGTTTATTTTGGACCACTTCAGCTAATTTTGTTTCTCTTGCCAATGCTGCTAAAATTCCATTTCTTATCATGTTAGGTTTTGGTTCTGTATATTTTTGTGTATATGTGATGTGCATAGTTGGGGTAAGGGCCTTTAGACCTATTCGAGGTGTCGTTGGACCCAAGTAGCGCAATGGTGCCGTTGAGGCTGCCGTGCCACAAGGGCAGGGAAGAAGAGAAGAGTCTAAAGACTAGTGGCTCCGTTTGATATAGATTATTGCAGCAGATTATCGATTTAATTATAGGGATACATTAAATATTATAAGAAATAAACTTAACAAATAGCTCAAAACAAGTGGTCCAAGCGATGAAATAGAAGATTTTTTTTTTTTTTTTTTTTTTTTTTTTTTTTGAGAATGTATTTTTTCGAAGCATGGAGCAAATAACCCACTTCAGTAATCTGGTGAATAAGTTCAATAGAACATGGAGTTCATTTCTTGCTTAAGATACTATCCCGTCCTTATGGGATGAGTGATGACTTGACTCTTAAGAAAACATATCACTGAGATTAAGGAATAGCTAAGTAAATCTCATCCTATCTAGTTTAAACACCTGCCTGTGCCGTGTACAGTACCACGCGTGAACAGTAGCCTCGTGTGTACTGTTTACGGTGGAGTACCACTAGCCCTAGGGAGGCTGATTGCTCTTTTGTCCCTAATGGGCTGCACATGCAGTATAAGTACATATCTCTGAGCAGTGGCGAGCCAGGGCCAGTTGCCTGGGCTCGCCGGCTGCACGTAGCCATCCCCAGTAGATTACACCTAATTTCCTTGCTAATCGTCTTTCTTAGTCACCGTATGAACTGAAGCAGCAGCAATATATATAGTTTACATACTTAATTAACGTGCTTAGCCAAACTAGCAAAGCAAATTCTTTACAAAATGATATATGGATTTGTATAGAATTGTGTGGACTATATTTGTTGTTAGGCTTGCCAGGCTCATAAAAATTTCTGGATCCACCACTGTCCCTGAGTGAGTTATTGACCTTTATGTGTTCTTTCCTATTTTTGTATTTTATGTCTTTCACATTTAGATTTTAAAAAGTAAATTTCGCAAATCCCAGGTATTATGGTTAAGGTTGTATAAAATCTATGTACCACATACCAAAACCTATGTGGTTTTGTGGCAACATGAACCATAATTAATACCTAGGTTCCGTGATATTTTAATTGATTTTAATGCATGTGCATTGTTGTCATGGCAAGCTGATGACCGTGATTGGGCTGTGTGCACTTGGATTGAAGTGTTGAATGGGTTGCTGACGATGCTTGCAAGCTGGTCCTAGGAAGAAGCATTCATGAGTAGGCCTGCTAATGGTTTGGGTAGGAATGGGTTTATGCGTCAATTTTAATTTTTTGCTGGGGTGGTTTGGGTGAAGCTGGAAATTGTTTGGAGTGGTTTTGTCCTGTCGCTAATTTTCAGGCCCAATACAGTTTCATAAATCCATGGGGACATGTGGTTTCAGGTTGGCAGCCTTGATCAGACTCCTGGACCTTGCTGCCATCCTCCTGGGGATTTTGTTGTCCTGAGTTATCAGTATCACTTGTGGTTACGGGCCTCCATCGCTGATTTGTGCCCCTAGACAGCTTAGAGGGAGAGGGAGGGAGAACTCCAAATCCACTTCTTCTCCATCTATGTCGACCACTAGAGCCGCCTGCCGGCACTTTTGGGCCCAATGCACCGCTGTTGCTGTCTTATCCACCTGTGCCTTCACATTGGTGGCCCTGTTGGCTTGGCTTCCTAACTCATACTCATTAGACACTGCCAACACGATTTGGTTTCAAATTCCACCGACATCCTTGGGCAGTGCCCCAACAGGTAGGGGCTCGCTGTCGTCCTTGACCAGTCGATATAGAGCTGCCACTCACAGTTGATGTTGCTGCTGCTGGTTTCCCTCTATCGCCATAGACAGTTCTTGTCCTCCTTTCCACCTCAGCAGCAGTGGCTGGATCTGGTTGTCTTGCACGTGGTGGTGAGACCATGGCCGATGGTCACAGATCAGGTTATTGGTGGCAAATGGGCCAAATGGAAATGGGCTGAGTGTTTAAGGTGGATTTAGAGTGAGCTGAAATGGTCTGGGAAAGTGGATTCTAAACTCATATAGGAGGAAAACGGGCTGGTCAGTTTGGGCTCAGGTGGAAAATGGGTTGGTCTAGTCTGGATCCTGAGAATCAGTCAATGGTTGGGGTCGTTTGGACTACTGTAGCTAAGTTGTGTTTTGGGTGGGGATCCAGGTGAGTTTCAAACACCATTAAACTATTATAACTGGATTTGAACATCCTATAAGGCAATTGCTAATTGAGTAACATATCACCTATGAATATGGCGACCAAATGAGGGGAATTAAAGGGCCGGGCGGGGGGGGGGGGGGGGGGGTGTTAAATAAAAGGGTGAAATTTACTCTCACAAAACTACATATACCTTTACGAAACTGTCACAAAACAACAGATTTAGGACCAAACTTACCAAAGAATTATGGATTTAAGATGGAGGATCACCAAACTACAGATTTAGTAATAAAATTATCACAAAACTACATGTTCTGCATCATGTTAAATACAAAACTACAACATTTAGTTTTGTGATAACTCTAATATTATATCTATAGTTTTGTGATTGGCCTTAAATCTGTAGTTTTGAGATACGACGTCTTAAATATGTAGTTTTGCGATAATTTGGTCAAAGTACCTGTAGTAAATATTATGTTACCAGCCTGCCATTTTTGTTTGATGGTGGTGTTCATCTCTAAAAGTCTGATTTACTAATGGTTTTAGGTGATATGTCAAAATTTCTGAGCAACTACCCTGAATATCGGAAGACTCATGGAAATGTAACGAAGCATGTTGCTTTGGTCAGTGAGATGAGCAGAATTGTGGAGGAAAGGAAGATTATGCTAATTTCTCAGACGGAGCAAGAGTTAGCATGTACAAGTGGACAAGCAGCTGCTTTCGAGGTATTGGTATAATGAACATGAAATATATCATGGTGCCGTGGACACATTGTTCTTATAAAATATCATATATGTTCAATATCCTCACCACCAAAGATATTCCCTCCCGAGGTTTTTCATTTTCAATCAAATTTATCTGCTGCTAGAGTTCACTTAAGTTCTTTATTTATGCCAGTGCAATTTCCAAAATGGGAATTACACCTATACCATAGTTCTTTAGCTTATACACACTAAAAAACTGTGGCACGGATGATCTTCCAAAATATATTTACAACTTGACTCATGCTTTTTTTTTTTATCAAAAGACAGTGGGGGAGGCACCCACGGTATATATTATAAAAGAATAAAGTATTTACAGGGAAGACAAAAAGAGTGGAAAGAAAAAGACTAAAGACTTAAATTACAGCTGATCAATCCATGATTGAACTAAAGGCCTGTTAATCTCTTTGAGTCTAATTAAATGTAGACTCAATTGACTCATGCTTTTGGATTGAATATCTTATTGAATGGGCTGTGTGCATTGGAAAATGTGTTGTTTTCTACATAGCTTAAGAGTTATGCAGCTTTCTTTGCTTTATTTGCCACCATTAGCTGCATGAATCAAAGCAGCACGTCCCCTTACAGTTTTTCATCTGTCCTTACAGCACCTCTCATTGTTTATCTCATCTGATTTGATGCTAGTAAAATGTATAAGTGGTCTGTTCCACGTTTTTGGTTCACCTGTTGATTTTCTGCAGGCTGTCGCTTCCTTGCTAAACAATGAAAGTGTGTCTGATATTGATCGTTTACGGTTAGTATTGCTCTATGCTTTGAGGTATGAAAAGGAGAGTCCGGTTCAGTTGATGCAGCTTTTCAATAAATTGGCTTCTCGTTCTGCTAAATACAAGTCAGGGGTATGAACCTTTAACTAGTGACAGATCATGTTCTTATCTAAGCGTTCTTCTATTTTATATGTTGTTTTGATGTTCATCTTCTTTGTAATTATTTTTAGTGGAAGGTTTTTGCTTTCACAGTTTGAACCATAAACAATTGCAGTCTTGACATCACTGTTACGTGCCTTCAGCACATAGTAACTATCTCTTTTGTGCAAATCATGGACTTCCCTTGTTGTGAACTATGAGGTCTTCTAAAAAGCATCCTTGATTTCATTTGATGTACTGGGAGCACTGATTCACTGTTTGATAAGTCTACTGCCTTGGCTTGAATATTTTAAAAATTAGACTACAATTTATTTGTAATCCTAGTGTTTTTAACCAGGTTTAGTTATCATTTTTTTTCTTTGGTTACTAAGTACTCCCTTCATCCCAAAATATAGCAATTTCTAGCATTCAAAATTTGTCCCAGAATATAACAAACTTCTCCACCTACTAGCTCATCTGAACCAATCACAACCATCTCATTTAATTTCTCCACCCACTTCTTCTCAACCAATCACCCTTTTCCAATTTAATTCTATCTACTTCCTTAATACCTGTGGCTAACTCCAGAAATTCTTATATTTTTTGACCGAGGGAGTATTTTGCTACCAGTTTTGAACAAAATAGGTAATATATTTTACTAAGTTTTTGAGCAGGCTTTCCACTTGGTACACTATGTGAATTAAACTCGTCGTGCTAGTGTAAAATGGACACAGGGGCCTCTTCAGGTGGCTGCCTGTTATTATCGGAGACAAAATACCTAGCCATATTGTACTGATGGTTTTTGACTGATGACTTATTCTAATTTTGCATGCAGCTGGTTCAATTCCTCCTCAAACAGGCTGGTGTTGATAAGAGAACAGGTGACTTATATGGGAACCGTGATCTATTAAATATTGCTCGCAACATGGCTCGTGGACTCAAGGTTAGACAAAAAAGTCTTCCTTCGCACTTGTGGTACATGTAATGTGGCTTATTTCTTATGCACTTATTGGTTGCAGGGCGTTGAGAATGTATACACCCAACATCAGCCTCTTCTCTTTCAGACCATGGAAGGAATTGTAAAGGCACGTTTACGAGATGCTGATTATCCGCTTGTTGGCAATCATTTCCAGCAGAACAGGTTAGTCCTAGGATATGCACGATTGTGAAACTAAATTCTTTAATCAGACTTTGTTTTACTGAATGGACTTGAATCCTGCCACCCTGAAGTAACATTTTATTTTTCGTTCAATTTTCTGAATTCTGATCCACATTCTTTTGTTGTCAGCATGGTTTACTTCTAAATGTGGAGTAATTTTTAGGAGTACTGGCTGATTGATACTCTCCTCACAGGCCTCAAGATGTTGTGCTGTTCATTGTTGGAGGGACGACTTACGAGGAAGCAAGATCAGTAGCCCTTTACAATGCAGCAAATCCTGGAGTTCGGTTCTTTCTTGGTGGTTCAGTGGTTCTAAATTCAAAGAGGTATATTCATTGTAATTCTTCCCATTTGCATAGAGTGGGATATGTTGCATCAGTTTTTGCTGATTTGATATTGTGCAATAACTCTGAATTGATTTTTAACATCTGGTTTCACCGTCAAATTGCAGATTTCTTGATGACTTAGGAGAGGCACAGAGAATATCGAAATCGAGCAGTCTAGTATGAGCAGGCTCTTAGCTTCTACAGCTTGAAACTTGGCAGTCTGACAATTGAAACTTGTGGTGTTTTTGCATAGAGAATCAACATCGTGGTAAATTTTGTAATGCACAGCTTTAGATTCATAGTGCAACACACCATACGGAATAAAATTGTTCACAGTTCACCTAAAAACACATTTTTTGTGGTTTGCAATTATTGCTGCATATAGGGC
>CM020188.1:6586462-6603832 GCA_009805545.1 Oryza longistaminata | reverse complement strand
AGCTCCGGGTGAAATTAATATTTAACGCAGTTTAGTTCAATGTCCTGGAGAATCAACATTCAAGTCGCGCATTTTGTTGATATTTTGTCAAATTTTAGCATTTTGTTGTCCAGAACCAACTAATTATCTATTACTCTATCTCTAATAGTCTTATGACCAGATATATAGTGGCTAATGTGGTAAATTTTAGCTGTCTTTAGATGTGAAAAAAATTGCCTCACTTATATAGCAACGTATCAGGTGAACTCAACCATGCACACATGCACTCACGCTAGAACAATCCAACTTTCGAAAGAAGTATAAACCGTGCCAAAATTGAAATTTCATCAGCGAACAG
This sequence comes from Oryza longistaminata, assembly GCA_009805545.1. Lineage (NCBI taxonomy): Eukaryota > Viridiplantae > Streptophyta > Magnoliopsida > Poales > Poaceae > Oryza > Oryza longistaminata. The sequence continues at coordinate 6,603,495 of CM020188.1, read as the reverse complement.
ACAAATATCAAAAGAGTGAAATTGTACACGTAATGCTGCCAATTGATAGCATGCATGTGCCATCTTGAATCGTCGATGGAATTTGACATACCTAGAAAAGGTAGTAGAAGATGATGAGGTCCTGGATGGCTGGATGTTCTTGTGGGAAAGACGCAGTGGCTGGATGGTGAGCTTCCCGAAGTGGCCAAGAAAAAAGGCTGGTTTTCGGAGGGAGCCCTAATGGGCGATTGCATTCGCCCCTAATGGGGGTAGCCGAATCGCGATCAGATTCGCTACCCCTCCCCGCTCCCTCCTCGATTTCCTTTTTGACACCCGTTACTTAATCCTCTATTTTGAGTAATTCTATAACACCTACAAAGTTCTATCACACCTCAAGTTGTACCATATAGCTCACAGTTCCTACTCATTGACCCGACTTCAAATGAGGATTGAATTGAAATCAAATATTTTTTTTATATATAGTATTTCTATTTACGATCTAAAGTTTATACTCTGAAGTTTATAACTAAAGTTATAATCAAAGTTTATAATATCCGATTCAAATTTAAATTTGAATTATAATCCGATTTAAATTGAAGTTTGTATTCAAATATCCATTCAACATTTGAATCTCAATATTTTCATATATAGGTATTTCATACATCTAAAGTTTAACACCTAAAGTTTATAGACCTAAATATTAAGACTTAAATTTATATATACCGATTCAAATTTGAATTTGAATATATTCAAATTCAAATGATTGTGAATAAGTAAATTCATTATATATATTTATAGCTTTTCTATACATCTAAAGTTTATATCACCTAAAGTTTAATAATATCATAGTTTTTTATAACATCAAAAGTTCCCATGCCCAAATGTACAATTGAATTTTGAATGCAAATTTTTATTATTATAGTATTTCTATACATTAATTTTCTAACTTTTGTTTTTATAAAAAAGTTGTGTGGTGTACTATAGTAGGAAAGAGGAAGAAGAAGGAGGAGAAGGAGGAGAGAGGGAGCGAAGTTACAACTATAGGAAGGGGCAAGGGGGGTGATCGCCTTGAATTTCTATCCAAAAATTTAAAACGCCTACATATGTGTAAAACCCCGTCTCAGGAATCGCCGAGGCCACACAATAACAAATTGATAATAGAGTACAATATATTACTTCTAATTAATAAGTGAATAAAATATCATTTTACAGAGGTAGATAGTTCCTCTCAATCAATAAAGTTCCTAAGCAGCGAAAAATAAAAACAGCGCAGATGACCCTCTCCACAAGGCAGCTTGACCAGGGGCTACGCCTAATCATCCACACCATCAGCATCAGCTGTAAACTCCTCCTCTGATGAATATTGCAAGGTGAGTATTAGAACATACTCAAGCAAGCCACGCAGCAAATATGCAAAGTGGCCACAGGGATAACAAAGCGATGCACATAGTAATAGTCTCATTTGCATAACAAATTTTAACAAATACTTTCAGAATTTAATAAAACAGTTAAATAATATTAAAACAATATGTAATCCACGCTATACAACATACTCCTGTTGCATAGGCCCAACCATTCAAACAACCAATCTGGCTGCACCAGTTATATCGCCAAACCAGGACTTAACCATTTTCCAAACCCAGGACTACAAACAAGTTATTAGCGCATCAATATGGTGAAATGTGAGACTACATCCGCGAAGAACATTGCTATAGAACCCGCCCATAACCGCGGCACAAGCTATTTCGAATAGTTTGAACTCTGCCAGAGGCTGACCACTGTACCCACAGACCGACAACCTCAAATCATGTCAACCATGCGTCGCGATACTTGACAAGTACCCGAATAGAGATTGTTAGACAATTACCCTCTAATATAATACAATTCAAGCAGTGCACGTTCCCGGGATCATAATCACCCCCTTATATAACAAGTATGAGATCGCAAGCGACCCCCGTGAGCTTATATCTCCGCCAATCACAGTCTGGTGTCTACTATGAACCATACTATACAGAAGTAAAGCCGTTAGCCCACGCTGGCTTGTGGTGCGCCACGGTAAATGTTTACACCGCAATCATGGAAACTCGGTCCTTAATTGCTCCATGAGTAACAACCATCAAACCATATGCTCACAACCCACCATTATCAGGTTTTAGTTGCAAACTATATTAAATTAACGCAATCATGATTAACCATCATGAGGCTATCATTAACATCATTAATAATAGTGAGCATAAGTTATCCCAAAGTGTGCTAATTGTTCTAAGCTGGCTAAGCAATTATGCCTAATAGCTCGAACCAATATATAAAGCTCAACTGTCAGTTATAAAACCCAAGGTATCAAGTAATAGAGGAGTAATCAAGACAAAATAGGCCTATAACAAACAATAGTGTTAATTCCACCCATTGACATTCCGAAAATAAATGCAATAGTTTGAATAGAACAATAGCTTTAAACGGGGAAATCAAACATGCCTCAAAGGTTGTTTGGGATCTGTGTGACCACTTCTTGCTGGCCTTGAAATTCCTCAAAATCTTCTCAACTGCAAATTTTCGGACCCTCTCCGGGACGTCGCGAATTCTTAAAAGAGAAAAAAACAAAAATCACCCAAAACAGCACATAAACAAGCATGAACAGTAACATGTGGATATGTTCTAACATGCTAGATCTCAGTTTTAGAAAAATTTAGAGACTTGCAACCAACTAAATCCGGCTAAGATGAATTAGTTATGAATTTTTTAAAATATTAAATCGGGGAATTAAATCATTTATATAGATTTTAATTGAATTATGACGGCAACTAGAATTTTTTTTGAAAGAGGAAAAGAGCATTATTGCGGTCCGCGGACTCGGCTCACGGTGGCCGCGCGTGCATGCGCGGCGGTTCAACAGAAACGAGATGACGGCCGAGATCGCTCTACCAAAAACGGAAAGCCAAGATCTAACGGTCTAGCGACCGGGTCTACGGCGACGGCGTCGATGACGTTCAGCGGTGACGTATCCCCCCAAAAAAAACCGGCGACGCTCAGACGGCGCATGCTGGCCGGCGAAACAACGGCACGCGACACGCGAAACGGAGGACACACACTACGGGTTGCGGGCGAAACACGGTGACTCACTCACCGCGTGACCAAAAGCAAGCGGGCGGAAGCGCAACGAACGGCGGACGGGCGTCGAGGAAAGCAAGCGGCGGTGACCTTCGGACTTGCACGCGGTGGGGCTCTGGCGATCTACATGCAACGACGGAGGGGTGGACGATGATGGCGACGTGATGACCGATCACGACGACGGCCTTCCTGAGCGACGACGGCGCCCGGCTGGACGAACGGCGGCGACGGCGACGCTAGCTACACAACGCTAGGGCTCCTAGCGGCGACGACGAGGCCGAAAGGAGGGTGGCGGCGGGTAGGGAGGAGGCACCGGGGGTCCTTTTATAGACCGGGGGCCCGTACGGCACGCCCGGTGCATCGGTCGGGCCGTGCCGGCCCGACAAGCCTCGGCCCAGGCACGGCTGGCCGCCATCTATATCACGGACTAGGGATCGCTCGCCCGATCCAAATCTACAAAAATAAGGCGCTGACGTCAGTGCACCCATATGTGCAAAACTACTTTAAACTAATTTTTCTCTTAAATTATTTATCCAAATCATGATCCGATTGTAATTTTAAATTCATTGCAATTAAAACTTCAAAACAAAACCACACATGGATATATTCCTACGAAAAAAAATTTAGCTTATTATTGAATTTTTTTAAATGTTGCACGATGTTCCACCAAGTATATCGGAATTGTTTCACTAAGTAGATCGAAAATGTTTCAATCGTTTAAATTGGGTGTTGTTTCACTTTATATAAAAACAATGTCTTAGCAAATAACGAAAGAATGTTTCAGTTCACTGCAACATTAGATCTATACATAGTGAAACATTGTGAGTACACTAGGTGAAACATTTTTGGTGGAACAAAAAAGAAACGAATTCTCTTAATAGAGGGTTTCCAAAATATGTGGGTGATTTGTTACAAAAGAATATTTTAATTCACTGCAACATTAGATCTATACATAGTGAAACATTGTGAGTACACTAGGTGAAACATTTTTGGTGGAACAAAAAAGAAACGAATTCTCTTAATAGAGGGTTTCCAAAATATGTGGGTGATTTGTTACAAAAGAATATTTTAATTCACTGCAACATTAGATCTATACATAGTGAAACATTGTGAGTACACTAGGTGAAACATTTTTGGTGGAACAAAAAAGAAACGAATTCTCTTAATAGAGGGTTTCCAAAATATGTGGGTGATTTGTTACAAAAGAATATTTTAATTCACTGCAACATTAGATCTATACATAGTGAAACATTATAAATACACTAGGTGAAACATCTTTTGTGGAACAAGGGGAGGGACAAGTGGGTGGAGCCAGCAGGGTGCGCGCGTGGGGGGAGGGGGAGCTATCAATTTTCTCCCTCCCCTGGTCGACTGATCCTAAGCATTATCGTAACGATTTTGCTATATCTCACTCGAAAGATTTTTTCTTATCTCTCACTCGATTTTCTCACTCAAATTTACAGTGTATTTTCTTGTAAGTTACAGTGTAATTTATGAAACTTACATGAAGTTAGAGTGTAATTTTTGAATCCGCATGTAAGTTTTGAAATTTATATTGGACTTAGTCTTTTGTTTGGAGATATGGTAATTTAGTATCCTTTATGGTGTTTCTTAGTTGCTTTTTGCCTTTTACTGTATCTATTGAATTTTAATCGAAAGATTAAAAATCTGTGTGATATGATCATAAAAATCTTTCGAAAGATGCATAGGTACTCCCTTATCGTAATACTATCGTTTGAATGGGTTTCAATAAAATGCCACGTTTTATTTCGATATGTTGGCTCCAATGCCATGTTGAATATAAATGCTTTTGGAATCCTTTCTCAGCTTCTTCCTCCTTATCACCTTCTACACGGGGATGCGTGTGGAGATTATGGGTACCCCATACCCACACGGCGTGGTTATCCGACTGGTTATAGGGGATAACCTATATCTATAGAATATGTAACAGATCATGACTTGGGTATTACGTTTTCTTGTATATTACGGAACGACCTATAGTCCTGGTTTGATAAGATTGTAAAATAGATTTAGGAAACTGATACCGTATTGGTTAAGGTTTCTATCTTGTAATCCTGCCCCCCATCCTATATAAGGTGGGTAGGAGGCCCTCTAGGGGGTATGAGACAACTAGATCGTCAGATTTATACTACATCCGGCGGATTCAAATCCCCAAACAGGAGTAGGGTATTACCTCTCATTGAGAGGGCCTGAACCTGTCTAAATCCTTGTTTCCGCATCCATCCACTTTTAGGTCTCATGTGCTACCCCTTTTATTATTGCCGAATTCATGTTTCGACAGTTGGCGCGCCAGGTAGGGGTACGCCGAGTTTGCCATCAAGAAGTGTGATGGAATCAATTTTGGAATAAGTGTTGAGATTAATCTCAATGAGTTTCATGGCTCAAATCTTCGATCCGGTTTGTTGCTCCAATCTACTACGTTATTCTATTAATTTTTAACAACAGATTGATTGGGGATTTTGGTCTTGGTTTTGTTTTGCGAGATCGTACGCATGCGTCGCACATCTGTCGTTCTCGCCAGAATCGCACGCCGCTACAGCCGTCCTCACGGTTCCACGGCGCACGGGGACGGAGTCGTATGGCATAAACTCATCTAATCTGGGCGTCTTCCACATCCAGGACATCGATCCTGATGACAGCTGCACCAGACCACCAACGACCAACCGGCCAGCACATGACCTCTTCTGACGTCGCTGGTTTAGCTTGATTTGGCCATCTACCATCGATCTACCTGCATTAGCACTGCATGCTGCAGCAGCAAATGTCAGATGCAATATATGACACCAAGCTTAACACGACTTTACTCGTCGAGGTTCGACTCCAGTACAGCTCCATGCTACTCGGGTTTGGGCCTAGGGAGATTCATGTCATCAACAGCCAGTGAGCTACTTTGTTCATCGCGTCAATTTCTGATATCGACATACACGAGGATCTACATGGTTCTGCCATCGTCAAGAAATACCAATTTAATCTCATCGACTATATATGAGGCTCTGGACTTTGCCGACAACTTGCCGAGATGGTGTAGTACCCGTTATATATTGGGATGTCAAGACTAAAAGAGTTCGACTCCGATGACCAACTTTATGTCTAACTGACAAGCACCCCTCGCATGAATCCAACTCGGACGAGTCGACCGGAACGCCAACCAATGAGAGGAAGCTATCGGCCTATGGGTTTCCAACCAATCAAAAATTGATCGTCGTGCTGCTAGACTATATCCATGCAAGCCGATGAGATCGTCACGGACTTCGCTCTCACGGTGGCCGACTCTCCCGCGTGCATCATTGATGGATCAGTTACCGCTGTCATCGCCGCCGATTAGTGTCCTCGCCTATATGGTTGGTTGGTCACAGCACCGTTCATGGGCGTCCACGTCTTCACCGACCGGTTGGCCTTCGCCGCTGCCGACTGGTGTCTCCGCCTACACGGCTGGCCTATTATGCCGCTGTTGTTGGGTGTCGACGACTTCACCACCGGCCTGCCTCCGTCGCCGCCGACTAGTGTCCTCGCCTATATGGTTGGTTGGTCACACCACCGTTCATGGGCGTCCACGTCTTCACCGACCGGCTTGCCTTCGTCACTGCCGACTGGTGTCTCCGCCTACATGGCTGGCCTATTATGCCGCTGTTGTTGGACGTCGACGACTTCACCACCGGCCTGCCTCCGTCGCCGCCGACTAGTGTCCTCGCCTATATGGTTGGTTGGTCACACCACCGTTCATGGGCGTCCACGTCTTCACCGACCGGCTTGCCTTCGTCACTGCCGACTGGTGTCTCCGCCTACATGGCTGGCCTATTATGCCGCTGTTGTTGGACGTCGACGACTTCACCACCGGCCTGCCTCCGTCGCCGCCGACTAGTGTCCTCGCCTATATGGTTGGTTGGTCACACCACCGTTCATGGGCGTCCACGTCTTCACCGACCGGCTTGCCTTCGCCGCTGCCGACTGGTGTCTCTGCCTACACGGCTGGCCAATTATGCCGCTGTTGGTGGGCATCTTCGCTTTCACCGTCGACCGCCTTCGTCACCGCTGACTGGTGTCTTCATTATTATTGATGGACGACTTTGTTCCCATATTGGCCACCTCTGCCATCACCAAGGGGAATATTACAAAGCTAAGTCATCAATAATTTTCTTTATATGATATTTTCCTTTTCCTCTGCCTCACTACATCAACTGGTTCGCCGTTGACTAGTGAGTCGGGGGCTATAGATGTTATATCATATTTTTAAACAATTTTTATTTATCTTGATTGCTTGTGAAATAATCCGAGTAACAATAAAGTTCCTATCGAGTTATGGAGTTCTATCTTCCTATGCTTTCCATTTGGTTTGCCGATGGATAGTTGCCTTTGGGCCGATTCCTAGCACCCGAGGGCTCGTTGGATGGACCGAGTAACGCAAGGTGCTAAGTATTATTCGGAATAAATCAAAAGCATAGAGATAAGATAAATTTATTTTCTGCTCTTCACAATTGCAAAAGTACCCGAGTAGTAAATTCTGATTCGTGAAACTTTGTTCCATTAATGAAGAACTCATGTCACTCATATGCATGTTTGGGAAGTGCCTAGGCCGACTCCCGGTGCTTGGGGACTATGACTAGTCGGGCAGAGTGTTTAAACGTAAGGAGTCATCTGCTCGGGGAAATCAAAATTGACAAGAGGAGAAATACATATTTATAAATATTTTAAAATACTTGCATTTTTCTCGAGTATTATATTTCAATCAGATACTACTCATCCTATATGTTTGTTCTGCAGGATCCAAACCCAGATATGCATAAAAGGGATTCATGGCTTTAAGCTTATCTCTTACGCTCCAGGAATGGATCAGTCAGAACATCACCGCCGGTTTGCTTTCGCCGCCGCCGACTGGTGTCACCGCCTACACAACTGGCCTATTATGCCGCTGTTGTTGGGCGTCTACATCTTCACCAACCAGCCGCCTCGTCCGCCGCCGACTGGTGTTTCTGCCTGCACGACTGGCCTATTATGCCGCCGTTGTTGGGCATCTACGTCTTCACCGACCGGCCGCCTCGTCCGCCGCCGACTAGTGTTTCCGCCTGCACAGCTGGCCTATTATGCCGGCCGTTGTTGGGCGTCTACATCTTCACCGACCGGCTTGCCTTCGCCGCCGCCGATTGGTGTCTCCGCCTGCACGACTGGCCTATTATGCCGCCGTTGTTGGGCATCTACGTCTTCACCGACCGGCCGCCTCGTCCGCCGCCGACTAGTGTTTCCGCCTGCACAGCTGGCCTATTATGCCGGCCGTTGTTGGGCGTCTACATCTTCACCGACCGGCTTGCCTTCGCCGCCGCCGATTGGTGTCTCCGCCTGCACGACTGGCCTATTATGCCGCCGTTGTTGGGCATCTACGTCTTCACCGACCGGCCGCCTCGTCCGCCGCCGACTAGTGTTTCCGCCTGCACAGCTGGCCTATTATGCCGGCCGTTGTTGGGCGTCTACATCTTCACCGACCGGCTTGCCTTCGCCGCCGCCGATTGGTGTCTCCGCCTGCACGACTGGCCTATTATGCCGCCGTTGTTGGGCATCTACGTCTTCACCGACCGGCCGCCTCGTCCGCCGCCGACTGGTGTTTCCGCCTGCACGGCTGGCCTATTATGCCGCTATTGTTGGGCGTCTCCGTCTTCAACGACCGGCCGCCTCGTGTGACGCCAACTAGTGCCATCGTCTTCACGGCTGGCCATGTCGCTGCCACCGCTAATAGGCGTCATCATCTTCAACGCAAGTTGTCTACGTCTGCCGCTGACTGGTTTCTTCACTTCCATGGCTGCATGATTCTGCCAGTGTTGATTGGCCTTATCGTCTTCATCTCCGGTCGTCTTGTTTGCTGCTGACTAGTGCCCTCACCTCTACGTCTGGTTATACAGGTACCACTACTGATGGACATCATCGTCTTCCATCGCCGACTGGTTATGCCGCCGCCGACTGGTGCTTTTATCTTCACAACTGCACGTCTTCACTACCAGTTTGCTTGTGTTGCCGCCGACTCGTGTTCACTTCATCACGGCAATGCAACTTTGTCATCATGGTAGAGCGACTTCATTTTTATTATCTTCGGCACCGGCAAACTCTATTGCCGCTACTTCGCAAGTTTTGCTACTTCACCAACCGCGACGTCTTTGTGAACCTCGACATCTCGGCATGCGATGCTGTGTTATTTTACTACAACAAGTAGCTCTCCAATATTCAGGATTTCTACTTGGACATCTTCAACACATATCTTCAATCAAGCAATGACTATGCGACGACAAGAAGCTACAGGGCAAACTCTATTGCTGCTACTTCGCAAGTTTTGCTACTTCACCAACCACAACGTCTTTGTGAACCTCGACATCTCGGCATGCGATGCCGTGTTATTTTACTACAACAAGTGGCTCTCCAATATTCAGGATTTCTACTTGGACATCTTCAACACATATCTTCAGTCAAGCAATGACTATTCGATGACAAGATGCTACAGTTCTCGACTCTATGTTCAGTTGTTTCCCAACTAATCAAAGAGTCGGGGGCTACACAAATACAAGGCTCAAAATTTGACAAATTTTATGTCAAGCTGAAGAAATCAATTAATCAACCAACGAGTTAACTCCAGGAGTCATTATCTTTATCTTTGCTTCGGAGCAGACATTCTACTTCAACAACTTCAAATATTTCGGTTTAGGCGAGTTGGGCAACAACATCAACTCTCCTTCAAGTGAAGCATCTACAACAGCTATAACATTAATTTGATGGATTATTGTCACTGACATCATCACCAGCACCTCTGCTTCATTGGCCCTGACATCTCCGCTGTTGCTAATGGATGATTATGTCTGCACCGACTTATTATTTCACCTTCACGGTTGACCTACTATGCAAATGCTGATGAGCGTCTTCGTCATTATCACTGGTTGCGACACTGCTATTGACTGGATCGCCGACATTGTCATCTTCATCATGTCAGTTGCGTTTGTCGTCGTCGACTATTTCCTGCATCTTCATGATTGGTGGATTTCGTCGTCACCTTTGATGCGTGTCTACATCTTCACCGTCGGATTGCTTTCGTCCGGATGGCTTATTATGTCGCCACTAATGGGCATCTTCATTTTCTTCACCAATTGTATCGTCTGTCTCCGACTGATTATTTTGTCACCATGGCTACAAAACTCTGTCGCTATTGCTGGGTGCCTTCATCTTCACTGCTAGTTGATCTGACTGTTGTCGACTGGTTTCTTCGTTTCCATGTCGATTGCATCAGCTATCACCGATGCAATTTCAACTACTCCAAAAGGATAAGCTATATGCTCAGGGGCTCACGAGCTCAAGAACAACGATCATACCTTGAAGATGGATTTTGTTTTGGATATATTCAACATGAATTGATGGTCATGAGTCGATTTCTTATGCTCAACGATTGGACTATTCATTATTCCCTGTAAGGGATATCAACCGAATACTTGCGCCAGTCGGGATTCAATTTTTATATCTATTTTGGAGTATCCCATAAGGGATAATCACTCAGATCAGAAGCTATTTGCCGACTGGTGTCTCTGCCTACACGGCTGGCCAATTATGCCGCTGTTGGTGGGCATCTTCGCTTTCACCGTCGACCGCCTTCGTCACCGCTGACTGGTGTCTTCATTATTATTGATGGACGACTTTGTTCCCATATTGGCCACCTCTGCCATCACCAAGGGGAATATTACAAAGCTAAGTCATCAATAATTTTCTTTATATGATATTTTCCTTTTCCTCTGCCTCACTACATCAACTGGTTCGCCGTTGACTAGTGAGTCGGGGGCTATAGATGTTATATCATATTTTTAAACAATTTTTATTTATCTTGATTGCTTGTGAAATAATCCGAGTAACAATAAAGTTCCTATCGAGTTATGGAGTTCTATCTTCCTATGCTTTCCATTTGGTTTGCCGATGGATAGTTGCCTTTGGGCCGATTCCTAGCACCCGGGGGCTCGTTGGATGGACCGAGTAACGCAAGGTGCTAAGTATTATTCGGAATAAATCAAAAGCATAGAGATAAGATAAATTTATTTTCTGCTCTTCACAATTGCAAAAGTACCCGAGTAGTAAATTCTGATCCGTGAAACTTTGTTCCATTAATGAAGAACTCATGTCACTCATATGCATGTTTGGGAAGTGCCTAGGCCGACTCCCGATGCTTGGGGACTATGACTAGTCGGGCAGAGTGTTTAAACGTAAGGAGTCATCTGCTCGGGGAAATCAAAATTGACAAGAGGAGAAATACATATTTATAAATATTTTAAAATACTTGCATTTTTCTCGAGTATTATATTTCAATCAGATACTACTCATCCTATATGTTTGTTCTGCAGGATCCAAACCCAGATATGCATAAAAGGGATTCATGGCTTTAAGCTTATCTCTTACGCTCCAGGAATGGATCAGTCAGAACATCACCGCCGGTTTGCTTTCGCCGCCGCCGACTGGTGTCACCGCCTACACAACTGGCCTATTATGCCGCTGTTGTTGGGCGTCTACATCTTCACCAACCAGCCGCCTCGTCCGCCGCCGACTGGTGTTTCTGCCTGCACGACTGGCCTATTATGCCGCCGTTGTTGGGCATCTACGTCTTCACCGACCGGCCGCCTCGTCCACCGCTGACTGGTATCACCGCCTGCACGGCTGGCCTATTATGCCGCTAACCGATACCGTGTTGGTTAAGGTTTCTATCTTGTAATCCTGCCCCCCATCCTATATAAGGTGGGCAGGAGGCCCTCTAGGGGGCATGAGACAACTAGATCGTTAGATCTATATTACACCTGGTGGATTCAAATCCCCAAACAGGAGTAGGGTATTACCTCTCATCGAGAGGGCCTGAACCTGTCTAAACCCTTTGTCTCCGCATCTATCCACTTTTAGGTCTCGTGCGCTACCCCGTTTTATTATTGCCGAATTCATGTTTCGACAGTTGGCGCGCCAGGTAGGGGGTGCTTCGAGTTCCTCGTCGAAAAGTGTGATGGAACTAATCTTGGAAATCACCGGCGTGGTCTTCGGTCCAAGATCCAACTCAACCGGGAAGATCAATCTCGTCGAATTCGATGGATACATTCTCCGTGTCGTGGGATTTTCCTTAATTTCCAATCTATTATTATTTATCAATTTCTAATACACAGATTGATGTGTGGCCCAATTTTTTGTTTGCATGCATGTCCTGGCTAGATCCGCCGGCTACCTTCAATGACGACGTCGTGCTGAAGGACCATCAAGTTAGCCATCGGTTACAGGGCCGGATGCACATATGTGGTGGTGGTTAATTTTTTAATCACCCCTGGCAAGCTGGCTGACGCCGACTTCTTCTACAAATCGATCTACATGCAAACATACATGCATCGATTAACATTCATAATCATCTATACTTTTTTATTTGTTTATGCTACTAAGCTCTATTTGATCTGTGGTTTATTATTTTGCATGCACCCCCGGTCGAACGTGTCCGATCCCCATCACAAGAAGTTTCTGACTGGGATTTGATCTGGACTCGGACCTGCGATCTGTACGAGCGCATGGCAGGACCTGTCGGGTGATGTGTGGATGTGTCTAGCGTTCATGCCACAGGAGATTAGTTGGCTAATTAATCAATATATGCAAGCCGTGTATAGCATTGATATATGCAAACATACATGCACAAGCTTCTTTATACCTATATTTTTCTTATGTGGTACTAAGCAGATGATCTATTCACTGATTTATTTTGCATGTACCCGTGTCGGCTACCTTTGTTGTTGCCGACTAACATCTTCACTGACCGGCCGCCTCGTCCGCTACCGACTGGAGCCCTCGCCTGCACGGCTAGCCTATTATGCCGCCGCTGTTGGGCGTCTACGACTTCACCGCCGGCCTGCCTCCGTCGCCGTCGACTGGTGTCCTCGCCTAGGATCGATCTAATATATCAGAAAACATCAAAATACAACAATTAGATTTTTTCACATGGTATCAGAGCTATATATCCTTGGTTCCACCCATCATCCTTCGTGATGCCACCCATCATCCTTCGTGATGCCCTAGGGAGATGAGATGAATCCGTAAGCTCTCCTTGGGGCAACACATTAGCTAGCTAGCCTCTCCTATCATCTATAGATTAGATTATCCACCGATCGCATTAGATATATTTTCCATTAATTAGTAATAGATTAGATCAATTCCTTCATTAGCCACGTAAAAGCCAATATCAGTACTGTCGTGTCGCCCGGGAGCAGCGCTGGAGCCTTGGAGATCAACAACAAGCAGCAATGGCAACACCATCCAATCAGCTCCGAGCATGTACATCTACTGATCTACTCCAAGACCAACGTCATCCATCGATCATCACCAAGTCTACGGCAAGATCGAGCCAGCTGCTACATCGATAAACGACTACGCGATCATCTTCGCCGATCCTACATCACCAGTTGTCTTCATCAACTTGCTGCCGCCGACTCGTCCACATAGATGGATACGTCACCTCCTCTGACAGATTAATCTGCAAGATGCTTCATCGACGACGACATCGACCGCGTCATCGACTATGACATCGATCATGTTATCTACAACGACAACAACTGCATCAACATGGCATCACCAGTGTGATGACCGCTACACATGGCATAAATATGTTTTTTCGCCTTCGGCTATATGTGGCTACACCTACAACCACAGCTACTACATGATCAGCTACATCGACGAATGTCTACAACAACAATCATTGACAGAAACTCTAGTCAAAGCGTCCGTGTCATCGCAATCATCTATGACATTCCCGCTATAACTGCGAGAGGGAATAGAGGAGAGTCCATCAGAGATCCAATCAATGATGGTGAGTCGAACAAGATGAAGAAATAGAAGATTTCAAATCCAGTCGCAATCGTTCGCTTCACTCCGGTTACAACTGAGGGGGAATGTTAGAAGTATAGATATGTTAGTTAGAGATAAAAGTCAAATACAAATATATAGATAAGATGTATCCTAGAGATAGAATCCTAGAGATAAATCTACTTTTACTTGTATTGTACTCTAAGTCTCTATCTCCTATGTACTCCTATATGTATTCCATGAGAGGGTCAATCTAATAGATCAGAAAACATCAGAATACAACAATGTGGTGAAACCATGTGTCTTTTAGGGATTTGAGCACATCTGTTAAAGCAGTGTGCGCATGGCGTATGCCCAATACTTTGGAAATTTATTTATTCACAACATACAAGCTTCTTTATAGCTGTTTGGCTATGTGAATTTTCAATGATGTAGCCAATTTTAGGTTACATTCATCATATTTTACAAAGCAGTCGGTATATCACTCGGATCATGTTATTCAGGGATTCACACCGCATATGTGCCTGTCGTCCCTCCTTTTAATCGTCATTAGGATTCTATTTGATGTTTATTAACAATTTTTATATGTAGTATCAACCGCTACCACACTATTTCTTTATAGGCATGTTACTTAATTTATCTCGTTATGTGTTTTAGATGGTCTTTTCTTTCAAAAATCTTTATTTTTTATCACCAATTTTAGTTATTTATAAATTGTATTCCTAATTAAAATCTTTTTCTTTTTATAATTTCAGAATTTATTTCTTAAAAATCTTTTTTCTTTTAATATTTTAATATTTTTATTTTTTAATTCAGGTGTTTCAAAATTGTATTCCTACTTTGAACTCTTTTAATTTTCTAATTTTGGATATTATTTTATTTTTTATTCTGAATTTAATTAATCTTGTATTGGGTTCTTACATTGATTCTTCTTTCAATATTTTTTATTTTTAATTCCAAATTTCAGTTAATTTTAAACTGTATTCCTACTTGAAATCTTCTTTTCTTTTTGCTGATTTCAGATTTTATTTTTATTTTTATTTCGAATATTAATTAATCTTGTATTGGGTTCTTATACAAATTCTTCTCCAATATTCCTTATTTTTAATTCCGAAATTAAGTTATTTTAAATTGTATCCTACTTGGACTCTCCTTTTTTTTTTCTAATTTCAGATTTTATTTTATTTTTATTCTAGATTTTGATTAATCTCGTATTAGGTTCTTATACGGACTCTTCTTTCCATATTGCTTATTTTTAATTCCGAATTTCATATATTTTTAAACTGTATTTCTATTTGGACACTTTTTTCTTTTTCTCTGATTAATGTGGGAATTTCTAGCCCCCACAGCGAATGTGGTGCCTCCTTTCAAAGCTGTTTTTAATAATATAATAGAAAGATAGATAGATGTGGGTAATGCTAGAAAGACATTGCATTATGAAACGGATGAAGTAATAATTATTAAAAGATTAGTAACTTTCCAATCTCCACAGAAAGGGGATGTTCGGTTGATGATATTTTTAACCATACCTTTTTTTTTGGTAAAGTTGTCAAAAAAATGTCTACGTTTAGTTTGTTGTCAAACTTTAGTAAATATATAAGAAATTCTGCCAAAATTTTGGCAATATTACCAACTTGAGGTTTATTTTGGCTACAATCTAAACATGCCTTAATTTTTTTCCGTCAATCCAACCAAGCGGCACCCTCCATCCCTCCTCCACACACGCGCAATTACATCGCGTACAACGGCAAAAAAAAAAAAAAAAAAAAACAGTTCGATACAAAATCTAACTCGTGTGTGTGCCGGACAAATAAAAAAAAATCAAAGATCGATTAACAAACCAATCGAACAATCATTGTAACTATTAGAACTACACCGACCAATAATCCTAGAAAAAAAGAATAAAAATCACACAAATCCAAAAATATGACAAACTGCTAGATCAGATTAGTCAAATAAGTGGAGAAGATTATCAGCGTGGTAAACATTACCGAGGTGGTGCTACTGAGGCACCGTTTGGCACAGCTCTAGCTCCCAACTCCAACTTACCTGGAGTCGGAGCTGTGCCAAACGGTCCAGATTCACCTTTTTTTGAGTGGAGTTGGCAGAGTTACTCCTAGAAAATGAACTACGGGGTGGAGCTGGGTTTTTGCTGCTCCACAACTCCACTCCACCCCAAAAAAACCCACTACCCTCTAATTTTCTAGTCTATTTACATGAAAATGCCACTCAACTACCCCTTCACTCCTCCTTTCCTCCTGTTCTCTCTCCTCCCCCAATATTCCTCCTAACCCCGAGCAAGCGGGGCGGCGTCGGCAGGCGGCGGCAGCGGCGGGCGGCGGGGGCGCGGCGACGACGAGCGGCGCCGCGGCCAGGACGACGACGGGCGGCGCGGCGCGCTGCGCGGCGGAGGCCGGCGGTGGCGGGCTTCAGCAGCGTCGGTGGCGGGGAGCTACGGCAGCGGCGGAGAGCGGCTGTTGCGGGACGACGACGGGCGGCGCGCGTGACGACGACGAACGGCGCCGCGGCCGGGACGACGACGGGCGGCGTAGAGCGGCTGTTGCGGGACAACGACGCGGGCGCGGCGGCCCCGGACGACAACCGGGGGCGCGCGAAGACAACGCGCAGCCGGCGGCCGGCGGCCTGCAGCGCGGTCGGGGGCGCTTGGTTTTGTTTTCATTTTTCATTTTATTTCTTTTTTTTTAAGATCTGGAGCTGAAAGTATAGCCAAACACTTTTAGCGAGTTTCAACATCCAACAGGAGCTAGCTCTCCACTGGAGTTGGAGTTAGATTTAGAAGTTGGAGTTTGGAGCCCTACCAAACGGGCCCCTCATATCCATGCCCTCACCTCGTGCCACCGAGCATTGCAGGCGCGGCAGGACAACAAGGAGGAGGAGGCGACCATCAACTATTCGGACACAGCCCAATGCGCACAGTCCACCCCTCACCAGTCACCACGCATCGCGAGGCTTCGGGTTGACCGGCACGCAGAGCAACGGGAGAAGGAGAGGCGGCAGCCAACAGCTCGGCACAAGGACCATCGGGCGCGATGGATGCGCGACGTGAGGACGGAGGAGGAGGAGGAGGAGAG
>CM020188.1:6550146-6583159 GCA_009805545.1 Oryza longistaminata | reverse complement strand
ACAGGCAGGCCGTGAAGTAAACGAGCAAGGCGATTGCCGGGACTTCTAGAAAGTAAAAAAATAAACCCCATTTATAATCATATTCGATTTTTAGAATCTCAATAACAATAAAAAGGAGAAGCAGCGGGCGGGGTGTATAAGAGTATAGTTGCAGTGCCGCCGACGGTTAGCGGGACCTCTAGAAAATAAAAAAATGAATTCCGACGATAGTTATGTTCGATTTGTAGAATCCCAATGATAATAAAGAGTAGGTGGCGGATGGGCCGTAGAGGAGTATACTGGCATCGTTTGACGGGACTTCTAAAAGTTACAAAAAATGAAATCTAACAAGACAATAAACTCTAAAAACTACAAGGTCCAATTAAGGTTCAGAACTTCTAAAAAGTAAAAAAAATAATAATGATAATCATGTTCAATTTTTAAATCTCAATGACAATAAAAAAGGGAGACAACAGGCGAGCCATAGAGGAGTACAATGACAAAGCCGCTGACGGTTTGGTGGAACTTTTAGAAAGTAAGAAATGAACTCGAATGATAGTTATGTTCAATTTTTAAAATCCCAATGATAATAAAGAAAAAATGACGGGCTGTAGAGAAGCATATTGGCAGTGTTTGGCGGGACTTCTAGAAATTACAAAAACGAAACCCAGTGAAACAATAACCTCTAAAAACTAAGATCCAATTTTTAAAGGTTTCAAAGAGAATGAATAAAAATAGTGGTAGATCGAGCAAGCAAATAAAGAAGGATATGATAGAAGTAAGGGTGTAGCAGCTATGGCGACTTTTAAAAATTATATAATTAGAAATACGGGGATGATAATGTTTGGTCTTTTAGCTATTTAATAAATTTTAAATAAAATCATACTGAAAAATATTGTTTGGTTGCTAGCCGCGCAATTGCGCGGGCCACCCAGCTAGTTCATATTGATGTTAATGAATGTAAACATGTGTGTCTAGATTTTTTAACATCTATATAAATATGAGTCATCTACCCTATAATTCACCAACTCATCTTACTCATATCTCATTCTTACACTCTTACACCTTACATATCCAACGGCTCATATCTACCTGCTCTATAATCCAACGGTCCATATCGTGTGCAGCTTACTCCCTTCTCCCTCCGCGCTCCAACCCACGTCCACGCGGCTCCTTCTCGCGATTCCCCCGTCAATTTCGGAATTTTTTTTACAAATAATACGATTTTAATGGAAAATCGTAAAAATATAGGTCGGTTAGATGAAATTACAAGTTTAGCACCCTATCGAACTGCTACAGTTCGACAGGGGTACCTATCGAACAACTGCAGTTCGACAGGTACCTATCAAACTGTGGCAGTTCGACATGGTAGTTGGTCCAAGGAAAAAAAATAAAATAGTACTTTGCTACAGTGTCCCAAATGGACATATCGAACAGGCCAGTTTCGATAGGGCGCACGGCATGGACGTATCGAACAGGCAAAGTTCGATAGGCTTCGCTGCTACAGTGTTGCTACAGTGTTTTTCTCTTTTTTAAGTTATTTTATCCCCTGTCGAACTACCGCAGTTCGACAGGGTGCTAAACTTGCGATTCCATCTAACCGACCTATGTTTCTGTGATTTTCCATTAAAATCATATTATTTGTAAAAAAAATTCTCAATTTCGCGATTCCCGTGAATCGCCCCAGTCTCGCCCCCTTCATCGGCTCTAGCCGCGTCTCCCATCGCCCCACGCCGCCGCCTCACCATCGTCGTCGCTCCCTTCCCTCTCCAACGCCGCCGTCGCCTATCACGCCGATCTGCTCCGCCACCCACTCCCCGCTGCAGTGCTGCACGCGACCAGTTCGCCGTCGTGCGCCGTGACCTGTGCTCCCACACCTCCCCGCCGCCGGAAGCCCTCCGTCGCCAGGTTGCCGCCGACGCCGATCTGCCCCGCCACCCACTCCCCGCTCCCCGCTGCACGCTGCACGCGGCCAGTTCGCCGTCGCGCCGATGAATCAGTGTTGATTGGCCTTATGAAGAAAATATATATTGCTCATAATATTTGTTTTACAACTTTGCTCCTTGAAGTTTTTTTTTTTTTTGTAACGTATTGATGGTTTTCCTCATAATATGTTACTGAAATCCGACACGCTCACAATTTCAGATATAAATAGCTGAGTGTAGGGACGTCACTAATCATAACTTTGTTTGGGGATTACTTAGAGATGTGTTGTTTTTCATGCAATTGCAGTTCATTATGAAATTCTCCAAATGATACTGCTAAGTTGCAACTTTTAGAAAACAACACAATGAGCTCCTTGGACCCTGTTATGAAGGCAAACTTGGAGCCTGTTATGAGTATTTAGCTTTTTAATACACGGCTACTTACCTTTCTATTTAGGATATTACGTATTCCATGATTATTTAACTTCAGAATTAATCTCTGAATATCATTACGGCGACCTCCGCCTGTCACTGACGACCATCCAGAGAAGGGCATCCCTGTTCCTCTCTCTTAATTTGGTGATACCATTTTTGGGTCTTTTCGAGTATTCAGTATACTCATTTTGATTTTAATGATGAATGAATTGCACACTAACTTTACCACATTTGTTTTCTAGATCCATCGCCGTCATCTGGCAGGAGCAGAAGCTACCAATTCATCTTGGCATATTTCTTAAGGTAAAAAAGTTAACTTTTATTGTACATTGTAGAGTTCCTACCTCCTGCCGGTGGATACGTTCACTCAAGCTTACGGGGTTTCTGTTGGCAAAGAGAGTTCCTGGGTTTTTTATGTTATAGCAACTGTGCAACTGATGATAACATATGGTACTTCATTTTACAGGTTGGATCATAGGTATTTATTTTGTAAAAGAATTAGCTGGTTTAGGGCAACAATATGGTAGGTGTGGATGTGTGTTGCAACAGAAAAAGCTAAAGTAACAGTAACCATTATTGAGGGTTCGGTTTTCGTGCTATGAGCTTTTAAAAAAATATTTCTTCAGTTAGAGAAAAAAAGGTTGGATTTTCATATAAAATGAGTCCAAATCGAATTGTTCGGGTTGGATCAGTTATTGTAAAATACAATAGCTAGAGAGTTCTGTTCCACTAATCGAATTGTTCTGGGATATTTATTTTCAACAAAATTAGACAGGACAGAGAAAATAAGTATAGTCGATAGTGATTAATGTGAAAGGGATGATCGATGCTCACATTTCAGCTGTGATGAATGAAATATTTGATGGCACTATGGCAGGACATTTAATTTTCAGGATTATATTCAACTTTTTTTTTACAATTTGTAATCTGTAAGGTGTAGCCTATTCAGGTTTACAGGTTATTATGGTCCATCAAATCTTTGTATATTTTTTGTGTACCATAAACTAGCTCCAGTAGCATGTGATGTCAAATTACCTACTTCATAACTTTAGGGGTAAAAGGAAGAATTACCTACTTCAGAACTTTAGACTCTAAAAATGTAATGGCAGTGATTTCCGCCTCCAGATCACCGACACCAGCTGCGCCGTGATTCCGACACCGGGATTCCTTGCCCCTGCGACAGCTTCTCTACCGCAACACCGTCAAGTGATATCTTTTGCACCCTGACCGGAAACCTCTCTACTGCGTTGCGAACAAGGTAATCATCGCTCGATCATTTTCTTTCAGCCATTACTGTTTTAACTCAAATGCGGATTAAATAATAGTGGATGTGATTGTGAAGTATAGTGCCATGGCTGAATGTGTATATATGCATATCCACATATTAAATAATCAACGGCCATTATCAAGAAAACTTACTGAATAAAAATGAATATATATATTACGTTGGGTGATATAACCAATAAACCAACAGGTGTTGTCAAATGGGCATTTATATATTTATTTATAATAATATTGAGACATACATAGTATTTATTTTGTTCATTTTTTCAAACAAAAATCACAGGTAATAATTTGACAGACAAGCGTGATAAAATATGCGATCAAACAAGAGAAGATAGTGGAGATGGTACTAGAGTGTCTATGTCACGCCTAGAAATTCCCGAATAGAATTCTAAGCAGAATATGCATTAAAACCCAAGTCCAGGACCGGCTGAGGTACACAAACGACAAAGTTGACATACAGATCCACGTCTTACAAACATTATAAAAGCCTTACATAAATGCAGCGGAAAATTGAAAGATAACTGGAGCTAAGCCTTGACTTGGACTGCAGCGGGAACACCACTCCACAGGCATCCTCGACGGCACGGACGAAGCCTACTCCTCGGAAAAGCCACCATCTGACACGTACTCAAACTCTGGGGTTTGGGGAAAATAGAGCAAGACTGAGTACTACCCACTGTACTCAGCAAGTCATACCGGAATAGGGGTATGATGCAGGATATAACCAAAGGATAGCTAGAGCGGTTCATTTGCATAAAGCGAGCATTCTTGTTTGGAGGACGACTTTTCCAACAATGGGCTGTTGACATGTACATCAAAATCGAGTCTATGAGACTCGATTGGTACTCAAAACCTGCGAACCAAAAAAAGATTCGGTCTGAGCTATACCTGGTAAATGATATAACATATTTCCACAACTATTGACATTGTCTCCCATCCAAGATTCAACAGACAAGTTATTTTATCATGGTGTTATTTAATGATTGCAGGGCGTGGTTGATGTGCTTTTTCTGGAGAGACAAGTGGTTCGGCGGTTGGTAAGAGGATTGTGCTACCTCGCTATTTTCCTGGAGGTGATCGCGACATGCAACGAAGGTTTCTCAATGCGATGGCTCTTGTCCAGCGTTTTGGGAGGCCAGATTACTTCATCACAATGACCTGCAACCCATACTGGGATGAGATAACGGAAAATCTCGAACCTGGCCAGTTACCGCAAGATCGACCAGACCTTGTTGCAAGAGTTTTCAGGGCTAAGCTGCGAGACATGCTGGATCTATTTGTGAAGAAAAAAAATATTTTGGAGAGGTTCAGGCTTATGCGCACGTCACTGAGTTTCAGAAGAGGGGACTACCACATGAACACATCCTATTGATCATGAAGTCAGGCAGTAAATTGACAACCCCAGATGAGTACGATAAAGTGATTTGCGCGGAGATACCAGACAAGGACAAATACCCTGAGCTACATCGTCTTGTCATCAAGCATATGCTGCACGGACCATGCGGCGCATTGAACAAGAATTGTGCTTGTATGGTGGATGGAGAGTGTCGCTTCGACTTTCCTCGACAGTTCAATCAGGCAACACTACAAGGGAAGGACTCGTACCCTTTGTACAGGAGGCGAGATGACGGATGGCGTGTCAAGATTAGAGGTGCTGAGTTAGACAACAGGTGGGTGGTCCCATATAATCCAGGATTGCTTATGCGGTATAACTGTCACATCAATGTTGAAGCTTGAGAAGCATCAAATCTGTGAAGTACCTATATAAGTATGTGTATAAAGGACACGATTGTGCATCTTTCTCGGTTGATCCATCTGGGGAAATAAATGAGATACAACAGTACATAAATGCCAGATATGTGACACCACCCTAGGCTATATATAGGATGCTTGGTTTCCCACTGTTCGGTATCTATCCAGCTGTTTTGCAGCTCCAACTTCATCGTCCTAACATGCAGTATGTCACGTATAATGAGGATGGTAATCTTGAGGATGTTGTCAATCGACCATCTTCTTCTAGGACAACTCTTACGGAGTATTTTAAAATGAATCAAGTAGACCCAGAAGCAGGGAAATTGCTATACAAGGAGTTCCCCGAACACTACCGTTGGATAACTGGACAGAATGTGTGGCAGAAAAGGAAAACGAAGAGAGGCCAAGTTGGACGGGTTGTGTATGCTCACCCTGGAGAGGGGGAGAGATACTACTTGAGAGTTCTTCTCAACCATGTGCGAAGTGCTACCTCGTTTGAAGATTTGAGGACAGTGTCAGGTACAACGTACTCTACATTTAATGAGGCATACGAGAAGAGAGGGCTTGTGGAGACGGACAAGTCACATGACGATTGTTTGAATGAGCCATCCACTTTCCAAATGCCATCTGCTCTGCGTCAGTTATTTGCAACCATACTGGTATTTTGCGAAGTCACCGATATCCGTGCATTATGGGACAATCACAAGGCTGCAATGTCTGAAGATTATAGCCGAGGGAACACTAACCCTGCAGCAGTAGAGCAGATGGTGCTACGAGATATACATGATTTGCTTCATTCCATGGGGAAGGATATCACGGAGTATGGTCTTCCTGAGATCAGTGATATAGGTATTTTTTGTTATACTGGCACATATTTTTTATTAATTTACATTCGCACCACCCATCAATAGTTTCATGACGCATATTTTTGTTTTCACTAATCAGGTGAACGTACCAACGACGTAATGACAGAGATTATAGAGGAATTTAACGTGCCAGTGGACCAAGACCATCTAGACATATACACATCCCTTAATGATGAGCAGCGTGCAGGATTTTCACTTGTGGGTGTGTCTTGTTGAGTACGGTGGTTGTACTCAGTCTTGCTCAATTTTTCCCAAACCCAGAAGAGGAGCTCCTGGATGATGAAGGCTTTGGTGTTTAGCTCGTGCCTGCCGTCAAGCGCCTGTGGTCGTCGCCCTAGTCTTCCGCTGGTTTTTCGTTGTCTTTCTGTGTGCTGGGCCTTCGTTGCCCATGTAATAATTAACTATTTACGCTTCCGCTTGATTAAACTCTGAATTGTATCAACTTTCGGTGTACCTTGCCTCCTGGGACAAGGAATAATACACGCACGTAAGGAACGCCCATTGGGTTATTTCCGGTCATGACAACTTACACGGGGAATAAGCTTGCAGAGTTATACATGGCCAGAGTGGTATGTTTGCATGGTGTTCCCAAGAAGATAGTGTCAGATAGAGGTAGTCAGTTTACTTCGAAATTTTGGTAGAAACTACAAGTAGAAATGGGTACCCGTTTGAATTTCAGTACCGCTTATCACCCTCAAACTGATGGTCAGACCGAAAGAGTAAATCAAATTTTAGAAGAAATGTTGAGAGCCTGTGTTCTAGATTTTGGTGGAAGTTGGGACAAGAATCTGTCGTACGCGGAATTTTCATATAACAACAGTTATCAAGCTAGTCTGCAAATGGCTCCGTATGAAGCATTGTATGGCCGGAAGTGTCGTACGCCGCTCCTTTGGGATCAAACCGGTGAGCGTCAAGTTTTTGGAACAGACATATTGCGAGAAGCAGAAGAAAAAGTAAAGATTATTCAAGAAAGGTTGCGCGTGGCCTAGTCGCGTCAGAAGAGCTATGCCGACAATCGTCGTAGGGATTTGGCTTTCGAAGAAGGGGATTATGTATACCTACGGGTTACGCCGCTACGAGGGGTTCATCGTTTTCAGACCAAAGGGAAATTGGCACCGCGTTTTGTGGGACCTTTTAAGATCGTGAGTCGAAGAGGTGAAGTAGCTTATCAGCTAGAGTTGCCTTTGTCAATGGCGGGAATACATGACGTGTTCCATGTGTCGCAGTTGAAGAAGTGTTTGCGTGTTCCTACAGAGGAAGCAGATCCTGAACGTATAGAGCTCCAAGAAGATTTAACTTATGTTGAGAAGCCAGTCCGAATCTTGGAAGTAAGCGAGAGGAATACCAGGAATCGAGTTATACAGTTCTGTAAGGTTCAGTGGAGCAATCATTCGGAAGAAGAAGCCACCTGGGAGCGAGAAGATGAATTGAAGTCAGCTCATCCTCATCTCTTCGCCAGTTCTTCTGAATCTCGAGGACGAGATTCCGTTTAAGGGGGGTAGGTTTGTCACGCCCTAAAAATCGCCTAAATTAAAAATGCATAGTTTAAATCATTTTTAGAAATTATTTTAAAAGCCTACAAGTTAAACTCTAATAATATAGGGAAAATTTCAACATAAAATTGAGCTAGATAAAATTTTATTAAATACTATACTTGTTCCTCTATTTTCTAGATTTTTCTGGGAATTATTTGAGCAAGGGAGGTATTTTTAATAATTGGAACAACATTTCACAAATTATTTTAATTAATACTTAATTAATCATGTAATAATACATGTTCCGTTTTGCGTGCCGGGGAGGAGGGTATCTAACCCCTCCTCCCGAACGCAGCCTAAGGTCATTCCCAACCCAATGACTAGGATAGTGTCCATAGCATTAAATAAGCTGCCACCTAGAATGAAAAAATGATATTGCAAGTGAATAAATGAGGAAAGAGAAGGAAATCATATCTTGCATGAGATATGGTTTCTACGCAACATCCAAGACATCATGTGAGATAAGTAGTATTAAATTTAAGTATGAAATAGTGGTGTTTGCATTGGAAGAGTAGTGTCTAGTATTAGTTTCTTGATGATGTGGAGTTTATGGAAATTATGTATAGTGTTTTAGGTTGGGAATGGCCTAAGTATTCAACCAGATTTGGGTCTCATAAAGATTTGTGCGAAAAATAGCTTTGACGCAGTACTTTTGCCTTTTGCTTTTTGAAAGCAATGGTATTTTGTACCTCGGCGTTTTTTGTGATAGCACGGCCCTTGATTACTGCACCAACAAAATTTTGTCAAAGAAACAAAACCCATATAACCATTGAAGTAAAAATGTAGTTGAGCGTGAGTTAAATGGTACACAGTCCTTGATGAGCCGTTGGATTGGCTTGGACGGTTGATATTACTTGACTGCATGCTGGTGCCTTCACGGTGTGAAGGCAGAGGATACTTCACGGGCCACCGCACCGCGCCGCTCCAACCTCTCCGTGGTCCGTGCTCACCGCTCCGGGCACCGTAACCGCCTGCGCTCCTCCCTCTGATTCCTCTCCACAGTGTTGGGCTAAATTCCCTCCACATGTACCTTTTGTTCTCAGCCCATTGCAGTCAAAAAGTCCAACAATTGTGAGCCATTGATTCATGTCTTGATCAATGGTTGAGATTGCCTCATCCTTCTGTGGTAGGAAGAAAAACCCTAGCCTCCATTAGAGGGAGAGAGAGCAGTAGCCTTTGATGTGAAGAAACAACCAACAAACACAAGAGAGGGAGAGGAGAGTGGAGAAGAAGAAGTGCAGCTTGTTCAGCTTGAGGCTCTTACCCGATTTTCATCAAGTCGGCGATTAGAGGCTCAAACGTGGTTGGATTGGTGCCAAACTTGGTGAGTTTGTTCCTCACTTTGAGCACTTTAATCTGGCCAGTTTGGATGAGAATTGTTTGAGTAGAGCACCGGATTTGAGTAGTGGTTTATCAACTCGAGTTACTAAAATTACAGATTGTGCAGCAGTTAGTAAAGTGTCAGTTTGAGGGGTCAAACGGTGTCTGATTAGGCTGTTTTTTGGATAGCTTGGAAGGGACTCATAGACCATCATTTCTGCCATGTTTCGTGCAATTTGCATATGTGGTTTGAGAGATCTCAGCTGAGAACTGAAGAGGACAAAATCTGCCATTTCTCTGCTTGTTTGTTGATATACCTCTTGTTAGCTTTGATGGTTGATGTTGATGATGCCAAGTGTGTAACTTCATGTTGTAGTTGCTATTGAGATGTGCCTCTAGATGTTCTAGAGAAGACTCCAATTGTACCCATTGTTCATTATAGTGGAAGCTTGGAGTGGACCGTTGGTCCCGTGGTTTTTTACTCCTCACACCGAGGAGGTTTTTCCACGTAAATCACCATATCTTGTGTGTATGTGTTTATTGTTATTGCACTGTTCATTTGCTAGTTGAAACTATCCTCAATGTTCATGGCAAGATGAGGGGTTGATTGTGTGAAATATGTTTGCCGGTTAGTGAATTGTACTTTGCACATTCTAGGTGTTTTGGTTCAGCCCCAACACACGGTCCTCCCACTCCCAATGGCCGCCGCAACCAAAGGTTCTTGTGGAAGGCTACGGCGTGGGAGGCTAAGGTGGACGGGATAATGATGTGGACACTGGCGCCAGTCCTAGAGCTGGAACGCATCGCTGTCGACTCCGGCGGTGACCCAGATGCCATCCACCACTGTGCGGTGAGTTCCCATTTATCCCGTTCGTCTTAACCAGGGTTTACGATTCCGAGATGGCCTTACGTTTCGGGCTCTGGCGGAATGATGGTTTTCGCGAAATTCGGTGGAATGCCGGTAGATTTCGAACAAATTTTGAATACAAATTACATAAACCAAATTTTGAATACAAATTCCCTGAGTTTACCTAAGCTCGCGAAAACCGGTCGGCTTTGGCGAAATTCTGAGCGAAATCATCGAAATTTCAATTGGTAACTAGAAAAAGAGGTAAACTAATTTTTTTCCTTTTTTAATTCGTTATTCTTTTCTTTCCTACTATAAATTTCAGAAAATATACGGAATACATCAATTTATTCGAAAATTTATATCCCAATAGGTTTGATGAATATCAAACTATTTATAAGATTTTATTTGATTTTTTTTCTTTTTTATCAATTCAATTTTGAATTTGTATGAAACTCATCGAAATCCGGCTTCTGCAGCCTCGTCGAAACCTCGAAATTTCGTGGAATTCGATCAGTTTTCGTCGGAATTGTGAACCCTGGTCTTAACTATCTCTCTCTCTGTGAGAGAGGTATGTGAATATTCTAATTTTGCATAGTTTTGAATGTGTTAATAGTCCAGAAATAATTTCTTTAAGAAAATCTTCTGCGGATGGGGGCCGCTTTGCTAACGGTGTCCATATTTTGCTCTAGCTGTACTGGAAATTAAAGTATCCTTTACTTATAGGTTAGGCTTAGGCATTGTTCTAGTCACATGTTTGTTGTATTATCAAGGGGCAATTCTGTAACATCCCGACTTAGGGCTTAATAGGATTATTAGAATACTCATATAATAAGTTGCAACTTCTTTTTCGGAAACCGTTCTCTAAAGAACTCTAAGGTTAAGCGTGCTTGGCCTGGAGTAATTTAGGGATGGGTGACCGGTCGGGAAGTTTTTCTTGAGTGCATACAAGTGAGGACAAAGTGTTCAGAAAAGACGTGTGTTGGTCTGTGAGGGCAGTCTATGACCTATAAAAATAGCCAGATGTAAGTGGGCCCGGCCTAGGAGAGGCGGGACGTTACAAATTCGTACCCTGCTAGTCGGTACATTTTCTTCAATGGGAACCTCTTCCTTCCTTTTGGAATAGGAAGGCTTGGAATTCTGTGTGTCATCAATTATTTTGTACAATTTGTGTGATGAGACCATGTCTACCCTAAATATTTCACCTATAGCTGATTCGCATGCAGGGACACAAATATTACAATCGACAGTTTAATGAATATTAGGTTCGTTCCTGTACTTCAGTCATGAAAAATGGCAAGAGCGAGGGATCAAAAGGGCTAGCTGCTGGTGTTTTTCCATGGTGTCAGCAAACATATTTTGATGCTGCTGATATTGTGGTCAAGAAGAAGAATAAGTTAATTAATTCAGGTTGGCTCTATGCACGTGGAGCTGCCGACTTGAATGATCTGTATCTTGTTTATGTTATGAGGAAGCAGGTCTACTAATTAAATTGATAAGTAACAATTAAGATCAGGATTAGACAAAGGTGTCGTATACTTTATTATATTTCTTTTAATTAGCTGATGAAGTCCATCTTAATTAGGTATATATGTTCTAGAACCTCTTTTGTTGCCTTGCGCTTCCCGCTCTTACGGCTTCTCTTTTTGCTAGACTCTGGCGCTTCTTTGTTCATTGTTTTCTTCTCCTCGCCTGTCTTCCCTTTATCTTTTCGTCTTAAGGCATCATCTGTGTGAGCGCATCTGTCAACGATCTCGAATAACTTGCGTGCAGAGGTGATTCATCGTGTCGCCAGCTCCTAGGTAGTGTAGCAACCTCGGACGCCTGATTTGAACGCACGTATCACAGAAGCGTCGGTGATTTCGAGGATCGTATTTCGGCATTCGTTGAAGCGCCAAATATAGTCCCTCAAGGATTCACCGGGGTTCTGAGTTAAGGCGTGTAGGTCGTCCTCGATTGCATGGCGTTTGTACGTTCCCTGGAAGTTAGCGACGAACTGCTGCCACAAGTCTTCCCATGAAGAAATCGAGCGAGGAGGAAGATGAACCAGCCATGATCGGGCTGATCCTTTTAACGCGGTTAGTAAGTAATTTGCCAGTGCGTTGTCGTCTGCCCCAGCAGAATAGAGAACCGTAGAATAGACATGGAGGAACTCCTTGAGGTCTATGCTTCCATCATACTTCTCTATTGCTCCTGGTCGGAATTTCTCAGGCACCGTACTTCTCGTAGTGTGGGTGTGAATGCTCTGCATCCTCCTCCCGGTACGATACGCGGTCGTTGTCCATGCTGTCTTCTAGGTGGTTTAGCTGATGATGAGGACGATGAAGATGATGATGACGAAGGGCCGCTCGGATATGGAGCGTTGCACCTGGATCGACGTCCTTGTTGACGATCTCGACGGGAGGCTGGAGAATGCGACTCCTGCCATCGTCGATCATCGTTATCTCGTCATTGACCTCGACCATTGTCGTCCCGATCTCGCCGTTCTCGACGGTCATCATCATGATGACTTCGACGATCCTATCGGTCTTGGTTCTTGTTAGGGTGGCCTCCTTGATTCGCGACGTTGTTTCATCGCGGCGGAGGATGGCGTTGGTGAGCATCGTTGTCAACTCGTTGTTCTCGCTGACGCCCAACTAAGTGATCGCGTAAATCGCGATTACCTTGTGGCAGTGGGGTTTGATGACGAGGGACTCGAGGTGAAGCATTGCGGGGATTTCGACCCAGATCTCGACTTGGGTGATTGCTATGGTCTTGACTGACTTCGGTGTCGGCTCCGTCATGTACATCATCTCCTTGATACGGCAAGTTTGGGGCTGGTGGTTTGGCAACTGCCGCAAAAGCACTGTTCAGGTTGGCCATTGTCTCCCGAAGTCGCTGAACCCATTGATCACCGTTGGGATGCAAGACCGGATCGAAAAGGCTTTCTCTTAGGATCGAGTTAACGATGTTCAGATGTTGGGCAGGAGTGCGGGTGTGATCCGCGTTTGCTCGAGCAGATGGTTCACCGCCGCCCTCCCCGTTGATCACGTTCATGTCACGTGGAGTGTTTGATGAAGATGATTCTCGATCATCCCGACCGTGCAGGACCGAGGGTTCGTGAGGATCCAAACCTACGAATCCTACCAAACGATCTGGGTTTTTGTCTGCGTCTTGTTCCTTTGCAACACGCCAAGATTGAACTCGTGGTTGTTGGACTTGAGGGCAGGAAGATTTGGTAGCGTTGAGAAAAACTCTGCAGCTTGAGAGATCATGCATTTTCCATTTGTGGATCGGACGCCAAGTGGTATTTGTCGGTGAAGTTCGTTGGATTCCTCGTTCTTTATAAGATCTGAGTTCATCCTTCACATGTTGTGCCACCGGGTAGTCTGATAGAAAGTGCTTGGGTGTTTTATGGATAACACACCAGGCAGATGATTTCTGAGAGAACATCCTTGTCGGCGCCTGGTTCCCGATGAGGGGATGGGGATTGGCCGCTTGAGGTTGACGTTGTCGTAGTCGTTGTCTGTTTTTTTCCATATGGACGGAGGGAGGCATCGACGACATGTCATTTCTCGAAGTCGTAGCTGCGACGTTCTTGTTCCCGACAGAGATTGGGCCAAACGAGATTGGTATCGCAGAGTAAACCGGAAAGTCGATGGATCCGAGTTGAGTCCACATTAGCGGAATTGAGGATGGATCTCCTGCAATGGGGCCGATGTAGACAAAGTTGTTGGAGTGGCTTGAAGTCATGTCGGCAGAACCTTGATCACCAAAGTCCCCCTACCTGGCGCGCCACTATCGACAGGGGGTACCCGTAGACCGGATGAATTGGGTATTGGGGTACGTCTGTACGAGAATCTACACGATACGAAATCAAAGTAGAAAAGAGACAAGGATTATACTGGTTCAGGCCCCTCGTGAGGTAATAGCCCTAATCCAGTTTATATGAGATTTATATGGAAAACCACATAGTACAAAGGGAACGGATGAATCCGATGGTACCGGCGAGATCCTTGTCGAGATTGTTCGACCAGATACCCAGGTGGCTTCGGCTTAAGTCATTCGGCTTTGTAAACTATGGTGGGTGTGTTGGCGCTATGATTCGATGATCCTCAGCCCCTTCGGAGGTGTGCCTTTTATACCATGAGTTGCCTTAGTCTCCAAGTAGAACTCGGAGACAACGAACCCTGCACGATATAGAATAGTCCCTATCCTCTCCGAGTAGGACTCTGATAATCTCTAGCCTGTGAGGATATTTTCCATAATATCTTGTATATTTCCTTATCGCATACGGAAACATATCGTACGATATGAGGTATGCCAATCCGGTATATTTGGTAAATCGTAGGGTAGGAGGTATGCCTTATCCGTAACCCTGATAGATTTCCTAGTGAGAAACAGTGTCTACAGAAAGCTTAATTTAATTCTATCGCAATACTTCATGCACTGATTTGCTCGTTGCTACCAGAACACGCTTGTTGACGAGAAATCCGCGCTCGGCCGATGGTGCCGAAACTGTGTTGGCGCGAACTAAGTCGAAGAACACAACGGCCTAGGAGATCTACTTAGCTCCAGTGCAGGTCCAAAGGTTGATGAGATGCAGGCATGCCAGTCAGTTTGATCCTACAACTGACAATATATACAAATAGCAGATCAATGAGATAGGGTTTTGAGCTATCGGCTATATGTTTGATGTAGAATCTGACACTTGATGTAAATAAAGTCAATCGGCTGATGATAATGTAATATAACAACAATATAATCTAATAGAAACCAATCGGCTAATAATGATACGATAGAATAAGCACGGATCCAAAGGTTAAAGCATACATTGGCTGGAGGTCTGTTGACGGTCGTTAGCAATCAGTTTTGACTGTCAATACTACCAAAATAGAGGAGAACTAGTTATTCTTTCAATGCATATTAGTGTTAGAACAATAAATGTTCCACTAGTACTAGGATTACTAACCTCTTGCAGAGAATGAACATAAAATAGAGGAGAATCGACATCAAAACAAGCGATTAATGAATCGGGCGATGTCGAGAATCAGACTTGTGGAAAGATGGGCCAAGAACTCAGAAATGACACGACCAACTCGGCCAAAATTCACAAGTCTACAAAATATATCAAGAGGGGAGGCCGCCAGCCGAAATTGGGCTGGTTTGGCCTAGCCCATGGTTCGGCCGAACCCATCATGGTGCCGTTGGATGCAGGGTTGCAGCTGGATGGTGTGGATTAGCCCCCAATGACGGTTGGAGGGTATTTCCGACCATTCCAACCGTCACAACCATCATTGGGAGGCTATATAAACCTCTCACTCTCTCCATTTCAACACACACTTCAAGCAAAGTTCTCTCATATTCTCTCAAGCTTAGTTTAGTATTCTCAAGCTTGTGGAGTAGGAATAGAATAGAAAACGGAGTCTAGAAGTCTTCGGAAGAGTTCGGGTATGGCTCTAGCAGCTCTCCTTTCTTCTTTTGTAAGACTTGTACTTTATTTAGAATATTCTTCTTTATACAATTCTAGTATTGTAATAATTTCCAAGTATATGAGTGCCAACTTTACTTTATATCTGACTTATATTGATTTTACTGCTAGCTTATTTGGGAGATGCAACGGTACGGGTATAGTGTTTACTTATGCAATTACTCTATGTCATGACGATGACATTAAAGTAGTATCTGGTAGTTTAGGCGTGGTGTCTAGATTATTGGGTATCATTATTTTGTGTTATATGCTGCGGAAGAGAGGTGGGCCGCTGATGGTGACAGCTCAGTACGGGTATTCCTCCGCGCTTGTATATAGTCCTAAGTTAATTTCCTGGGGAGGGTACTCCTCCGTATTTAGCCCCGGTTGTATGGTCATGACGGGCTGTCGTAAGGAACTCGACAGTCAGGGACGGCTTCTCGAAGTACCAGGAGGGCATCGGAAAGAGGGTATTAGCTAGTTAATCTTATAGCAAAGATGTATGCATAATATGTATACTATAAGTATAGGAATAGATTCTTTTCTATTTTCTTCCCACTTAGCTTAGATAGTTTAAATATGAGAATGAGTAGTCTTATGCTTGTCTGTCATTCTACCCTATGAATTATACTAACCCCTGCTTAGACTATGGGTATTACAAGTAATATATAAATTATTAGTACGGTTCTCTCTACTATAATCTTCCCACGGGATTAAACAAATACGATATCCTTGGAATACTCTCGGGTGAAATGGTACAATGGTATATCCGTGCGCTTGCGGATGAACTCTGTAACCGTAATATACCAGGAGTATTTCTGCGCCATTACTGGGAATTATATTTCTAGTAATGTCGTTAAGAAATACAAATAAACATTTCTGGCACCGTTGCCGGGGAAGATTTATAAAAGAGATTACCACTACTATTACTTTATATTTACCTCTGTATAATCACTGTCCTTTGCAGGCTAACCTTGGTTGTTTTCACTTTTATTGTGGAAACAGGGTTGTGCATGATTGGTTTCAACTTGCCGAAAAACTTCAAGGAAAATCTAGAGGCTTTCTTTCAGAGCATCAAGCCGCGAGTCGTAGCTCCGCAGAAAACTCTTCCGACACAGAAACCAGCCATACCAGCGCCACGAACTTTCAAGACTATGGCTGACAAGACCCTCTGTGAATTCGCTGCTCCCTCTGCTGACAACGTGGCCACTGGGTCGCAAATCAACATGGGAGACGTGGATTTCGATCTGAAGTCCAGTCTTATCACGATGGCGTAGGCTAGCCCGTTCTGTGGCAAGCCTAATGAGGATGCCAACACACATCTGCAACAGCTCCTGGAGATCTGCAGCACGTACACAATGAAGGGGGTCAGTCCTGACACCGTCAGGCTGCGACTGTTTCCGTTTTCCTCCTTGCGAAAGCGAAACAGTGGTTTTATGCCAACCGTGCCATGATCAACACCTGGGACAAATGCTCAATGGCATTCCTGCCAAAGTTCTTCCTGATGGGCAAAACCAACACCCTTCGTGGGAGAATTTCAAGTTTCCAGCAGACAAGGGACGAGTCCATTCCTGAGGCGTGGGAACGACTTCAGGAATACATGGCCGCCTGTCCTCATCATGGGATGGATGACTAGCTGATCCTGCAAAACTTCTATAATGGACTCACTCCCACGTCTCGCGACCACCTGAACGCGGCAGCTGGAGGAGCCTTTTTCTCTAAGACGGTTCGAGGAGCCGTCGACTTGATAGAGAAAATGGTCTCCAATATGGGCTAGAGCGAGGAACGACTTCAGACCTGTCATCGAGGCATGCACACCGTCAAGGAGACGGAGAAGCTTGCTGCCAAACGGGACCTCCTCATGAAACTCTTGGACGATCACGAGAAAAGGCCAAAAGGCACCATCAAGGCCTTGGACTCACACGTCACGTGTGAGGTCTGCGACAGCATGGACCACTCTGGGAATGACTGCCCAGAAACCCATGAAGAAGTCCACTCGTGATCCGCCATATCCTAACCCTGCAGAAACCAGCAGTATCACCCAAGAAGCACCATTTGAAAGCACGACTGATGAAGAAGTTCAGCCAGAAAAGACCGTGCCACAGGAGTACTGCAACACACGACTGCTGCCATTCCCTCAGAGAACCAGGAAACCGGCAGTAGATGAGTAGTTCGCTCGTTTTCTTGAGGTGATTCAGAAGATCCACATTAACGTGCCGTTGTTGGATGCCATGCAAGTGCCAACATACGCACGTTATCTCAAGGATATACTCAACAACAAAAGGCCGCTCCCAACAACTGAAGTGGTCAAGCTGACGGAGCAGTGCAGCAACGTCATACTCCACAAGCTCCCGGAAAAGAAGAAGGATCCGGGGTGTCCCACGATCATCTGCTCGATTGGGACATAGAAATTCGACCAAGTCCTCTACGACTTAGGAGCAAGCGTAAGCGTCATGCCCAAAGACGTCTTCGACAAGCTCAACTTCACGGTGATGGCACCAACACCGATGCGCCTGCAGTTGACCGACTCATCGGTCCGCTACCTAGCTGGGATAGCGGAAGAAGTACCGATCAAGATTTTGGGATTTCTTCATCCCGGTCGACTTCGTGGTGCTCGACATGGACACTGAAAAGGAGATGCCGCTCATTTTGGGGCGTCCATTCCTTAGCACCGCGGATGCCAACATTGATGTAGGAACGGGAAGCATCCGTTTCTGTATCAACGGGAAGGAAGAAAAATTTGAGTTTTAGCCGAGGACCGAACAATGTTCCATGGTCCAGATCAAATACGGGCCAAACCCGCAGAATAGCCAAGAAGCAAGAGAAGCCAGCTCAGAGGAAGCCATCGCCCGCACCAAAACCAAAGAAGGTGTGGAAGGTAAAGAAAAAGACGCCCGCTCCATCACCTCCGGAGATGGGTGGAAACTCCGCGAACTAAATTGAAGGGAGGTACGGTCTTGCACGTCGGACCCAAAATGACGTGACCTTCGTCAACAGGTAAATTGGTATGTATCCGCATATTTATTTCCATCAATTTGCATTTTTGCATCAATGCATATGTGAATTCCAAAATTTGCATTTAGAATTGAATTTTGAGAAAATTACTTCAAATGAATTTTCCAGAGCAAACCAAAATAAAATTTTCAACGAAAATTCGCTGAGCCATGACCGCACTGACCGTTGGAATCCAATGGCCGAATGTGGGGTTGGTTGGGCCCACCAAGGGTTTGGCCTCCAGCAAGGCCAACGATCGCATGCCTCTTTCTTTGAGGCAACACAGGTCGGTTATGACCGTTGTGGGCATTCTATTTAAACCAACCGGCCGGGAGAAGGAAATCCACCCCCATTTCAACTCATTTTCACTCCCTCTCCAAGATTTGCTCTAAAAATTCATTCAAGCTTTGTTAGTTTCCCTCAAATTCAAGCATTTAGTTGCATAAACAAGTTGCTTTGATGAAGCTAACCGGCGGGTGAAACTTTTGTTATTCTAACCCCCGCCGAGTTAATTTGTTCTTGTTCCTTTGTGCAGGATGAGGAAGCAACTGTTTAGTCTGTTCAAAGAGGGATCCGGCTCTCCATCAAGTCATCATGATGAGTCTAGCGCTCGTTCATCCGTAGACGTCTTGATGGAGGATGTTGACGTTCCACAACATCTCTTGAGTGACACCAACCTCGACCTTGTCGGTGATCGGGAAAGACAAGTCTACTACATGCCGAAGGACCGGGAGTATGCCCACACGCGGGTATACTCTCTGGCGCTGCTAAAAAGATAGGTATGGATACTAACTTTCGTGCTATTTGGAAAGCTGTTGGATGGCAGAGATTTACTGTAGTAGATGAGCCTAGTTCTCGTTTGCTTACTTTGTAATTTCTGTGCACTTCGAAAGAAATAGAAGATGGAATTTCCTTTCGCTTTTTCCATAATGAATACACACTTTCATAGAAGGGATTAAGTACACTTCTTGGTTTTCACGATTCCTGTAAAATCGATCTTCGGGAAGGAATTTCCGGGTTTGAGAAAAACAGATTTTGGGAAGACATTTCTGGTGCTTCAATTTTCAAGAAATCTAGGACGAATGATATCCATAATCCTACAATTAGGCCTATTCACAAATGGATTGCTATGACTTTGTTTCCTAGATGTGATCTTAGATATATTAGAAAGGATGAACTGATTATCATGTTTGCCATGGTTAGGAAGATTAAAATTGCTCCTATAAAATGTATGATAAGGCAATGGTTAGAAAGTATAAGATTTACTGCTCCTGTTAAGTGCACTTCTCTGATTACTCGCATAGCAAACGGACTAGGGGTTATTACCAATGACCAAATTGCTTATATTCCAACCGCTCGTCCCTGTGTTGATGAGAGTTATCTAGTGCAAGGGCATATCCTTAAACATGGAGTAGATGGGTCTTTGATATACTTTTTCCCTGGTTGTACAAATGAAATTCCGTTGCCTAACGCGGGGTATCATTTGTACAACTGTCATGAACTAACCATACCCCTGCAGACCATAGAAGAATCTCGTGCAGGTGGAACATACAGGGAGACACGCAACATGGCAAGGAATGAACGGAAAGGTTCAACATCCTCAACACCCGTACAGATGTATGAGGCAGGTTGGGAGCCAACTGGGGATGCACCCAAGCTCCACGCCACAACATTGGGATCTCGAGATGGGAAAGTTCCAGTGAAAGCCGGTGGCGGGCGCCTCATGACATACAGTGGGAAGGCTGGAACAATTAGTCCCCCAGATCAAGTGGTATGCCTCCATCTCCCGGTGAATGGCGCTCGAGTTCCTCTAGTTGGGACTTGGGTGAAATCACCAGGAGAATGGATACCCTTGATATGCAGACGGGAGAGACCCAACACAACCTCGAGGAACACATAGCGCAAACGCAAGAATGGCAACAGAATGCTGATGCTCAGTTCACCAACATGAACAGCCTGATGCAGCAACAACATGATGACCTTTAAGCGTACTTCCACTTCCAGGGATTCAATCCTTATTAAGGACCCTGAGCGAAAGCCAAGCTTGGAGGGAGATGTCGATCCCCCCACTAAGGTAACTTGTATCACATTGCATATTTCCCTTTCCGATTGCATGTTTGTTTTTCCAATTGCATTCTATAGACCTGAAAACAACATAAAAATTTGCAAAATAGAAAATACCAAAAAGATGAGTAGCCAACAATTATCTGGGAACCTGAGGTAAATGAGCTGCATTTGCTAATCTGAGTCTAAGTTGTTGCAAGATATGAGATAGCAAATAAGAGTTGCTATAGTCCTAGTCTAAGTTTGACTTGAATTCCGGATGTTTTATTTTTTAAAATGATAAACTTATGAAGTTCCTCATTTGATATAAATTCCTACCAGAGCCAAAAATATTCCATATTGATTAAACCATATACATTTTGGTTACTTGCAATTCCATTGAACTTTGTCAAATCCTTGTGACTTGTGTAGATACTTCTCATGCTCTATGATCAAGATCATACACCCACATATATGCAGATGCTAAATTCCTACACTAGAAGCTAGCAATTATCTATTCCATTTCCATACTACCACCAAAAATAAATTCTCCATGCTTTTATGTGCTTTCTTCTCCTAAAAAAATCCTTTTTGAAAAAAAAGAGAGAAAGAAAAGAAGGAGGGAAAGGCAAGGTTATGAAAATAATAAAGTTATGCTCTTTCAAGCATGAGCATGACGTTGGAAAAAAAAAGAGAAAATAATGTAGCCATGCCCTCTCCTTATTTATAAGAAAAGGATTTTGGGAGAAGGAAGTAAGCACAAAGGAGAAGCGTTTTCTTTATTTCTCACATTTCATTTCCACCATTTATCACACACACACTTTGGACGATCTTGATCTTGAGTATGTTTAGTCATCTATTTTAGTTTGAGTTTTTGACTTAGTAATAAATGTGAATACAAGTATGCCATGTTTGATCCCTACCGAGCTCCACATATCAACCTTAGAGTAGGAATCAAAGAGGCATAAATAGTGAGGAATTAATATTGATACACTTGTAATCATTTGAGGAACTTGGATTTCTTTTGCAAAATCCTTTGAAAAACTTCCGGAATAAAAGTTGAATAAAGATTGGGTGATTAGTGCTCTAATTGTTGTTCTGTCTTTCAACCACTCAAGACAAGGTGAGACAGTGTCTTGTGGGGATCAGGGGTAAGGGTAAGCCACCGTGCCATAGAATTATTTAATTTGAGAGAGAGTACATATACCTTGCACCTATACATTTGAGATATACTGCATAGTAGCAACTCCTGATCAACAACCAAATCTTTGTTTCCTTTTGTCCTTCACTTGGGATGAGCAAAGGTTCAAGCTTGGGGGTTTTGTTACTACCAAAATAAAGGAGAACTAGTTATGCTTGCAATGCATATTTGTGTTAGAATAATAAATATTCCACTAGTACTAGGATTACTAACCTCTTGTAGAGAATGAAAATAAAATGGAGGAGAATCGACATCAAAACAAGAGATCAATGAATCGGGCGATGTCGAGAATCAGACTTGTGGAACCATGGGCCAAGAACTCAGAAATGACACGACCAACTGGGCCAAAATTCACAAGTCTACAAAATATATCAAGAGGGGAGGCCACCAGTCGAAATTGGGCTGGTTTGGCCCAACCCATGGTTCGGCCGAACCATAATATACCAGGAGTATTTCTGCGCTATTGCTGGGAATTATATTTCTAGTAATATCGTTAAGAAATACCAACAAGGTCCGATGTCATTAAATTCACAAGATTAGATAAACAGTGAAACCTTTGTTGCAATCGGCTAAAACCAACATGCATCTAATCCTTGTAAACCGATGCAACATCCATATAACTCATCGGTTGAAACCCCGATGAAACCCTTATTGGCAATCAAAAAGCAGGCTAGAGATTATAGTTCGAAACACGATTTAGTAGATCAAACTTAACTGATGCAGCACTAAGTATGAAAAGAAACATAATATCTAGACAATCAAGCCCTTGACTATTTTAAGGGTGGTAGATACCTTAGTTAATCTAATCTAGCAAAATAATTTAGTCGATACCAGCATAAACCCTAAGACAAATCTCAGCCAATATGATCAAATTAAGATGCTCAACTAGATTAACTAAGATATATGATAAATAAATAGGCAAATATATCAACTGAACCAGAGCAATCCAAGAGGTCGAATGTACTGATGTAGCCTTGAACGACGCCAATGTAGCCAATACGATGGCCAGGACTGACGGAACGTAGGACTTACCCCTTCGCCGGAGATCGAAAGCCGATGCACCCTCCGTAATGACGGTGGCGATGCGCCAATAGTAGTTGTATTGATCGTTGAGATAATTTAGAATGACCTCGGGTGTACATATTTATACCCATGGGTAGATACTAGTCATTGTTGGACAAGAAAGAAGCTTTCCTAAAGATAAAAGGAAAACATAAAGTCCTTATCGGACACTAAACACACTTTCCTGAAGATAAAAGGAAACTAACAAATTATTCCTAATTAATACATAAACTGTCATGCCGCATCCTCCTTGAACTCGGTGTCTTCTGGATAAACTTTCATTTGTAGATTAATTTTCTTAACCGAATATAGCAAGAATCCGACTATTGGCGACTTGATAATTCCATCAGCTGATTCCAGGACTCTGAAACCGATACTGACTCTAGGCCGATGATGACTTCGGGGTTTACCAAATTTCACTGTTAACAGCGCTCTACTCCATACCCGGACAGGGAGGACTACGGTGATCTCGAGGGCTGCCACTACCTCTACTCTAACGAACTGTGGGATACACAACAAATGCAGGTACTCAATAGTATAGACACCACGTCTACACTATTTAATACTACTTTAATGCCAATGAAACATTAAAGTAAACACTATTTATAGGTTCATTTACTCGATAATAGGAACTAACTAAGAGATAATCATCACAAAGTAAATCTCAATTACTCAATAAAGATATTATTAATTAAAGAAGAGTAATTGACAAGGTACAAAAGTAAAGAGGAAACTACCAACAACTCTAGAATTTCTCCAACTCTTTCTCCCTTATTCTCTCCCAATTCTAATGTACATAAAAGATACAATAGAGCCTCTTGTAATTCAGCTCATGCTTGGTGTGTGTT
Organism: Oryza longistaminata; assembly: GCA_009805545.1. NCBI lineage: Eukaryota > Viridiplantae > Streptophyta > Magnoliopsida > Poales > Poaceae > Oryza > Oryza longistaminata. Next base: position 6,559,616 of record CM020188.1, on the reverse strand, counting down.
GGAATGAAGGAGGTGAGGGGGTATTTATAGGTGGAGGTGCCTTGGGAGTGTGATCATCCATGGAATCCTAAGGGCATCTTCACTCTCTTCTTGCCATCTATCCTCCTGATGGCGGTTGGAGCGCTAAAAACTATCACAACCATCATTAGGAGATCGATAGTAACTGCTTGTGAAAAAGGGGGCCGAATGGGTTCGACCAAACCTTTGCTGGCCCATTTGGCACCGAATTTTCTCCAGGATCATGGTAGGAGGGCCCTTAATCCAATGGCATGGTGATTGGGCCCAATTACAGGTATTTCGTTAGGTTTATGGGCCCAACACTCCATAGGCTTGGATATAAATGTAATTCTTTCCCTCCTTGACTATATTTCTTCTCAACCTGGGTAGTTTGTCACCTGCATCCAAATATACACCAACACTCGTGGAAAATGTTAGAAATAAACCCTATCACTATGTTGGGTGTTTTTATACTTTCAGATTTATGCAAATATTGACGACGTAAATTTGGTATTTAACTGCCGTCAACAACGATACAACGTCAAGCACACAAAAATACAAGGATTATACTAGCTCAGGCTCCTCGTATGGTAATAGCTCTAATCCAGTTTATATGGGAATATAGAAAAAACCATAGGGTACAAATGAGAACAACGGAACTTTGAGATTGCCGACGAGATCCTTGTCGAGAGAACCTTGACGAGATCTATCGACGAATTGGCTTCAAGTCCTCCAGATTGCTTCTGTGGTGGCGTGTCTTGCACTAAGATTCGTTGCCTACCTCCTGGGGGTATATATTTATATCGCAGATCACCTTGGTCTACAAGTAGAACCCTTATCCCCTCCGAGTAGTACTATGATATTCCCTACTCTTTTAAGAGTATTTCCATAAGAACTTACCGATTTTCTTAACTTAAATTCTTTCCGTATACTTGAGGATATACCGTATCCGTATATCTCATGACTCCTAGGATAGAGGGTATGGCTTTGACAATGGTATAGGCCACTTTTAACTTCGTACTAGCTCTTGGGAGTAGTTGGCAAAAGGGATTTCAAAAACAATATCAATTACTTCGATACTGATTGGAAATGTTAAATATGAGGTTTCAAACACATCTATACCTAATTAAAAAATATGCAAGGCTTCCTTAAAAAATTCCGTCCATCGTCCGCTTTATCCACATGAGCGATCGGTTCCATTAATTTTGGTCCGTGCGTGTAACAACTCCAATTTGTTACCATGGACGTGGCCTCACTGACCACTGAATACTCACATTGTGTAGCAGCACATCATGGCACAACCATCAAACTTCTCTAGCCAATGAAACTTGTGGCCAATAGGTTGGGAGTTCGACTCTGATCGCCCCTTCATTTTCTGCTGCTTATCCTCTCCAATTGTTTCTTTTTCTCTCCTAAGCTGATTATATTTTTTTAAAAAGTACATCCATATGTTTGAAATTCATATTAAACCAGCAATATATGTAATTTCCTACTGTGTTTTTCTACACTTTATCACAACCTCTTATTAAACTTTTTTGAAAAGTGCGTCCATATGTTTGAAATTAATATTAAACCAGTAATATATACAATTTCCTACTATGTTTTTATACACTATATCACCAACTAGTAATATGCCTGTGCTAAACACTACTGTGCATTCTATTTATCTTTAATAAATTTTAAAATTTCATGTTAGCAAAATATACTTTTATATGATCTGTGCAATTGAGCTTTTATTCATTTCATGTCGTATATCAAATATATTTCACGCAAATTACAATAATATGATATTGTGTGGGCAGAATAAATCTTGACAAGAATTAGTAGCATATAATCACTTCAATATACAATATACGAGGGAGATATACGTTTAAAAATATGTTAAAGTTCTAAAAAAATGTTAAAAGTATAGAGTTATTCCATTAATTAGTTACGGGTATAAACAAGTACAAAAATAAAGCATTTGATACATATGCAGAATATACCTTGTAGATAAATAACTACCCTAATGTTTAGCATTTAGGATACACTTAAGAAATTCTCATGTATCGCTAGGAATGTTGCTTTCGCACTCATTTTGTTGGTACATTAGTAGATGTAGCAAAAATTGTTGCCTTAGCTCATCAATATCCTACAAATGCATTTATTTATAAAATAAATAAAAATAATATAAAGTAATTTTCAAGACACGCATAAAGAGATGTATCATACAACCCGACAAGGTACTAAGAAATTTGAATAGTTAGCTACCTTGCATTAGACAAATAAATTTATTGGTTAGAAGAGTCATACATAAAAGAAATTAAAATGGAATATCCATTTTAATATGAATACAAACAAATACTAAAATAAACTATTTATCAAACACAAGGCAAAAAATAAAAGAGATGTGTGATATTATCCTTGAAAAAACATGCCTGACATGAATCGTAATCCAGAGTTTCGCACAGGAAAAGTCCATCTGATCTCTACACATAGCTTTTTTTTTTCCAATATGTAACAAAAGGATAGGGCATATAGACAGTTCATACTACCCATCCAACAAATTTAAATTTAAACCATCATCGAGATTATTTAATGCCATATAAGAAGATGAACGATTGCAAACATCCTCGATTTTACCATCCTTATCATACGTGACATACTGTATGTTAGGAAGATTAAATTAGAGCTACAAAATAGCTGAATAGATATCGAACTGTGGGAAACCAAGAATCCTATACATAGCCTCTGGCAATGATACGTATCTGGCATCATTGTAATGTCCTATCTCATTTATTTCCCTAGATGGATCAACAAAGCAAAATTACTATATTTTAGTGGTTTTAGATTTACCCAAACAAATAGTTAAGCCAAGACACTATCAAAACCTAGTATTCATATTAGCATACTGAGTATCACGCAAAACAAGTTTCAGACAATGTGGATCTCATCAAGCAGTGTGCCATTTCGGAGAATTCTTGGGTTACACAAATTCAATCCCCACTACTTGTTAAAATTGTAATTTTTGTCCATCGAGACAAAAAAGAAAAATAAATATATGAAAAATTGGACTCTCGTGTGTCCGCAAGATTTGAGTGAATAAACACTGGATGTCCATAGCAGCAACTTTCAAAGCACAGGCTTTTTGCTAGTTCATTCAAATGTACTCAAGTGTCCATAGCAGCCCTAATGATTCATTTCACTTAATTTAAAATGGAAAAGGTCAATCATAGTTACCAGAAGATACCGTGCATAGAAAACTCAACTAAACCAAAAACCATCGCCAATTAATGTAGTCCATTTATTATCCATGCTAATACAGTTCTTCCATAATTATGCCTACAGATACCACAAGTAACTGCTTTCATCTGGATGACAGAAAAGATAGATTGCTTTTAGCAATAAAACTATAATATTTTTTTAACACAACAAATTGCAAGATACAAGAAACCAATCCAATCACTTGAACCCAAATGAGAAAACTGTATGCCAGTTGAATACCTTATTGGTCTGATCACAATATAAAACATTCAAGAAATCTAGAATGCTCAAGATGTGCTCAATGAAATGCGTATGTGCTGCCAACGTCCCCGTCGCACCAGAGCTGCTCCCCTACATGAAAAAAAGAGCACAAAATAGAAAAGGAATCAGAAAAAAGGAGGCCACAATTTCCTTCAGCAGATGCCAGCTTAGAACGAAAGAGGTTCCACACTTTGTTTGTATCCAACCTTAATTTCATTCTTGTTATGTGCATACATAAACAGCACTGCGTTGCACACTGCAATATAGAAACAATAGATGCAATTATAGCAGTAGATGGATTTCGTTACTGCTTAAGGCCTCAAAGGACTTGGATTCGCTAGGGACCATGCTCCGTGCCCGCACTTCCTGAGATTTTCGTGCCGAACAGACTACCTCCTCTGACCTCTTCCTCCACTCCCTCTGTGTCCTGCATGAAGCATGAATCTTGGACAAGATGATAATGGTGAATCGTAAAGTTCTTGTATGCTTACCTCTTGTAAGATTGAATCGATCTCAGGGTGTCAGACGTGCTGCCGTGCTTGAAGAACTCGCCGCCGCCATGGTTGCATGAGAGGGAGGGGAGACGGAGATGATGCAGGAGAGAGAGGACACCGGGGACAACGTGATCATGACGGATTACGACCGGCGCGTGGAGGGGTGTGGACGCGGTCGAGGGAAGGTTACCTTGTAGCCTGGATCGTGTCACCGCTAACTAGACGCCTCCCTTTCGACCGCCGCATCCTTCTCTCGAGTCTCGCCACTTCATGGCCGCCCGCCTGACCAGACAAAATCCATCCTACATATGCCGCTGCCACATCCTTGGACCTTGGTCCTTGGTCCTTGTTGACGACCAAATTCGGTAAATTATACATCAGATTCGAAGCTAAAGTCGAAGCGGATTTGGTGGGAGATCGTTTCCCAGAAACGGAGTGTGTATCGGCTACGGGAGCATCGGCTGACATTGGATCGGATGAAGAACAGCCGATGTAGCCGATCTTAGTAAGGTGGTTCTATAATCATCTTCGGGATCAATTGATGTGCTGCACAAGTATTGCCACGTATGGATTGAGTCCTAAGAAGGCAATTGTATCTATCAATTAGGATATTCTGGTAGTTTTCTTAGAGATATGTTTGGCAAGAGTCCACCTAAGGGACTTATTTGTATTTTAAGTTGTAATAGAGATAGAGTCGTGTCCGGCAAGGACATATTATGTATTTTGGGTATAAATATGACCCAAGACCTTGTAAACAATTTAACGATAGTTCAATAACACTTTCGGCGCATCACCACCTTTTCTACTTTCATTGTTTTCGACGAGTTTTTGCTTTCGAGTTGGGCTGCATCGGGTTCTATCTCCAGCAAGAGGTAAAACTTGTCGTGGCAGCTTGCGTTCTCGGGATTAGTGCTTACATCTTATGATACTGTAATATTGTTTATGTAAATCGTCGAGTTATCACATATGCTATATAATCTCTATCAATATTGCTATCTAACACTAAATCGGCAAACATCTATCATCAGAAGGCAGTCGATAAGGTTAGATATCAACGTTGATCTAGGTTATATAGTGTATCTACCATCTCAAAGAGGTTTTCATCATCTTGTTCAGATCTTATGTTTCTCTTTATGCTTATGCTGCATCGGTTAGGTTCGATCTACTAAGTAATATCTAGAATCATAATATTTAGCTTGTTCTATGATTATCGATAGAGATAGAATTGGGGCTTCAGCCGATCTTACCTAGTTTAGTCATCTTGTTCCTTATATGATTACTCGATATGCTAAATCTGCCCTTTATATTAATATCTTATTGCATTAAAATATATTAAGCTTGATGTTTAGTATATTTCGTTTGTTTTAACATCTTAAGATAGAGTAGTATCGGAGTATTAGCCGATACATCTTAGATTTACTTAATCGGCTATGCTATGAATATATATAATCTCTATCTCGAAGTACTTTTAAACATAAGTGATTTATACTGTCTCGGCAAACTGTCCGATCTATCCCAATCACTTGGTTTAAACATATTTTTAGAAATAGATTATATATCATTGATATCCACAGCCGATCGAGTAGATTTAACTTTACCCTGCTTTATTCTTCATTGCCGATCTAATGCAAATAACATCGGCTTAATTAAAACCGACACCTATTTCCTTCTAACTGTAAGAGATAGATCTCGGCCATACATCATCACGTAAAATTTAATTTATACCCAAACTCGCCATAATTGTCATCTCTACTACCAAATAATGTACGGGGAGTAAAAATGGAACTCCCAAGACCAATCCCTCCATCAACTTCCTCCTTTCAAACCCCCAATCCTCTTCTCTTGGCAAACATGCCGCTAGGGTTTGGAAGGATGCGGGGGTTCGAGGGCAAGGATAGCGTCTATATTACGAGCGGGCTTAAAAAGGTTGGACATTTGCGCGGTACACCAAACTAGTTAATTTGATGAGGCCTAGAATGTGAGGGCCCCAAGACGAAGGAATGATGCCTCAGATAGGCCCATCACGGGGATCAACTTATTTTATTGTTTTAGTCTCTCTGGTGACAGATTCTTCTTCGAAGGGAGTTTGGCCAAAAAAAGCATGACGACACGACGAGTAACTTGATTGGATTGAGCATGAGTTTTGTAGGTCGGTTATTTTCTTTCATTATTTTGAAGAACAAATGGAAAACTAGGCATGACATGACAATGGAATAAATTTGAGCTTGTGGGAATCACATGAGAATACCCGAAATATACTAGGACAACAAATGTTTGATAGAGTTTAGAATTAGTTGAACAAGAGATATATTCCAACTACCGATCAAAGAACTTGGCATAACGTATGGGAACGTATTCTGGAGCCTAGATCGTTGGTGTTGGGGATATTAATCCACCAGCGAGGGAACGACTCGGTGTGACAGTACACGCCGCGACTGTAACTTTCAGTATTGTGTGATATAGAGTTTGATCATCAAAGTTAGGACAAGAATGCAATTGTCCAATGGGAAAACAAACTCTTAATTAGCTTCAGAAATTCCCATTTATATTAACTTCAACATCTACCACCCTTACAAGATAGCTCATATAACCATAACAACTCTAGCATTATGCTATTCAGACAGGTAGCATTAGAGGGTACAAAAACGGAAGATATGGACATTTGACATCTGAAACAGATTCATTTTGGCTGGTTTTCACATGACAGCTTGTTGGTCTTCGTATGATATATATATAGCGTCTCGACCCTTCTCAATCTTAAAACTCCTGCTTTTGAGAAAGGAAATTAATTAGAATGCAGGCTATAGCTCTGAAGAAGCCCCATAATGAAAGAGAAGTACATAGACGAAGAATCAAATGTGCAACCAGCGAGCATACAAATTAAAGCAAAAATAAAGTATCAGATTTGAGCAAGGCAATTTTGTATAAATTTTTTTTTGTCCCAGGAAAATGGTTAAAACTCTACATTGCACCCAATTTATGTTACTTTTCGATACGGTCAGGCTGCTGTAAATCAACATCCACACTGCTACTGTACCATTACATGAACATAAATCATGACAACTTACAGAAACTATAGCTGGTTTATGCGCTGTAGCTGTTAGCCTGTGAGAGAAAATTCACTTCTTAAGGTCCACCACCCTAGAGTTTCTCAATGAAGAGCTTAATAAGATCCATTGATTACAGAAAAACAGAGACTTGAATAGAAAACCGTTTTTGGCTGAAAAGGAAAACAAAACAATTCTCCAACTACTTTGCTTCAAGAAAAAAAATACACAGAACCGTAAGCATCAAAGTGCAAAGTTGATACCATATTTATGAAATTGCATTTATAGGGAGTATTTGATTTGTCAACAAACATGATTGACGTTAGCTAGCCTGAATAAAGGCCATTTCTGTGTCAAAATCAAACTACTTTACAAGTGCTTAGCAAGCGATCAATACAGCAATCAATCAACAATTGAGAACTCATGATTGTGAAGCCGCCACACGATAGAAATAACAAAACTAAACTGCCAGTATGCAAGATATATATGATCGGGGTATTTACTAACCAGTACGCAAATATTTCTCTTTAAGTAAAACTAGCGCAGATAATAATTAGGTAGTTCAAAAATGCATTTCTTATTCATCCTAACCATTGTTTTATAGCAGGCTAATTTAGCGGTTGGCCCTCTCAACAGTTATAGGGGCATCTATAGCGGCTAAATTATACGGGAGAGAAAAGAGCTAAAACTCTTCTCAAACAGATATAACCGGACATAGCGGCAGCTATAGTCGGAGATTTAAAACAACCCTGATCCTATCACAACATGGAATTCAAGGTCAAGGCAGTACACTAACTGCTTCACGAGTGAGAAGCCAACTGAGAAAAATAATTAACACTTAATTTGCCGATTCCAAAAAAGAGTCACAGGAAGTACAAGATAGGTTACTACTACTCCCTCCGTTCCAAAACACGTTACATTTTGGGACAGATCAAGGGCTTCTCCAGTTAATGCACTCGATCCATGTCTATCAGAAAAACAAATTAAAATATACATTGTATAGATGAAATTGGGAATACATACCTTGTACTCCATGTCAGCTATACCTGATGCCAGATCCCCTGCGGAACAAGATAAGACAGGACCATTTCGAAGTACCCACCATCACTCCTAGCTGGCATACAACAACACATCCGAGCAAGTTCTTCCTGGTTCCAGTCTGAAAACTCATTCAGGCCAAAACGGGTCGAGTGCCCTGCTTTGGCAGAATCAGCGTTTGCTGCATCAGTAAATTTTGCATTTGACTTGAATATTTTGAACCGCCTAGCCTCCTCCACCTCGTCCTGCTTGTATGTCCTGCCATGCTCCTTCATCCAATCCTTGAACCTTGCCCTCATGGCTTCATCATCCTCCATGTACTCTCGAACCACGGTCTTCTCGTCAGGCGTTGTTTCGTTGTAAGACGCCCTCTCTCGTATCAAGTCTTCCATCAACTGGTTGGAACGGAAGTAAGGATTTGTCTTAGTGGGTGTGTCCTCCTTCCGAGCTTCGTCTACAGACAGTATGAACTCGTGAGGGTCGAGGGCAATGTAACATAAAAGGAAAGCTAAAGACGAGAAATCTGAAGGGTGTTTAACATGTAGCATGAGGAGTGGGTTCTAATCTCTTGAGGGGTTATCCCTTCGTGTGTGCTTTTTTTTTCAAAATTCGATACAAATAGTTGTGAAAAAATCTGAAAAAAATATCGACATTGTAGAGTACAGTGATATCTATCGGTCCATTAAAAATCAAGTTCAAATTCAATCTACATATCGAGAAACGAAAAGACAAAATTACATGAAAGTAGTTAAAAGTTTCCGAGGTTAATTTTTCTTAAAAAAAACTAGTACAGGAATGATTTTCCTGGACGGGAGTCATTACAGACGGACCGTAAGCGGTCGCATCTGCAAAAATAGTGCTCTATTTTCTCGTGCGGCTCTTTAAAATGACCGCATGGAAAAATCAATTTTTGCAGGCGGGCCACTTAACAGGTCGGCACACAAAAATAGGCTAGTTAAGTGACCCGCACATGAACATTGCCCAACCACCTTTTTAATCCCGCCGTCGTCGCCCCACACCCACAATCTCCCTCTCAGATCCCATCTCCCTCTCGCGCGAGCCTCCCGCTCCTCCCTCTCCCTATCCCCCTCCTCGTCCCACTCTTCCCATCTCCCATGATGGCGGCAGCCTCGGCTAGGGCGGCGGAGACAGCAACAACGGGTTAAAACGGCGGAGGCAGCAGCATCGGATTAGAGCGGGAGAGGCGGCGGCGACATCAGCCAAGGTGGTGGCGGCGGAGCAGATCCGTCGCCGGCTGCCGCAGGGAGGCCAGATCCGTCGCCTGCCGCCGCGGGGAGGCCGGATCCATCGCCGGCGACCGCGGGGACTACGGCGACGGGCCTCGGGCAAGGCGACAACGACGACGCCGGTGACGGCGACAATGCCGGGG
>CM020188.1:6530236-6549147 GCA_009805545.1 Oryza longistaminata | reverse complement strand
CGAGCCTCCCGCCCCTCCCTCTCCCTATCCCCCTCCTCGTCCCACTCTTCCCATCTCCCATGATGGCGGCAGCCTCGGCTAGGGCGGCGGAGACAGCAACAACGGGTTAAAACGGCGGAGGCAGCAGCATCGGATTAGAGCGGGAGAGGCGGCGGCGACATCAGCCAAGGTGGTGGCGGCGGAGCAGATCCGTCGCCGGCTGCCGCAGGGAGGCCAGATCCGTCGCCTGCCGCCGCGGGGAGGCCGGATCCATCGCCGGCGACCGCGGGGACTACGGCGACGGGCCTCGGGCAAGGCGACAACGACGACGCCGGTGACGGCGACAATGCCGGGTGGATTAGGGTTCCAGGCGGCTTTTGATTTTTTTTTTGTTTCGATTTTGTATTTTCCCATGCGCCCGCACGCGGGTGCTTCACCCGCACGAAAAAGACGGATTTTCGCAGACACCTTGTTTCAGACGGGTGGAAGATCCGCACGCAAGAACCGATTCCGACCGCACGGAAAAATCGTTGTTGTACTAGTGAAAGATGATGTTGACAGGGGGAGTACCAGGGATAGTAGACGATGTGCTTGGGCCGATCCCATCGCCTCCTCGACAGCGATTCCCGATCCCGGCGAGGAGGAGGAACAGCGGATACTCCCGCGAACCAGAGAGCCCAGCAGCGACGACCTAAAACCCATATGCCTACCGCTCGATCGATCTGTCTCCCCGCTGCCTCTCCGATCGATCGCCGCCTCAAACTTGTAGGGTTTTGGAAAGATGCAGAGGGCGCTCGAGGCGTCGAGGTCCACGTACGGGGCCCTGAAAAGACCGCCCGAACCAGTTTGATGAGGCATGGGTTCAATTCAGATTCAGGGTCGCCGCGCTAAATGTGTAGTTTGCCCATTGACCGGATACCAATTCTCTAGTGAATATGTTCGTGCGTGTACTACTCCAGGATGTATATGCAGCTTCTTGTTGCTTAATTACATGCTTCCTTCGACTTGTGTACAGATTATTAGATTGCATTATATTGCTTCACGATGACAGGACCTAATTAACTGATCAATTAGTAGATTGAAAGCGATTTTTTCTGACTCGATGGCGAGTGTTTACATGTTTTTAAAGCATTCAAGCCAGGCCGAAAATATTTTTGTTTTCTAAAAAAACAACCAATGATCGAAAGATTGCATATCTAATATTGTTTTATGCCAATTGATCTACTGATCCACTTGCCACATCGAGCAGTTATTACTCCCTCTATCCCAATATAAATATAACCTAATACAAATGTGGTATACTATTCTATAACTATAAATCCGGATAACTGACTGTCCAAATTTGTAATCTTAGAATACGTCGCATCTCTATTATGTTGCACTTATATTGGAATGGAAGAGTAGAGACTTAAGAGAGTCGTAGGCTCGTAGTAGTAGAATGAAAAAGTCTCACTTTTTGCATTAGCAGAACATCAACTGCAACACTAATGATATAACATGAGCATCAACCTCAAACTGTCTATGTTACTCTTAGAGCAAGTTTAATGTTATAGCCAATTACTGGCTCGAAATCATTGCTATATCTAATCTAATAGCCTATTTATATATAATAGTTATGTCGGATCCCAAAACTAATGATTCGGAAACCGACATGTTTGACTGTATCAAGCCCTGGATCAGTAGATTGATACAGCTTCAACAATCTGGATCTTCATTGCGTACATTTGAACAAGGCTCCAAAGGAAATGTTATTACATAAATTAATAGGGGAATTTACAAGATTGTGGCTAACTATTACAGCAGAAGCTATAGAGTGTCTCAACTCTAATATTTTGCTATAGACTTAAACCATCTAACTAATCTATATTTGTGAACTAGGTTGAAATAAGACTAACTTATATGATTGAACTCCTAGCTTCGGGAAGAACTTCAATTTAACTCTGGAAAAAGGAGGTTGAAGCAAGGGTGAGTACAACGTACTCAGCAAGCTATTATATTCAATAATGAATGTATGAAAAGGTAATATTTGAGTAGGATTACGATTACTTGCAGAAGGCAGAGAATATAGAAATAGAAAGCCTGATGTTTTAAATGCAGCAGCATTTAGTAAAATCTTGAATTAGGTTTCTAACCAAAGTACCATATGAGTCCCGATACTCAATTCCGTGAGCACGGCTATTCGAATAGATTCATGTTTATTTTACTGCAGTAAATGTACGCTTTACCCGCAATCCATGACATGCCAATATTCATTAGCTTAGTCATGGCAAAGCTTTTCGGTTACTAACATCAGTGGCACCTGTTCCATGAACTCTCATCCTCATGAGCTCTGAACGTAACGTTATCAGCAGCGAGAGGAGTTCTGGCGTTCCCGAGGTTTTCAGAGAGAGAACTGGTTGAGAGACCCCCGTCATCTCAACCAGGTTTTCACAATACACACACATTTGAGCTCAACAAATCATTTACCTGCGCCTCGGTAAATGTTATATTTGCCCTTCGCGGCATAAGTTTGCCTCCTGCGCGAGGACTTAAATAAGAACCACTGTACAGAGGTACCACCTTTGCTAGATAACCTACTTTGCAAGGTCTGTCCCCATTCTAGAATTGCGGTCGTACTCGTTCGTTTGACATAAGTACTTGGTAATAACTATATCGACTGAGACAGTACTAGCCACCCGGAAATCAACCAATTCCTACGTACTGTCCCAATCTAAGTTCATTATATTTTTATGCAGACTAACTAGGCAGGGCTAAGCAAAGCTAGCATATATGGTTTGCTATGTTCAGGTTATGCATTCAAAATCATGAATGACTAATGCATAGAATAGAGATATAAAGAATATAGGGTAATTATGCTCAAGGGGAAGGAATAATAACTTGCCTTGCTCCAACGCGAATAAATCCAAGATAGGCAACCTGATTATCCGATCCTTGAAATACCGTAGGTTGCCATCCAAAATAAAATAAACTCTACTGAAGAAGAGGAAAAGCCAAATTCAATAAAATCCATAAAATAACAAGAAAACGATAAACGACTAAAAGGGCTAGGGTTTAGGGTATAACCTATCTCCTTTATAGGGTATAAGGATTACTGGGCTAATATGTGTAGGTTCTAAAAGGTTGGAGACTAAAGTAGATAGGAGATTAAGCAACATTTGTCGCTTATATTTCATCTGTGGGTTTTAGTTGCTTGGAGAGTAAGGGATATAACTGGTTAAGTGAGTATGTGGCTAGTAATGGTCGAAGTTGGGCTTTGGTAGAAGAATGGCTAGGATTTACTTGTTCTCGAGTCGATGCTGAAATAGGATAGCATATCGGCTCGTATTTCATGTATAGGTTATGAGTAGTTGGAGGGTAAATGGTTGGGATGATATTGTAGCTGGTGTGGAGTCTGGATAGCAAGCTGATTGAGGTAGGATAAATATCAGCTAGGGTTTAGGTGTTTGCTAGTCGTTGCTAGAGTTGGGCAGCATGGCGACTAGACTTAGCATCTTCTCTAGCCGATGTCAACAGACAGTATAACGTCTAGAGGGATAGGAGGTTTGTGTGGGTTTATTGGCGAAGTGTTACTCCAAACGTGAGTGGCGGCGGGGCGGCTAGATCACACGGCCCGAGAGCTAACGTCGGCGTGCTGTGGATAGTCGAGGGTATTGAAGCTCCGACCGCTGTACGCATCGAGGCGTGGGTGCAGGAAGCAAGCACTTCGACTTGGTTGGTTTTGCCGGGCTTTACAACCAACGGTCCGACGTCGGATAGTAAACCGCGACATCCATGAAGGCGTAAAGTTCCAAACGGCGTTTTTAGTGGCTTAAAGGGTATTTTGGGTAAAAAATATTTGAAAAGGCATATAATTCAAACGGTATTTGAATAAATTCAAATAAAATATTAAAAGCAAATTTGCTTCAAAAGTAGGTTTTGATTTAGATGATTAGGTCCAAGTTTCACTGGAATCGGTCTACGGTTTAGGAGATATGGGCTTCTAAAGATTGGGTTTTGAATTAAATCTAGAAAAGACGAATAGTCTATGTAGGCCCACCTGTCAGTACCTCTTTTCTTTTTCTTTTTCTTTTCTTTTCTTCTCTTGTTGCTTTTCCTTTCTCTTCTCCTGTGAACAGCAGAGAGAGAGAGAACGAGGGAGAGATGAAGGGCGCGGTCGTGCTCCCAGTAATGAATCGGTTCCGGGGGGTGGCAAGATTCCGAGCGACGCGCACCCGGGGAAGGTGGTAGCTAGCCGAGGGAAAGAGGGAGATGGGAACGGCGTGGACAAAACCTTGGTCCCGGCCGGTTTGGGTGGTGGTGGTGATGAGTTGTGGCGGTGGCTAAAGGAGAGGGGAAAGGGGAGAAATGGAATCACCTCGTCGAGGCGAAGCTCATGGCGCAAGGATTCGGCCGATGGGGCTCCAATGGAAGAGATCGACCGGGGACTTGGTATTAGCCGGCCATGGTGGAGAGAGAAAGAGAGGAGCTCGAGCTCGGATGCGGAAGAGATGGGATGAGCTCGCCGGCTATTTATAGGCGACGAGGGGCGGTGGTTCATGGCGGTTTGCAGAGGAGGAGGGCGAGCAAATCACGGCGGCGGCGGCACAGAAACAGGAGCACGGCGTCGACTCTATCCGCTGATTGGCCATCGAAGGCGGTTCGGCTCGGCGGCTGATGTCAGCGGCGTGAGGTGGCGGCTGACGTCGGCGGCAGTTGCTTAGCGGCGAAGGAAAGACGGCGGAGTTGGAGGGTAAGGCACGGCGACGGTGGCGGCGCGACTTGGCGGCGACGGCAAGGAAGCGGCGACGGCGTGTGCGTGTGCGCGTCTGCAGAAGGAGGAAGGGCGGCTCGGCTGTGGTGGCTGGGCCGGCTTGGGCTGGAGGAGGGAAAGGGTTTTGGCCCAGTCTAGAAAGAAAGAAAGTCTAATTTTCCTAGAGATTCAAATAATTGATTTAGAGGAATTGGATGGCTAGATTTTAAAAAGGATTTGAATTCGGAGAGGGATTTTAAAATAAGGATGTTCTAATTTATTTGAGTGCAATCTTTTGAGAGATAGAATATAACGGAATTTATTTGATGCACTCGATTGAGAGGGAAGGGAAATAAATAGGATGTTAGCCTCAAATTATTTGGCAAGAATTTGGAGAAGTATTTGAGGCTAATGGGAAACTTGGATATTTGGCGATAAATAAGAATAGGTTTGAAATCAAAGGATGGGTCGACAATTAATTCCAATGAAATTGGAATTGCTTTGGTTTAGGTTTGGAAGAATTTCTTGGACCATAATTCTTAAAAATAGAAAGGGTTTTCAAACTAAATTTGAATAAAAGAAATTTTGGTCGAAAGAAGGTTTAAGATGCAAAATCAAATCAAAGAGAATACCTCGATCTAACAAGATCAATTTTTAGAATAAAAACTACGAAAGATTTTAAATACCAAAAAGGGATTCTATGCAGGTTAGTTTTAGGAGGTTCCTCTAATTATAATTTCTTAGGTTTAGGAAGGTTATTAAGAACATAAGAATCGGCATGATGCATATTTAGAAAATAGCAAATTTTCGGTATGTTACAAGTTACCTATAAATATAGAGCAATTTTACGGTCCTTGAGGAGGTACCATTTTTTCTATTGTAAATTTGGTACCTCTTGGTACCTAGGTACTATGAGGTACCATGAGATACCAAATTTTACACTAAAATTTTGGTACCTCATAGTACCTCCTCAAGGACCGTAGAATTGCTCATAAATATATACTACACTATTTATATATGATCTCACATCTTATACACATAGCATCTTTGAATCCGTGTTGTACTTGACCACAAATCTATAGGTCTTTATCTTCTTCATATATGCTTATAGTTTACTTATAGCATGCTACTGTACTCTTGCTCTATTATGTACACAAGCAAAAATTTTCATCTCCTCTTGAATGTAATCCTTTATTTTTGTTGCATGCATGACACCAAATTTTGACAATTACAAAAGAGGATCACCTCAACCAATCCTATGTGAACGACATCGATGGCCAGTACAAATATCACTAGAAAGAGCAGCATCTTAATGTAAAACTGCTTAAACGTATCGCTGAAACCTGAATAGATTTTCCCTCTCTAACAGCACACAGCTCCGGTCTCAACTGAAGCCAACGCCTTCTTGCTGATGATCCAGTATATCTCAGTGAGCCGTCTTCTCCTATCTATATGAATGCCTAAAGCAATTTTCTATTTCATTCACCCTAAAATATAGCAAATGTAGAACTAACCATTTTAAATTCATACTATTAGATCATATCCAATTCAGTTATAGGTTACTCACAAAGTCCAATCAAAACGAATAAAAGGCTCAATTTGCTCTCTAGTTGCCACGACCATTTAAGATCCATGCAAATTTCATTACAGTTGACTAGGATTTAGTGGGGTCAACGACGTGGCCGGCGAAGAGCACCGCACCCGACGACTCCTCCACTACGAAGAAGGCGAACGGATGGTCGGCGACGAAGTCCACCGGCGCCGGCGCCGGAGATGGCCGCCTCGCCCTCCCTTTCATAATAACCACCGTGGCCGCCGCCGCCTCCGTGCCCTCCTCGTTCACCTCGATCACTGCCCCATGCAGGACGTCCGACACGAACATCGGCGGATCGCCGGAGTTGCCTCCTCCAGCACGTCGGACAGGTCGGCCGCTGCCGGATCGAACACGGCCCTGACCCCAACACCCTGGAGCGCGGTCTTGACGCTGCCGTCGAAGGAGAGCTTGAACCTGGGGATCCTGAACTCGCCGACCTTGACGCGCTTCTCCGGCATGTGCTCCCGGAGGAAGACCTCGCCGCCGCCGGCCTCCATCCTGTCGGCGAGGGTCCACAGCCCGTCGCGCTCGTCGGGGAGGAAGACACACAACGAGTACTGCGGCGGCGGCGGTTGCGTCGTGTGCGCACAGGAGGCACGCGTGTACGGCATCTTGAGCACCTTGAACCCGTCGTACGCTGCGACGTACTGGTCGTCGCCGCTGCGCATGAAGTCCGCGTCGACGTCGACGGCGCCGCCGAAGGGGTGGAACTTATCCTTCTTGGTGTCCTGCTTGCGGAATGGCGTCTGCCATGTGGCGTTGAAGTAGATGGCGCTGGCGACCACGAGCCTCGTGTTCGTGCACACCGACCCCGGCGGGAGGATCGTGTCGATGAGGTTCTCCGTCGCCGCCGCGACCCAGCTGTTGATCTCGTTCCTCGCTTCCTCCGGCTACACGCATCACGCATGTCCGTTTCAATGGAGATCGTCATTCGTCTATGGCGTCGTGACATTAGATTGATATAGATCGCGTTCGCGTCGCAGATCGATGATTCGATCACTTACGTTGGCGAGGAAGTCGACGGCGCGCGTCGCGGCTTGGAAGGACGCGGCGGCGGCGTCGCGGAAGACCGGCTTGACCGCCCGCGTCCGATCGTGCCAGAGGCCGCACGCGTGCGCGACGCGGGGCCGCCCGTCGCCGTGCCGCCGGGGAGGGCGCGGCACGATCTCGCGGCGGTTCTCGGCGAGCGCGTCGCGGACGGCGGCGAGCAGCGCGGCAGGCTGGTCCAGGGGTGCCCCGCCGCCGGCGGTGACCAGGGAGCGCGCGAGTAGATGGACAGCGGCGAGAAGACGAGGTTGCCGCGCCGACGCGTCCTCCTCCAGAGCAGACTGCTCGGCGAGGCGCAGCGCATCCCCGTCAGGCCGGAGGCGGCGCACCGCCGCGAACACGCGTCCGTGGCGAACTGTTTCCGTCCTTCGCTCTCGGAGAGCCGATTCCGGTCGGCCACCAGCCCCACCGCCTGTTCCCCACGGCAGCGATCTCCCCGAGACGGCGGACCGAGCGAGGCGAGAGGAGATCGAGCGGAGGAGGAGGAGGAGGAGATCCGATGTCCAGGAGAGGCTACACAGATCAGAAACGCGTGGAAATCACGAACCGATCTTGCAGAACGGAAGAGAGAAGAAAGAAGGAAAGAATTAAACGTGGGGAAAAAAAAAGATAAACCAGGAATCCGCCGGGAACGTCTGGAAGGCGGCGCTGGAGCTGGTCGTCGGGAAGAGCTCGCCGCCGCGAGCACAAGCACCGCAAGCACGTAGACGAGGAACAACCACGACGAGGACCTGGACGCGGCAGCAGCCGCCGGCGCCGTTGGGATCGGAGGAGAGCGGCAGGAAAGTTTACGTATACTAGTATGACGTACTCCAGTGGCCGTTTCAAAATGTATTAACCCGTGTGATTTTTTATCAGGTTTAAGCCGTTCGTCTTAGTTTAAAAAAATTTTAAATATTGATTAATGTATTTTCTAATTTGACATGTTAATATAGTTTTGATGTAGGCCATATAGATTTTACAGTCCTCACAGAAAAGTATCTTGTGGTAATATGAGCGAAGGTCAAGAACATGTGTAGTTAAAACAGTCAAGTAGTGTAACTTTCGAAACGGAGGAGTAGTTAATGAGTAGAGGAGGAAGGTACGGGGGGCTGGTGAATATGGCGGTGGACGCGGTGTATGCACTGCCTCTGCGCGCGAGAAGTGTAGACTGTCGAGAGGCTAAGTATGCCAAGTAAAGAAGCAGGCGGACCGTGGTTGCCACGGGGATAAACGGCGGGTGACAGGTGTGATGCTGCTGCTGTGTTCCGGTGTGCAATTGAGCATTCGCCGTGGTGGTGGCCGGTGGGGCCGACCTTTTGACGGTCTAGTCAACAGCCTGGAGGCTGAGCCTATTTAGTACCATCCGGATCCCGAAAGAATTGTTTGCTTGCCGGTATAGTACGAAAAACTAAACCACACCGGAGGATGACCCGGTCGACCCCTCGGTTCACTGGTCCGCTGGTTAAACCATGAACCGGGCATTGGGCGGTAGAACCGCAGTTCAATTTTTATATATATAACATATGTTAAAGCTATAACATAATTTTAATAATAGCGGGATCCATGTGAGAATATATTTCTTTCAATTTTCGCTAACTGAGTGTGCATAGCAGACTAATTGGGTCACATTAAAGCCATTAAACGACTATTGTGGCCTCATCAGGTTTAACCGGTGCCGGTTTAATAGCCGGTTCAAGGTGGTTTTACATGCATGTCAGGTCTTACTTTCGAACTGAACCGTGAAGACCTTTGGTTGCGATTTTTCCCCGTTGAACAGTTGGTCGGATCTGATTTTTTTTTACTATGAGTTGACGGTGACAGTTGTCAATCTGAAATATAGATGGCAATTTTCATGACATAACTGACAGTCTCACAGAATATTCAATATGACAAATATTGCAGTTGGTCATTCATCTCATCGAAATTAAAATACTAGCCACAAAATGCTGAATGGATAATTCATTCCATTCATTTAAGATTTTGAACAAACATGCATACACAAAAGATCATTCCTGTGCCATATAAGGGTGTGTTTAGTTCCACGCTAAAATTGGAAGTTTGACTAAAATTAGAAGTTTGAAGAAAAAAGTTAGAAGTTTATGTGTATAAGAAAAGTTTTGATGTGATGAAAAAGTTGAAAGTTTGAAAAAAAAAGTTAGGAACTAAACCAGGCCTAAATTTCAAATGACACAAAAAGCGAGGCAAACAGAATATCCATATCGATCTAGCCTGAATCTTATCTAAGCAACAGAGAAAATAACATCACTAGACAGGCCGTGTTTTGTTATTTGGCCAAAAAATTTTAAGTATATGGACACAAATTTTTCGAGCCAAGCCTGTTTCATTGAGGCCAGACTTTCTTCTTTTTTACCCTTATGACAAGCTTGGACCTAATTCAAATGAAGGGCATTTAGGCTGTAGCAAGAAAACATGGACCATGCAACCAGAAATAGACATTTTTGTACTTTTTATTGCTTGTTTTGTTTTCAATATTTCTCTATGTAAAGTTTCTATACCAAATATTTCTGTGTATTTCTCTCAAAAAAAATTACGTGTATAAATTTGTATACTAATTGTTTCTATGTGTAAAATTCCTACACTGAATTTTTCCATGGTATAAAGTTTATATATGCAAAGTTTGTATAATAAATGTGTTTCTGTGCGTAAAATCCCTACACTATTTTTCTATGGTATAAATTTTATATGTGGAAAGTCTATAGGTATAAAGTATATGCCTACAAAGTTTATACACACAAATGAATTAGGCTAAAATATTGTGGGTTGTATCTATTGGGCTGCAAGCGAACAAGCCAGCTAGCACGTCGGTCGAAAGTAAAAGGTGCCCACGCACACGGACTACTGGACTTGTCGGAATGTACCCGCTATTGTGTTCATGCTACGCGAACATTCGTATACTAGACGCGCCCCTTCTGCACTGTGCTTCGTGTACACTGCGCGCAACGATAAGTTGATAAATCTCAACTCTAGCATTGACAAGGGATGCTCTTATTTTAGAGTTCTCTATCTTCAAATCATGAACAGTGTAGACAAATACGGCGTTGTCACCGGTTCATACCACTTCCAGATATTGCATCCACCATTTTGCTCATTCAAAAATGAAACAACCAAGGGTGTGTTTAGTTCACGTTGAAATTGAAAGTTCGGTTGAAATTGAAACGATGTGGCAAAAAAGTTGGAAGTTTGTGTGTGTAGAAAAATTTTGATGTGATGGAAAAGTTAAAGTTTGAAAAAAAATTTAGAACTAAACTCGACCCAAGTCAAAATGGTTCAAACATTAAAGTAATTGACCAAGGCTGTGTTTAGATCCAAACTTTGAATCCAAATTTTCAACTTTTTCCATCACATCAACCTGTCATATACACACAACTTTTCAGTCACATCGTACCAATTTTAACCCAAACTTTCAATTTTGGAAGGAACTAAACACAGCCCAAATGACATTCACAAACTACTCACCCGAGCCCTTGCACAGGATAGCTAGGAACCTCCGAGATGGATTGTTCTCTCTCCATGAAATCCACCGGCCTCTGAACCAGAATCACAAATAACAGCAGGCGAGTAATTAAGTGGCCTTTTTTCCCCTGCATTGAATAAGAGATGCAAAGGTTTTACCTTACTTGGATATCTGAGACGCCGACCGTGCTGTGCTCCCACTCGAGCCTGCCATTGCTTCGCTGCTGAACCTCCTCGCTTCAACCTCTCCGCACCATGTCCCCTGCAACTCACTTCGTGTGCTAACATGACATGCCAATTTGCTGCAGTGGTGAGGTTCACCTAACTGCAACCCTAGTCGACAGGGGCTATAAAGTTTTAGCCCCATCCAAACCCCTCTTGCATTTTTTTTGAACGGCTGCCGCCTGCCTGCATCAGGCCTTGTTTAGTTTAAAAAAAAATATCACCCATCACATCGAATATTTGAATAAATGCACGAAATATTAAATATGGAAAAAAAAACCAACTACATAGTTCTAACGGAAATTGCGAGACAAATCTTTTAAGCCTAATTGCGCCATGATTTGACAATGTTGTGCTACAGTAAACATTTGCTAATGACGGATTAATTAGGCTTAATAAATTCGTCTCATAGTTTCCAGGCGGAATCTGTAATTTGTTTTGTTATTGGTCTACACTTAATACTTTAAATGTGTGTCCGTATATCCGATGTGACATGCCAAAAATTTTTGTTCACGAACTAAACATGACCTAAATCGGGAGAATTTAGAGTATTTACCACCCAATTCGCATGCCCTCTATAATATGTCATTAGGACTGCTAATTAGTCTATTTGGTACCATTTTCTCTGTTTTTATATATTTCTCATTTCTTAATCCCATTTGTATTTTTTTCAAGCTTTGTGGACCGTTTTGCCCCTGCGCCACATGTCAGAACAAAGGGAGAGGTTTTCTCTTCTCTGGATCGATCGATCTCTCCAGAGCACCCCTGCCAGTGACTGGCATACTCCGCCTCCGGCGCCGAGTGCCACCACCCTACCGCCGAGTGCCACCGAGCACCGCTACCGGAGCGCAACCACCCCGCTGCTGAGCGCCGCCACCAAGCACCGCCGCTGCCCCAGCTCGGATGCCCACCGCCCCCACCGCCCGAGCGCCACCACCACCACCACCGAGCACTCGCCGCCGAGCGCCACTGTCGGCCTAGCGTTCGATGCCTTCGACCGCCGAGTGCGCCCTAGCTCCAGGACTAGGAGAGCACCGCACACCGCCGCGCCGAGCACACGCCTAACCTGAGCGCAACGCACCGGCTCCAGCTCGAATCAACTTTGCATCTCCCTATCAAAAGATTCGGTGCCCGAGTTCCAGAAAGTGGTCTCTTAAGGCCATTCCAGAAGACAAGGGTTGGCTTATGCCAGGAGGAATATCATATAACAAGCATTGGAGTTGGACATTGTTGCATTCTAAGAACTGTGGCGGTGGCGGGCGCGTATGGGCGCGTCGATCGGTGGCGGAAGTGGGGTGCTGGCGTGTGCGCTCCTCGGCGCTGGGGGGCGTGGTTCGCGGCTGTTGGTCGATATGGGCCAGGGCTATTCATGACTAGAGGGAGGAAGCCGCCGCCAGGACCACGTGGCATTGCCCCCGAGGGGAGTCAGACCGGGGTGGAGCGACAGGTGCCCCCTCCCAGTCGGTGGTCAGGCCGTCATGACCCCCTCCATGCACCTGCCAACATGCGCGGGTTAGGTAGGCGCGCCTAGCACGCAACTAACAGCACTTAAGGCAGGAGCTGCAGCCCCGCCACGCCGCATTTAATGCGAAGTGTAGGAGTGGCTAACAGGCTGAGTGACGCTTGAGTGACCGGTGTGATAGGGTGAGTGCGCCTGTGCACTGACCGCCTGCGCACTGGCCCTTTGTGGCCGGTGCCGACTGGTCACATCATGATGAGAGAAATCGCGCCCCGTGTGCAAGTCGGGGACAATATCCCACTCTAATTTAAATTAGGGTATCCATTCCTTGGTGGGAACGGGTACCCAAAGTCTTCAGATGGTTAATGGGAAATGACGCACTCGTCCCCCGTGTTACCCGTTGTGATTTGATACGGCCATGCTGGAGCGCCGAAGGCATGATTTCCTTTGTCAGAGAAATAAGACGTGTAATAAAAGTAAATGATGTCTTCCTTCTTTCCTAGGTAGATCTTTTGGGCCACTGTGGTAACCCATTGAGGTATAAAAGGAGGTCCAGGCCTAGTGAAGAAGTGGAGGATGACTCTCGGATAGAACCAACTAGTACATCGCGCTCCTCACAAATCAAACACACACATGAGTAGGGTGTTACGCTTCTCAGCGGCCGGAACCTGTATAAATCTATTTTCTCTCATTGTTCTCGAGAGGCCCGACCCCTCTTTCTACCAACCCTCGATTCTCACCCGCTGCCCCCGGCCGAACTGAAAGGGGGCCCCTTTAGTCCCCTGCTCTAGGAGTTCACTCTCCGACAGCGGCACACGTCGGCGGGGTTGGCGGCGCACGGTGACAGGGTGGTGGCACTCGCGGCCCACTGCGGTGGAGTGGATGTCGATGCTCGGGCAGAGAGATCGATCGATCCAGACTTTGTTCTCACTCTTTGTTCTGACAGGTGGGTCCAGGGGCAAAACAGTCCACAAAACTTAAAAAAATACAAATGGGATTAAGAAAAGAGAAATACATGAAAAACAGATAAAGTGGTATCAAATAGACTAATTAGCAGTCCTAAGGATATACTATAGATGGCATATGAATTGGGTAGTAAAAAAGCTGAGGCATGCGAATGGAATGGAACCATCCTAGATTTTTAGGATAGGATGATCTCATCTTATGTTTGGTTTGGAGGGATGGGATGGTTCTTGTTTTTTTTTGTTTGGTTGGAAAGACAATAATCGATGGGATGAACAACTCTCTTGCAAGCATTTCGTCGAACGCATCCCGAGCGCTCCGCCGTCGCCGCTCCATCTTTCGCCATTGCCCCGTGCATCCTTCGCGTTGAGCTTCGCCAAGTCCAGGAACAGGACTCCTTCGTCTCCGCTGCCCTCGTTGACCCTGCCCGCGTCGCAGAGGTGGCCTCGGCCTCTGTATGCCCGCGTCCTCCTCGTGCTTTCTTTGCTCCATGCGACTAGGAGTTCACTCTCCGACAGCGGCGCACGTCGGCGGGGTTGGCGGCGCACGGTGACAGGGTGGTGGCACTCGCGGCCCACTGCGGCGGAGTGGATGTCGATGCTCGGGCAGAGAGATCGATCGATCCAGACTTTGTTCTCACCCTTTGCTCTGACAGGTGGGTCCAGGGGCAAAATAGTCCACAAAACTTAAAAAATACAAATGGGAATAAGAAAAGAGAAATACATGAAAAACAGATAAAGTGGTACCAAATAGACTAATTAGCAGTCCTAAGGATATATTATAGAGGGCATATGAATTGGGTAGTAAAAAAGTTGAGGCATGCGAATTGGATGGTAAATACTCTAAATTCTCCTAAATCAGAGAGATGTTGGCGGTTTATTTTAACTTTAATGCCTTTTTTTTCCTACTCGATCATCGGAGATGCCACCATGATTAGATCTAACACGCCAGAATAGGGAGCCAACGTAAAAGATACTCCCTATGTCCCATAATATAAGGGTGTGTTTGGTTCACAGTCATGTATGGATGAGATATGGCCATCCATACTTTGTTGGATATACCAATCTAATTTTTTGTTTGGTTTGTATAGCTATGGCGATCCAATTTCTTGGTTGGAGGGATATAACATGGATGGGAAAAGCCAAAAGTTAGTGGGACCAATTTGTCATATATATTTTTTTATCAAAATATAATCATTCGAGATCTTGTTTTAAAGATTTAATTATAACAAATATAATGGTGTAATCAAATCATAAATTGGATAAACGGTTTAGGAGAAAAAAATCATATAGAGCTTGCTTAACAAGAAATTAAACCAACCACAACTAATCAGAATATGACACATCACCCAGACCAAAACTGGGTAGCTTCATCCAAGCCAAATCGGTCGGATGCACTCATCTAGCATATTGAGGGAATATTCCATATTCCAGGTCGCCCCATCCATCGTGCCCTCCAATCAAACACCACGAAAAATCGGGCGGCCATCTCCCATTCAGGCTCATCCACCCAACCGAACACACCCTAAGAGCTTCTGGGTGGATGTGACATATTCTAGTACTATGAATGATTTTAGGTGGATGCGACATATTAATATGAATGATTTTGATTGTATGTGACGTATCCTAGTACTTCACCAAAATCCCATATATTATGCAACGGATATACGTAGTACTCCATCCGTTTCACAATGTAAGTCATTCCAGCATTTTCCACATTCATATTGATGTTAATGTAGCATTTCACACATTCATATTGATGTTAATGAATCTTTATTAACGTCAATATGAATGTGAAAAATGTTAAAATGACTTATATTGTGAAATAGAGGAAGTAGTAGATATGATGTGCGGCTAGACATGTTTAATTAGGTTGTGACCAGTACCGATCAAGTTTTTATCTACAAATCAATAGCTAATGTTGGATCTGATGGACGAGGAATAACCGAATAACCTACCGAATAACCTATTTTGAATAAGTTATCATACAGGCCCATGTGAAGAACAATATGTTTTCTGAAAGAACTTAAATATCTATTTCCCATCGCAAGCCAAGGTACGGTACTTTGTCCACCTTATGCAGTCCATTTAACTACCCACGCAGTTTTTCTTAACAAATCAATCACAAACTCTAATTAACTGAAAAAAAAAGAGAAAAATTCTCACTTTGCTTTTTTTTGGGAATTTTCTAATTATCTAATGTTTGAGAAAAAAAAAAAGAGGAGAGCACGCGCCATCTCGCCGGCGTTCGCGGCGAGCTTCTCGCGGGACTCTGCGCCGAGGGCGCCGAGGAGCTCTGTCAGGGTGCGCCCGCGCGCGCCGGCGGCGACCACGGACAGCGCGGAGTAGATGGACAGCGGCGAGAAGACGAGGTTGCTGGGGCCGGCCTTGCTGGCGCCGCCGTTCTGCTGGACGCCGGCTGCGGCGAGGTGGTCGCCGCCGGTGGAGAGCTGCTTGGTGAGGCGCATGGACAGCGCCGCCATGCCGGAGCCGGCGAACGACCGTGCCCACGCTTCCATGGAGGAGAATTCGGTTTTTTTACGTACGCTGAAAGGATTACACGTAATCTATCCGTGGATTATATGTATCGCACCTGTATGTATATAAGGGACACATATGTCGTGTTAAACACGGTAGGATTTGAGCTGTTTTGCGGTCATCCACTAGATGCCTCTGATAGGGTACGTTTAATGGTACGTTTTTATGTCGTTGATGCTATTTAGCTCTATTTTCCATTCACTTGTAATTCGGTTAAATTTAGAGTTGAGTAATAAAGGAGAAATGGAATTGCTATATCTTTGTTGATAGTTTTTTCTCTCAAAAATCTGTCACTTTTCTCTATCCGTTCAATTTGACGCTAAGATTCGGTTTTGTATGTCCTGTGGCTGCATGGAATTGGACTCCAATGTCTGATCATTAACGTGTTCACACCATAAGACCCTTCTGTTACTCTTTTTACCCTTATTTAACGTGAAGTTCCCTCACAGAATATCGTATGATCCCACACGTACTAACCACATCGTATTTGCAGTATAATTGCATATGTAATTTTAGAGTATTTACGATGTAAGTCTGAAATCTACTTAAGCCCATTTGAGCCCACGTGAGCATCAGATTGTCTATGTGGCCCGTTTGTTTGTTTTGTATTTTGTTTGTGTATATTAATGTCATCCGTTAGATGTTAATTCAAAGGATAAGAAATCTGCATGATAGGAGGCTAAAAAATCTGTCACATGATGTATAAGCAGTCCAAGAGAGAAAAGTGCTCACAAAAAACAGAGTAATCTGCTTCCTGTGTTCTTGCTCTGCCTGGCGGTGAAACAATTTCCGAAATTTCGGTAATTTCGCCCCTCTCCAGCAAGCTCATATCTCGCCCAAAATTTTCCCTTTTTTGCATTTTTTTTTGTAAATTTGGTCAAATTTTATTTAAAATCATTCAAAATCAGTCAAATTTTCAAATAATTTCAGCCAAAAAAATTTGAAATTTCCGAAATTTCGATGCCCGCGGCAGAAATAGCAATTTCGAAATTTGAAACCCTGGGAGGAATTTTACTGCTTGAGAGATACATGAATTTTACACTAAATTTTTTGGTACCTCGAGGTACTTATGTACCTAGAAATTTTACACTAGAATTATAATACCTCAATGTACCTTTTCAAAAATAGTAAAATTATCCTATATCTGGACATCTAGTTAAATGTTATGAACCCTCAGAACCGTTGAATGTCCTAAGTATTGGTGCTTTTATCGGAAACTAAACAGTATAAAGTAAGCTGAACACACGAACGGTTTAGCATATACTACCTCTGTCCTAAAATTTATCAACTTTTAGTTATAAATCTGGACACACATTTGTCCAGATTTATAGCTAAAAATGCTTATATTTTGGGACGGAGGGAGTATATTGTAATATCGTGTGTGCTACTGCTAGTACTCCCTCTGTTTCACAATGCAAGTTATTCTAGCATTTTCCATATTTATATTGATGTTAATGAATCTAGACATATATATATCTATCTAGATCTATTAACATCAATATTAATATAGAAAATGCTAGAATGACTTACATTGTGAAACGGAGGAAGTAGTAATTAGCATAAGAGAAACTTTACAGTTCTTTAGAAAATATCTTTAGGTATTATAAAATTTTACAATAAAATTTATACCTAGAGATATCGAACTGTTTTTAGATAGCAAGTTTTTATAATAGAAAATATTGTATCATTCTGATTTTTTTTAAGAATGGTAAAATTATTCTTATAATAATAGTTTTGTGATGTACTGCTGTTACTGCTGTATTGAAGGCAACTTATTTGTGTGAAGCTATGTAATTAAAGCTCGACGACCTGCATTAAATTGTTGCCAATGGCCTGACCGAACTAATCCTCCAGTGTTGGGTCGAGCACTTGCCCGGCGAACACGACGGCGCGCGACGTCTCCTCCACGACGAAGAAGGCGAACGGGTGGTCCGCCACGAAATCCACGCGCTTCCGCCTCGGCGGCTCGTCGTCGGGATCCTCCATGGTGCACGTGTCGTCGGCGTAGGACTCGACGGTGACGGCCGCCGCCTCGCTCCCCTCCTCTCTCACCTCCACCACCGCCTTGTGGATCACGTCCCGGACGAACACCTTCTCCTCCTCCTCCACCATGTCGGACAGGTCGGCGTTCCTCCGGTCGAATGGCAGCCGCAGCCCCAGCTTCTTCAGGGTGCGGGCGACGCTGCCGGAGAAGGACAGCGTGAACTTGGGGACGTAGAATCTGCCGACGGCGACGTGCTCCGTCGGCAGGTGGCGGAGCAGGAAGCCCTCGTCGGAGGCGATCCTGTCGACCAGGGCGGGGATGCCGCCGCGGGCGCTCGGGAGGAAGAAGCACATGGCGAAGCGCGGGCTGCGCGGCGCGACGCCGTCCTCCTCCTCGTCGTCGTCCTGGTACGGCAGCTTGAGCACCTTGAAGCCGTCATGGCAGGCGATGAGCCGGTCATCCCAGCTCCGCATGAATGGCGCCATGACGTAGCTGCCGTCGAGGAGGTAGAACTTCTTGTCCGTGGTGTCCGCCACGTCGAAGGGATTCTCCCACTTGCCCTTGAAGTAGACGGCGTTGGCGAGGACCAGCACGGTGTCTCGCCGGACGGCGCCACGGCCGGCGACCTTGGTGATGAGGTTCCTCGTCGCCTCGGCCACCCACGCGTTCATCTTCTTCATCGCTTCCTTCGGCTGCACATAGGCATTAGCATTTTAGAAATTGATTTGGAATTAAACGCGATCTGGTCGTCATCGTCTCCGAGGAAGACGATCGAATCTGTGGAGGAGAAGAGAGGAAACCGATTCATGCTTGACCTCGTTCCGGAAGTCGGCGGTGGAGACGGTGGCCTTGTACGACCCGACGACGGCGTCGCGGTAGGCGGGCTTGAGCGGCCGGGCCGCGTCGCACCACGCGGCGGACGCGAACGCGACGCGGGGGCC
>CM020188.1:6506233-6522376 GCA_009805545.1 Oryza longistaminata | reverse complement strand
AAGCAAGCACAACTAGCAACATATATGTGCAGCAACAACAAGCACTGGAGGCATCGAACTGAAGGCATCGGCGGCTTCGGCCACGGCGGCGGCGGCGGCGGCGACTTGGTTCAGGCTGAACCTTGTCGATCTTCCTCTCTTCCTCTACTACCTCTCTTGCTACTACCTCTACTGCAGCTGCTAGGACAATCTAGTCTCTTCTATTAGCTTGTATCCCCATTCTTATTCCACCTTGTTCTAGTCAAACACTTCCAAGTTGTATTGAGAACTACTGTTGTTTGATTCTAGTGAAGAAGGTTGCTAACAATCTAGTATCAGAGCCGTTCGGTTCACTGGGATTCTTGTCATGGAGGTGTTGGGGAGGCAGCCATGCAAGAGGGAGCAGGAATTGGGTTGGGCAAGTTTTCATCCAAGCAGCGCCCACCAACTGTTCGATGGAATGCCAAGCCAACCTGAGATGTCCAAGAAAGATCAGAGCATATCTGAGCCCGTTCCCATCAATTCCTCCATGAAAAAAGAGGAGAAATGGCTAGATGAAGCTTTAGATCGGATATTGGAGAAGTTTGAACAAATGGAGGCCAAGCGTAGGTGTGATGAGAAGATTGATCGAATTTTGAAGAAGTTGGATGAGATAGATGCTAATAGGAACAAGTTCTTCGAGGAGATGGGTGCCTCTATCAAGGCGACCACTGCCGTACTCAGTGCTGCATCATCTCCACCACCCATGGCACCGTCTCCTCTAGCGCCTACCAAGTGTTTGACGGAATGCTCCAACAACAACATCACTTGGGTGGCTGCGAATTCAAGTCACATTGGTGAGGTGCTTGCTCCGACAGCTGCCTGGGATCTAGGAGACAGAAAGGACATGGACCAAGCTCCCTACATTGTCACCAAGGACCTCCTCAAGGTCATGCCCACCAAGTGTTCGACGATATGCTCTAGCTCTGACACTAAGCCCGATCTCGCTGTAGTTGCTCCGGTTACTTGCACCACCCTTGCCGTGTCATCAATGGTGTTGGTAGCTACTGACGGCACCACTGGCAACACTAACATTGACGCCCCTGTTTGTTTCAAGGAGACGCATGCCAAGTGCTCGACGGTCGGCCTCGACGTCAATGGTGGCAATGACCAAGCTGTGGTTGCATTCCAGACTAATACATGTGTGCTAAGGGGTGATCAAGCACTCGATGTATCAGTTGAAGTCTTTATGCCAAGCTCTTATATGTTAACACCCATAAATGGTTGCAGTATTGTTCCATTGATATCATTGGCTATCACAAATATTCTACTTGACATCAACTCTGAGACTGCTGATTGGCAAGGGCCACCATCACAAGTGTTACCCAATACTACCAGTGATGTAGCTATAAGGAAGTTGGTCATGGGAAGGATAAATCTTTGGCTGCCACCTACTTCAAATGAATTAGTGGACACCGTATGTGAGTTATGGTCAGAACAATGGCCAACATTCAACTTCTATTGGGCAAGGTTACATTGGATGCCACCATGGCCTCCACCAACTCAAGTAAGTTCCTGGGCATGGTTGCATTTTGATACTGGACTTTCAATCTCTAGAACAGTGGTTTTAACATGTGAGATGATTCAGTTGAGTCCATGGCCACCACCTATTTCTCAAATAATCAGCAAGTGCCATGATATTGTTGTCACATATATCATGGCTTTGATATCACTATGGCCACCATCTGATCTATCATTGTCTAAATGCTTATCAATTTATGGTAATATCAGTCCTGAAGGTCTTATTTTGTTGAGCATAGTGAACTTGCAAGGGGCAGGGAATTGCATAAAAGTAAAGGTTCCATGGCTGCTATCTGACCAGCCAAGGTTTGAAGGAGTGCCAATGGATTATCTTATGGTTGGTCAAATCTTGGGTATCCAAGAAAGAAAGGGTAGCAATCAGTTGGTTCACTTGCTTTATGGGGCTGCTGCAATACAACATGTAGCAGTCAATTGCTATGTTGGAGTTGGTGTTACCACAGGGAACACATCCCATGCCATGGCAAAATTTGAAGATCAAATTATTGAGCACACATATTGTCCAAAGTGGTATGTTTCTTGCATGTTAGCACTGTATGCAGAGAAAAGAAGGGCTTCACATGTCCTAAACTGTTCAGGAAGTATGAAACATGTCATTCCAGTTGTACCTATGCTCAGATTGATTAGGAATGCAGTGGAAAAGGTGGTTGCTGAGTTGTCTATCAATTCTGTAATTTATCCCAGGATGACAAGGTTGCCGCATTCATCAGAGAAGAAAAATGAGGTGGTACTAATGGTTTGGTGGAATACAGTTGGTTCTAAACTTCTGAAATTACCCAGGGTTTTTGTACATGTATTGGATCTAGAGGATTTTTTAGTAATGATCTGCAAATTGCCATTTAGAGATAGCATACAAGTTGCAATCCTGAATGAATTTGGTGACTACAAGAAGAAGAGCAATGCAGTCAGTCCTTTTCATTTCAAGATGATCCAAGCTATAATTCCCGTTGATGATGAAAGACTTGCTAATTGTATCCAAGAACTTCAGACACCCTGGGATCCCGGTGGCAGTGGTAATAATTTGCATCAGCTTGAGGACAAGCCGAATGCTAAGGAGAGGGGATTGTTAGGAACATAATTGGGCTGCATATGGGCTAGGTTGGCCATGCTTCAATCCAGGCCCAAGCAAGCACAACTAGCAACATATATGTGCAGCAACAACAAGCACTGGAGGCATCGTGCACAACAACAAGCACTGGAGGCATCGAACTGAAGGCATCGGCGGCTTCGGCCACGGCGGCGGCGGCGGCGGCGACTTGGTTCAGGCTGAACCTTGTCGATCTTCCTCTCTTCCTCTACTACCTCTCTTGCTACTACCTCTACTGCAGCTGCTAGGACAATCTAGTCTCTTCTATTAGCTTGATCCCCATTCTTATTCCACCTTGTTCTAGTCAAACACTTCCAAGTTGTATTGAGAACTACTGTTGTTTGATTCTAGTGAAGAAGGTTGCTAACACACAAGAGTGGATGGATGTGTTGTGAATTTTTCAATGTTTCGGTCCATGCATCCTGATGTTTCATTAGTTCAAAAAAAATGTTTCAGTAGGTTTTAGATGGAGTTTTATTTTTTTTGTCTTCGATTTTTACTTCGATCTATAGATGTTTCAATAGCTTAAAATCATTTGTTTCATATGGTGATTTGATTGTGTTTCACTGTTTCCAAAAGTTGAAACATTGTTTCATCAACTACTGAAACATTTTAATATAAGAGGTGAAACAACGCCTGACTTTTTAACAAAATCGGGTGCCGATTCAAAGTTGTTTCGGTAAAATATAGCTATAATTTAGGCTTTCTTATTAAGGTTAAGGTAAAATTTAAATAAAGAATGACCACGGTGGTTTATGATTAGAAAACATGTGAAGAAATTATAAGCTAAGTGTCGATGAAATGGCAGCAAGGGTACCCATTTCCCCGGCTAAACAATTACAAATAAAATAAATGGCATGCTTAAACCATCTTTGAAAATAAAAAGGCATACCTGTGCTAGTGCAGCCAGCGGTCCAGCCTTGATGGGTCCTAGGCCCACCTTAACTTGCTTTTGGAATAGGTGTAAGGCACAAGGTGTCTCTCAGACCTAGCCTAGTCTTGGGCCCCGGGCACACCTTAGTCCTTCTAAGTCCTAAGTTACTCAGAAAGAGGAAGCGTAGAGACATAAAATCTACAAAATAATTGACCAAGCTCTGCCTCGAACCCGGCCATGTCCTGGCCCCGGGCACGCCTTAGTCCTCAAAAGTCTCATTTTCTGCATGGAGTGGAGGGCGGAGACATATAATTAAAAGATATAAGCTATGGTCAGCCTCGGTCTCGATCTCGCCCTAGGATCTAGGCCCGCCTTAGTCCTTGTGGTTTCTGCGTTATTCTGCAAAGAAGAGCGATGAAACATATAAGATAACTACATTATCTACTCATCAAAGCCATCTTCGAGAAGCTTGTCTTAGAATAGATGAGTTATCATCAAGAAAAGCGTGAGGGCGCGACCTCAGGACCGGCTGGGGAGATGGACGCGCTCCACGGGTTGTTGTGAAGTGGTCCTCTCCGCCATAAATGAAACAGGTTTATGGGGAGCTCCAGCTAGCCTGGAACTGAAAGGATGTAGACAAAACACCAGCACTGAGTCATTAGCGTCGGTGGCACCCTGGACGCGTGTCGGACATGCCCAGTGCCACCTGATTTAGCCAAACAGGCAAAAGCGAGACCGTGGCGCTGTCACGTCCCAAAACGATCCTAAAATATATACTTTAAATTGTTCCTAGAATAAGTAAAATTCGTGTTAAAGCCTCCAACATTAAAATGTGCAAACCTAAAAGTCAAATGGGGCCTGGAGGATTTTTTTTATATTTCCTCAAAGCCTAAAATGCGTAATTAAATTTTGATGGAATTTTCAAAGCACAAATGATAATTATCAAGAAATAAACAAAGTTTAATAGCTTTTCTAAAAAGAAAAACCCTGAAATCCCTCTCCCTCTTCTGGGACCGAATTTCGGCCCAACTCCCGTCCCCTCTCATCTCCTCTCTCCCGTCAGGCTCATCTGTGCTTCACACGGCCTGCAGCGCGAAAGTGCGGCGCCCCGCGTCGCTCTCGCCGATCGGTGGGGCCCACTCCGTCATCCCACCTCCTCCTGCCGCTCCATCCTGCCCGTTTCCCACGCCTAGCGCCGCCGCCGCCGCAAATCCTGACGCTCCGGCCGTTCATGGCGTGCCATGAATGAGGGGAAATATTCCCGTAATTCCCCTCTCCCTTTCCTCCCAATTTTCCCTCTCTCTCCGCATTTCAAACGAGAGGATTTTTCCTCCGCAAATCCGCCGGCACCTATTGACGGAGCCCGGAGGACGCCGCGCTGGTTTTCCTTACCTCCGGCCACCTCTCTCTCACCTCCAATCCATATAAAACCACCCGAAGCTCCCACTCTCGTTTTTGCCACACTCGCACTCACTCTCCCCCCGTCGGATCGAGCCTGCGCCGCCCATCGTCTGTCCTCTCTGCCAACCGATGCATGGCCTGGCAACCTCCAGGCCGGGCCTAGCCGCCTACCGGCGACGCGTTTCTTTCGCCTCCGGCGTCACCTGGTGTCCTCTGCCTGCGCCCCAATCCGTGTAGTTCCGGTGCTCACTGTGTTTTTATGGCGGCCCGCGATGTGTAGCGTTGCGGCTTGTGCGTGTTAATTCGGTGGATCCTCTTTCGTCATCTGTCCCTTTCCTCTCGCTCGCTCTCTCTTCACTCTGAACCTATCCGCGCCCTCATCTCCCCGATGCTCGTTCTGCGTGCGTCTTTCTTCTTCTTTCGCTCTTCGGGTCCTGTCTCTCTGTCGCTGCCTTTAACTTTTGCCGCCGGGGTGAGCTATGGATCTTTGTCTGCCTCTTTTTTCCCCTCCCCTCCCCTCGTCTGTCCGCTTGCGCTCTTTGTTCGCCTTGCTGCTATGGTCCTGTGCGGCTAGAGCTATGTGGAGTGCGCGCCCGGGGCGTCCGCCTCCCACTTGGCCGTGTCCGTTGTGCCGTCTGGCGCATCGGCGTGGGT
The DNA here is from genome assembly GCA_009805545.1 of Oryza longistaminata. Taxonomy (NCBI): domain Eukaryota; kingdom Viridiplantae; phylum Streptophyta; class Magnoliopsida; order Poales; family Poaceae; genus Oryza; species Oryza longistaminata. Next base: position 6,516,803 of record CM020188.1, on the reverse strand, counting down.
CCTTGCTCGGTGGGGGCCGCGCCTTACCAGTCACTGGTGGGTGGTGACCCGTGCGCCCGGTCCACCGTGGACCATGAGGCTGCCGCATGGGTCCCGCTCCCGTGGACCCGCCTCATGCGCACGCCTCGGTGCTGATGCAATAATTGTTTTTAAATATAAAAATAAATGAAGAAATCTGCAAATATTCACATTAAGAACATATAAACTTCAAATGGCCATATCTTGGCCATTTGAACTCGGAATTGGACCGTTCAAGTCTCTATTTTTTCCTTAAGAAGTCAAGAACCCATTTTTATGCTTTGTTTCTGTTGGTTATATGGAGTTAATTAGAGTAAAAGCCTTTTTCTTTTTCCGTTGGTCGTGTAGACGTTGCAGCTTCGGAAGATCCGCTCTACGTGGAGGTTGAAGCCGACGTTTGGGAAAGCGAGCAAGGCAAGTCACATCATCCTTGAGCATATTGAATCCCAGATTATAAAATTATTTTGATTTAAAATATTGCATTACCGCTTTATTTAAATTCCCATGTTATTACTATTTTATTTAGCCATACCCATTTACCTTTGTTATGACCTTATTATTATTGCTATTGTTATTATTACCTTGTTCACCCTATAGTAAACAAACCCCCAACTAGTGGGTACTTTATTCATGGTTCCACTAGTACGAACATAGGTAGATGCTTCGCTAATTAATTTGGCAACACTAGGTGGTTTATAACTTTAGACTTATGTGGACATTATGGAATGGTTGTCTTATGTGGACTTGGACATACACCCCCTCTATTCAAAACTCCCAAAATGGTTTTAGGCTAGGCTTGAGGTGCATGGTTTTGCTAGGAGCACCTCGGCCACTATAAGGACCGGTCTTCAGGCCTCTGTTGCAAAGCACTACCGTACTTCCACATGTCTAATGGGTAAGGCTTAGTTTGTAGCTCAGTCTAGTCATAAATAGAAGTACACGGATAGAGATGGACGAATTCGGGGACCGATGGACATCTCTAGGGCAAATGAAGGCTACACGGACCGATGTCTGTTAGTCGAGATGTCATGGCACAGGGCCGGTGTTATGCTACTAGGGGCTCAACCCTGGCCTACCTGTCCCCAGATTTTGGCCATAGGTAGGGGTGGGTCGGTACTCTTGTTTATGGCTAGGATGGGTTGGAAACTATGTCACGTCTTCCGTCCGTATGCCGTGGTGGTATCTGGCATGTGCTGACACGTGAGGGAGATGTGTCTTGTGGGTAAAGATGTACACCTCTGATCAGAGTATAATCTATTTGAATAGCCGCGCTCTCGGTTATGGGCAAGCCTAGCAATGTACCCAAGTTAGTGGTTTACTTCTTAAAACATGTTTAACAACTAAAATGTGGAATGGTTGGCCTGGGTTGGCTTGGGACGAGCTGGGACCCAGGGTCGGGTTGCCAGTTCGGTCTGAATCATCGTAGGCCTTGGGTTAAGGCAGGTTCGTGTGGGTTCACGACCTTGATTAATAATATTGTGTAGCTTTAGGATAGTGTTTGTGAAATGGCTTTGAGCAACTAAGTGTCTTTTAAATGCTGTTTACTGCAAAACTTAACCCCTATATTATTACCCCTTGTACTCCCTTGTATTTATCCTACACTTGCGGGTGTGTCTTGCTAAGTACTGTGGTTGTACTCAATCTTGCTCAATTTTCCCCAAACCAGAAGAGTTCCTGGAGGATGAAGGCTTTGGTGTCTAGCTCGTGCCTACCGTCAAGTGCATGTGGTCATCGCCCTAGTCTTCCGCTGTTTTTCATTTGTCTTCGTGTGTGCTAGGCCTCTGGTCGCCTATGTAATAAATTAACTATTTACGCTTCCACTTGTTAAACTCTGAATTGTATCAACTTTGGTGTACCTTGCCTCCTGTGACAAGGAATAATACACGCACGTATGGAATGCCTGTTGGGTTATTTCCGGTCGTGACAGGCGCTGTTTCGGGCAGCCCAGGTTCCACCAGGCCCAGCACTCGCCACGTGGTGGGATAGCAGGCGCGATCCAGCTGTCTCAGATAGAAGTCCGGGTACCCTGGGTAATGCAGGTTCATATCTTAATAGAGTTTCTTGAAGATCATGTTAGGGAACCAGCCAACAATGACAAGATGGCTGGTAAGACAAGACATAGAGTAGATTTATAATAATGTGAGCCCCTTCTTAGACTATAAAAGGAAGGGGACAAGCTATGGATGAAGGGTTGGACACTTTAGATCGATACACTTCGCTTTGTAGCCTAAAAAGGCAATCCTTGTACTAAGTTGATCTAGGGAAGCCAATGAAACCAACACATGAGTAGGGTATTACACCTCTGGGTGGACTAAACCTGTATAATTCCCGTGTTTTTTGCTTGGCGGGGAGCTCGGGCCCCGCAAATCCGATCTTGCACTAATCTCTTCCTCACACCGTGCACCACAAACCCCTTGATTGAATCTTCACACTTAGGGAGGGGTTTCCACTCCCCGTTGTCCGAGGAATCGCTCCCACGACACTAAGATATGGTTATAATCGATTGAGGTCAATGTTCGCCTAAACGGCCGCCTAGCCCGTCTAGACGGTGATTAATCGCTAGTCAGCGACAATTTGTCCAGTATACATCCTAGGCAGTGAATTAGTCGATTTACCGCCTAGACGGTCCTAGTCGGTCCTAGGCAGCCTGGACGGCCTGGACAGGACGGTGCCTGGGCGCAATTAGACAACGGGACAGTGCGTCTAGGCGGCGACTAGGCGATATAAATCAAAATTTGGGCGTGATAAAATTTAGAAGCGCCACACGGGATCGACTTGGTATAGAAGGGGATTTAGGTTTCCTTATTTGAGAGCCTGGAGAGAGAGCGCAATACCTGCCTACCCCCTTTTTCACACCGCCACGAGCAACGGCTCCGTCGCCGCGCCTATCGATCTTCCACCGTGCCGCTACGTTCTTCCCTCTCCTCCTCTGCTGCTCACCTCAATCGATTAAAACCATATACTTAGTGTCGTGGGAGCGATTCCTCGGACAACGGGGAGGTGGAAACCCCTTCCCTAGTGTGAAGATTCAATCAAGGGTTTTGGTGCACGGTGTGAGGAAGAGATTAGTGCAAGATCGGATTTGCGGGCCCGAAGCTCCCCGCAAAGCAAAAGACACAGGAATTATACAGGTTCAGCTCCACCCCAAAGTGTAATTCCCTACTCATGTGTTGGTTTCATTGGCTTCCCTAGATCAAACTTAGTACAAGGATTGCCTTTTAGGCTACAAAGCGAAGTGTGTCGATCTAAAGGTCCAACCCTTCATCCATAGCTTGTCCCCTTCCTTTTATAGTCTAAGGAGGGGCTCACATTATTATAAATCACTCTTGTCTTGTCTTACCAGCCATCTTGTCATTGTTGGCTGGTTCCCTAACATGATCTTCAAGAAACTCTATTAAGATATGAACCTGCATTACCAGGGTACCTGGACTTCTATCTGAGACAGCTGGATCGCGCCTGCTATCCCACCACGTGGCGAGTGCTGGGCCTGGTGGAACCTGGGCTGCCCGAAACAGCGCCTGTCACGACCAGAAAATAACCCAACAGGCATTCCATACGTGGTGTATTATTCCTCTGTCCCAGGAAGCAAGGTACACCAAAGTTGATACAATCAGAGTTTAACAAGTGGAAGCGTAAATAGTTAATTTATTACATAGGCGACCAGAGGCCTAGCACACACAAGACAAACGAAAAACAGCAGAAGACTAGGCGATGACCACATGCATTGACGGTAGGCTCGCAGCTAGACACCAAAGCCTTCATCCTCCAGGAACTCTTCTGGTTTGGGGAAAATGAGCAAGATTGAGTACAACACAAGTACTTAGCAAGACACACCCACAAGTGTAGGATAAATGCAAGGGAGAGTACAGGGGTAAAAATATAGGGGTTAAGTTTTGCAGTAAACAGCATTAAAAGACACTTATTGCTCAAAGCCATTTCACAAACACTATCCTAAAGCTACACAATATATTAATCAAGGCCGTGAACCCACACGAACCTGCATTAACCCCAAGACCTACGATGATTCAGACCGAACTAGCAACCAAACCCAGGTCCCAGCTCATCCAAGCCAACCAGGCCAACATTCCACATTTTAGTTGTTAAACATGTTTTAAAAGTAAACCACTAACTTGTGGTACATTGCTAGGCTGCCCATAACCGAGAGCGCGGCTATTCGAATAGATATATACTCTGATCAGAGGTGTACATCTTTACCCACAAGACAACATCTCCCTCACGTGTCAGCACATGCCACATACCACCACGGCATTACGGACGGAAGAGGTGACATAGTTTCAAACCGCATCCTAGCCATAAACAAGAGTACCGACCCACCCCTACCTACGGCCAAAATCTGGGACAGGTAGGCCAGGGTTGAGCCCCTAGCTAGCATAACACCGGCCTGTGCCATGACATCTCGACTAACACACATCGGCCCGTGTAGCCTTCATTTGCCCTAGAGATGTCCATCGGTCCCGAATTCGTCCATCTCTATCCGTGTACTTCTATTTATGACTAGACTGAAGCTACAACAACTAAGCCTTACCCATTAGACATGTGGAAGTACGGTAGTGCTGGCAACAGAGGCCTGAAGACCGTCCTTATAGTGGCCGAGGTGCTCCTAGCAAAACCATGCACCTCGAGCCTAGCCTAAAACCATTTTGGGAGTTTTGAATAGAGGGGGTGTATGTCCAAGTCCACATAAGACAACATTCCATAATGTCCAAATGATATGAGAAATTCCCAAAGTCTAAAGTTATAAAACCACCTAGTGTTGCCAAAATATTAGCGAAGCATCTACCTATGTTCGTACTAGTGGAACCATGAATAGAGTACTCACTATTGGGGGTTGTTTACTATAGGTGAACAAGGTAATAATAAATATAGCAATAACGATAAGGTCATAACAAAAGGTAAATGGTATGGCTAAATAAAATAGTAATAACACTGGAATTTAATAAAGCTTAATGCAATATTTTAAATCAAAAATAATTTTATTAATCTGGGATTCAATATGCTCAAGGATGATGTGACTTGCCTTGCTCGCTTTCCCAAACGTCGGCTTCAACCTCCACGTAGAGCGAATCTTCCGAAGCTGCAACGTCTACACGACCAATGGAAAAAGAAAAGGCTTTTACTCTAATTAACTCCATATACAACAGAAACAAAGAATAAAAATGGGTTCTTGACTTCTTAAAGGTAAAAATAGAGACTTGAACGGTCCAATCCGAGTTCAAATGGCCAAGATTATGGCCATTTGAAGTTATATGTTCTTAATGTGAATATTTGCAGATTTCTTCATTATTTTTTATTTAAAAACAATTATTGCATCAGCACCGAGGCGTGCGCATGAGGCGGTCCCGGAGCGGGATCCATGCGCAGCCTCATTGGTCCACGGTCGACCGGCGCACGGTCACCACCACGGTGGCTGTAGGCGGGCCCCACAGCGGCGGCCACGCGGTGCGCCCAGAGGCGCACAACGGCACGGCCGGTGGGAGGCGGACGCCCGCACCCCTATGGTTGCCGCCAGCGACCATAGGCGCGGCGGAGCGGCGGCCAAGAGAGGGGAGGGGAGGGGAAAAAGGAGGCGGGCGGTCCATGGCTCACCCGGTGCGTTGGCAGCGACAGAGGAGACGGCCGGAGCGGAAGAAGACGGCGGCGCGGCTCGGGTGGATGAGGCGGCGGGGTTGGTGGGAGGCGAGCGGGGAGGAGGGTGACGAGGTCGGTGGCGGTGCGCGAAGCCAGAGGAGGTGACGCCGAGGCGAGAGACGGTCCGGCGGCGGCTAGGCCGCCTGGAGGTTGCCGGCAGCGGTGGAGAGAGGAGACGATGGGCGGGCGTCGATCCGACGGAGATGAGTGGCGAGTGGCAAAACGAGAGTGGGAGCTTCGGGTGGGTTTATATGGATTGGGGTGAGAGAGGGTGGCCGGAGGAAAGGAAACCAGCGCGGGTCCTCGGGCTCCATCAATGGTGCCGGCGGGATTGCGGGGGAGAATCCTCTCGTTTAATGCGGGAGAGAGAGGGAGAAATTGGGGGGAAGAGGGGGAATTACGGGAATATTTCCCCTCACTCAATTTGCACGCCGAGGCACGGCCGGAGCGTCAGGATTTGCTGGCGGCGGCGGCGCTAGGCGTGGACGGGCGGAGGAGCGGCGGCGAGGAGGGAATGACGGGTGAGGCCCACCTACGCTCGAGAGCCGACGGCGGGCCCGCCTTCGGCGCTTGAGCGCGTGGGGAGCCGGAGTGAGCTGCGGGAAGGAGGAGAGAGGGGGACGGGATTGGGCCGGGGAATTCGGCCCGAAGAGAGGGAGAGCGGATTTAGGTTTTTCTTTTTTAGAAAGCTATTAAACTTTGGTTTATTTCAGTTGATATTATCATTGTGCCTTTTTGAAAATTCCATCAAAATATTTAATTTACACATTTTAGGCTTTGAGAAATATAAAAAAATCCTCCAGGCCCATTTTGACTTATTAGTTTGCACATTTTAATGTTGGAGCGTAACACGCAATTATTTACTTATTTCTTAGGAACAATTTAAAGAATGGTTATTTTTAGGATCGTTTGGGACACGTGACAGCGCCACGGCTCGCTTTGCCTGTTTGGCTAAATCAGTGGGCACTGGGCATGTCCGACTGGTTTCCAGAGTGCCACCGACGCTAAATGACAGTGCTGGTGTTTTTGTCTTACATCCTTTCAGTTCCCAGGCTAGCTGGACGCCCCATAACCTGTTTCATTTATGGCGGAGAGGACCACTTCACAAAAACCCATGAGCGCGTCCCATCCCCCAGCCGGTCCTGATCGCCGCCCTCACGCTTTTCTTGATGATAACTCATCTTATTCAAGACGACGCTCTCCGAAGATGGCTTTTATGATGAGTTAGTTAATGGTTATCTTATATGTTTCATCGCTCTTCTTGCAGAATAACGCAAGAGAAACACAAGGATAAGGCAGGCCTAGATCCTAGGGCGAGATCGAGACCGAGCCGCTGACATAGTTATATCTTTTAATTAGCAGTAAAAATGCACCAGCGTCTTAACTTGTCGGGAGTTTTCCTAGGTCCACGAACTTAGCAAAGCGCACATCGAGATCCAAAACTTGGTTTATTGTATCATCTCGGGCCAAAACCGCGTTTGACCGTGGTCTTGCCTCGGGGCACGCCAGTGAACGATGACATGGATTTTTTTTTAAAAAAAGTTCTCCCTTTTTCCTTCTTTTTTGTCACCACTGCAACCAGCCCCTCCCTCGGCCGCCTCTCACCACGAGAAAAAAGAAGGAAGAAAGAGAGAAAAAGAAGGAGAAGGTGAGAAAAAATAAACAAATTACATGTTGCACGTAGGCAGGACCACGGTCAAACGCGGCTTGTTGACCCTGGATGAATACAATAAACGAAGTTTTAGGGAACCGATGTGCACTTTGAGTCAGGACCTAAGTGATGAACCTATCCTGACAAGTATTAGGACCGCTGGTGTATTTTACTCTTTTAATATAGGTCTCCGCCCTCCACTCCATGTCAGAAAATGAGACTTGAGGGACTAAGGCGTGCCGGCCAGACATGGCCGGGTTCGGGCCCGAGCTTGGTCAATTATTTTGTGAGATTTTATGTCTCTACGCTTTCCTCTTTGAGTAATCTTTAGGCGACTCACAAGGACTAAGGGTGCCCGGGCCCAAGACTTAGGCTAGGTCTGAGAGACAACCTTTGCGCCTACCTATTCCAAAAGCAAGTTAAGGTGGGCCTAGGACCCATCAAGGCTGGACGCTGGCTGCACTAGCACAGGTTGCCTTTTTATTTTCAAGATGGTTTAAAGCTGCATGTTATTTATATTTGGGTAATTGTTTAGCGGGGAAATGGGTACCCTTGGCTGCCATTTCATCAGACACTTAGCTTATAATTTCTTCAACATGTTTTCTAATCATAAACCACGTGGTCATTCTTATTTAAATTTTACCTTAACCTTAATTAGAAACCTAAATTATGCTATATTTTACCGAAACAACTTTGAATCGGCACCGCTGATTTTAGTTAAAAAAGTCAGGTGTTGTTTCACTCTTATATTAAATGTTTCAGTGTTGATGACATGTTTTCGAACTTTTGGAAACAAGCGAAACACAATCAAATCACCATATGAAAACAAATGATTTTAAGCTATTGAAACATCTATAGATCGAAGTAAAAATCGAAGACAAAAAAAAAATAAAACCCATCTAAAACCTTACTGAAACATTTTTTTTTGAACTAAGAACATCAGGTGCATTGGACCGAAACATTGAAAATTCACACACATCCATCCACTCTTGTGGGCTCTCCCTTGCGTGCTACCCGCAGTGATGAAGCGACGGCAGTCGCTCTGGGCATGCTTACCCTTCTAGACGTGAGAGGAGAAGAAGGTCGCCACCGTCTAGATCTTAGCAGCGTGTTGTGGGCCTCGACATTGTACAAGAATTGAAAGTTCTTGGTGACGAGCCCCAACTACCGGTGCGGCGAGAGAGCCTGTCGCGGATCTCGCCTTTCCTTCCCCCGCGGGTCGCTCTGAAATGAAAAGCCGCCCTTGGGAGCCCACCCACGACCTTGCATGGCACTCTGTGGGCGGAAACATGGTGTCCTCGCTATCATACCATGAACACCTGAGCCCAACCGCCTCACACCGCGCTGCGGGGGAGACGGATTGACGCAGGGACGTGGCTGCGGGGGGGCGAGGACAGGTAGGGAGGTTGATGGAGCTGCATGCAAGAAGTGCAGAGCTATGTGGGAAGTTTGAAGGGCGTTGCGTTCTTGGGAATTGGAGAAGGAGGCGTGTGGCGCGCGGCACGGAGGCCATGGCACATGGGGTGGAGCGGGCGGGGAGTGGTGGAAGTATCTAGGAGCGTCCGATTTTTGTCTTTATCGGGCTTCCATGTAGGACGTTTTTATGTATTTATGAGGAGAGAGAGAGAGAGACAGATATAGCTGGAGGACACCATACTATTAGAAACGTGTCATGTAACATGAGTGACGTATTTTGCGCCCGGCGGCGATGGCAACATAGTTACACTTATTTGTCAAAGTTACCATATTGATGTTATTAATATGGTAAAAGTGAAAAGCAGTAAAATATAGAATATGTCAGCAATTACCATTTTCTGATCACGTAGGGTTGGAAACGGACCGAATCCACGCCATATCTATAATCATATAATATAAATATTCGTATTTTTCCGGTCGTAAACCTAATTTCGTCCGTTTTTTTTGTACCATACACAAATCCTATTCTGGTTAGCAATTTAGCGATAGAAAAAAATTGCAAAAAGAAAAACCACCGCCGCGGAGAAGAGAGCGGCGGAGGGAGCGCCGCTGCCGGATTCCGCCCCGGGTGGCCGTCCACGACCGACGGATTCACCCCGGACGAAAGCCGACGCCGTCTTCGAGTCGCCGTCAACACCGTCGTCACCGTCGACGCCGACGGGGAGAGGAGGAGGGAGAGGGAAGGCGGGAGACACGGGCCGTCGCCGCCGTCTCCGCCGCACCCCACCGTCGCTGCCGCCGAACATAGACGGGAAGGAGAGGCCGCCGCTGCCACCGCCGCTAGCGTTGGGGGAAGCGGTGCCGCCGTCCGCTCGCTGTAGGGGAAGCCGCGGCCGCTAGTGGGGAAGGTCGGCGCCGCCCGCCGCCCGCCCGCCAGCCCTCCGTCACCCGCCGCCCGCCAGCCCGCCGTTGCCGCGCCGTGCCGGCGAGGAAGGGAGGGAGAAGGTAAGGGAAGTGGCGCTGGTGTGGGATTAGGCGGCCGGCTGGGGGGAGGCGGGAGAGGCGGGAGATGGCGGAGAGGGAAGCGGCGCCGCCGGAGGGGGATGGGAGGGGAAGCTCCGGCGGCGCCGGTGGCGAAGAGGGGGAGGGGAGAGCGGCGTCGAGAGTAGGGAGGCGGCCGAGCAGCTGGGGAGGGGGAGGGGGTGGGGGAGGCGTTAGGGTTAGGGTTTTCATTAGGCCGTGGCCGACCGACAAAGACGGGAATAAGTCTATTTTAGGTCCCTCGGGCCGAAGAAAAATAGAAGAAGTTCATTTTTGTACTTCATTTTTCAAAGCATTATAACTGTCAGGGTTACGGGTTAGGCATATCTCTACCCTTCGATTATTATGTTTATATATCGGTATGGCATGCCCACGCTAAGCGGATAACCTTCCCGTATATTTCTAAGAAAATTCCCTTTCACCCTGAAATCTTACCAGACAGGAAGAATTCCTACTCGGACATAGACTGCGGTCGTGGACGTATCGTGTAGGGTGCTTGATATCTCCAAGTTCTTACTTGGAGACCTCTAGATCCGCAGATATAAAAGGGACCCCCGGGAGAGGGCTAGAGACATCGAAATCTCAGAGCCAACACAACCCAGCCAGCCTACGAAGCCGGGAGCCTACGAGGAGTCAAGTCGTCGTGAGCTAGTCGAACCAACTCGACTACGATCTCGCCGGATCCGACAGTTCCGTTGTTTCCTTTTGTAACCTGTGTTTTTTTCCATTCATATTGTAATCCCAAATTCAACTGGATTGGGTTATTACCATCAAGGGCCCCTAACCAGATATCCC
>CM020188.1:6390384-6491578 GCA_009805545.1 Oryza longistaminata | reverse complement strand
AGGAAAGGTGCAGGCCTCGCTTCTAGCTCCAAGGAAGCTAGATCTGGGCAAGGGCCAGGAAGAGAGTAAGGGCAAAGAGGTCAAGAAGAAACACGTCGCTCCATAGGAGTTCCAACTAGGCATGCCATTGGTTGGAGATGACGTGCTTGCCGCGATGGGCACCGCTTGCAAGGACCTTCACTTGTACTACGTGGAGAAATCTAACGCCAGGAAGCCAAGTAAAGCTACCGATATCCTTGGAGAGTACGATGGAAAGCCATTCCTTGGTCCAACAAATTATATTGTGGTCGACTTCAAGGATCTTTTCGACCTCTACAGGCTCCGAGCGGTGGACACAAGCCTCCTTAAGTGCTACTCCTTGTAAGTATTGTCGCCCAACTCAATCTGGTAATAACAATCGGTTTAACTTGCTTACAAGATCGTTTATCCTGTGTGTAGGTTAAGTTGGCAATGGTGTCAGAAGCATGCACCGGAAGTTGCCTTCCTTGATCCACAGGTGGTCACTGTCACAAATCTCCAGAATGACCGTCAAGGAATGGTCAACTACATCTACGACACCTTGTGGTCCCGCCGAGACAAGGAGTACATTATGTGCGCCTATAATCAATAGTAAGTGTGTTAGCTATATATACACAACAGCATGACACGTTCCTTGAGTACTTAATTAACTTTCACTATATTAATGCCGCAGTGCCCATTGGATCCTTCTGGTCATAACACCTAAGTGGAGTACATGTCACTACCTGAACTCTAGAATTGATAAGAACGCATATGATTGGACCCCAATTCAACTAGCGATAGATGAAGCGTGGGCCCAATACGTGCAAAGAGGAGGCCTCAGGAAGACAGGACATGACACCCTCATCCACAAATAGGTGACCAGTGCGGATTCCATGTGTGCCACAACATGCGCCGAAAAGGTGAAGACTTTGGCTGAGTTTGAGGTCGGTGGTCTCAATTGTGATAGACTAACTACATTTTAGTACTTATATATGATCGATCAACTAATCTGGAATTATGACAATGTAGGGCACAATAACCAAGTCTCTGCCTAGCAGCTTTGAGGAGGTTCGCGAGGAGATAGCCAGCTTCATCCTCCGCGAAATAATTAACCCCAAAGGAATGTTTAGGCTTAAACTAAAATGATGAACAATGTTGAACTTTTATGTTTAGGCAATGATGAACACTTATTATGCAACTGTGATGATGTAACTGGATGTTTATATTTATGTATATATTTCATATGTTTATGTTAAGACTTGCTAAATAAATATTTGTTCCAATTAACTCGGTTTTGCAGGTGAAATATGATAAATATTTGAATGGATGTGAAATATGTGAATGGATGTGAAATATGAGATGGCTGTGAATGTGTGGTTGTGTGAAATATGTTGATGTCTGTGTATGTGAATGCATATGTATATGAATGGGTGATGCTGGGGAGCTGGGGATATTGGATATCTGTGTTTGTTTCTGTCATTTTTGCAGCGGGCATGGCTAGCAAAGGCCTGAGGCTAGCCAAAAAACAAAATTTATTTTTTTTTGTGTATTATAGTCATTTGTGACGGGCCATAACTAAATGCCCGATTGAGATGAGGTCATCTGTGACGGGCTCTAGTTTAGGCCCGATAAAGGTTAGTAGTTATCTGTGACGGGCGCTAGTTGTGGCCCGATAGAGATAGGTCATCTGTGACGGGCTATAGTTTGACTGGTCGTCTGGGTCAAAGCTATCGGTGACGGGCTTCACTTAGGGCCCGATTGAGATATATTCATTCGTGACGGCCGTTTGCCCGATTGAGATAACTATTCACATCAGTGACTTCTAGCCTGTGACGGGCGCTGTGCCCGATTGAGATGGGGCTTACCGCCCGATTGAGATGAGGGTTTCCCTTCTAGTGAAACATCTTGAACAACAGTGGGCCACGTAGCGCAACAACTGAACCAATGGCCCTAGGTATTATACACTCGATTGGCAACACAACACCTACGTACATGAATCATATGCCTGCCATTCACAGGTCTACATTTGCACACACATCGCAGGTCTATGCTTTCATACAAATAACATTATTCTTCTATCCCTATGTTGCCCCATATGCTACTAATTAAACTGTACAGTGACCAAACTATAACCAATCTTAATCTAACAAAATTTCGATAACATCTTTATTATAACAAAGTTAGAGACATAGGACGATGACATCCGTGCGACTATAACCTGTTTTTTCTATGTGTAATATCATAACATGTCATTGATATATTCATGATCGTTTTAAAATCACTAACGTTTGTGTGACTGTAATAGCTGTCTATAATTTTCTCTCTCTTGTATCTTAAATTTATTTGACTGCCCTCTTCTTATTCCAAGGACCATTCTGTCTCATTAGCAACCCAACCTATTACATCGTTTTGGCAAACCAACGTCAAAGACTGGACGAAGTATATTTTATTTCAACCATGTTTTGTAAAAATTACACAAACTATCTTAACATATATGTTTGGATATAGAAATTTTGGATATAGACCCTTACATTTCGATCATATTCTTGCGTTTGAGTTATATTTCTATACAACATATAGTATCGTGTTAGCCTCTAATTATTGTTAAGCAAGCGTGTAACTACTTTATATGCGGACAATTTGTTTCGAAAGGATTCTACACATTCATTTTGAATTTATTTTTTCTCTCATTTTGAATTATTGCACAGTCGTCCCGTCTAGTAAAAAGTTCCAGAAAGAAAAAAGGAGCACATGCAGAGTACTTTTATTTGTTGATATAAATCTGCTAGGCTTAATTAGATCAACATTGATCTTTTTTAATACTTTTATATTTTATATATATAGGAGAGATAGAAAAAAGAAAATTGAAAGGGGTTGAATACAAAGCGGCTCCCTCTGGCCGTTCAGGAGTCTTCCAGATCTGATACATTGGCCCTGTTTAGATCCGGAGGGCTATTAAATAGCCCTCTGGAATCTCGTTATTTAAGAGTATTAAACGTAAATTACTGACAAAACTCATTCCATAACCCCTAGGCTATTTTGCGAGACGAATCTAACGATGTATATTAATCCATGATTTACTACAGTAATGCTACAGTAATCAGCTGCTAATCATGGATTAATATACATCATTAGATTCGTCTCGCAAAATAGCCTAGGGGTTATGGAATCGGTTTTGTCGGTAATCTACGTTTAATAATCCTAAATAGCAAGATTCCATAGGGCTATTTAATAGCCCGGAGGATCCAAACAAGGCCATTGTCTTCTTTTTCCTTGTTTGATCGGATGGTCTATGCTGCTTCTTTTCTCTGTTTTTTTTGTCCTCATTTGCATCCAATGGTGCATTTTTCTCTTCATGATGTGGCTCATTCCAGTGCTATCTTTGGTTTCACCTTTCACTTGTAAAAATGTGATTGATGTTACAAGTGTTGCTAACATTTCATATATAGCCATATAGGTACGACAACTAGGCAAGTTCTATACCCGCGGACCAGCCGTGTGCTGATTAATTAAATCTTGGGATAGCCGAGCCCACATTGAGCCACATATAAATTAACACTATAAAAAAGTCTAGCACCATAAACTTTTAGTCTAAGGCCTCGTGCCATGGACCAGGTTCCTCAAGGCCCAAATCTGCATTTGTGTGTGGACAAATGCCACAAATGTAAATAGTACCTAATATATGTCGACGTTATGATTTACCCTATCCTGAAGCTATTTTAAACTACACTAGCTTTACGGTACCTTATCTTATCTCATTAGAATTTAAATTACACCAAAGTTTCACTCCCTATCATGGCGTCTTATCTTTTTCACTATTTTAGAACTCTTTACTAAAATAGTGAAAATAGAATATACCACGTTTTTCACTATAAAAATATCACCCTACCTCTATCGGCGAACACACAGAAACAAATCACAAGTGTCATTTCCATTACTAGGTTCGTGTCCGTGCGCCCGTGTAGGTGAGGTGTGCCATGGCACGGCTTACCAACAATGCTGCCCGCAGAGTGACTCTTAGGAGGCGTCGTGCTGGATTGGTTAAAAAGGTAACAGAGCTATCAATCTTGTGCAATGTCCAAGCTAGTATCGTGGTGTACAACATCGATGAAGCAGGTGATCCAGTGGTATGGCCATCCATTGAAGAAGCCAAAAATATGTGGAGCAAACTCATGGACATGTCAGAGGCTACCCAGAAGAAGTGGATGCAAGACTCCAAGACCCTACTCCGGCAGCAAATTTTGAAGCTCCAGAAGAAGCTGGACAATCTGAAGGCTGAGAACTACAAACGTGAGATCACTAACATAATTTCTGAGATAAGAGGTGGACGCCGCAAGAACTTAGATGATTTATCTCCCGAGATGGTCAAAAATGTCAAGCTTGAGGTGGCCAAGCACAGGGAGGTCATTAGAAACCGTATCGTCGAGCTCCGCGCACAAGGTGCTTCTTCTTCGGTGGTTGTGGCTCCACAAGTGGAAATAGTTGCACCACATGCTTCTCAATTTGATTTGAATGAACCTGCACTAGTTTAATGATGATGTGCCCATGGTGAGGGAAGAGGCTGATCACCCTTGCAACTAAATGTGCTTTGTTTGGCAAGACTTTATATGAGTACCGGTTGCAAGGAACATGGTACTCACTTAGCTAGTCTATTACTTGTGTGTGAGGAGAATACTGATATTGTTTAATTGGTGGTAATGTTTCATCTATTGTAAGCTTGTTATAATCAATAAATAAATTGTTGTTGCGTAAGTAATAGAAAAATGTATTGACTACATTATATTTTCTCTGGTTAGAAATAGTTAATGACTTAATACTGTAACGCCCTAGTTTTCCTAGTTTTATTGAGGCGTTAATTAAAACCTAATTTTAAAAGTGTGCATTGTGCTAGAATGATACGATCAATAAATAGTAGAAAAACGATTGAAGCAAACAAAAATAACTTGTTTTTGTTTATGTTTTATATTGATATTGTTCATGAAAAATAAACTGCAATTACAAACCCCAAAATCAACTCTAAAATTAAAATTAAATTTCAAGATTTAATTTTTTGCTATGGCTGATAAGCGAATAAGTAGATAGTCTTGGTATCTTCTTTAAAAAAAGAAATGGTGTTTTGGATATCGACATAGTCATCAAGATACATGCTTTATTATTTCTCTCTCAACTTTATATTTATCAAAAATACTTTAAATATAACTGTATGAAATTTTTTTTTCATGCAAAAACTACTAATATAACTTTTTCAGTTTAAATCCTGATAATTTTGTAGGTATTAATGATTTAATTAAGATTTTGAGGTTATAAATTATAATACGTCATCCAAGGATAGTTGTAAACTCCGTCGAGTATATTGCATTCTCTAGCGTTAGGAAGAACTTGCATTTTGATTTTTTTTTTTTTTACTACAAGAACGTAGAGATATTAGAATCGTTATTATTTGAGATTGCCTTTAGTGACAACTCATGAATGTCCGAAAGAAGCCCAAACAACACAATTCCACAGCCCAAATTGTTCGTACCGACTAGAGTTGGGCCTCGTCGGCCCAGCCCAGTGGCAACTGAGTCCAGCCCGCCTTATCGGACAGAGCAGTAGACCGGGCCTACTAGGCCCCTAGCAAAGCGCGCGCCGATGAAAACGACGGCGACGGCGGCGGTGACCGGCGGGGCGGCGGCCACCTGCCTGCCTCCGCGAATCGGGTTGCGCCGCCGCCACTGACCTGGTGCCCCAGCGGCGGCGCCGGCTCTTCTTGGATTTGTGTGGTAAGGATCCGGATTCAGTTCCTCGCTATTTTGTTGGGGTTTCTAATTCGATTTGTTCCATAGAGATATCCCATCCCAAATGCGTTGGTCTCGATTTTAGGGGTTCCGTCTCGAATGGGGAGCATGTTCATGTGCTAGGGCTTTCAGTCTTGTAGCTCTAGCTCCATTTGTAGCATGTTCATGTGGCTTCAAATTCGCCACATGTAAGCGAAGAGAGTTCACACTTCATCATCACATGGTAGTGCAGCAATGTGCAAGTTCTAGCATGCCAAGGCGTAATGTGGGAATTCTCTGGCTTTCTTTAGGTTAGAACAATATCAGTAATTGATGAATTTTTAGGAAAATTTTAAGGATTGCATCACCTGAGTTTAGTTATTTTCTCTGGAATTGGATAATGCAATCTTGCTCAGATAATAATAATACGAGAGCGAGACCACTCTGCAATACTTCCCTCTCAAAATTGAAAAGGCAAGGAAAAGTATCGTCTGACATATGGAATACTGGGTTGCAAGGTTCAACGGACCGGGACTCTGCCACTCTGGGAGGTTCATTGTTAGCAAATGCAGTTCAATTGTTTGGGCTAGGTTTATACGTCCTTACACGAAAGTCAATCTCTGAAGCAACCAAATCAAATCAGAGAAAACTTCAGGTCCAGATGGATAAGCACGGCAATGTTTCAGATAGTGCTACCAACAACTCCATTACTACGAACTTATTGGAACGGACTAGAAAAATGCAGTATGACGATGCACCAAACAGGATTATTACCATAGGGAGAAAGAAACCGCGCTTCTACACACGCAGCTCTGGAATATGCTGCATTTTCTGGTGCATTTCGCTATCAATCCAGTGAGCTTTGAAGTCCCTGTGCAGATCAAGCAGCCAGAGTTTCTTCAGGGTCTGAAGGGTTTCAATGCCAGGAGGCACACTCTCCAGTCCTGACAGAGCCACGATGTACAAATCTTCAATGACTGGAAGTGCACCATTCATAATCTTTAGCTGGTTGACATCAGGCATATGTTTTAGCACAAGTGTCTTTAAGCATGGGAAAGCTGTTGCATCAAGAACCAATCTTTTCGCGCTATGCATGTTGTTCAGTCTTAGATAAGTGAGGTTATCTAAGCGTGAAGAGAGTATTCTTAGTGGATCTTCTCCAAGATGACACCAACTTACCGCTAAATATTTGAGATGCATACCATGGCTATGAAATATTGGGTAATCCAGTGTGCCCTTGGTCCATTGCCCTCTGATAATCAACCTGTGGAGTTCAGTGGACCTGGGCTTGAGAGCCTCAAAGCAAAGTGGCTCATTCTCATCCGTTGCAGAAAGAAGCAAGCTGGAAAGAAGCGGCATATTTGACAGTGTAGGAAAAATGGTTCCACAATCAGCAGAACTTATGTTGTCAATCCACACACTTCTTAGTTTCATCAGTTTCTTTAGTTGCTCAGCCAAGTGTTTACTGGCTTCCATGGTCCCAAGAGTCTCTAATTCTTCCAAGTTGGAAAGATCTTTGGGTGCTTTTATCGCAGTGATGTACCGGAACCCTGACTGTGTCTCATCAACATATCTATCGGCTAGCAGGTGCCTTAGCTTCTTGATCTTAGTGATTCCTCGTGGTAGTTTCTCTATTTTGCTCAGTTTGATGTCCAGAGTTTGTAGGTTGGTGAGCTTCTCAATAGACTCTGGGAGTGAGCGAAGTCTTGTCCGCCTTAAGCCAATGTAACGTAAATTAAACAATTTACCTATACATGCTGGTACTTCAGTGATATCTGAGTCTTGTAGCTCTAGAACAGTGAGGTACTTGGATTCAGACAAAATTGAAGATAACATTCCAGGAGGATGTGAAATTGTTTCAAGTAGTGCACGAAGATGTGGAAATTTCACTGTTGATCCACAACCTTTTCCATTGTTCAAGAATAATGACAGACGACGGACTTCCCAATCAACCTTTTCCACGGCTCCAAAATCATTTGCATAACCAAACCTCTCTTGTCTAGCAATTGAGAGAGCAAGGTTTCGCACAATATCATGCATCTTACAGGAGCTCACCCTACCAAGCTCATCATATTCGTCAACCTCAAGCATGTTCCGATGAATCAGTTCCATGAGATTTACTTCAGCCACATCTTCTGGTCCATTGTGTTCGACTCTCACTGCAAAGCCTTCTGCAACCCAGTACCGCACAAGGCTCTCACGGGATATGCGACAATCTTCAGGGAACAGGCTGCAGTACAAGAAGCAATTCTTTTGGTCAGCTGGTAATGAATGGTAGCTTAATTTCAGAATTGCCTTGACATCATCATTTTTGGCTAGCTCACTCCGCAGCTGATTATACATTTGTTGCCACACATGCTCTGTTGGTAGCTTCGAGGACATCAGGCCACCCATGGTAACAATTGCTAAGGGCAGCCCCTTACACTTGGTGATTATGGAGGCAACAACATTCTCAAGGTCTGGCGGGCACCTATGGTCCTTTCTGTTGTAAAATGCCCTTCTGCAAAAAAGGTTGAATGCATCAATTTCACCCAAAGCCTGTATCTTGAGATGGCATTCAGAGGGAGCAAGAACTGCCACATGTACCATCCGTGTCGTGATGATAATGCGACTTTCTTGGAGATTCTTAAGCATGCCCTGTATTTCGAAGTACACATTCTGGTCCCAGACATCATCTAGCACAATCAAACATGTTGTACAGTTTTCAGTCTTTCTCTTTAATTCTTCTGTCAATTCATGAACGCCCATTTTGTTGATTAGATCTTCCTTGGATTCTGATGATTCTTGTTCCATGAGTATGAGCGGACTGACTAACTGTCTTAGCAGACTAACGACCGTGTAAGTCTGTGACACGGTGATCCAGGCATGAACTGGGAACTTGATCTTTTCACGTTCATATACGTCTAATGCCAGGGTGGTTTTTCCCAGTCCACCCATACCAGACACTGTTATCACTTTGTGGCCTGGTTCTTCAGAGTACAGTAATTCAAACAACCTTTTCCTGTTGTATTCAATCCCCACAGGATCGCCACATTCAAGCAACTTTCTTCTTCCTTGAGATCGCGGTGTTTCGATGTCAGTGGGTGTTCTTGGAATGAGCTGAACTGTAGGTAACCATTCCATTTGCTGTCTTTTAACCTGTTCGATATCACCCTTTATCTTCATTACCTCACTAGCAACTTCACTGAAAACACTTGCGTAATGTGCTCCTCTTACGAATCTCATCACTGATCCTTCTTGCTGCAGTTGACAAGCATAGTATGAGTACTTGTCCATTATGTCTTCAACACGGTAAGCCAGCTTCCGCAGCTCGTCGATCCAACCCTTGACAACATTCATGTTGGTATTTGTGGAATCTAAATCTTGTATTACATCTTTCATGACACGCAATTCCCTTCTGATATACTCAACTTTGTTTGGAAGTTCCCTCAAGTTAGTTACCTTCCCAGACAGTTTGGCTATGACAGCTCTGGTGGCTTCATCTCCCAAAGCAACACTGATCTTTGAGATGGCAAGCAGCATGGCTTCTGCCATTACCTTAGTGCTGCAGAACAGAATCATGAATCATGGAGATAGTCACATAACGAATTGATAAGATAAAAAAGGTCGCTGTTACAGTTGTAAAACAATTGCAGCTAAGATTGTTTTTTCGGCCCTTGTGGGCATTTGCAAGCCATATATATATATGTACCAATAGAATTTATTTCTAGTGTTAATCATGGTGTACCAATAGATATAGGTAAAGGAGCTGCCTCAGTACGTACCAGCCTCCACAGTAATCTTAATTATAAGGGTAATGTTCTATAGCAATTGTTTCATAACTCTGCAATGTGACCAACTGTGTAACTTAATAGGAGATCAAAGTAACTCATTATCAGATAGTCTCATAGTTTAGTTGAGTGTGTTGTTTCTTGAAGTAGGTCTCTATTCAGCTTTTTGATGGTTCCACAGACAGATTAAACATTTAGTATAACTCATATGTGCCCAGCTTTTTATTGCTTCATACAAAGGTCAGTATCTAATATGTGTGAGTATAACTATTTCATGCACCATCACTTTTTCCATTTTCTTAACTGCAATGAAGTATATATGTAACAGCCCAGATATATCTGAACATAATATTAAGCATGATCATAGTTTGTTTCCAATCTTACTTTTCTTTTAAGCAGCCATTTCTAATGACAACTCTGTTTTTGATTATGCTCTTCCAGTCTGTTACACCATGCTTAGATGAAGGTTTCTTGTCAGTAGAAACCTACTTGTGAATTCTGCAATTGAGCTGCTGAACTACTGATAAGTATTTAAAGAACATGCTTGTGACTCAATTTCTTTCTAAGTGACAAGGAGCAGACCAGCAATGCTCTTAATATGAAGTGCAGATGCACACCACATATTCCAGTGTTCTCTTTCTCAGCATGGAAGCGCATATGGTGCGATTCTTTTGCTTATAACAGGTAGAGGTCAACATTTTACATATCCTCTGGTAACTGTGTTTCAATTTGCTGCCTCTATAATACAAATAATGTAAGTATTGCGGTAATTTTGCTATTAGCCTTTTGGGAATTTAGAGTTAGTAAGTTTTGAGACTAATCAGAATGAACACTTATTGCAGGACTCTTGGATGATGTTATGCCGGAATAATGGCCTGAAGACTAAAAAAAATGTTCTCGGTAAATTAGTTAGTTTCCTCTATGTCCTGATTGTCACCTGCATCTTCCTCATCTCACCACTGGAGAAGACATGAGTGGCAACCCTCCTGGTATGTGCTAATATAAGCTTAACTAGCTATCCACACACTTACAGAACATCTCTCTATATCAGTGTATCGATCTCAACCAAATATTAATATGTATTCCCTCCGTTTCACAATGTAAATCAATCTAGCATTTTTCACATTCATATTGATGTTAATGAATCTAGACATATATATCGATCTAGATTCATTAACATCAATATGAATATAGAAAATGCTAGAATAACTTACATTGTGAAACAAAGAAAGTACATAACATCTCTCAACGATGCAAAATTCGTGAAAGGCAGAATTTTCGGTCAGAAATAAACAGAGAAGGTGAATCTGAAACCAGAGACTAGATGGCACAAAACAAAAACTCGATAACAAATCAAATAATGAATCTGAGTATCTGACCTGATCTATCAGCTGCAGAACAAGAGTCGTCGTCCTGTGCAAAGCTGACCGGTCTTCCAAGAGGAGAGCTGGTATGCCAAGGCCTGAACTGATGATGCCTTGGAGAAAGAGAGAGGGGCAAAGAGACAGAAATCTCATTCAGTTCCTGTCTCGGTTGGTCTGAATTGGCCACCGAATCACCGATGACTTGCGAGTTGAGAGGAAGTCGGTGTGTTCGGAATCCCCGATTCCCAGCTCCTCCATCTCGTTTGCCACGCGCACGCTTTTCAAACTGCTAAACGGTGCGTTTTTTGCAAAAATTTTCTATACAAAAGTTGCTTAAAAAATTCATATCGATCCATTTTTGAAAAAAAAAAGATAATACTTAATTAATCACACGTTAATAGACCGCTTCGTTTTCCGTGCGGAGAGGATAGGTCTCTCTAAATATTACTCCCTCCGTTTTAATTTTGTAAGACTTTCTAGCATTGCTCATATTCATTTAGAAATTTGTGTCTAGATTCATTAATATCTATATAAATCTAAGTAATGTCAGAAAGTCTTACATTGTGAAACGGATGAAGTAACAGTTAGTGATTCGATTACACCTAAGAATGAGAGCGATATTTCATGAAAGAAATGCAAAATAAAATATAATTGCAAGATTAGGGCTGATGCCTGATGGGGAAGTATTGATAAAACCACCTCCTAGTGGCCAAGTTGCGCTTACACTAGTAACTAAAAAGAATGCCAAGTTCCATCCAAGAAACTCGGATTTTAAAATGTCATACGCACAACTCCAAAAACCTTCTAAATAAAAATGCATACATGCAGTTATAATTTAGAATGATTCGTTCAAAGATGGCCATATGTGCTATAAGACTTAACGTAGCCTTGTTATAGCAGCACTTTGGTTTAGCTCCAGCTCCACGCGGTGAGAATTCTAACGAAAGGGCATACAGCCTAGTGGTTGCAGTGACCTGAGTAGTACCCTAAGGTCCTAGTTCAAATCTCCATAGGATCGAATTTTAGATTAGGTTATTTGCGGGGCTAAGTTCCCTATTTCAATGGCTGTATATATGTAGTTGGATGTAAAGGCCGGGTAAAAAAAATATCCTTCTCCGAAAAACGTGGTGAGAATTATAGGCGGATAGACCTGAAGCAATATGCAAAAACAGGCCGGCCCAACTTGTGTATCCCCCTCTCAGCCCAACAAGCATAGGCCGCCTTCTTCCCGGCCCAGCCCATTGGTCACTTCAACTCGCAGTCGCACCGCATATGGACAATCCAGTGCCCTAGTGGCCCAGCCCCAACACCCTCTCGCCGGCGACGGCCACGGGCGCCGCCGCGCCGCGGCCGTCCACTCCACCGCGTCCAACGCCGCTGACCGCAGGCAGCTCCCCCTCGTCCCGCCACCCCGCGCGTGCGCCGGCGTCGGGAACGGCAGGAGGCTAGTCCGCTTTTTGCCCTGGTAACGCCCTGATTTTTCTGCGGTTTATCGCTCAGATTGTCCCCGTTCATCGCTGATTTTGTTGATATTTGCGTGTATGCTGCTGTGATTGTGCTTTCACTTCCCTATATGGGTGGAAATTCCGTTGTTCATGTTTATTGAGGATGAGATACAAACAAGTTCGTAGTACTCGAGATTGCCCTGTCACACACAGCACAGAGCCGCTTGAAATAAAATGCAGAGTAGTCATTCGGACTGTTTCGGCTAAATACAGTGGTAAAATCAAGGGGAAAATGACTATATCATTTGAAACTTTGTTTTTTCACAACTGTTTAGCATCTTATCCATGGGATGTGACCCTTATCCGTTTCGCTTTATTTAGTCAACTACACAAAATCAATTGCTGGCTGCTGAATCTTTGCCCCCTTTTGAACTGAAACCTGTCAGGAGAGCTGCCTGCTTGATAGTTAAGAAGAAAATTATTTCAGATGTGTGTTTTTTTTACTTTATCTGTTGAATAACGTGTTTTATCATCTTAGTTATCTAAACCGGGCAAGCATTTAAAACGTTTGAGGGTTAAGTCCCATCTTATTTTTTGTGGAGTGGAAGGCACCCCTCTACTGTGAATTTGTGATGATGCTCCATTTCAGTGGTACTATACCAAATGTTATGCGGTTATTTATTAACACTGTGTACCAACTAGCAACCTTTCTAGTAATCATGAATTTGGAGATGAAAAAGAGTGACACCATTAATCAAGAATGCAGGTCAAAAATGAAAGGACCAGTTTCATAAATTCTGCAAAGTTGTGAAGCAAAAACAATAGGACATATGACAAAGTAGTTTCCTGATGGCCATGAAAGCCAATATTTCAGGACTTATTTCCAATAACGAGGTTGCGATGTAGTGGTGCCGCTAGATCATCTGTCATAAACTGATCATTTGTTGGTAAAGACTAAATGCATAATGTGGCTGAGCCCAGAATCACCAGACAGAAATGATACTGCAAAAGTAAGCAAAGTTTCTAGTCCTTGACATGCAGCTCTGGAACATGTTGCATCTTTTGGTGCATTCCATTTTTTTGCCACTGAGACCTGAAATTCTTATGCAGACCCAAGAGCCACAGCTTCTTCAGATACCTAAGAGACTCAATGCCTTGAGGGACATTGTCCAACTTTGGCAATGACACAACATATAAACCTTCAATGTGTTGGAGGGCACCGCCTATGATCTCCAAGTGGTTTACATCAGGCATACGCTTCAAGACAAGTGTCTTCAGCTGAGGGAAGCAATCTGCAGAAAGAACCAAGGTGCTTGCACTATTCACCCTGTTAAGGCTAAGAAAGACAAGGTTTGGCACATAGGGTGCAAGGAGCAAGGAGGAGTAGAGGATCTTCCTGAAGACGGCACCAGCTTATGGCCAGATACTTGATATTTTTCCCATGGTCACGAAATATTGGGTACTCGAGTGTCCTAGCTGCCCAGCACCCTCTGATAATCAGCCTATGAAGCTCCTCTGATTCTGGTTTGAGAGCTTCCAAGCAAAGTGTCTCGTTTTCATGACTTGCAGATAGAAGCAAGCTGGAAAGAAGTGGCATCTTTGATAGTGTAGCAAAAAGATTTGCACAATCATCAGTTCTTATGTTGTCAACCCACACGCTCCGTAGTTGCATAAGTTTCATCAACTGCTCAGCCAATTCTTTGCTGGCTTCCACAGTCTCAAGGGTCTGGAGTTCTTCCAAGTTGGATAGCTCTTTGGGTGCTTGCATTCCAATGAAATAGCGAAACGCTGACTGCTTCTCGTCTTCATATCTGTCAGCTAGAAGGTGCCTCAGCTTCTTAATCTTAACAATGCTTCGTGGTAGCTTTTGTATTTTGGTTTGCTTGATGTTGAGAGTCAGGAGGCTGGAGAGCTTCCCAATAGATTCTGGAAGTGATTTGACTCTAGTGCGCTGCAGGCCGATGTAGCGTAGATTAAATAGCTCTCCTATGGATGCTGGCACTTCAGTTATTTCAGAATCTTGCAACTCGAGAACAGTAAGATAGTTGGATTCAGACAAAATTGAGGATAACATGTGACGAGAGGGTGTTTTCATTCCAAGTGCCACTAGGGTCCGGAGATGCATGAATTTAACTTGCAACACAGGTTTGCCCTTCCATCCATATGATGACAAGCGACGAACTTCCTTATCCATCCTCTCCATAGTGCCATAATTATTTGCAGAGCCGAACTTCTCCTCTTTAGCAATAGAAAGAGCCAGGTCCCGCACGAGGTCATGCATCTTAAAGGTACTAACCCTGCCTAGCTCATCATTTCCAAGAACTTCTAACATATTCCTTTGTATCAATTCACGAAGATATTTTTCAGCCACCTCCTCTGGTGTGTTTTCTTCATTTTGTACTGCAAAGCCTTCTGCGACCCACAACCGTACAAGGGTCTCACGTGATAATTCATGATCTTCGGGGAACAGGCTACAATACAAGAAGCAGTTTCTAAGATCTCCCGGTAAGTCATGATAGCTCATATTTAGAATTGCTTGAACATTATTGTTTTTTGTGAGCTCACTTCGAAGTTGCTTGTATGTTTCATTCCAGACATGATTCTCTGGTGGCAATGAAGACAATAGGCCACCTATAGATACGATTGCCAGTGGCAGACCTTGGCACCTAACTACTATATCATTAGTCAGTTTCTCAAGGTTCTGTGGACACTTGCAGTTTCTGTAGAAAGCCCTTCTACAGAAGAGTTCAAGCGCGTCACTGTGCTCCAATGGGTTGAGTTTGAGTTGGCGTGCTGACTGAGCAAGAGTTGCTACATCGCCCTGTCGTGTTGTGATGATTATGCAACTTGCTTGGAAGTTTGGGAATGCATCTGCTATTTGAGTGTATGCTTCTCGGTTCCAAGACATCATCCAATACAATTAGAAATTTTTCATCCTTAAGCTTTTCCTTTATTCTAATTTTCAAGTCATGAGCATCCAAATCTAATAGCTGTGTTTGATCATCAGGCGCAATCTTCCTAAGCAATTTCCTCAGCAAATCAACGACATCATATGACTGTGACACGACAATCCAAGTACTAACTTCGAAATTGTTCTTCTCCCGCTCATATACATTATTGACCAGGGTGGTTTTCCCCAATCCACCCATACCAGATACTGTTATTATTGTGTTATCTTGCTCTTTGGAGTACAACCAGTCAGTCAACAGTTTCCTGTTGTCTTCTATCCCAACTAGATCATCTGGAGCTAGAAGGCAGTCTTGGGACCGTTTCCTTTCAATATCTGCAAGTGGATTGGGAGTGTGGTGGGACTGCTGCTGCCATCGTTTTTTCCGCATTGCTACATTTCTAATTTTTGTCTCTATCTTGCTAATCTCTTCAGCAATTTCACTGAAAACCATGACATAATTCGGTGTGGTGAAGAGTTTCTTGACAGAATTTTCTTCTTCCAATTTAAGAGCATGGTATGAATATTTGTCCATTATGTCCTGAACACGGTGGGCCAGACCTCGCACCTCTGCAATCCAACCCTTGACAACCTCGTCTGTAAGATTTGTTGTACTCATCTGTTTTATAACATTGTTCATCGTCTTCAGTTCATCCTCTATTTCCTCAACCTTTGATGGCAGTTCCTTAAGATTTGTAGCTTTTTCAGATAGCTTGGTTATAGCAGCTTTGGTGGCTTCCTCCACTAAAACAGAACCAATCTTTGAGACAGCGAGGATTACAGCCTCCATGTGTGCTGAACAAAGGCACAGATTGTATTACATAATGCAGTAACAAACTAAAGCAAACTAACAGAGCACAGGGCATCAGTCCTTGTAGGAGTTAATTAGCAAAAAGGCTATGAAAATAAATACTTTTGTGCCACTCAGTTTCAGTTTCATCCCTTACATTATCTTGAGTTTTAATTTATTTTCATCCTCTATGTGCCCACCCTGTTACATGAGGGTAATTTTTACATATTTTATTATAAATTAACCCCCTGATAAAACTTTTCTGAAACATTCCTTAAGCATAGAGCCATGAAATTTTGGCGCAGTTTATATGTAGCCTGGTGCTGCAAGACTTGGCGTCATGTGGGGTGGCATGTAGAACCTCTATGGCTCCATTGACCATCCTACAAGGCCGCCTGACGCCAAATACTTTGGTGCGACGCTATGAACCAGGGGTGGATACAAGACCCGACGAGCTAGGTCATTATCAGTATAATGATCTCTTATATATTAATTGCAGTCAATAAATTTGTGCAAGCAACAATTTGACCGTATTTACACCAAATCAGGGCATCCCTGTTCTTTCGAGTTCTGAATTTTTCTGAATTTGGCGATATCAGTTCTGGATTTTTTTCTAAGTGAATTTTTTCAAGATACTGATTTTGATTTTAATCATGAATGATTTGCACTCTAACTTTTCCACATTTGTTTTGTGTATCCATCACCATCATCTAGCAGGAGCAGAACCTACCCATTGTCGCACCAACCACCTGCTTCCGTTCTTCAGACCCCTTGTTGTTTCCCATTTGGTTAATCTGAACATATTGCCATACTTGACACTTTCCCAATTCTCATGCTCTATTTAGTGCATTATATTTTCCATTAGACTGGTCTGGACAGATTTCTAAGTAACTCAATTGGTTGTAAGGTTAATCGCAATATCAACAATATCTGGTTAGTATTCTTAAGGAGTGCCATACGGGAAAGCGATCATATGACTATATGAGAAGTTAGGTCATTTATTCTTCTTACTTAATGGTATATGCTTCCAGAAGTGCTATATGACTGATATACATTGTCACTTTACCTTACCATTACCATGCATTTAACCGTGACAAATTTTACTCCTAGCATATATGTTACACCATAATAAAAAAAATGAATTTGAAGACTGGAAGTGTGACTGAAATTGAGGTCTGAATATTATATTCGAGGCCTGGAAGTAAATCTTAAATTGACTTTTGAATCACACGTAACTCCTGAGGTTATATCCCCAATCCATCACACTTCAATTGAGTTTTGAATAACACTTGTATTAATAGGTGTGCAAATTTTACTATAATAACAGATTTTGGATCCCCTCCTTTTTGCAGCTCGTTGAAACCTGAAACTGTTAATCAGGGGAAATTTGTTTCTCATGAAATTATTATCTATCTTTTGCAAGAAAAATCTTCATAGCAAGGTGAATCAGGATTATTCTGGATGTTTTTTCAATTACTGGAAAACAAGCGGTTAGTATTTTGCACATTTCTGAATTGACATGTGTTAGCTCTAAATTTCAGATATTTGCTCTAACAAGAACCTCATTGGTATGGAAAGGGGGACACTTTTTTTTATTAAATATGATGATTGTACAAGGACTAATATCTTATACTCTTTTTGTTATGTTGCATAAAAAATAAAGGTTAGACTTTGGATAATGGACTGGTTTCTGGTTAACATCCAAAGATTGTATCGCTTGCTGATGAAAAACCCCTGGTAATCTATTTATTGGTTATGGAAGTTATAAAAATTTTGTTCAAGCTTATAAGCTTGCAATTGTCTGCTGGTCATTTTAGAAATATCTATTGACATGATATTGTAAGTGTACAGGATCAAATGATGAATGCCCTGTCGAACAGGATCATATCAGATTTGTTACCTTAATCAAGTCCAAGCACTATGCATGTTTTGGTTTTGAACTGCTTAGGTTGGAGATACTTCTCAGATAGGAATCCAAATATCAGAGAAGGTTGTCCTTGTACAAATTGTCAATCCAGAAAGAAACACGGTGGAAGTCAAGAGGAAGCAATGAAAGTAGATTACAAGCCTCGTCCTTATTGACCATCATATATTGTTTTAATGAAAATACTGCATTTTATTATGTATCTGATTGTTATTGTAAATGTTGCGAGGGATGTTATGAATGTGATACCATATGAAAAATGATGAGTTGGATAATGCCAGAGGAGTGACACAAACTGCCATCACAAGCCCACTAATTATGTATGAGTTTCCCATCTTTTAGTGGTTCTTTCAGGGTAAATTCTTGGAGTGTTGATCTGGCTGATGCTTTACACCGTGCAACAAAGTTGACTGAATCCGAGAAAATGTTACATCATGAAAAGCACAACCATTATGTAGATCTCATCTCATAACGTTCCTTAATGGACGTATAGCTTTGCTCAAAGATCTAGAAAGTTTCTTTCTTACGTGAACTTTAAATTATCATCTTTCAGTTATTTTATTTAGAGTAAAATATATGTCCGGTTCTTAAACTTGTAGGGCGGTGTTACTTAGATCCCTAAACTTAAAAATTACATGTCAAGATTCATGAACTTGGTTTAATGTACCATCCCTTTCAATTGCCCTTTGACCACGTTTGACCGTCAACGTGACACGTCACGCAATTAACACTTTTGCCCTTGGTCCCCTCTACACGGCACGCCACCGCTAACCTCGCCACACGGCACCGTCTCTTGCCACTAATCTCGCCGCCAAGGCCGCCACAACCGCTACCTCACCGCCTCCTACCACTAACTCCACCGTCGAAACCCTAACGGCCAGGCTTGAGAAGGTATATGCGGAGGGGGCTGAGACGCAAAAGGGTTATCTGTGTGGTGCGCCACATTAGCGGCCGAATGCAATCAAAGGACGATTGGACTAGGGGTGATACATTAAACCAAGTTCACATATCTAAACGTGCAATTTTCAAGTTCACGGATCTAAGTGACACCAGCACACAAGTTTAGAGACCGACCATTTATTTCACTCTTTTATTTACATTATAAGTTCCCCCGTAACGTTAGTACGGACATATTACTAGTTTTATTATAAATTAACCCCCTGATAAAACTTCTCTGAAACATACCTTAAACATAGAGCCATGAAATTTTGGCAGTTTATATGTAGCCTGGTGCTGCAAGACTTGGCGTCATGTGGGGTGGCATGTAGAACCTCTATGGCTTCATTGACCATCCTACAAGGCCGCCTGACGCCAAATACTTTGGTGCGACGCTATGAACCAGGGGTGGATACAAGACCTATAGATGGCCAAAAGGCCCGAGGCCCGGCCCACGGCATGGCGTTTTGGCCCGGCCCAAGCACGACACGGCCCGTCAAGGGTCGGGCCCGTGCCGGCCCGGCCCGACCACCAGGCCATGCCTGGCCTCTCCTACCGGCAGCGGCACGATGGGCCGCAGCCAGGCCCGACACATAAACAATAGGGAGTAAAAATGGACATATTATATGCCACGGTCGAAAGAATAAGGACGTAAAATAGACTTACTTAGCTATATATATGTCAGCCCAAAGAGGAGGGATGGAAAATAGACTTATTTTCACTATATATATGTCACAGCCCAAAGAGGAGGGACGAAAAATAGACTTATTTTCGCTATACATATGTCACAGCCCAAAGAGGAGGGACGGAAAATAGACTTATTTAGAAAAAGGCCACAATGAGCCCCCCGCGCCTTCGTGTCGGCCCGGCACGGCCCGACGGCTGGTGAGCCGTGCCTGGGCGGGAGGCGCAGCCCATGGGCCGACACGGCCCAGCACGAAGTGCCGATCGGGCCGTGCCGGCCCGATGGATGGTAGGCCATACCTGGCCATGCCTGGGCCAGGCCGGGCCGAGCGGGCCTTTTGGCCATCTATAACAAGACCCGACGACCCTAGGCAGCCGCTCGGACTCGCTGGCAGATCACGCAATTGTAATCGTAATCGTAAAATCTATAACCTGAGAACTGTTCCGTTTACAGGGTCTCCAACATTTACTGTCACTGAGGGTCCGTGTTTTTATGTGCCATTTGTTTGTAGTTTTCATATTTGTATTTAGCCTGAGACCTACTGCTTAATATTTTGAAGTACCAGCTATACCCAGCTATCAGCCTTGAAGGCGATAGAGTGCATGGTAGCTAAAGTCATATTAAGATAGAATTGATTTGTGTGGATTTCTTACATATATGTAATCATTCCTTATCTCTTTCCTATGTATTCCTATATACACCGGTCCCCTGAAGATCCCCTGATGCTCAATACAATCTATTCACGTTACGCAGTATATCTCCGAAGATGAATCTTGGCGATCACCTATGTTTTCTATGGCAGGTGATAATTCAAGTGTACTCAATCTAATGTTTTCAGCCTTTCCAGTTTCCATCTTTCTACTAAGGAATTATTTTGCCTCTATAGAAACACTGGTTATTTTGTAAAGCAACAATTCAACTACTATATAGCAACGTATATGTCAGGATTGATTGACCATATGAACATTTCTTTGGATTATGGTTTGAATGCCCATGGAAACTATTAGTACTAATCATTTCAGCAGGAACAAAGTATGGAGATGCAACACTTGCTTGGCACCTAGCTTAAGATATCCTTGCAGCAGATAACCAACAATAAGATAATAAAAGGTGAAAAATACGGGAAACATGTAGTGTATGAAGTGATATGCTCGCTCAGGGTGAAATTTCAGAAATAATTTCCCAATATTTTCAAGCAAAGAGACTTAACAGTTCCTCACCTCATCGAGGCAAAATTCACAGGAAGAAAAGGCAGAATTTTCCAGCAGACATAAGTACAAAAGTAAAAGCTGATTACATCTACGAACTGCTTGATACAAAGCAAGATTAACCAATCTAACCTGAGGTGCAGATCGAGAGTATCTCGAAGAGCAGAGCTGGCGAGAGACGACCAGAGTATATGAGGTTTGAGAGACGTAAAGAAGCATATATAAGCACAAATCCACTAGCCTCAAATCTCCGATCAAGGCCATGTTCAGTTCCAAAATAATTCTTCAAACTTCCAACTTTTCCATCATCAAAATTTTCCTACACACATAAACTTCCAACTTTTCCGTCACATCGTTCCAATTTCAACCAAACTTCCAAACTTTCAATTTTGATGTGAACTAGACACAACCCAAATCCTTGTTTCTCTGAATTTTCTGAACTAGCCGCCGACGACTTGACGCGAAGTCGACGCGGTAAGTATTGTTGCAGACTTGCAGAGCTCATTATTATTTAGGGAAAATATGTGGTGAAAATCACATATGTAGTGAAAACTTGAAAACTACTATTGGATCGAAAAATAGACGTATGAAATTCGTCCACGTCATCATTAATAAAAATTTTACTCACGGATTTATTCGTGAGTAAAAATACTACCGTGAGTCTACTATCCTGCAGCTGCTCACTGGTCACGCTGTTCGCTGCATCTTGGCCATATAGTAAGCTACATGCCGTGTCACCTAAAGCAGTCGGTCAGTCCGTGTACTGAACACTGAATCTAAACTATAAAACCAAACATTCGACACCTCTCAACTTTCCAAACTATTCGAATAACGCTAGCGTTATTTTGGGCGGATTCAGCATGAGCTGATACATGTGGTCCGATTCCTGTGCCTTCATGAAAGAAAAATGCAAGGAAAAACGTACTGCAGGACAAAGGGCTGATGGTGAAGCATTGTACTGTTCATCGCCCAGTGGCCAAGTTGCGCTTACACCAGTACTCCAAGAAACTCAGATTTGAAAGGTCATACGCACAGCGTTCCAACCATCTTTTAAATAAGAGTAAATTACACTAGCGGTCCTTAAACTTGTAACGATGTTTCACTTAGGTCCACGAACTTACAAAACGTGCATTGAGATCCCTAAACTTGGTTTAATGTATCATTTCAATCCAAAGTCTCGTTTAATCGTGGTCTTGCCTATGTGGCATGCTACGTGGGCGATGACATGGAAAGTTTTTTTATTATTATTTTTTCCCTTCTCCTTTTTTTTCTCCCTTCTTGTCCCGAGTCAAGCAATGGGGGCCGTGTCAAGACCGCGGGAACACGCCGAGCATCTTGCCTATGGCGACGCAGTCGGCGAGCTTCTTGGTGCCGTCGACCTCCGCAGCGAGGAGGCCCTGCAGGAAGCCACACGCGTCGGCGGCCACCATTTGCTTCCGACACCACCGGGACGGTGAGACGGCGAGCAGCACGGACACAGTCGGCGAGCTTCTTGGCGCCGTCGACCTCCGCGCCGAGGAGGCCCTGCAGGAAGCAGCACGCGCCGGCAGCCACTATCTGCTTCCGGCATCGACGCTGCCACGGGCGGCCGGGACGGCGAGACTGCGAGCAGCACGGACACCAGGAACCACGCGTCGATGCCGCCGCGGGCGGTGCTCGGGTCGAGCAGCTGGACAACAATGATGATGCCTTGCTCCTCTTTCTTGAAAGCTTTTTGTAGCTGCTCGCTGCGACGAGCGCGGCAAGCGCCCTCGCCGCGGCGTCCCTCTTCGCGACGTCCCTGCCTGCCTTGGCCTCGAGCATCCAGATGAGGCGCGGGACGGCGTCGCCGACGTCCCCGCCCCCGCGTGTCTGGCCGTGGCTGGAGGCGTTGCAGAGTTCGGCGAGCGCCATGGCGGCCTTGTCGTTGCTCAGCACGGCGAGGACGTGGTCGACGAAGCTGGCCGAGACGGCTATCTCGGCGATGTAGCGGAAGGAGGCCATGTTGCGGAGGAGGCCGAACGCGCGCGGGTGCCGAGGGAGACGAGCTAGATGAGTGACGGGAGCACGCCCTCCTCGCGGAACAGCGGGAGGAGGTCCGGGAACGCGGCGAGGTTGCGGAGCACGCCCGCGGCCGCGGCCTGCGCCGAGGAGCGCGGCCACGGCCGCTGCGGCGTCCCGCGAGTCCGTGGTGAGCGGGCGCAGCGCCACGAACGTTGCTCGGTGTCGGCGCCGCCGGACTCCAGCGCGTGGCAGAGGTGGGGCACACACGGCCCGCCACCTACGCCAAGAACCAGCACGTGGGCCGTGGCGTCCGAGGACGCGAACGCGGCGAGCACGGACACGACCTTCTCGCGTGACGCCGGCAGGATCTCTCCCGAGTCAAGCATCATGGCCACGGTGGACACCGTGCCGCCGCTGCCGTGGCAGTGACCCGACGAAGTCAACGAGCGTGGGATCAGCCCATCCGCCCCTACCCACCACCCTTCACCCCACCGTTCCCGGGCGACACGAGCAGCCGCGCGTCGCGGCGAATTGGGACAGCTCGGTAGCCGAGGACGACAGTAGCGACATGGTGTGGAGGTGCCCGAGGTTGTTCGCTTGCGACGGACACGTGCGCGAGAGTGTGGAGGTGAGGGGCGGAGGAGGAGCGGCGCGGAGTGCGGGAATGCAGGGTGGGAGAGCGACGCAAGATGGTCGGCGTGTTCCCGCGGTCATGACACGCGTGCTGCTCCTCTCCTTGCCGGCCGCCGCCCTCGCCACGCGCGTGCTCCTCTCCTCCGCCGGCTGGCGCCCGCGCACGCACCTGTCGCTGGAAACCTGTGAGGAAGGAGAGAAAAGATGGGGAGAAAAAAAAGGAAAAAAAAATTTAGCCACGTCATCATCTACGTGGCATGCCATATAGGCAAGACCACGGTTAAACCAGGCTTTGACCGGATGACAATTAAACAAATTTAAGGATCTCGACCGCGTTTTGCAAGTTCGTGACCTAAGTGAAACTTCGTTACAAGTTTAAGGACCGCTAGTGTAATTTACTCTTTAAATAAAAACGCATCACTCTAAATGAAAATTTTATTCACGAATCACTCTAGATGCAATTTTCATTTAGAGTGATTCGTTCAGAGATGTCCATATGTGTTCCGTAAAGAAATTCAAATGCTCCGTTTAAAAGGTTTAGAATCTTCAACTTTAGCACCACCTCTCCGGAAGGTTGAGGCTAACGGTTTCAGCTTCACCTTAGCGAGCTAGAGTGATCTTAAAAAAAAAAGGGGCTGCTAACACGCATAGCTGCGCCGGGCAGGTGCAGAGGTACAGTATATTAGGGGGGGGGGGGGGGGGGGGGTTGCCCAGGAACTCTATCAAGAAAACATTTTAGCTATACCTCACCTTTTTTTCACTATGTGTGCACCTCCCTCAATACACTTAGGTACCCGATCAGTTTAAACTTAATCTAAAGTAGAGTAAATTAAGAAGTGGCACCTCTCTATTTTATTCTAGCTCCGCCCCCCGTGTCGGGAGAGAAGGCTGCACACACCTGTGCGGCAGGCCCGCCTCTCCAAGTGATTAGCGGTAAGCATATTTTTTTAATAAAATAATAATAACAATCAAGTTAAAAATTTTAAAGTACGAGTTGAATTGTTGAAAGTTGAATTTTGAAGTTCAAAATTTTAAATATGAGTTGAAAGCTTTTATAATTTGAGTTGAAAGTTTCAAAAAACCCTGCTAAATAGCTCTTCCGATAAAAATTAACTACAGAAGTGAAGCATTGTTATGGAGTTAGAGTTAGAATAGAACCATACCCAACAAACATGCCGCTTGTAGTACTTGACTTGGGATTTTAATTTTTTAATTAGAAATTATAAAAAATATTTTTGTTTTACAAATTTACAGATCTACCCTCCTAACGCCATGTAGGTTTTTTTAAAGAAAAAAACACCCTTCTTGAGAGCGAGAAGGGTTTAAAATATTTTTTTTATTTAGACCCTCTCGTTGGTTTTAATTACTAAAAAATAGAAATATTTATTTGATACTCTAAATATTTTTAAATGAGAAAAAGGGTAAATTATAAAGTTGTAGATCTCATTAATATCTACAATTTTATATAAATCGGAGATCATTTGAAATATATATCTGAAATTTATAAAAAAATTCAGATTTTGTAACGAATATTTGTACACCTAAACGATCTTAAATAAAAAGGTTGCTAACCATAAAGTTGTAAATCTCCTCAAGTTCTACAATTTTGATATAAATTTAGTTGCATCCGACTTCATATGACCTATTTTAAAATTGTAAAAATACAAGTTGATAAGTTGTACGGGAAATTTTGCATTTAAGCCCTTTGTTGCTCATCTAGAGAGCGTTTTCTTAAGAGAAAAAAAAATAATAAAAACGCCCTCCAAAGGACTGGAAGAGTGTAATCTGTAAACTTTTAAAACAAAAAAACTATTTAATTTTTGTAAATATTCTAATAAACAAGAAAATAAAAATTTTAAAAATTCCTTGGCTCGGCTCCAGCTCCATTATCCTAGGCTGAAGCAATGAAAAACAGGCCAAAATGCGCATCTGCGAGCCATTCATCCCAATCCACCGCCTGCTCTCTCTCAGCCCAACAAGCGCAGGCCCGGCCAACCATCGGGCCCTTCAACTCGCACCGCATCCGGCCTTCGAGTCCTCGACTCAATGCACACAGCACTGCCAGCCCAGTGGCAAGGCCTCCACGGGGCTCTCGCCGGCGGGGGCGCTCCGGCGCCGCCGCCCGTCCACTCCATGGCGTTCAGCGCCCGGCCGCCGGGGCAGCTTCCGTAGCGAACGGCCACCGCCCGCGGCCCGCCCACGCCCCCCCTCGCGCGGGCGCCGGCCCTCTTTTGGCCCTGGTAACACCCCCCAGTTCACCGCTGATTCTCTCGATATTTTCGTGTACGCTGATGTGAGTAGAATGGAAATGCCATTGTTCATGTTTGTTGAGTATGGGGATACATACACATTCAGTTCGGAGCAAACGATTTTCGTAGTGCTCAGGAGTCTCAGGACTGCCATGTCACACAGAGCACATGGCCAGATAGCCTCTTTAGAGCAAGTTTAATAGTATAGCCATCTATTAGCTCCAAATCAACTATAGTCAACTTAATAACCAATTCATACACAATAGTTATCTATAAACATATATACTATACTATTAATATATAGTCCCACTTGTCATACACACATTGTGTCTTGGAGTCCATGCTGTAGCTGGCTATAAATCTATAGCCCGCTACTCTTCTCTCTCTTCTTTTATCTTCTTGATATGTGTTTATAGCTAGCTTATAGTATGCTATTGTACCTGCTCTTAGATGCAGAGTAGTCATTCAGACTATTTCAGCTAAATACAGTACCAAAATCAAGGAAAGATGACTACACCATTGAACTCCGTTTGTCTCAGCTGTTTAGCATCTTTGTCCATTGCGCCTTATTTTCTGTCATCCTTTGCTGCTGCCCCCTCCCTTTGAACAGAAACCTGTCATGAGAGCTGCTTGCTTGGAAAGCTAAGAAGAAATTTATTTCAGATGTGTGTTTTTTACTTTATCTTTTGTTCAAGAGTGTGTTTTATCATCTTGATCATTTAAATCGGGCAAGCAATTAAAATGTTTTGAGAGTTAACTTTACATACATTTGATTTTTTGCGAAAGAGCGGAAGGCACCCCTGTACTGTGAATTTGTGGTGGTGCCTCCATTTCAGTGGGTACCATACCAAATGTCATATGTTCAACAATGAAAGGACCAGTTCCATAAATTCCGCAAAGTTGTGAAGAAATAAAAATACAATAGAAAATATGACACAGGAGTTCCCTGATGGCTAGGATAGCCAATATTTCAGGACTTATTTCCAATAATGAGGTTGCAATGTAGTGGTGCCGCTAGCTCATCTGTCATAAACTGATCATTTGTTGGAGTGTGGCTGAACACAGACTCACCAGACAGATATTACGGCAAATCAAGTAAGTTTCTAGTCCTTGACGCGCAACTCTGGAACATGGTGCATCTTTTGTTGCATTCCATTTTTTTCCCACTGAGATCTGAAATTCTTATGCAGACCCAAAAGCCACAGCTTCTTCAGGTACCTAAGGGACTCAATGCCTTCAGGAATAGTGTCCAGCTTTGGGAGTGACACTACATATAAACCTTCAATATGCTGGAGGGCACCGCCTATGATCTCCAAGTGGTTTACATCAGGCATACGCTTCAAGGCGAGCGTCTTCAGCTGTGGGAAGCAGCCTGCAGAAAGAACCAAGGTGCTTGCACTACTCACCCTGTTAAGGCTAAGATAGACAAGGTTTGGCACATGCGGTGCAAGGAGGAGTAGAGAATTTTCCTGAAGACGGCACCAGCTTATGGCCAGATACTTGAGAAATTTCCCATGCTCACGAAATATTGGGGACTCTAGTGTCCCAGCTGCCCAGCACCCTCTGATAATCAACCTATGGAGACTTTCTGATGCTGGCTTGAGAGCTTCCAAGCAAAGTGTCTCAGTCTCATGACTTGCAGATAGAAGCAAGCTAGAAAGAAGTGGCATCTTTGATAGTGTAGCAAAAAGATTTGCACAGTCAGCAGCACTTATGTTGTCAATCCACACGCTCCGTAGTTGCATAAGTTTCTTCAGCTGCTCAGCCAGGTCCTTGCTGGCTTCCACTGTCTCAAGGGTCTGGAGTTCTTCCAGATTGGATAGCTCTTTAGGTGCTTGCACTCCAATAAAATACCGGAACTCTGACTTATTTTCATCCTCATATCTGTCAGCTAGAAGGTGCCGCAACTTCTTGACCTTAACGATGCCTCGTGGTAGCTTTTGTATTTTGGTTTGTTTGATGTTGAGAGTGTGGAGGCTAGACAGGTTCCCAATAGACTCTGGAAGTGACTTGACTCTAGTGCGTTGCAGGCCAATATAACGTAGATTAAACAAATTTCCTATGGATGCCGGCACTTCAGTTATTTCAGAGTCTTGTAGCTCGAGAACAGTAAGGTAGCTGGATTCAGACAAAATTGAGGATAACATCT
Source organism: Oryza longistaminata (assembly GCA_009805545.1). Taxonomy (NCBI): domain Eukaryota; kingdom Viridiplantae; phylum Streptophyta; class Magnoliopsida; order Poales; family Poaceae; genus Oryza; species Oryza longistaminata. Next base: position 6,463,739 of record CM020188.1, on the reverse strand, counting down.
GAGGGGAGGATGTTGTAATTCCAAGTGCCACTAGGGTCCTAAGACGCAGGAACTTAACTTTCAACATAGTTTTGTCTTTCCATCCACATGATGACAGGCGGCGAACTTCCCTGTTTGTCTTTACCATGGTGCCAAAATCATTTGCGTAACCGAACTTCTCCTCTTTAGCAATAGAAAGAGCAAGGTCCCGTACGAGATCATGCATCTTACACTTACTAACCCTGCCTAGCTCATCATATTCCAGAACTTCCAGCATATTCCGTTGTATCAGTTCCCGAAGATATCTTTCGGCCACCTCCTCTGGTGTGTTATGTTCTTTTTGCACTGCAAAGCCTTCTGCAACCCACAACCGTACAAGGGTCTCCCGTGACAACTCATGATCTTCAGGGAACAAACTACAATACAAGAAGCAGTTTCTAAGTTCTCCTAGTAAGTCCTGGTAGCTCAGATTTAGAATTGCTTGAACATTATTGTTGTTTGCTAGATCACTTCGTAGTTGCTTGTATGTTTCATTCCAGACATATTTCGTTGGCGGCATTGAAGACAACAGGCCACCTATAGATACGATTGCTAGTGGCAGTCCTTGGCACCTATCTACTATATCATCAGCCAGTTTCTCAAGCTCCCGCGGGCACTTGCAGCCCATGCTGGCATTGAAAGCCTTCCTACATAAGAGATCAAATGCATCACTGTGCTTCAATGGCAGGAGTTTGAGTTGCCGTGTTATGTTTGCTAAAGATGCCACCTGGTCCTGTCGTGTTGTGATGATTATGCGACTTGCTTTTTGGTTCTGGAATGCATCCCCTATCTGAGTGTATACTTCTCGGTTCCAGACATCATCCAATACAACCAAACATTTACTATCTTTTAATCTTTCCTTTATGGCACTTTTCAAGTCATGAGCGTCCAAATCTGCTAGCTGTGTATGTTCTAGAGACCAACATTTTCTCAACATTTTTCTCAGCAATTCAGCTATGTCATATTTTTGTGACACGACAATCCAATGATAAACGTTGAAGTTCATCTTTTCTTGCTCGTATACATTTGCAACCAGGGTGGTTTTTCCAAGTCCACCCATACCAGATACTGTTATCACTGTGCTGCCTTGTTCATCGGAGTACAACCATTTGGTCAATTGTTTCCTGTTATCTTCAATACCAACAAGATCATCTTGAACAAGTTCCAGTAGACAATCTCGAGATTGTTTTCTTTGAACATCAGCCAGTGGGTAGGGTGTAAGCTCAGACAGTTGCAGCCACCGATCTTTCCGCTTCACAGCATTTTCAATTTTCCCCTCGATCTGGGTAATCTCATCAGCAATTTCGCTGAAAACTTTGATATAATTAGCTTTGGTGAAGATTTGTTTCACAGAATTTTCTTCATCCAATTTAAGAGCATGATATGAATATTTATCAAGTACATCCTCAACACAGTGGGCCAGCTCTCGCACCTCAGCAATCCAGGCCTTGACATCATCTGTAAGATCGGTTGTACTTATCCTTTTTATAAAAGTGTTCATCATGTTCAGTTCTTTCCCTATTTCCTTAACCTTGACCGGCAATTCCTTCAGATTAGTAATCTTTTCAGATAGCTTGCTTATCACTGTGAAGGTGATTTCCTCTAATAAAACGGAGCCAATCTTTGAGACCACAAGCATTACAGCCTCTGCCATTTGTGCTGAACAAAAGAAAACAGTTCATGTTACATGATTCAGCAGCAAATTGGTGTAAACTAGTAGAATCCTGGGGCAGGATGTTCAAACTTGAAACTGAAGTATTGGAAAAGATGAAACTATGAATTATGAACTTTTTATGACTGTGAGCAGGACCTTACAGCTACTTATCAGGTTAATTAGCAAAGTAGGATTCAGTCAAATAAAGTGTGGAGATTACCTAGCTGGAAAGAGATGAGGTTTGTTACTAAAATAGAGATAGAGATTGGATTGATTTGTATAATATTACAGATTAATTCCTTGGATGTTAAGTCAGCCCTCCATATATAAAGGGACCCCATGTACCCCATTATCACCTAACACTGAATCTCTAAAGTCCTATAAGTCTCAGAGCCTCTCTTTGCTTTGAAGGAGAGAAGCTCTGCTGGTGCTAATTGAGGGTGGACGTCCTATCCCCTGTTCTTCGGACCCTTACCCTATCCATGAATCAACATCCATAACATATACTGTTACATAAAAAATTAAAGTTTGAACTTTGAATTCAATCCAAGTTATATGTATAAGAAAAATATAGATAGTACTGGTGATTATGCTGGTGCTTTTTGATTCAGGTACTGGGTAAGATCAATATTGTAAAAGAGAATTGAAAGGTACTATCCTTTGACTGCTCTCCTTTCTACTTCCGTGTTGATATTCTTGAATTTATTTGTTATGTACTCTACAGTACTACTTGGTTATTCTGGTTTGTAAAAAAGAAAAAAATAACACAATGATGATCACACATCAGACATATTTGATCACTTTTGGTGGATATAGCTGATACTTGAGAACTGTTTTGTTTGAAGCGCCTGCAACACTCGTAATTTCATCAGGTAAATAGTTTTGGACCATTTATGGTGTTATATGTCACTGAAGGTAAGCATTTTTGTGCCCGTAAAGTTCATAATTTTCATTTTATTCATTAGCTGGAGAGACCTACTTCTTATTGATTTAAATCCCAGTGCTATGATTTCTTCTACTAATTGAATGAATTATGTGTTAATTGTCTTGTTGGAAATCATCTATGTTTTCTTCAAGAGGTGATGTTACCATGTTTACCCAATGATTTCTGCTATTTCATCTTTCTTAACAAACTGCTTTCTTGTTCGTAACAAGATCGTTATTCTTATGCATTATCAGGTGGACCTACTTATCAAAAGGTATATATATATATATCCTTTATCCAAAGTACGAAATTAACTTTCTTAGAAGTGCAAAGCAAAGGATGATAATGCTGCCTAAATTCCAATATAATATTTCCTTTCATATCTAAGGTTATAGATGAATTTCTTAACCAAGCGGCCATAACCTAAGTGTCTTTTGTGGTGTGGAATTATATAGTATCCAAGTTCATCATGAACCAATCCTGAAGGGTCCTTACTGGAGGAACGGCATTTGCGGTCATTTCCTGTGCTGTTTAATCCAGAAATAGTGCTGGAGATGGGGAAGTCTATTGCAAGATGGTGATCCTAATCCATTTTCATTTCTAAGCCTGTGGCAAACTGTTGCTCCTTAAAAATTGTTATGTTCATTGAAAGACTCTGGTTCTATTGGACGAGGTATTGCGTGGTGCAGTCTTATTTTATAGTTTATAGCTGTCTCTTACCCTTAGGGAGTTAGTAAAACCAATCCTTTCTGAATGTCATGGAAATTAGTCATTGTTTCCCACCAATCTGAACTTCTCAAGTGGTTGGATCTTACCCTCTGTCTTGCCAAAAAGCTTTTTAAAGTTCAAAGCAGTTTCATATCTAAAGACATGACCATTGGATGTACTTGTGGGTTCAGAACTTCAAATTTCTTTATACCAAGATGTAGAATGGTTATTTTGGTTGAATCCTTTACTGGTGCAATGCTCTATTTGTAGAAATGCTTTCTTTACAACAGAACTTCACTGAAGCTCTGAGGATGGTGTTTGTGTGAAATAAACTGATGTTTTTTGGACAATCAGTTCAGGTGGCCTCTGCTAAATGCATGAGCGTCAGCAGTTTAGCCAAGGACCCAGGAACCAAGTTGGCATGTTTCTGTCTCTTTATGTCGCCAAACTAATTTATCCTGTAACGTTTATTTTATTCTGTAACTTTATGCTTTCACCCAAGTACAGGGTGATGTAAAACTACATTGCAGTGAAATTATTAGGATTGTTACTAATGAGAATTCTTTATCTAAACTGAAGCAGATGGCCGTAGCAACTCGATATAACATGGGCCACAGAGAAATAAATATATGAGAGGATGCAAACATTTGAGACTGATTACCTTCTGGGGCTTGACTTGAGCTTGTAGTTATAGGTATTATTGCAGCAGTTGGCGAAATAATGTGATGAAAACCCTGCACCAAAGTTAAAAAAGAATTATTCTTTCAATAAAACATCAGAACAAAACAATGTGATGTTGAAATTGATATAGTTATACTGCCAGCATATACAGAAATCTCCAAAATGCAGAACTAGACCAGAAAACAAAAAAGAAAAAAAGCTCGCTTTTGGCGGTGAGAGGATCGACTGTTATTTTTTTGGAACAAAAAGAACTGTTCACTGCTGTTCTATGTGATGCTCGCTCAAATTCATAACGAATCCCCAAGATTTTCAAGCAAAAAAGAACTAATAATCTCTTCTCCCAGGAGGAAAATTCTCGCCAGAAACTGAAGAACTTTCAAGCAGACAAAAAAAAAACAGGAAAGCTACTCGAGATCTGGGAGTCTCTAAGGAAACAAAAATACAAGAAGATTCAGTACAGATCTTCGAGCTGCAGCTGCAAGGAGCAGCAAGAAATAGAATCTCACCTGTAAATAGGAACAAGGGTCTTCTTTCGTCAGCTAATCCATCGAAGCGCAGAGCTAGTCAGATGATGACTTCTGGAGGTCGAGAGGCTACTCCCCTCTCTCTCCCTCGCCTTGATCTGAACCTTTTTAGCCCGCGACGACTTGAGACCAAGTCCCACGCGCATAGCAGCATCCACTGAACTAGCAGAAGAAGCCGCTGCGAAAGTTCAGCCAAAATTTCCAGGAAGAAGCCTAGAGAAGAGATATCCACTACCGCAGTCAATCTGAGCCGTCGGTTGGACGGCTCAATGGCCAGATTTTGTCAAGTTCATCTGGGCCGGGTCAACGCTCAGCAGCGAGGTCAACGTCGTCAATTATTTTCTTTTCCTTTTCTTTTTTTTTATTTGGCAAAATACTCGGTTACTATAATGGGCTGAGTAGCGTGGGCCGGAATTCACTTGTGGGCTGCACTGTAGCAGCCGAAGCCCAACAAGCGCTCGCATCGACGGCATTTTTCACGGCGAGCGTTTTCTGGGGTCTCCGGTGGCCGCCGCTGGCGAATCAGATCCGCCACCTCGCCCTGGCGCTCCGGCGGCCGGCGAGGTGGGCTGCGCTGCGCCGCCGCTTCTGGCCAGATTCGCCTGGTAACTCACCGATTCAATCTATCGGATTATTTGCTTGGATAGCTAGCCTAATTCGTTGATTGCGTTTCGGATGTTTGAGCTAGGCGGTATATTGATGTGGTAGCGAGTTCAGTTTTGTCTACCTCAGAAAAAAATTTCAGTTCTGTAGATGCTGTTCTTCCTTCCATGTTCATGTGGGGATTTATGCCCTAAAATACATATGGCACTTTCAACACAAAGAGAGTTCATACAGTACTAGAGTAATGAATTAGTGCCTTTAGTGGTAGCATGCCATGTCGTATTGAGGGTTGCTCACTGCTCATACTGTTTCAGTATAAAACTTTACATCTGCTTTATCAATAGGTTTGTTTATTATTGCTTTGAGTGTTTCACCGAATTTTTGTTTGTCAAAGTATATATGTTTGAAATGTTAGGAGGCTAGATCTGTTTTTGTCTCTGAAATTTGATATTGCAAATTTGCAATCCTGCTTTCCTACAGAGGAGTGTATTGCTGCTATCGTCCAACAAACAATATATAAAGGGATGCTATGAGATCATTATGTAATAAATCCATGTCAAAATGGGAAGAAAGGATCATTATTCATATTAAACAGTGCACTACCTGAAACGGATTTAAGAACTGGAAGTGAAACAAAAGGCAAAGACCCAAGGAACTTCAGGTCGTGACTCCTGATGGCAAAGAGACTAAGAGAGTCGATATTTCATGACTTGTTGAAGAAAAATATGAACCAGATGTACAGATACCAAGTACACCAGAGCCAATGTCTTTTTAGAGAGGATTGGGTGAATGCAGATGCACTTTTCAAGTTATTCATCGAAGGAAGATGTAGCACACCACTCCTAAACACGCAGATCTGGAACATGCTGCATTTTCCGGTGCATTTCTCTATGGATCCAATCTGCTTTGAAGTCTTGATGCAGATTGAGGAGCCAGAGTTTCTTCAGGGAGAAAAGATTTTCAATGCCCACAGGGACTCTCTCCAGCCCTGGCAGTGAATCGTTGTATAAACCTTCAATGACTGGAAGTGCATCATCTGCGATCTTCAGCCGGTTGACATTTGGCATGAGCTTCAAGACAATTGTCTTCAACTTGGGAAAGGATCCTGCAGTAATGATCAACCTGTTTGCACTATTCATGTTGTTAAGTCTCAGGTATGTGAGGTTTGGAACATGTAGCCCGAGCACTCGAAGTGGATCCTCTCCAAGTTGACACCAACTTAGAGCTAGGTACCTGAGATTTTTCCCATGTTCCTGAAATATCGGCAATTCCAATGTCCCAGTGGCCCACTGCCCTCTGACAATTAGCCTATGGAACTTCTTGGATATTGGATTGAGATTTTGGAATCAGAGTACCTCCTTCTCATCACATGCAGAGAGAAGCAGGCTTGAAAGAAGTGGCATCTTGGACAGAGCAGTAAAAATCTTTGCACAATTAGTAGCACTGATATTATCAATCCACAAGTTTTGCAGTTTCGTCAGCTTCTCCAGCTGTTCTGCTAATTCCTTGCTGGCTTGAACAGTTTCAAGAGTCTGGAGTTCTTCCAAACCTGATAACCCTTTAGGAGCTTCCACTCCAATGAAGTATCGGAACTCTGTCCGTTTCTCATCAGCATATCTGTCAGCTATAAGATGCCGCAACTTCTTGACCTTAACAATTCCTCGTGGTAATTTCACTATTTTGGTTTGCTTGATATCTAAAGTTTGCAGATTAGAGAGATTCTCAATACATTCTGGGAGCTTACATACGTTGGTGCGTCTTAAGCCAATGTACCGCAGATTAAACAGATTACCTATGGATGTCGGCACTTCACTGATTTCAGAGTCTTGCAGCTCGAGAACACTAAGGTAGTTTGATCGAGAAAAAATTGAGTTCAGCATGCTGGTGGAGGATGAAACAGCTTGAAGGGACAATAGAGTTCGGAGGTGCGGAAATGACACCCTTGGTACGCTATCATCTTTCCATCCACATGTTGAGAAGCGACGAACTTCTGTATCCAGCTGCGTCATTGTGCCATTATCACTTGCTGAGCCAAACATCTCCTCTTTAGCAACATCAAGAGCCAGGTTGCGCACAATGTCATGCATCTTACAGGTACTCACCCTGCTGAGCTCATCATTCTCAACAACTTCCAACATATTACGGTGAATGAGTTCCATGAGATTTCCTTCAGCTACATCCTCTGGTTTGTTACCATCTTTTCTCACTACAAAGCCTTGTGCAACCCATAATCGCACAAGGCTCTCCCTTGACATGGCGTAATCCTCAGGGAACATGCTGCAATACAAGAAGCAGTTTCTTAGGTCTCCTGGCATGTCGTGGTAGCTCAGATTTAGGATCGCCCGGACATGATCATTTTTTATCATCTCATTTCTAAGTTGGCTGTATGTTTGATTCCAGGCATATTCTGTTTGTTTCCTTGAGGACAACAGGCTTCCCATAGATACAATTGCTAGCGGTAGACCTTGACACCTCTTGACTATAGAAGTAGCCACCTCCATAAGCTCTTTGGGGCAGCCTGTTCTACCATGGAAAGCCCTTCTACAGAAGAGATTGAATGAGTCAGTGTTGCCTAAAGGTTGGAGCTCAAGGCGATATTTTGAGGATGCAAGAGCTGCCACTTCTTCCTTCCTTGTCGTGATGACAATCCGACTTTCCTGGAGATTCTGGAATGCATTGCGCATCATAGTGTATGCTTCATGGTCCCATACATCATCCAGTACAATCAAGCACTTGCTATCTTCTAACTTTTTCTTTATTTTATCTGTTAACTCATAAACATTCATTTTATTCATGTTTGCAGCTGGTGATTGCTCTCGGTATGCAACCTTCATAAGTAGAGTGCGCAGCAATTCTTCCACATCGAGGGTCTGCGATACAACAATCCAAGCATGAGCAGGGAAGTTTCCCTTTTCCCTGTCGTACACATTTTTTACCAATGTAGTTTTTCCCAGTCCACCCATGCCGGACACTGTTATCACTGTACCATGCGGCTCATTGGAATACAGCCATCCAGTCAATTTTCTCCTATTTTCTTCAACCCCCACAAGGTCTTCATCTTTAATAAATTCTGGCAGGCAGCCTCCAGATATTTGTCTCTCAATATCAGAAGGTGTTTTTGGACTCATGAGCTCTGCCGAAAGAGACCATTTCATTAGATCTTTAACATGCTTGATCTCTTCTTCAATCTGGACAATTTCGTCAGCAATTTCATCAAAAATCTTGATATATTGTGCTCCTTTCACAAACTTCTTCATTTTCCCATCTTCCTGCATTTGATGAGCATGATACAAGTACTTATCCATTACATCCTCAACGTGGTAGGCCAGCTTGCGCACCTCCGCAATCCAACCCTTGACGGTATTTTTTCTGATATCTGCTGTGCCCAAATCTTGTATTACATTGTTCATCATCTTCAGTTCCTTTTCTATTCTTGTTACATTCCTTGGCAGATTTTTCAAATTTGTTACTTTTTCAGACAGTTTCGCTAGAACAGCCTTGGTGGCTTCTTCTCCTAAAGTGGTACCGATCTTTGAGATGGCAAGGATTACTGCCTCCGCCATCAGTGCTGAAGAACAGAAACATAGAAACATGGAGTCAGTCTTTTATGTGATATGCTAACAATTAAGAATATCAGGCAAGAACATCATCTGATTGAATAGATCTGATCCATGTATTATGTGCTTTACGGATGATGGAAATAAGGAACACATAAGCCAAACAACATTTAATCCAATGCATGTAAAAAAAAATAAAACAAAATCCAAAAGCAGTAACAGTCAAATACAGTTTCCAGCGAGATGCAAGCACAATGAATATATAAATTCATTTTGAAATTAAATTGGAGCTATCTCTTCTGTATACTGAAATTAGTATATGTGAGTATTAAAAAATTATTTACCGTAGGTTTGTGCTATATAAGTTCCGTAGGTTATTTTACATTAGGTCAGTATTATGCAAGGTTACACATTGTAACGAAATTCAGGTTTAGTTTTGAAACTCCAATGTATTATATAGAAATCAATAACAAACTAGAAATTAAATGGACTGCTCTAGGCAAGACCATTTCATTCTAGAGTCATTGTCCATGCTAGTTTCATAAAAAAAAGTACCGACACGATTAAAAAAATACATAATAATCTGAATTTCTCTGGAACATCTAAAACTCCAGCAAATTAAACATACCCATGTTAATTGGTACCAGCAAGAGCTGGCCATGTGGTTTTCTATTTGTACAAACGGGCCCATCTATTTCCATTGAAATTGTTAGCGTAGATTCTTGTAAAGGTTTGAGAGTTGATGCATATTTGTTATTACATAACTGGTTCTTAATAATTAGATCGGGTATTTCAAATCATTTACTTGGGAGGTATTTTTTTTGTTTTCCTTTTTTACATATGCCGTACATGCATACAGAAATATCTAATTATGAGACTCCCTGATGGTAGACTTTCAGAAATATTTTAATAAACTAAATTACTTTCTGGACCTTGATTCACTTGCTCCCTAGTGTTTGAGCTGCTGCCTGCTGGTGCTTTTCACATAGTTATTGAATTTGATCATATTGGTTACAACTGCTCATTGAAAAAGTGAACTGAGGCCCTCGTGTCCTCCCAATTTTTCCCTTTCTGATGGTGCTCCAGAGGTGCTTTACGTTCTACTTTTACATCAAAGGCTCCTGTACTTTCCCAGTTACCCTGCTTTCCAGTATCATGGTTTTCTTAGCCGTAAAAAAAAGATATATGCTTGGATAGCACCGAATCTAATTAAAGTTGGATTTGATTAAGAGCGAGTGCTCTAGCACTAACTTTGTTAAACATAACTACTAGCTTAATATAAATACTAGTACGTGACTACCTTTAGAGGGGAGAATCCTTCATCGTGTTTGTATTGGGAAAAAAAAAAAGGACTAGCTAAAAAACTGTCGAGTGTTTTTTGAGATGAAAACTTTCAAATCTAACTATAGTATATAATTTCACTAGAACTATACTATAATAATAATAACTGGTACATATATGTATTAAAATAATATATGCAACTTTATATCTAATTTATATAGAGATAACAATGTAGTTATAGTGTAGTTATACTATAGTTACAATATAATTACAATTTAATTATAGTGTAACTACAATGTAACTAGCATATAACTAGAATGCAATTTTGATGTAACATGAACAAGTCTACCATAAACATGTGATGATGGGACTAGCTTGTGAAAAGAGGGTTTAGATTCGGTAGCAAAATATCTCAGCACAAATCTTAAAGCGGAATCGACGGCCTAAAAATTTGACAGTTTTCACTCGAGAAAACTGTCGACAGTCATCAAGCAGTTTCGAACTAGGCAAGTAGATGCCACTGAGGGGAAAACCACGTCAAATCTTCGATTTTTGCAAGCATGAAAACCCACAAGCCCCACAATGCCAAGAATTTTCCATCAAACATAGACATAAAAGCACCAAACCAAAAGATACAAAGCAAGATTCAGTACAAATCAATCTAACCTGAGCTGCAGATCAAGAGCCGTCTGTAACAGCAGATGAGCTGGTGATACTACGCCTTGCTGGCTTGCCTTGACGATGAAGGATGAGAGGTTCAGAGAGGCAGCAAGGCAGGTATAAAGCCTCTCAGATCCTGTCAGTTTGGTCGCAATTTCTGAGAATCAGTCACCGACGACTTGACGCGCAGTCTACACGGGTAAGCGTTGCAGTGCCATTGTCGTCCAGTGGCCAAGTTGGCGCGTATAAGACATGAGTCCACTGTGGATGTTTCCTTCCATGAAATTTCTGGTTTTTATGATTTATATGTGCAGCGTCCGAGCTTTTCTAAGCACATCCTGTGCGTTATAACGGGTCAAACCTATATAATTAAAGATGGGCATGCTTTAACGTATGATACTCATATAGTGTACTCCCTCCGTTTCACAATGTAAGTCATTTTAGCATTTTCTACTTTCATAATAAATCTAGATGAATTCATTAACATCAATATAAATGTAAAAAATGCTAGAATGACTTACATTGTGAAACGGAGGAAGTATATGCTACGAAAAACAAGAGAGGATGGAAGATGATTGAAGAAGGAGATGGAAAGAAGAGGATTCCACTTTTACAGTAGTATAGTTAGAGGCACGTAAAAGTTGAAAGAGTTATTGTGCAGTAAGAGAGAAGATATGGAAACACTTAAAAAGGGCGTCAATAATTCATATCGAAATGAAAATAAGCTAATGGAGAGGACGGTAAGTAGGTCATGACATATTTTTTTCTATAGTCCACTACGCAAATTAGGATATCAAAATTTCTATAATTGTGTCGGCACATTTTTGTCTCAGTCAATTTTTTACCCGTCGGATTGAAGTTGATGTCCGTGTGCACCATGCTTGGCTGTTTCATATTGTAAAATCAAGGAGAATAGCCCACTTGATCCCTAAAGTTTCGCTTTAAGGTTAATATTGTCTTTGATATTTTATTTTGTTCAATCAGATTCTTGAACTTTATCATATGGTCCAATATGAACCTTAGGCCTACTAGAAACGCCATGTAGATATGCCATGTCATCATCTTATTAAAAATGGATGGTGAAATGTATAATTTCTCCATTATGTGTGATACGAAATATTATAACTAATTTTACATGATTATATAATTTAATCTAATCCTAGGAATTGATATATACACAAAATTGATTATGTTGCATGTATTGGTAGACAAATCGATATATTTGAGTATTTGCAAATGTAAGTGTGTGTGAATTTTTCCTTTTTCCCTCTTATGTTGTATGTAAGGGTATATTAAGTATTTCATGATAGATTTGTATAAGATGATGAGATGACATGCCTACGTGGTCTTTCTGATGGGTCCAAGGACCATAGTAGACTCAAAGATAAGACTCCGAGAACTAATTCGAGCAAAATAAAAAATCAAGAACTATATTGACCACGAAAGTTTAAGGACCAAATAGGCTATACTCCCTAAAATCAACCAAATAAGGAGCCATTAGTTGTCGGTTTCTCGATTACACGTCGTCAGTTTCTTTTTCCTTTCTTATTTGGCAATGCTCATTGAAAAAGTGAACTGAGGCCCTCGTGTCCTCCCAATTTTTCCCTTTCTGATGGTGCTCCAGAGGTGCTTTACGTTCTACTTTTACATCAAAGGCTCCTGTACTTTCCCAGTTACCCTGCTTTCCAGTATCATGGTTTTCTTAGCCGTAAAAAAAAGGTATCATGTTTTTCACATATTAGTAGTAGGTAAAGTTGACGCTCATGAGTTATTTCTTATGAAAACATGTGATGCGATCTTTTATTTCTTCATTAGCTGAACTGCCTAAACAATTTTATTTCTTAATGACTATAGGTATTTTTTGTCTCTGCTTCAGCAATTCGATATTTTTGTCTGGATTACTTTCTTGTCATTAGTAGTATGGACCTTGTCAGCCAAAGATATGTCTGGTGATAATATTATTCAAACAGGAGGATTATGAGTTAAGAATCATGTTGTGCTAGCTAAGATTTTAGATAGTTTTTCTAATGACGTGGATTCAAAATCCACTGAAGTATGCATCTTATCATTTTTCTTTTTTTTGCAAAATTAGTGACAAGCCGGTGTGCTTTCAGATTATTTTCTCACATTTATCTTGTCTTGCTGAAGGCACCTGGACACTGGTTTCTGTTGGAGTAATGTTTCAAATTGGCTTTCCTCAATAATATCAGGTCCTTAATCCCTTTGTCTTTGACGCTTTAAAACAGCTATGTTCTCTGTGATTTACTATCTTCAGTTTGAAGTTTTTAATGAGATGTGGACATAAATATGAGGTCAAGAACACCAGAAGAATGCACACACACTTTAGCAGGAATAGCTTTATTCACAGAAAGTTGTTTATAACATTAAGAAAAAAAAAAGAGAGAGAGGCTATTTTACTATGCCAAACTATTTTCCCGGTGCATGTAACCTCCTAAACTATTTTTTGGTTCACCTTATTCCCCGATTATTGAAAATGGCTCACTTTACCCTCTACTCTTTGACGATATTTGTCTTTAATGTTTTTCTTTCTACAATATGTATTTTAATTAAGTTGAAATTTCGTGAGATGAAATCAAGAGTTATCCTCTATTGCATCCGTCTAAACGGTTGAAACCGTGGCTGGATTTTGTTGGTGTGTTCATCCGGTGAGGTTTAAACTAGGCAAGTAGATGCCACTGAGGGGAAAACCACGTCAAATCTTCGATTTTTGCAAGCATGAAAACCCACAAGCCCCACAATGCCAAGAATTTTCCATCAAACATAGACATAAAAGCACCAAACCAAAAGATACAAAGCAAGATTCAGTACAAATCAATCTAACCTGAGCTGCAGATCAAGAGCCGTCTGTAACAGCAGATGAGCTGGTGATACTACGCCTTGCCCTGACGATGAAGGATGAGAGGTTCAGAGAGGCAGCAAGGCAGGTATAAAGCCTCTCAGATCCTGTCAGTTTGGTCGCAATTTCTGAGAATCAGTCACCGACGACTTGACGCGCAGTCTACACGGGTAAGCGTTGCAGTGCCATTGTCGTCCAGTGGCCAAGTTGGCGCGTATAAGACATTCTATATGAAAGTGAATAATGCTAGAAAGTCTTATATTGTAAAACAGAGGAAGTATAAATTTTAAAATTCTACTAGTACGTAAAAATATAAGTCATGCTAAAAGTACCTCCAATCATAAAAATCACAACAAGATAAATCATTATTATATAAATTTTTAAATAAGATGAGTACTCATACGGATCGGATGTCCAAAAATCAATGCCATACTGGAGTAGATCTTGCGCCCATGCATGAGGACGATCCCATCGATCGTATCACATCACATGATAATGCACTGGAATCCTATTCCATCACTCTAATAATCATAATTAATGCGCTCTTGATCAAAAGCGAACAGTACCGTGGCAACGTCCCCTCTTTAAGCCGAACTCATTGCTCTACAATTGGCCTTCAAAATTGCAAAGTTTAAAAAACTGAGCAATTTCGGACATATATTGGAGTATCAGACCACTACTAAGTGAAATGCAGGCTGCGGTACAAGGAGATTTCCAGGAGTATCCGGGATATTATCGTAAACAAATATGTTGCTAAATATTTCTATAATCTTAACTAAAGTTAAAAGGAGGTTGACTAAGAAAATAATCAAAACATCATATAATATGAAACGGTATAATCTATACTATTATAAAAATTAAAGATGTTTTTCCCTATACTTTTGGTACGTCATCCGTGTTTGAATCGGTTTTTAAGTTCATTCGCTTTTGGAAGTACAAATCCACGTTAGAGTCGGTTTTTAATTTTGTTCGTTTTTAGAAATACAGAAGGAGTCGTATAAGAAATCTCTTTAAAAAACTTGCACGCTAATTTGAGATGATCGGACCTTAATTGCGGCTCATGATTTTATAAAAAAAATATCCAAACAAATTTCAACAGTGAATTTAACCTTAGTTAAACCGTACAACAATAATAAAATTAAAATAGCCTTTACCCATGGTAACGCACGGACATTTTTCTAGTTCTCCCTAAAATGAAAAAATCAACCTATTCATATGCGGGGCCCACTACACACTTTAGCAGCCTAGTTCTCGGTTTCTCGATTACAATTTACACGTCGTCAGTTTCTTTTTCCTTTTTCTTTTCTTTTTTGGCAAGATACGCGGTTGCTAATTTGTATCGACTCTATACTGGCCTGAGCAGTGGGCCGGATTTCACTTGTGGCCGCACCGTAGAAGGCCCAGGCCCAGCAAGCGCTCGCCGGCGACGAGCACGGACGATCATTGACGCCGCTCTCCAAGGGCGGCGAGCGGCGAGCGTTTTCTAGGGGTCTCCGCCTCTCCGCCGCCCGCCGCCGGCCGCCGGCGCATCAGATCCGCCGCCTTGGTAACTCCCGAGGTCGCCGGCGGCCCGTGAGGTCGGCCGTCCACCGCTTCTTTCCAGATTCGGCAGGGTTATTTGAGGTAACTCCTGGATTCAATTGCCCCCGCGATTTAGTTGGTGTTTGCTTCAATCGGATTGATTGCTTGCTTGGATTTAATGATAACATCAGAATTTGTTTACAATTTTGTGAATGGCATTCTTCTTCGCATGTTCATGTGGTTAGAAACTTTAGGATTTATGCCCTAAAAGTATTGCAGTACAAAAGAGAGTTCACAGTTCGGATGGTGTACTGCAGCACTGAATTTGTGGTACCATGCCATGTCACACTGAGGAAGTGAGGATTGCTCACTGCTTAGGCTGTTTCAGTTAAATTCTGCTACATATGATTTATCAAAGGATTTACTTATTGCCTTTAGGATTTCATCTAAATTTTATTTGTCAAAGCACATTTTTGCCCGCACCGTTTTTTATTTTGTGTGTTTAGCTCATTTAGACCAGTGTATGTTTGAAATGCTACGAGGATAAACCTATTTTCTCTCTCTCTATGATTTGAAATTACAATCTTACTTTCATAGAGAGGAGTTTATTGTCGCTACTTTGCAACAAACAATATATAAAGAAATGCTACTAGATCACTGTGTAATATACATCCTTATCAAAAAGAGAAGAAAGGATCATTGTACATAATTAAACACCACACTACCCAAAGTGGAGAACACATTGACTTCACTGTTCACAAATGCAGTTCAATAGCATAATAGTTCTTACAAGAAAGCCAATATCTGAAACAGCCAAACAACAGTCCTAACTCCTGGGCCTCCTAGCCAAAGAGAGCCAACATTTCAGGACTTACTGACAAACATATCAGGCATGATGAAAATGTAAATATGCTGTTACTGATAACAACAAAACGAAAGACTTGTTGGAAAGGACTGGACGAAATGCAGATGCATCAAACAAGTCTTGACTGAAGGAACATGTAAGTTGTAACATCCCACTCCTAGACACGCAGGTCCGGAACATGCTGCATCTTCTGGTGCATTTCTCCATCAGTCCAGTGAGATTTGAAGTATTTGTGCAGATTGAGAAGCCAGAGTTTCTTCAGAGAGCAAAGGGTCTCAATGCCCTGAGGAACTCTCTCTAGCTCTGGCAGCGACACGATATATAAACCTTCAATGACTGGAAGTGCACCACCAGCGACCACCAGCTGGTTCACATCTGGCATGTGCTTCAAGACCATTGCCTTCAGGTTGGGAAAAGACCCTGCAGAAAGGGTTAAAGTTTTTGCACTATTCATGTTATTAAGTCTCAGGTACGTGAGGCTTGGAACATGTGGCGCGAGTACCCCCAGTGGATCTTCTCTAAGTTGGCACCAGCTTAGGATCTTCACCTCTCATCTTGGCAGAAAATCTTTAACTTGAAGGAAGCTGGAGTCCAACTACATCTCAGTAGTGCATATCATCCTCAATCAGATGGTCAATCTGAGCGTGTGAATCAGTGGCTGAAAACCTATTTGCGATGTCTAACAGTTACAAAACCAAAGAAATGGCATTCTCTACCTTGATCAGGTTGAGTGCTGGTATAATACTACTTTTCATACATCTTTGAACATATCTACTTATCAAGCTCTTTATGGTCAAAAACCACCAATGGTGGGTGAAGCACTCATACCAGCCAATTTTGTTGGAAGGCTTCAGAAACAGAGCGCAAGCAAGAGCTGCATTAATTGATTCAGTAAAGGCCGGTCTAGATAAAGCTCAAGCTTGTACGAAGTATTTTGCAGATGTCAAACGAAGTGAAAGAACATTACAAGTTGGGGACATGGCCTATCTCAAAGTGCAGCCTTATAGACACAATGCATTAGGCCTGCACAGCTCATTTAAACTTCATTCTCGTTACTATGGTCCATTTATAGTGATTGACAAAATTAGCTCGCAGGCTCATAAGTTACTTCTTGCTGAACACTCTCAAATCCATCCCGTCTTCCATGTGAGCCATCTGAAGCGCCATACCGGAGCAAAAGCTATACCAGAACCAGGGTTGCCCTTGATTGATACAAATGGCAATATCCTCACAGTGCCTATTGCTCTGCTAAGAGAGGCGTCTGATACCTCGAAACAACACCCCTGTCATTCAATGGGAAAATCTTCCACCAGAGGCGGATACATAGGAGGATGCTTTGTTCATCACCAAGGTTTTTCATGCTTTCAAACCATGAAGACATGATACTTAAGGGTGGGTATTGTCAGAAGTCTGAAACTCTGAAGAGCTGAAGAAGCATAGGAATTCAGACATGAATAGGAAAGAGCGGAAGATGGACGGCTCAGATGCAACGATCCGATTCACTAATGATCATCGGAGGGTGTGCGTAGCTTTTGAGGTCTGAAACTTATCGCTTAGCACTAATTAAGAGCAAGTTCAATAGTATAGCCCACTACTAGCTTCAATTCACCAATAGTCAATCTAATAGCCAATTCATACAATAGTTGCTTACTATAATATTAATATATAGTCCCACCTGTTATACACACACTGTGTTTTGGAGTCCGTGCTGTAGCTAGCTACAGATCTGTAGCTTGCTAATTAGCCAGCTATAAACATATTTTAATGAGAAAAAAGATGAGAGAGAAGAGCAGCGGGCTACAGATCTGTTGCTGGCTACAGCACGGACTTCAAAACGTAGTGTGTGTATGACAGGTGGGACCATATATTAATATTATACTACCTCCGTCCCAAAATGTAAGCATTTTTGAGGTTGGCACGGGTATTAAGAAAGTAGGTGAGAATGATTGAAGAAGGTGTGTGATTGGTTGAAATGAGAAAGTAGGTGAAAAAGAATGGTTGTGATTGGTTGAGAGGGGAAGGTAGGTAGAAAAATAGCTTCATTTTGGGACAAAGTACTGTGCTAGAAATAGCTACATTTTGGGACGGAGGTAGTAGTAAGCAACTATTGCATGAATTAGCTACTTCCTCCGTTTCACAATTTAAGTCATTCTAGCATTTCCCACATTCATATCAACTATTTCACCTAGCTTGCTCTGGCGACCTCCTAGGTCGCTCGCCCCCGCCGGCGGCCTCCCCCCCTAGCCTTAGCCTCTCCACACCGCCGCCCCTCCTGTCACCTAGTTGGCCCAAATGCCAGACTCCCTCAGACCGGACACCCACCCTCGTCACCGCCATTATCGCCCCTCCCATTCATCACCGTCCTTCTCCACCTCCCCGCCCCTTTCTCCTCCAGATCTGCCACCCTCCCTAGCCTCCCCTACCCTAGAATGCTTCCCTTCAGCTGGCCCTTCCCATCAATCCCCTCCACAGTTACTCCTCCACGCCAAACCCCCCCAAGATTTGCAAGATCCAGTTGAAGATCCGGCTCCCGTCAGCACTTGCAGCTTGCTTCCCGGGACGGTCTCTGGCGGCCACCCCTCCTCCAGCTCGGCTGCTACAGCATTCATGGCGCCGCGTTCCCCAATTGCTCGTTCTTTGGCTGGTTTGGTACATCCAAGTACAAGGCGTCTTTACTCCTCTGTGCTGATGGATCTCCCCATATCCGCTGCTCAGTCTGAGCTCGATCCTCATCGGCCAGCTGCGCCACGACCTTCTTCCCCGTCGGTATCAGTGCTGAAGGATATCAAGACTCTCAAGAGTGGCCGACGTCTCGTCCTGTCTTCTTAGAATCCTCCTCCTTCAGCGCAAAATCCTCCGGTCTCGTCTCTGGTCTCTGCTAGTCATCAATTCGCCGAAAGCAACTGGGAAGAAGTCAGAAAGAAGCATTGGTGGCGAAAGTCTCCTTCATTCAATCGAGCCAACAACCAAGAGTGTTCTCAATCCAGAAGAGAAAATTTCCTGAAGCACATGGATGGAAAATGTTTCCGTTGTCTGAGCACCCAGCATCAAGTGTCTGTCTGCACAGAGCCTATTCGATGTTGGTTCTGTCTGAAATCTGGACACTTAGCCTCCTCCTGCCTCAAGCGTTCGGGCTATAAGAGCTCGCCCACTCCACCCGTTCTATCCACAAAAAAATTCCCAGCTCTTGGTCCTCTACGCTTTCCCCCAAAATCCTTCTCAGCTTCTTCGCCCATCCCCATGGACGACCTCACTGCCCGTCCTCTCCTTGACTCGGTGGTCGTCTCAGCCACTGGCGAGATTGAGAGGCGCAGAGAACGTTTCTCTGCTCGCTCCTTAGTTGCCTGGCAAGTTGGGGCTCTGGGTGACAAAGTTGAGCTTAATGTCTTCGCTGACGATGTTCGTTCTGCTTTCCACATTAGAAGAGCTGACATCCAATTCACCAAATTCCACCCCGAAGATTTCTTTGTTACCTGCTCCAACCAAAGTGATCGCGATGCCATCCTCCGCCAACCAAGGCTTGCTACGGCCTCTGGCCGAGTCTTCCTCTTTCGTCCTTGGGATGAAAGTCTCCATGGTGTCCCAGTTCGCTATCGCTACCGTGCTCGCCTCTGTATCGAAGGTGTGCCAATGCATGCCCGTACTGATGAAACGGCGGCAAAGGTGATCGGTCGCAAGTGTTCTATCCACTATGTGGAGGAGTACTCCAAGCGTGGCAATTACAACCGCACATATGACATGTGGGTTTGGACAGATGAGCCGAGAGCCATCCCTCGGGGTGGTTCCTTTGCCATCACGTCTGCTGACAAGGAAGGCCTCCCCACTGACATCCCCCTCCCCGAGCTGGAGCCACTCCGCAATCCTCCTCCTTCTGAGCCAAAGAAGGGCTGGTCCTACGACGTCCTCATTCATGTGGATACCCTCGAAGATCTTCACGCTCGCAAAGCCTGGGCGTACAAGTGGGACTATAAAGTCCAGGACGATGGCATCAACTTCAGAGAGTACCCGCTTCCCTGCAGGGCTGAGCCGGACCCAGCTCGTGGCCCGGATGATGAAGACGAAGATGGAAACGATCCTTCCAGGGATCGGCATAGAAGCCGCTCCCTCTGGGATCGGCTGAGCGGGCGCTCCCACAGCCGAAGCAGAGATCCGAACCGGCGAGACACCCAGCGACGTGACCAAGAAAGGAGGGGCAGATCGCGGGACAGAGAGCGCTCTGATCACAGATACCGAGGTCATCGTTCCCACGAGCCAAGCGAGGTGAGACCTCCCCTGCCTGCCCAGACTGATCCTCAGCTCCCTCCCCTAATCCCCTCTTCTGCTGCTGCTTCCCCCTGCAAGTTGTTGTCCCCTCTTCGAAACCTGGGTTCAGATGATGATGCGGCTTCTCCCTTGGTCTGCACTTCTGTCGCAGCCGTTGAAATCCTTCAGCCTGATGAACCACTCTTTTCGCAGGGGCGTGTGGACATCCTCGATATTTTGGAGAGCCATCTCGACCCAATGCTTCATGAAGCAGCCGTGCATCATTCCATCTATTCTCCAGATACTTCCTCCCCTCGTGTCTCTTCCCCTGTTTTTGTGCCTACTTCTACAGGACATGCGGGAGCAGACACACCTTCTGCGTGCAAGGCAATGCAGATTGACAGCTTCATCAACGGCCTTGCAACTCCAGTCCAGCCGCCTCTCCTGCCAGCCCCCGACGTCAATGCACGGAAGCCTTCCCGTGCAAAGGTGAAAATCCCTGCTTTAGTTTCGGCGCAACGACACAACGAGCGTCTGCTTTGCAAGCGTCGTGCTGGCGCGAAGCTTGAAAACTTTGCCCAAGAAATCCTCTCAAAGAAATTTGGTATCATTGATGAATCTGCTTCTTTTGATGATAACATTAAAAAGTTGTATTTACAGCGGTACAAGAAGCCTCTCTCGCCAGCATCACTGAAGATAATCGCCGACTTGGTTGAAAAGGGAGGGTGCAAGACGATCTGGATGAAGAATTTGAAGAAAAATGCGGCAGTGGCGCCCCTGTGACTGCCTCCGACCGGCTTACAGTTCAAGTGAAGCAGATTTTGTCTCCAATGATTCCACTGCCAAGGCCGATGTCCCCCGAGTGTAGCTGCCATGTCTTTCGATGTACTCTGTTTCGTCTGCTTGTTAGTGATCCTGAAATGTGTATCTGTCACCTATCGGAGCCCCGTTTCGGCTCTGTCTCACCCGGCCTTTTAAAGCATATCCACCTCAATGCTAGCTGTGTTTCTTCCAGTTTACCTGGTTGTGTTTCTGCTATGCGGAGTGTGTTTAGATGCTTTTTAGATTATGTCACAAGATAATGTAGCCCTGTTCAATTGGAATGTGAGAGGTATGAATGCCAAGGCCAAGCAAGACTCTGTCAATTTCTGCATTCAACAACATGCTGCTTCTATTGTTTGTCTTCAAGAAACCAAGATTGCTGTTGTATCTGACCAAATCATTCTAAACTCTCTAGGTCAGCGTTTTGTTTGTCAATATGCAGCTTTGCCAGCTGATGGCACCAAGGGTGGCATAATCCTTGCCTGTGATGAAAACTTCTTCTCCCTCTCTGATGTTCGGCTGGGAAATTACTCAATTTCTGCTACTGTAACCATGCGAGAGGAAAGAGTTCAATGGTCCATCACAGTAGTCTATGGACCACAGATTGAGGCCGACAAAATTGCCTTCCTTGCAAAATTAGAAGATCTTCATCTCGAAATGAAACCTGCTTGGTTTATTGTCGGAGACTTCAATCTCATTTATAAAGCCGCGGATAAAAATAACGACCGTCTAAATAGAAGAATGATGCAACGTTTTAAAGGTCTCATTGATAAATTACAAGTAAAAGAACTGCATCTTCTAGGTCGCCGTTTTACCTGGGTGGGAGACGGATCTAACCCAACTCAAACTAAAATTGATCGTGCTTTTTCAACCTCGGATTGGGACCTGCTTTTCCCCAATTCGTGCCTCTTCCCGCTGTCGTCGACTTGTTCTGATCATGCCCCTATTTTCTTGGTTGGAAATGAAAAGCTTAGCAAATTCCCAAACTTCAAGTTTGAATCTTACTGGTTGCATGTGCCCGGTTTCTTGGACGTGGTGCAAAATTCTTGGCAGAAAACGATTCTTGCCACAAATAAGCTTGCCATTTTTCGTTTAAAGCTCCGTCGTTTAGCTCGTGATCTTAGAAGATGGAGCCGCTACCAAATAGGAGACATCAAGCTGCAACTTGCGATTGCATCAGAAGTAATTCTTCAACTCGAGGTTGCACAGGAATCTAGAATCCTCTCTGTTGATGAACAAAATCTCTTGACCAACCTCAAAGCGAAATTCCTCGGGCTAGTTGTGTTAAACAAGCTCAAGATTAGACAGAGATCGAGAATGACTTGGCTCAAAGAAGGGGATGTAAATTCGAAATTTTTCCACATTAAGGCAAATTCTAGAAAAAGAAAAAATTTCATTCACACTCTGCACACCCCTACAGGTATAGCCATCTCGGCAAAAGACAAAGAGGAGGAATTATACAGGTTTTTCAGAGAAAGATTGGGTACAAATTTCCAAAGGACTTCAAGCCTTAACTGGCATTTGCTAGACCTCCCCTCCCTTGATCTTTCTGAGCTCGAAGAAGATATTTCAGAAGAGGAACTAAAAGCCACGATTTTTGCTCTTCCCCCTAAGAAGGCGCCGGGCCTGGACGGTTTCATCGGAGCCTTTTTCAAAGTTGCTTGGAATATCATCAAGGAGGACCTGCTGGCAGCGATTTCTTCGTTCTTGAACCATAACACCTCTCAGCTGGCAGAACTTAACTCGGCATATATTTGCCTCATTCCAAAGAAAGACGATGCCCTTGGCGCAGACCACTTTCGCCCCATTAGCCTCATTCATAGTTTTGCTAAGATCATCACCAAAATCATGGCAAACAGGCTAGCTCCGCGGTTAAATGATTTGGTTTCTCATAACCAAAGTGCCTTTGTCCGCAAAAGGGCGATTCATGACAACTTCCTTTATGTCCAAAATATGGTAAAGCTATTCCACAGATCGAAAAAACAATGTCTCTTTTTCAAGATAGACATAGCAAAAGCCTTCGACACAGTAAATTGGCCATACCTTTTGAAGGTTCTCAAGCAATTTGGTTTTGGAAATCGTTGGCTAAATTGGATTTCCAACCTTTTCGCCTCCTCTTCGTCCTAGGTGCTGCTAAACGGCTCCCCGGGTTGACAAATCATTCACGCTAGAGGACTCCAGCAGGGTGACCCGCTATCTCCGATGCTTTTTATTCTAGCTATGGAACCTTTTCATCAAATTATTAGAGCCGCAGAATCTGCCAACGCCCTAACCCCTCTTGGTACAAAGAATGGCCGCTTCAGATGTTCTCTTTACGCGGATGACGTTACTTTGTTTGCAATTCCAACCCTGGACGACATGACGGCCCTTTCTCAGATTGTGACCCTCTTTGCGAAAATCTCTGGTCTGCACACAAATGTAAACAAGACTGAAATCTTCCCTATCAGCTGCGAAGGAGTCGACCTCCAACATGTCATTGCTAGCTGGCCAGGCCAGATCAAAAACTTCCCATGCCGATATCTTGGTCTTCCACTCCATTTTAGGAAATTGAGGAAAGTCGACTTTCTCCCTTTGATTAATAAGATTGGCTCGAGATTACCTGGCTGGAAAGGGCGTTTTTTCACTTCAGCAGGACGACAAACTCTGGTCTCCTCCGTTCTTAGCGCCATGCCGATTCATCATCTAACCTCCCTTCAAGCTCTGAAATGGGTTTTTAAAAGAATTGACCGTTTCAGAAGATCTTTTCTTTGGAAGGGAGAAGACCCTGATCACTCGAACCCTGGAGACAGTCTGATAAATTGGCAAACTGTTTGTAGACCAAAAAGTTTGGGTGGGGCTGGTCTCTTAGATTTGGAAAGATTTTCGAGAGCTCTTCGCATACGTTGGTTGTGGTTAAAATGGAAAGATGATACCAAACCCTGGGTGGGTATGGATTTGCCCTGTGATGAGATAGATTGGAGACTGTTCCAAGCAGCCACGACCATCTCGGTGGGCAATGGTGCCAAAACAAGTTTCTGGCATGACAATTGGCTGCAAAATCAATGCCTAAAAGATGTGTTTCCAAACTGTTTTAGATTAGCAAAAAGGAAACAGAGATCTGTCCAAGTCGAATTAACTAACAACAAATGGCTGTTTTCGTTCAGGCAATTCACATCAATAGAAGAGCTTCATGATCTCGTTCAGCTTGGAGGTTTACTCCAATCAGTCTCGCTCTCCCAACTTCCAGATGACATAATCTGGAATTGGACAAGTTCGGGGTCGTATACCTCAAAGAGTGCATATCTCAGTCAATTTCAAGGTTCCGTTGTTTACAATGATTTCAACTCCCTCTGGTCGGCTCCGGCGGAACCAAAAATGAGATTTTTCGGTTGGTTGGTGCTCCATCAAAAAACCCTAACCGCACAGAATCTACTCCAAAGACACTGGCCATGCAATTGGATTTGCTGCCTTTGCACTTATGCTTTTGAAGATACAAATCATCTTTTCAATGAATGCCCTTTTATCAGGCGTGTGTGGCAGCTAGTGTGCAGGTTTCAAACTATTGGCGCTGATGGCTCCTTTATTCCCCCAGATATTTCAACCTGGTGGGCTAATCTTAATTTAGTGGGAAGCAAGAGGCAAAGAACGACGATCAGAGGTATACTTTTGACTACATGGTGGAATATTTGGCTAGAACGAACAGAAAAATCATTCAAAACTCAGCTTGTTCAGAACTTGCAGTAGCTCTTCAGATAAAGCAGGACTTAGACCTGCGTAGCTCGGTTTTTAAGCCACCTTGATTTAATATTTTTGTAAAAAGGTGTAATTTCCTATCTCCCCAAACCTGCCATGTAATCTTACCTCTTTGCTGTTTTCATCTATTAAATTTCCGGCAGATCTCCTGCCGTCGTTTTCCTCAAAAAAAAATATTGATGTTAATGAATCTAAATAGATATATATGTCTAGATTCATTAACATCAATATGAATGTGAGAAATGCTAGAATGACTTACATTATAAAACGGAGGGAGTATTCGATTGGCTATAGGTGAATTAGAGCTAGTAGTAGACTATACTATTGAACTTGCTCTAATAGTCTGCTATTGTACCTTCTCTAACTGATTTTCTTTTTCGTGTGAGGGTGTGTGTTTGCAAGAGTAAGTTCCCAACACTCCCCTCTCGTTTTCCGCGTGCACGTTTTTCAATCTGTTAAATGGTGTGTTTTTTGCAAAAAAATTCTATACAAAAGTTGTTAATCTTCCATGTGAGCCATCTGAAGCGCCATACCGGAGCAAAAGCTATACCAGAACCAGGGTTGCCCTTGATTGATACAAATGGCAATATCCTCACAGTGCCTGTTGCTCTGCTAAGAGAGGCGTCTGATACCTCGAAACAACACCCCTGTCATTCAATGGAAGATTCAATGGGAAAATCTTCCACCAGAGGCGGATACATGGGAGGATGCTTTGTTCATCACCAAGGTTTTTCATGCTTTCAAACCATGAGGACAAGATACTTAAGGGTGGGTATTGTCAGAAGTCTGAAACTCTGAAGAGCTGAAGAAGCATAGGAATTCAGACATGAATAGGAAAGAGCAAAAGATGGACGGCTCAGATGCAACGATCCGATTCACTAATGATCATCGGAGGGTGTACGTAGCTTTTGAGG
Source organism: Oryza longistaminata (assembly GCA_009805545.1). Classification (NCBI taxonomy): domain Eukaryota; kingdom Viridiplantae; phylum Streptophyta; class Magnoliopsida; order Poales; family Poaceae; genus Oryza; species Oryza longistaminata. The sequence continues at coordinate 6,438,175 of CM020188.1, read as the reverse complement.
TCTGAAACTTGTCGCTTAGCACTGATTAAGAGCAAGTTCAATTGTATAGCCCACTAATAGCTCCAATTCACCTATAGCCAATTTATACAATAGCCCGCTGCACTCCTCTCTCATCTTTTATCTCATTAAAATATGTTTATAGCTGGCTAAGAGTAGATACAGTAGCAGACTATTAGCCAGCTATAAACATATTTTAATAAGATAAAAGATGAGAGAGAAGAGTAGCGGGCTACAGATCTGTAGCCAGCTACAGCACGGACTCTAAAACGCAGTGTGTGTATGTCAGGTGGGACCATATATTAATATTATAGTAAGCAACTATTGTATGAATTGGCTACTTCCTCCGTTTCACAATTTAAGTCATTCTAGCATTTCTCACATTTATATTATATCTAGATTCATTAACATCAATATAAATGTAGAAAATGCTACATTGTGAAACAGAGGGAGTATTGGATTGGCTATAGGTGAATTGGAGCTAGTAGTAGGCTATACTATTGAACTTTTGCTCTAATAGAAGTCTCTAGTCATTGTGGTGGCGGCGAACTCCTTGTAAGCTGGTCGAATCCATCTGTAATGGGGATCGAGAAATATAAACCCTAGTTCTGGTCTCGTTCTTGTCTCGCGGCACTTTTAAATTTTCTTTAGATTTTTTGCTTTATCTTGTTAAATTTTGCCTGTAGGTTTCAGGTAGGTAGCCACTCAGCTCAAATCTATGAATCTCTCAGGAATCCAGGAGAAATTGGCCCTTGCATCCTGATAGAGCCGAAGCAAAGCGGTCGCCGGCGGCGGTCATGGACGACGACCGGCGATGCCCTTCCTTGGGTTGCGACCTCCCGCGCGTCGGAATCGGTAACGCTCGGATTCAGTCATTCAGTTCCCTGCGATTCTGTTGACGGTTGCTCATTCGATTTATTCCGGAAATTCTCAGGTATCGGTTCTAGGTTCCGTGTCCGTTGCGCGGTATATTTGTGTTTCAGTGCTTTCTAGGTGCTCATCCTTCTTGCATGTTCATCTGGTTGCAAATTCGGCACATGAAAAACAAAGAGGATTCACAACTTGCATAGTAATGCAGCAATGCATCAGTTCTAGCTTGCCACGGCATACAGTGGGTGAGAATTTCTTCGGTTAAACAATAGCAGTAAATTACGACCAAGTCTAAGGACTGCATCATCTGATTTAGATATTTTCTCTAAGATTTGGGAATGCAATCTTTCTCATATAGGCATATACATATGAGTAGTAGAATGCACCCTGAAGACAATAAATTAGTGCTATGGGAATATGGGACTATTCTGCTACACATTCCTCTCAAAATTGTAAAGAAAGGAAAAGATTCTATCATATGGAATACTGGCGTATAAAGGTTGAAGGAACTGGGAGGTGAATTACAGTTACATCATTATTAGCAAATGCAGTTCAAAAGTAAAAGGACACGGTTCCTTGTCCTTAGATGAGAATCACTATCTGAAGCACCCAAAACAACAGAACAAATTACAGGTCCCGATGGATAAGAAAACCAATGTTTCAGGTAATGCTACCAACAGCTCCATAACTAAGAACTATGAAGAGATAAATGCAGATGCACCAACCAAGATCATTACAGAAGGAAAAAGGAAACAATGCACTCCTACATGTGTAGCTCTGGAACATGCTGCATTTTCTGTTGCATTTCTCTCTCAATCCAGTCAGCTTTGAAGTTCTTGTGCAGATTGAGCAGCCAGAGTTTTTTCAGGGTCCGAAGGGTTTCAATGCCAGGAGGGACACTCTCCACCCCTGATAGAGACACAATATACAAACCTTCAATGACTGGAAGTGCACCATTCGTAATTTTTATCTGGTTGACATCAGGCATGTGCATCAGCACAAGCATCTTCAGGCGTGGGAAGGCCTTTGCATCAAGAACCAATGTTTTTGTACCATGTATATTGTTCAGTCTTAGACAAGTGAGGTTCTCCAAGCGTGAAGAGAGTATCCCTAGCATATCTTCCCCAAGATAGCACCAACTTAATGCTAGATAATTGAGTTGTGTACCATGATAACGAAATATTGGGTAGTCGAGTGTCTGCTTGGCCCATTGCCCTCTGATAATTAACTTGTGGAGTTCTTTGGACTTTGGCCTGAGTTCCTCAAAGCAAAGTGCCTCATTTTCATTCCTTGCAGAGATAAGCAAGCTGGAAAGAAGCTGCATGTTTGACAGGGTAGCAAAAAGCTTTGCACAATCAGTATAACTTATGTTGTCAATCCATACACGTCTTAATTTCAACAATTTACTCAGCTGCTCAGCCAAGTCCTTGCTGGCTTGCACGGTCTCAAGAGTTTGTAGTTCCTCCATATTGGACAGATTTTTGGGTGCTTGCACTCCTACGAAATACTGGAACCTCGACTGTGTTTCATCAGCATATCTATCGGCTATCAGGTGCCGTAGCTTCTTGACCTTAGCGATTCCTTTTGGTAGCTTCTCTATTTTGGTTTGCTTGATGTCTAAAGTGTGGAGATTAGACAGCTTTTCAACTGATTGTGGGAGTGTCTTGACCTTGGTGCTCCGCAAGCCGATGTAACGTAAGTTGAACAAATTCCCTATGGATTCTGGCACTTCAGTGATTTCTGAGTCTTGAAGCTCGAGAACTGTAAGATAGTTTGATTCTGACAAAATTGAGGACAGCATATAAGTGGAGGGTGACATTGCTCTCAATGATACTAGGGTTCGCAGACGTGGAAATTTAAGTTTTAGTACATCATTGTTTTCCCATCCACAAGATGACAGACGGCGAACATCCCTTTCCATTTCTATCATCGTGCCATAATCATTTGAAAAGCCAAATTTCTCCTCTTTTGCTATAGAAAGTGCCAGGTCGCGCACAAGATCATGCATCTTACAGCTACTAGCCCTGCCTAGATCATCATTTTCCACAACATCCAGCATATTCCTTTGGATTAGTTCCCTAAGATATCTGTCAGCCACCTCCTCTGGTGTGCTATGTTGTTTTCGCACTGCAAAGCCTTCTGCAACCCACAGCCAGATGAGGGTATCTCGTGAAAACAGATGATCTTCAGGGAATAGGCTACAATACAAGAAACAATTTCTAAGATGTCCAGGTAAGTCACGGTAGCTTAGATTTAGAATTGCTCGTATATGATCATTGTTCACTAGCTCGTCTCCAAGTTGCTTGTACGTTTCATTCCAAATATAACTCTCTAGTTTCACTGAAGAAAACAAGCCACCAATAGATACGATTGCAAGTGGCAGGCCTTCGCACCTGTCCACTATATTGTGAGCCAACTTCTCAAGATCCTGTGGGCACTTGCTGTGCATGCTGTTATAGAAGGTCTTTTTGCAGAAGAGATCAAATGCATCATTGTGCTCCAATGGTTTGAGTTTGAGTCGGTGTGTTGGGTATGCAAGAGTTGCCACATCGTCCTGTCTTGTTGTGATGATTATGCGACTTGTTTGGCAGCTTAGGAACGCATCCTCTATCAGAGTGTATGCTTCCCGGTTCCAAACGTCATCCAATACAATCAGAAATTTTCTATCCTTTAGCCTTTCCTTTATTATATTTTTCAAGTCACGAGGGTCCAAATCTGATAAATTTGTCTGTTCAGGGTACCCAATCTTCCTAAGTAATTTCCTCAGCAGATCAACCCCATTATATGTCTGTGACACAACAATCCAAGAAAAAGCATCAAAATTGTTCTTCTCCTGCTCATACACATTATTGACCAGAGCGGTTTTGCCCAATCCACCCATACCAGATACCGTTATCACTGTGTTACCTTGCTCACTGGAGTACAACCATTCAGTCAGCAGCTTCCTGTTGCCTTCAATCCCCACTAGATAATCTTGTGCCAGGAGGCAGTCTTGGAACTGTTTCCTTTCAATATAAGTAAGCGGGTTAGGAATAAGGTCAGGCTGCTGCAGCCACCGTTCTTTCCGCTTCCCAGCATTTTCAATCTTTTTCTCTATCTGGATAATCTCTTCCGCAATTTCACTGAAAACTGTGACATATTTCTTTTTAGTGAATACCTTTTTCATGGAACTTTCTTCTTCCAACATAAGAGCATGGTATGAATATTTGTCCATTACATCCTGAACATGGTGGGCCAGGCCCCGCACCTCTACAATCCAACCCTTGACAACCTCATCGGTGGGATGTGTTGTACTCATCTTTTTTATCGATACCGTTATCACTGTGTTACCTTGCTCACTGGAGTACAACCATTCAGTCAGCAGCTTCCTGTTGCCTTCAATCCCCACTAGATAATCTTGTGCCAGGAGGCAGTCTTGGAACTGTTTCCTTTCAATATAAGTAAGCGGGTTAGGAATAAGGTCAGGCTGCTGCAGCCACCGTTCTTTCCGCTTCCCAGCATTTTCAATCTTTTTCTCTATCTGGATAATCTCTTCCGCAATTTCACTGAAAACTGTGACATATTTCTTTTTAGTGAATACCTTTTTCATGGAACTTTCTTCTTCCAACATAAGAGCATGGTATGAATATTTGTCCATTACATCCTGAACATGGTGGGCCAGGCCCCGCACCTCTACAATCCAACCCTTGACAACCTCATCGGTGGGATGTGTTGTACTCATCTTTTTTATTAATATTGTTCATTGTCTCCAGTTCCTTCTTTATTTCATCAACCTTTGTCGGTAATTCCTTCAGATTTGCAACTTTTTCAGATAGTTTGGCTATAGCAGCTTTGGTGGCTTCCTCCACTAAAACTGAACCAATCTTTGAGACGGCAAGGATTACAGCCTCCATGTCAGCTGAACAAAGGTGAATATACTGTATTACATAATGTAGTAACAAACTAAAGTAAACTAGCACAGCCCAGAGGATCGATTCATGTAATTAGCAACAAGTTTATGAAAAGAAAAACCTATGTTCCAGTCAGTTTTCAGTTCATCATGTTGAGCCTATAGTTTCAGTTCATTCCCTACATGCTTGTGTTTTTTATTTTGATCCCCTCTGTTCCTACTCTGTTGCGTGAGGGTAGTTTCAACAAAAAAAAAATTATAAATTAACTCCTGATAGAACTTTTCTATAATGAACCATAAGCATGAATAGAATGGCACTGCAAGATTTGGCGCTGTGTTCCTTATTTTGTGGGATTTTAGTGGCTGCATCGACCAGGCTGCTTATATGGAGTGCGATTCTATGAACATACAGCCAAATGGCATGTGGCACTGTTCAAAAGGGTCCATTTCTTTAAATTTTTTTTCCTACAGGTCTATAAGTAGAAAATACTAGGTGAAACCCCGTGCATTGCTGCGGGAATTTAGTATGATAACAATAAAAAAAATAACGTGTAAGATAGCTAGATAATATCAGATTAAGTAAATTAATGTTGTTTATCATAATTTAAATTTAAATAGTATGTAGAATGGTGATTCAAACGTAAAAAGTAAGGTGGTTTGACTTTATGGAAGAAGAAAAGTAGGGAGATAGTTTAGACCGTAGATTAATCATTTAAAGGCAAAAACAATTGATGTGATATGACTTAATTAGAGGAAAAAAGGAGAAAGATAATTTGGACCATAGATTAATCATTTAAGCATTAACTAAGTGAGGATGAACCATATAAGTACAGAGGATATAATAAAACATAATAAAGATATATATTGAAACATTATGTGAATCATGTTGGATGATAATTTCACATGTTTGTATTTGAGAAGCTCTTAAATTATAAAAACTATAAAGATATAGCATGTTTGCATGATGTTTAAATGTGATGATTGTTAGTGGATGATGATGTGACATCTTTGTATGTTAAGCTTAAGGAGTTAGTGGGAGATAACTTTATATTAAGATAGAATTAGGAAACGGGCTCAATTGTGAAGACTCCACTGAGAACTGTTTAGTTTACAGTATCTGCATCACTTACTGTCATGGATGGTTTTGCGTTTTTATGTGCCATTTATTCACAGTTTTCATTTTCTTTGTTACGCTGCGAGGCCTAGCTACTACGTCCCAATCTTCCAGGCTTGATGGTCCTTGGCAATCACCTATGCTTTCTTTGGCAGATGACTTATTCTGGTGTACTCAATGCTTTCAGTCTTTTCATCTTTCTACAAGGGAATTGTTTTGCAAGCTGTTCTTTAGAAACTACAAGGGAAGTACTTATGTTTCATATTATAAGATGTTTTGGATTTTGAATATATTCATATATGGATTCATGCTTGTGTTTTATATATAACTAGGAAAGTGGCCCACGCATACGCGTGAGCGTTTATATTTGAAAGGTATTCCCTCCATTAAATAATATAAGCCATAACCACCATTAACTCTAAAGCCAAGAAACAATTATTATCATCTCATTGTTTGAATCATCTTAATAAATTCAGTGCATGCACCCAATAGAATTCAAGATTTTGAGAATGAAAGTGTTAAAAAAATATAATAATTTAGTGGAGAAGAGGTGCTAGTTAATTACATGCATGCATGCACGCCTTATATTTTGAAACATGTAAGAAAAATAGTTATGCCTTATATTTTGCTATAGAGGAAGTAAGATTATAGTTTGTTCAAAAATTGTCTTATGGATAGGGAACTAAAGATCAAACAATGTCCTTTTAAAATGATTTAGGGATTCTATTTTTTCTAAAAAAATATATCTCAAAAAAGCATTCATCGACTCTTTGAATAGAACATAGATTAAGTTTATACGACTTTTGCATCAAAGTAAATATTAAACTATTGTAACTAATTATCATGCATATCATTTGTACACATACTGACATACCGTGCAAATATGGCTACAAGCAAAAATTGCGAGATCAAAGAGTTGAATCGCCTCGTGAAGGCACATGACAAACAAATTAAGGGTAAATTAGAAGTTGGATTTTTTTCTCTATATATAAGTTCAAAAATTTCATATTTTCTCCATAGTTCTGAAGAACTTTAAAGGGTGTTGCTGCACACAAATCACCTAGACAATCGCTTTGCTTGGTAGTGCAAAATATCAACATTGTTTGAAGCTAATTTCTTTTGTTTTCACAAGTTTGATGGTTTTATTTGAAACAATATTTGTTTGAAATAAGACCATAATTATATAAATTTAATTAGTATGGATAGTTTACTTATAAATTTTGAAGTGTTTTATAGTGAAACTTGTTTCTATCATGTAGTCTGCTTATATAAAAAATATAGTTTTGTTCAATAAGTTCAATACAATTTTCATCAGCAAAATTAAAAAAATTTTAAAACCATCCATGACTACTTAAAAAATTTTGTTTGTCTATTTTTTTTAAAAAAAGTAATCGCTAAATGTTGCAGTTGAATCAGCACTGAACAAAACAACAACACAAAGGTTCTTTCCCCATCTCTGAACTGAGAATGTGCTGCTGTTCTTAGATATGCTCGCTCAGGGTCAAATTTCAGAACAAATTTCCCAATATTTTCTAGCAAAGAGACTAATTAGTGATCCCTCCTCTCAACAAGGCGAAATTCACGAAAGAAAAAGGCAGAATTTTCCAGCAGACATAATCAGAAAAGTTAAAGCTGATCACAGCTACAAACTAGCTAGATGATACAAAGCAAGATTCAGTGGAAATCAATCTAACCTGAGCTGCAGATGATCAGAGCGTCTAGACGAGCAGAGCTGGCGAGACGATCAGAGCATGTGAGGTTTAAGATAGGCAACGAAGAAAATATAAAGCACAAAGCCACTAGCCTCAAATCTCAATCAGATCCTTGTCTGTTTCTCTGAACTAGCCGCCGACGACTTGACGCGAAGTCGACGCGGCTAAGCATTTGCAGTGCCAATTATCAACTGGCCAAGTTGTGCGTGTAGCTAGGACGTTAGTCCGCTGTGGAAGCTTCCTTTTTCCTGATCTCAAAATTTATAGTATACCCTCCAAACCGCATGCAGTGGGGGGATGCTGGATTTTTTTTAAATGGACCAGAAACTCGAGAAATTATTGCTCAATAGACTATTTTGCCTATAGTAAAAACAAAAAGAAAAAATAAATCAGAATTGTTCATATCGAAAGGAATAGAATATCTGTAGTCCAGTATGCAAATTAGAAACGATACAGTTTTGATTAGTCTACTGTCTTGCAGACAGCTCACTGGTCAGGCTGTTCACTGCATCTTGGCCATATACTCCCTTCGCCCTAAAATATAAGGTATCTTGGACGATGAGACACTTCCTAGTACGGAGCCCTAGTCAGACCGGCTGCAGCGTTAGGGTTTTCACTCCTGACATGTTGCATGGTCGCCCCATCGGTTTTACTGAATATGTGGTGAACGAGAGCTTGGCTAGTACTTGTAATAGAAGTAGACGGCAAATCGGTCATAAGAGAGCCGAATTTGGAATTCATAAAAGATTCAATCCGCTTATTAAAATAAGAACTCATGGCAATGCTCAAGCTTAATATTGAAAGTAGCATTAACGGTCTCATCTACGGAACTTGCTACAAGCTTTTGAACCGGAAGAGCAATATCATCACCACTTAACTCATTGACCATGACTTTGTTGGGATACGCGTAGACTACGATAGCATAAATCAAAATTTTTAAAACCGCGTAAACCAGGAACCATGCAAGTATTAGATCATATATCGTTACCACTTGACGCGTTGCGCAGCGGAAGAAAGCACTAAGAAGGCGAAGGAACCCTCACAAAGAAAGTAGTGCGCATTGATGTAGTGTAGTCGATTGCACTGGCTCGACCTTCACCTCCTCGTGCGTTCTCCTCGCCGTGCTCCCACGCCGATCGGCACCGCAAAGCAGCGGCGCCTCTACCGGTATCCACACGTACAGGGACGGAACGCCACGCGCAGATGTGCTAGCACCCACGCGCGACTAGGGTTTGCTCGGGGAGGAGAGTGACAGCTAGGGTTTCACGTGGTGTGTTAATTCCGCTGGTCACACCCCCTCATGAATATATAGGTTCCACGACTAGGCCTTTGAGGCCCATAGGAGTCCTACTCGGATCCCTATCCGATTGAGTGCATATTGGATCTCCATCCAATCCCTTTATTCCAGCCCTTTAAGCATGCGACCCTGTAGGTTCATATACACTCGGCTGCAACCCGAAAACTCATTTTCGGTCCACGTGTCAACAGCGGCCCCTAGCAGAACATATTGACCCACACCGAGCATACATAAAGATCATATCGGTTGAACCTCTAGTGTAAACTTATATGAACCCCTTTGCCTCACGATATAGATAAAAGCTCAAGGCTAAATATGTGCCATCCTCTAATAGCTCAACCATCCACTCGAACTTGTGATAGATTATATAACTTGTGATTGACTCCTCAATCACCTTTGGCATTGCCATGCACTTCCATAATCTATAACATCGAGGGGCCCAAATATATCTCTCCATAGGAGGGACAAATCACATCTTGATTATTCATATCCCACTACATGTTTCATAGCATACCCGAAAACTACTTTTACAACGGCGTGATCGGATCGTAGATTGGATAATTAGTTTGGAAGAAAAATCGTTTTAAAACTATTTAAAATACTTAGTACATGGTCCGAGGCGTCCGATTTTTTCTTGGACCGCTCGGCCGCCCGGCGCGCAGCATTTCCCCGATAAAACGGCCGTGGACCTGAAAAGTTTCATTAGAATACACCTCTCAAGTCAGTCTCCTCTGCATCCTGGTCGTCGCCTTCGTCTACCTCTCGCCTCGCCGTCGCCGGAAGAGGAGCTAACCGGCTGGAGATCGATTGATCCAACATGAGTGATAATCCTCCAGGTATGTGCATGCTACAAGCATAACCAATCATCCATAGGCTACTATTTTACGTTTCAAGAACATCTTTCTGTAATTTTTCTTACTTTGTGGGGTGTTGTTCATATGCAGGCGGCTACTTCGTTGGTCGTCCATTGAACCATGAAGAACAGCAAGCTTCACGGCCGGCTGAGGAACACAACGCTCAAATCCCTGGTAGGTATACGGGATTGATTAGTTTTCTGTATACATCAATTTGCCGGATGTGATGTAGCAGATCTTGTTATAACTTGAGGTTGATAAGTGCTTTGAAAAGGGTTCTTAATTTTCAGTCTTCTATGCATTCTTCTATTACCTAGGCTGTTTTGTTTGCTATGTCCTATGATAGTTTTCACTTTTCAAATTTCAAATCCTTATAAAGATTAAGATAAATCTTTATCTTCTGATTTTCCTTTTCTACTACTAAGGCTACTACGATGGCCATCCGGTCAGACCAAATGATGCTAACGGTGAACAGAGGAAAGAACCGGGCTTCTTTAAGAAACTGTAAGCTGCAATTCGTGTACAGAATATCAGATGCTTCTGTCTGTAGTTACCCATTGATTTGTTTTTCTCTTTGCATGATGCATTGGCTCATTGGATCTCTGAATCTCTCTCTGCAGCTTCGGGTGCTTCACTGGCGGTCAAAATGTGAACTAGATCAACACGGCTGTGTTCGCAATGTTAATCGACAGTTCATCAAGAAATCAGTGGAATTTTGATGGCGAAGTTATCATTTTAGGAAATACAAGTTTTGTTTCTTCCAAAGTTTTTATTTTCCTGCAGTTACACTATTGTGAATTGTACAATCATATCCCAAGCAAATGAGATTATTCCGCGTTATCCATTAGTATTTTGCTTACCTGTTTGGATCTAGCAATTTATTATATTGCTACTGGTCTCATTAAAAGGATTGTTTTATCCAAGTCGTCTTTGTCAAGAAAAGGTCCACATGAATATGAAAACTTTGAACTTTCTCTTGGATGGTTCAGAATTTTTTTTTTGACTCAATCGCCTATTAATTACAACGAACAATAATTTGTCATTTTCAACGAAAAAGAATAATAATGTTTGCAAACGAGAGCAGCGATCAATGAGATGACTTTGACAATTGACTGACTTATTTGCAACTGCAAGTCTTCAAGCAATTGAACCAAACTGTCATGGATTTTCATGTGGTGTTTTTTGAAATCTAGGAATTCCACATTAATTTTTCAGAGTTTGCTTTGAGATGAAAATGACTATAAATTAACTGGAGAAAGTTCTATGACTCTTCGCTGACAAGGATTGATAGGTAGGAGTATTCTGGTATTGGCATGCTTGTGGTCTTCATTAATTGATCCTGGTGCAGGGTAAATAAACTTGGACAATAATCAATTATTATACTCATTCAAATCAAGTTACACTTAGAATCTTATATTCGCCACCTGTCCATACTATACTAATCAAGTAGACACTTTTACTTTCATCTAATTTGCAAGACTAACAACCAATTCATCAACCTTATGGACTATCATATTGAAACATTTTACATCATGTTCCTTTTGCAATACTTATTTCACAAATACAATCCTTTGAAACTTAATTGTAGGAATGAACCCCAATCACAGTGACAGCCAAGCCCAAGATTAGGACTGAACTCTCAACATCTTAGCAACAACAAGCAGGATGCTTAGTTACTATACTAATCTTGCTTCTAGCATGAAGTCATTGGTCAACTCCAAGGACTTTTGTGCTGAGATGTTAGAAGTTTTAGGGTCCGTTTGTGCGATCAGTTTTTGAGGGGTTTGTTCTTAAAATAAGTATTGAAAAAGAACACGAATGTGTAAAATCTTCAGGCACTACTTAAAAAAATAGGCTTTTTGCAGACTACCAAAAGTGATTTACACAAGTGGCTAGTCATTCTGTCAACAATTTAAGGCCTGCGAAAATCATGCATCTTTCACATGGATTGAGATTCTTTGTCTTCAAAAGCATCGTACCTTTATTATTGATATGTAGGTTTATGATTCATCGGACCTGTATATCAGTAATAAAGTCATATGCCTTTGAATGTAGAAGAGGTCGATCTCTTTCACTTGCAGCCAAACTAACACGGCCCAAATATCTGTAAGACAATGAAGTTTTCCCTGTCATGGCAACTAACAAGATCCAGAGTATCTGTTCTAACTAAAACGGTTGCCAGTACGGTGAAAAAAAAAAAAACAAATAGTGGATGATTTGATATTCTCATTGCATGCCATGTTTGCAATTTCGTGGAAAAAAAATAACAAATAGTGGATGCTTTGATATTCTCTATCTCATGCCATGTTTGCAAATTCCTGATACTCTAGTTACTGAGCTGGTCTTCGAGTAGTAGTGGTCGCTGGTTGGTGATGCCACTTGAGCAACGACTTGGGTTTTAGGTCGTCGCGGCCGAAAAAAATATCAATCTCTGCGGGAATCATTGGCGTAGGCCAGCCTGGGAGAGAGGCGCCTCTACCGGTATCCACACGTACAGGGACGGAACGCCACGCGCAGATGTGCTAGCACCCACGCGCGACTAGGGTTTGCTCGGGGAGGAGAGTGACAGCTAGGGTTTCACGTGGTGTGTTAATTCCGCTGGTCACACCCCCTCATGAATATATAGGTTCCACGACTAGGCCTTTGAGGCCCATAGGAGTCCTACTCGGATCCCTATCCGATTGAGTGCATATTGGATCTCCATCCAATCCCTTTATTCCAGCCCTTTAAGCATGCGACCCTGTAGGTTCATATACACTCGGCTGCAACCCGAAAACTCATTTTCGGTCCACGTGTCAACAGCGGCCCCTAGCAGAACATATTGACCCACACCGAGCATACATAAAGATCATATCGGTTGAACCTCTAGTGTAAACTTATATGAACCCCTTTGCCTCACGATATAGATAAAAGCTCAAGGCTAAATATGTGCCATCCTCTAATAGCTCAACTATCCACTCGAACTTGTGATAGATTATATAACTTGTGATTGACTCCTCAATCACCTTTGGCATTGCCATGCACTTCCATAATCTATAACATCGAGGGGCCCAAATATATCTCTCCATAGGAGGGACAAATCACATCTTGATTATTCATATCCCACTACATGTTTCATAGCATACCCGAAAACTACTTTTACAACGGCGTGATCGGATCGTAGATTGGATAATTAGTTTGGAAGAAAAATCGTTTTAAAACTATTTAAAATACTTAGTACGTGGTCCGAGGCGTCCGATTTTTTCTTGGACCGCTCGGCCGCCCGGCGCGCAGCATTTCCCCGATAAAACGGCCGTGGACCTGAAAAGTTTCATTAGAATACACCTCTCAAGTCAGTCTCCTCTGCATCCTGGTCGTCGCCTTCGTCTACCTCTCGCCTCGCCGTCGCCGGAAGAGGAGCTAACCGGCTGGAGATCGATTGATCCAACATGAGTGATAATCCTCCAGGTATGTGCATGCTACAAGCATAACCAATCATCCATAGGCTACTATTTTACGTTTCAAGAACATCTTTCTGTAATTTTTCTTACTTTGTGGGGTGTTGTTCATATGCAGGCGGCTACTTCGTTGGTCGTCCATTGAACCATGAAGAACAGCAAGCTTCACGGCCGGCTGAGGAACACAACGCTCAAATCCCTGGTAGGTATACGGGATTGATTAGTTTTCTGTATACATCAATTTGCCGGATGTGATGTAGCAGATCTTGTTATAACTTGAGGTTGATAAGTGCTTTGAAAAGGGTTCTTAATTTTCAGTCTTCTATGCATTCTTCTATTACCTAGGCTGTTTTGTTTGCTATGTCCTATGATAGTTTTCACTTTTCAAATTTCAAATCCTTATAAAGATTAAGATAAATCTTTATCTTCTGATTTTCCTTTTCTACTACTAAGGCTACTACGATGGCCATCCGGTCAGACCAAATGATGCTAACGGTGAACAGAGGAAAGAACCGGGCTTCTTTAAGAAACTGTAAGCTGCAATTCGTGTACAGAATATCAGATGCTTCTGTCTGTAGTTACCCATTGATTTGTTTTTCTCTTTGCATGATGCATTGGCTCATTGGATCTCTGAATCTCTCTCTGCAGCTTCGGGTGCTTCACTGGCGGTCAAAATGTGAACTAGATCAACACGGCTGTGTTCGCAATGTTAATCGACAGTTCATCAAGAAATCAGTGGAATTTTGATGGCGAAGTTATCATTTTAGGAAATACAAGTTTTGTTTCTTCCAAAGTTTTTATTTTCCTGCAGTTACACTATTGTGAATTGTACAATCATATCCCAAGCAAATGAGATTATTCCGCGTTATCCATTAGTATTTTGCTTACCTGTTTGGACTTTGGATCTATCAATTTATTATATTGCTACTGGTCTCATTAAAAGGATTGTTTTATCCAAGTCGTCTTTGTCAAGAAAAGGTCCACATGAATATGAAAACTTTGAACTTTCTCTTGGATGGTTCAGAATTTTTTTTTTGACTCAATCGCCTATTAATTACAACGAACAATCATTTGTCATTTTCAACGAAAAAGAATAATAATGTTTGCAAACGAGAGCAGCGATCAATGAGATGACTTTGACAATTGACCGACTTATTTGAACTGCAAGTCTTCAAGCAATTGAACCAAACTGTCATGGATTTTCATGTGGTGTTTTTTGAAATCTAGGAATTCCACATTAATTTTTCAGAGTTTGCTTTGAGATGAAAATGACTATAAATTAACTGGATAAGTTCTAAGACTCTTCGCTGACAAGGATTGATAGGTATTCTGGTATTGGCATGCTTGTGGTCTTCATTAATTGATCCTGGTGCAGGGTAAATAAACTTGGACAATAATCAATTATTATACTCATTCAAATCAAGGCCTGGTTTAGTTCTCAACTTTTTCTTCAAACTTCGAACTTTTCCATCATATCAAAACTTTTCTACACATACAAACTTCTAACTTTTCCGTCACATCATTCCAATTTCAATCAAACTTTCAATTTTGACGTGAACTAAACACACCCCAAATTACACTTAGAATCTTATATTCGCCACCAGTCCATACTATACTTATCAAGTAGACACCTTTACTTTCATCTAATTTCCAAGACTAACAGCCAATGCATCAACCTTATGGACTATCATATTGAAACATTTTACATCATGTTCCTTTTGCAATACTTATTTACAAATACAATCCTATGAAACTTAATTGTAAGAATGAACCCCAATCTCAGTGACAGCCAATTAGCCCAAGCTTAGGAGTGAACTCCAACATCTTAGCACCAACAAGCAGGTCGCTTAATTACTACTCCCTCCGTCCCAAAATGTAAACATTTTTAGCTATGAATCTGGACACGTGTGTGTCCAGATTCATAGCTAAAAATTGCTATATTTTGGGACGGAGGTAGTATATTAATCTTGCTTCTAGCATGGTTTCATTGGTCAACTCCAAGGATTTTTGTGCTGAGATGTTAGAAGTTTAAGGGTCCATTTGTGCGATCAGTTTTTAAGGGGTTTGTTCTTAAAATAAGTATTGAAAAAGAACACAAATGTGTAAAATCTTCAGGCACTACTTAAAAAAAAGGCTTTTTGCAGACAGCCAAAAGTGATTTACACAAGTGGCCAGCCATTATGTCTACAATTTAAGGCCTGCGAAAATCAGGCATCTTTCACATGGATTGATATTCTTTGTCTTCAAAATAATCGTACCTTTATCATTGATATGTAGGTTTATGATTCATCGGACCTATAAAGTCACATGCCTTTGAATGTAGAAGAGGCCGATCTCTTTCACTTGCAGCCAAACTAACACGGCCCAAATATCTGCAAGACAATGAAGTTTTCCCTGTCATGACAACTAACAAGATCCAGAGTATCTGTTCTAACTAAAACGGTTGCCAGTACGGTGAAAATAAAAAAAACAAACAGTGGATGATTTGATATTCTCATTGCATGCCATGTTTGCAATTTCGTGGAAAGAAATAACAAATAGTGGATGCTTTGATATTCTCTATCTCATGCCATGTTTGCAAATTCCTGATACTCTAGTTACTGAGCTGGTCTTCGAGTAGTAGTGGTCGCTGGACCTAGGCTGTTTTGTTTGCTATGTCCTATGATAGTTTTCACTTTTCAAATTTCAAATCCTTATAAAGATTAAGATAAATCTTTATCTTCTGATTTTCCTTTTCTACTACTAAGGCTACTACGATGGCCATCCGGTCAGACCAAATGATGCTAACGGTGAACAGAGGAAAGAACCGGGCTTCTTTAAGAAACTGTAAGCTGCAATTCGTGTACAGAATATCAGATGCTTCTGTCTGTAGTTACCCATTGATTTGTTTTTCTCTTTGCATGATGCATTGGCTCATTGGATCTCTGAATCTCTCTCTGCAGCTTCGGGTGCTTCACTGGCGGTCAAAATGTGAACTAGATCAACACGGCTGTGTTCGCAATGTTAATCGACAGTTCATCAAGAAATCAGTGGAATTTTGATGGCGAAGTTATCATTTTAGGAAATACAAGTTTTGTTTCTTCCAAAGTTTTTATTTTCCTGCAGTTACACTATTGTGAATTGTACAATCATATCCCAAGCAAATGAGATTATTCCGCGTTATCCATTAGTATTTTGCTTACCTGTTTGGATCTAGCAATTTATTATATTGCTACTGGTCTCATTAAAAGGATTGTTTTATCCAAGTCGTCTTTGTCAAGAAAAGGTCCACATGAATATGAAAACTTTGAACTTTCTCTTGGATGGTTCAGAATTTTTTTTTTGACTCAATCGCCTATTAATTACAACGAACAATAATTTGTCATTTTCAACGAAAAAGAATAATAATGTTTGCAAACGAGAGCAGCGATCAATGAGATGACTTTGACAATTGACTGACTTATTTGCAACTGCAAGTCTTCAAGCAATTGAACCAAACTGTCATGGATTTTCATGTGGTGTTTTTTGAAATCTAGGAATTCCACATTAATTTTTCAGAGTTTGCTTTGAGATGAAAATGACTATAAATTAACTGGAGAAAGTTCTATGACTCTTCGCTGACAAGGATTGATAGGTATTCTGGTATTGGCATGCTTGTGGTCTTCATTAATTGATCCTGGTGCAGGGTAAATAAACTTGGACAATAATCAATTATTATACTCATTCAAATCAAGTTACACTTAGAATCTTATATTCGCCACCTGTCCATACTATACTAATCAAGTAGACACTTTTACTTTCATCTAATTTGCAAGACTAACAACCAATTCATCAACCTTATGGACTATCATATTGAAACATTTTACATCATGTTCCTTTTGCAATACTTATTTCACAAATACAATCCTTTGAAACTTAATTGTAGGAATGAACCCCAATCACAGTGACAGCCAAGCCCAAGATTAGGACTGAACTCTCAACATCTTAGCAACAACAAGCAGGATGCTTAGTTACTATACTAATCTTGCTTCTAGCATGAAGTCATTGGTCAACTCCAAGGACTTTTGTGCTGAGATGTTAGAAGTTTTAGGGTCCGTTTGTGCGATCAGTTTTTGAGGGGTTTGTTCTTAAAATAAGTATTGAAAAAGAACACGAATGTGTAAAATCTTCAGGCACTACTTAAAAAAATAGGCTTTTTGCAGACTACCAAAAGTGATTTACACAAGTGGCTAGTCATTCTGTCAACAATTTAAGGCCTGCGAAAATCATGCATCTTTCACATGGATTGAGATTCTTTGTCTTCAAAAGCATCGTACCTTTATTATTGATATGTAGGTTTATGATTCATCGGACCTGTATATCAGTAATAAAGTCATATGCCTTTGAATGTAGAAGAGGTCGATCTCTTTCACTTGCAGCCAAACTAACACGGCCCAAATATCTGTAAGACAATGAAGTTTTCCCTGTCATGGCAACTAACAAGATCCAGAGTATCTGTTCTAACTAAAACGGTTGCCAGTATGGTGAAAAAAAAAACAAATAGTGGATGATTTGATATTCTCATTGCATGCCATGTTTGCAATTTCGTGGAAAAAAAATAACAAATAGTGGATGCTTTGATATTCTCTATCTCATGCCATGTTTGCAAATTCCTGATACTCTAGTTACTGAGCTGGTCTTCGAGTAGTAGTGGTCGCTGGTTGGTGATGCCACTTGAGCAACGACTTGGGTTTTAGGTCGTCGCGGCCGAAAAAAATATCAATCTCTGCGGGAATCATTGGCGTAGGCCAGCCTGGGAGAGAGAGGAAGGAAGCATCTTCCTGTGCCTCCTTACCCTCTTCGTCTTCTTCTCCATCTCGTTGTGTGCGCTCAGTAGCTTCTCCTCCTACGAAACCAACCAGCTGCCGCCGGTGACCGTCGATCCGTCGACCGCCGCCGCCATGAGCAGCGATGTTCCTGGTACGTGTCACTCTGATCACTCAAAAGCTTTCGTTTCTCTTCTAGCTTTCTCTTCCCTTCTTTTTTTTTTTTTTTTGTTTGTAGCAATCAAACATGCTAAAGCCTAAAGGAATTCTTGCTTCTTTATATCAGTCTAAGAATTTTTCGTTTGCTGAAGGGTACTTCGTGGGGCGGCCGATGAACCACGCGGAGCCCGCGAAAGAACAGCAGCAGGGCGCCGACGAGCAGCGGCCTGCTACCAACGCTCAGATCCCTGGTGGTACGTGCAACCGTGCAAGCTCGATTTGATCAAATTTTGGGCACAAAATAATCGGTTTTGCCCGATGTTTTGCTGAACTTTGCTTCGTTTTCGTTTTATGTAATCGTTTTTTGACACAAAAATTCGGTCAATTTTGTCTGGTTGGTTTGCTAATTTTTTTTTGCTTCGTTTTCGTTTTTTGGGGGGAGAAGACTACTTCGTCGGGCGTCCGGCAAACCCGCAGCAGCCGCCGTCGCAACCTCAGCGGGCGCAGGAGAGACCGAGCTTCTTGGCCAAATGGTACTCCAATTTGTTCTTCGAAAATCGAACAGCAATTATTTAGATTGTATTAGATTTCATATCGATTCGTCACTCTGTGCTTTGTTTTATGAGTTGTTTGATGCTTTGCTCCTTCTGATTCTCTGATTCGTTTCTCCAGCTGCCCATGCCTCGCCGGCGGCGGAGCCGAGAGCTAGACCGACAAATTCGATTGGAAAATTGAAGCAAATTTACATGGAGTGATAAGGCTCAGATCTGTGTTTGTGTTGCAAGTTTTGCTAATCGATGTTTGTAGCTGAAGGTTTCTTCTATTCATTTATATACCAATTGTTCATTCGTATCATCAGAGTGCGAATTCGATGAAATTGTGAAATTGTCCATTCTAATCCGGCATGCTTTTTCTCCTTCCTTGAAATGAATATTCTACTCCATTGCTGGATAATGTCAAGAATGAGTTTGTTGTTTTATTCCGTACCGATGTTGATTAATTTTTTTCCCCTTTTTGTGAAAAAAATCCAAATCTTTAAGTTCGTCTTTGATAAGAAAAAAGAAATTCTTTCTTTGCTAGAAAAAATATCTTCTGTTTTAGTCAAATTTGCAACTTGTGTGCATACGTTTTGGCAAAAAAAATTGTTAGATGACACCTAGAAGAGATGTGTAATTAGCTATAAGGCATTGCAAAGACATAAATTGGTTAGAGGATATCATAAAAACCTCGTAATTAGCTACCGGACATCAACAGCCACATTTTATTATATCCGGTACATATTGAGAGAGAAACAACGTGAAAAGTACTAATTTGCCCCTATCTCAATTAATCGGCGGACACTACACCGTGGCGAGCGAGCGCTTCAGTTCACACGCACCACCATCTCCAGGCGTGGCCGCCCTCCGCGATAAGAGCAAGTTTAATAGTATAGCCCACTGCTAGCTCCAAATCATTTATAGCAAATGTAATAGCCAATTCATACAATAGTTGCTTACTATACTATTAATATCTTGTCTCACTTGTCATACACACATTACATCTTGGAGTTTGTGCTGCAGCTGGCTACAGATCTGTAGCCCGCAGCTCTTCTCTCTCTTCCTTTATCTCTTTAAAATGTGTTTATAGCTGGCTTATAGCTTGCTATTATACCTGCTCTAAGAGGCGCTAGTGCCGCAACGACTCCAATGGCCATGGCGATCTTTCCTCGCTCTTTGCCGGCTCCAACGACAAGTGCCCAGCGCCTCCGATGGTGGCTTCGTCGGCACCATCCGCCATGTCCGGCCACAAGAGGGTAGGTCCGGCTTGGACGGGTTCATTGACCACCACCCCGGCAGCTAGCTAGAGCACAACCACTTGCTGCTATTGCTTTTTCTTGCATCTATTTATTTGGAGTAGTATATATTGCAATCTGAATGCACGCTAGTAAGTATTGAGTACCAAGGCGATCTCCACAGTACATGTATGAAGCAACTTGGTGAACTAATATTGTACCAATTAAGAAAGAGAAAATTATTCCCAGCAAAATAAAGCAAAGAGAAAACTATGTTATTTCAGCGGAAAGTAGTTTAATTATGCTAGAATTACTACATGGGGGTAATTTTTGATGATTTATTTGACAGCTGAATGTGAGTGTTAACCTAATGTTTGATTCCCCCAATCTTGTCTGCTGGATGCGAGACCACTTTTTTTAATGAAATGATTGAGACGACTTGTAGCTTTAAGATATTTGTTTTGTTGGACAACCTAGCAACCAATCATTTTCTTCTCACTTGGTAGCAAGTTTTTTGTTGTTTGATCAGAATCATAGTTGTATCACATGGAATTTGTAGTTCTGTACCAATTAATTTTAAGTTTTTTTAATAAGATAAATGGTCTAACGTACAATCAAAAGTTAATGGTGCTGTGTATTAAACGATGGAGATAGTATATTACCATTTGAATTTATTTAAGTTTTGCATGCTCGGTATATGCCCCCATCTCTCTTTTTTAGAAAAAGAACAACAGATACTTTGCACGATCTATCACAAAACTACAAAATTAAGAACTTGTTTCATAAAATTAGAGATTCAGTGTCTTCGTTTATCACAAAACTATAGATTTAAGAACTTGTTTTAAAAAATTATAGATTTAATATCTTCATTTATCATAAAACTACAGGTTTAGGGTCTCCATTATCACAAAACTACAGGTTTTAGCAATGGAGACACTAAACCTGTAGTTTTGTAATAAATGAAGACATTGTGTACTTCTGTCATAAACGAATACACTAAATCTATAGTTTTATTTCAATCTATAGTTTTATGAAATAAGTTCTTAAATCTCCAATTTTGTGATAGATTGTACAGAGTACATGTAGTTTTGTGATAAACAGAGACACTAAATCTGTAGTTTTATAAAACAAGCTATTAAATATGTAGTTTTGTTATAAATTGTGCAAAATACCTATAGTTTTATAAAACTGGCTAGATGGCCCGCGTAATTACGTGGCTAGTATCTAAACAAAATCATATATTTTTCAGTATGATTTACTTAAAATTTTTAAAAGTTATCTCGTTGTCTTAGTTTTTTATAATTTTTAGAAATCCCGTCAAACAATGCCACTATACTCCTCTACGGCCCATGCACCGCCTACTCTTTATTGTTATTGGGACTCTAAAAATTGAACATAACTATCGTTCGAATCATTTTTTATTTTCTAGAAGTCCCGCCAACCGTCGGCGGCTCTGCAACTATACTCATATACACCCCGTCCGCTGCTTCTCCTTTTTACTGTCATTGAGATTTTAAAAGTCCTGGCAACCGCCTTGCTCGTTTTCTTCACAGCCTGCCTGTCGTCCCTCCTTTTAATCGTCATTAGGATTCTATTTGGTCTTTTATTAACAGTTTTTATACGTATCAACCACCACCACTCTACAACTTTATAGCCCTGTTACTTAATTTATCTCGTTATGTGTTTTAGACGGTCTTTTCTTTCAATAGATTTTATTTTTTATCACCAATTTTAGTTAAATCAGAGTGCGAATTCGATGAAATTGTGAAATTGTCCATTCTAATCCGGCATGCTTTTTCTCCTTCCTTGAAATGAATATTCTACTCCATTGCTGGATAATGTCAAGAATGAGTTTGTTGTTTTATTCCGTACCGATGTTGATTAATTTTTTTCCCCTTTTTGTGAAAAAAATCCAAATCTTTAAGTTCGTCTTTGATAAGAAAAAAGAAATTCTTTCTTTGCTAGAAAAAATATCTTCTGTTTTAGTCAAATTTGCAACTTGTGTGCATACGTTTTGGCAAAAAAAATTGTTAGATGACACCTAGAAGAGATGTGTAATTAGCTATAAGGCATTGCAAAGACATAAATTGGTTAGAGGATATCATAAAAACCTCGTAATTAGCTACCGGACATCAACAGCCACATTTTATTATATCCGGTACATATTGAGAGAGAAACAACGTGAAAAGTACTAATTTGCCCCTATCTCAATTAATCGGCGGACACTACACCGTGGCGAGCGAGCGCTTCAGTTCACACGCACCACCATCTCCAGGCGTGGCCGCCCTCCGCGATAAGAGCAAGTTTAATAGTATAGCCCACTGCTAGCTCCAAATCATTTATAGCAAATGTAATAGCCAATTCATACAATAGTTGCTTACTATACTATTAATATCTTGTCTCACTTGTCATACACACATTACATCTTGGAGTTTGTGCTGCAGCTGGCTACAGATCTGTAGCCCGCAGCTCTTCTCTCTCTTCCTTTATCTCTTTAAAATGTGTTTATAGCTGGCTTATAGCTTGCTATTATACCTGCTCTAAGAGGCGCTAGTGCCGCAACGACTCCAATGGCCATGGCGATCTTTCCTCGCTCTTTGCCGGCTCCAACGACAAGTGCCCAGCGCCTCCGATGGTGGCTTCGTCGGCACCATCCTCCATGTCCGGCCACAAGAGGGTAGGTCCGGCTTGGACGGGTTCATTGACCACCACCCCGGCAGCTAGCTAGAGCACAACCACTTGCTGCTATTGCTTTTTCTTGCATCTATTTATTTGGAGTAGTATATATTGCAATCTGAATGCAAGCTAGTAAGTATTGAGTACCAAAGCGATCTCCACAGTACATGTATGAAGCAACTTGGTGAACTAATATTGTACCAATTAAGAAAGAGAAAATTATTCCCAGCAAAATAAAGCAAAGAGAAAACTATGTTCGGATTTCAGCGGAAAGTAGTTTAATAATGCTAGAATTACTCCATGGGGGTAATTTTTGATGATTTATTTGACAGCTGAATGTGAGTGTGTTAACCTAATGTTTGATTCCCCCAATCTTGTCTACTGGATGCGAGACCACTTTTTTTTAATGAAATGATTGAGACGACTTGTAGCTTTAAGATATTTGTTTTGTTGGACAACCTAGCAACCAATCATTTTCTTCTCACTTGGTTGCAAGTTTTTTTTAGTTGTTTGATCAGAATCATAGTTGTATCACATGGAATTTGTAGTTCTGTACCAATTAGTTTTAAGTTTTTTTAATAAAATAAATGGTCTAACGTACCATCAAAAGTTAATGGTGTTGTGCATTAAACGATGGAGATAGTATATTACCATTTGAATTTATTTAAGTTTTGCATGCTCGGTATATGCCCCATCTCTCTTTTTTTAAAAAAGAACAACAGATACTTTGCACGATCTATCACAAAACTACAAAATTAAGAACTTATTTCACAAAATTAGAGATTCAGTGTCTTCGTTTATCACAAAACTATAAATACTTTGCACAATATATTACAAAACTATAGATTTAAGAACTTGTTTTAAAAATTATAGATTTAATATCTTCATTTATCACAAAACTACAAGTTTAGGGTCTCCATTACACTAAACCTGTAGTTTTCTAATAAATGAAGATATTAATGTGTAGTTCTGTGATAAACGAATATACTAAATCTATAGTTTTACGAAATAAGTTCTTAAATCTACAGTTTTGTGATAGATTGTACAGAGTACATGTAGTTTTGTGATAAACAGAGACACTAAATCTGTAGTTTTATGAAACAAGCTATTAAATATGTAGTTTTGTTATAAATTGTGCAAAATACTTATAGTTTTATAAAAATTTACTCTCTTTTTTTTCTAAAAAAAATGATCAACCATCAATGCAATAGTGCCATCGAGGAATCCTCTACCGTACGTAGCCCGGAAATGGCGAACGTGCTCTATTAGCAAGTGGGCCCCACGCTCGGCAGTGTGGACGGTTGACTTGGTCAACGCAATGGCAGGGGGCTCAGCCATGAGCCGATGACTTGACCAATAAAAAGAGAGGAAAAACGAAGCTGCAGGCCTACAGCTTGCGAGTTCCAGGCTTCCAGCTCGTTCCGTCTCTACTCTGAGCTCCGTGAGAGTCAAGGTCGTCGTCCTCCTCTCTCATCAGCGAGCTGCTCCATCGCGAGCTCATCAACCCACCAGGTGCGTGATCCATGTCCTCGGTTGGAAATCGATTCGTGCTTTAGTTAAGCGGACGTCATGTGTGTGTTTTAGCTTTGGGATGGATGATTAGTGCTGTTCGTCTTGAGCTTCGATTTCTGTCGCTGCGACGCTGCCCAACACTAATTTCTGCCCCGATTTGGCTGGAGATTGGTTTTGGTGGATTTTTTCTTTTTTAGCGTATGAGCATGAGAAGTAGTGGTAGTTGGGATTGTGATCCGGTTTGAGATTTGCTCTGGTGGTCCAATAAAAAATATCTCGAGGTATCGATATCTCACAGTATCAAATCGTTTTTGATCGTTGGATCTAACAATATTCATCGAGGTATTTTTTTTACCAGAGCAAATCTCTTTGCACAAAGCTCTTTACGATTCAAATGGCCCTATTTGGGTCATTTGGCACTGGTGTTCATCAGTTTTTATCAGTACGAACGCGTGTGCGTTCAATGGATATTTGTTTCTGTTGCTCCAGAGACATTCAGTACCGTGACGATCTGTTTGGCAAGAGATAAGAAGGGGGGAATTTGGAGTTCAGAGGAGGGATTGGTCATGGGAGTTTTATTTTACTCCTAATTCCTTGCTTGCTAGTAGAGATGAGAATCATAGGAAATATGAGTGCGAATTGAATTTTCTGTGATGATGTACGGCTCGGATCTATATCGTCGTACATCAAAGAAAATTCACTCATAATTATCTACCCCTATTTAGGAATTGAAAAGGTGGAAGTGCGCTCTCAAACTCCTCTTCCCAATCCCTCCTAAAACTCTCGTGTCTAATAGACTTAACGGTCCCCACCTCTCAAACTCCCATTTCTCTCTAACAATTTCCCCCAACCAAACGTACCGTGAGGAATTTTCAAGCGCGTATGAAGAACATGAGCATTGGCGTGCTTGTCGTGTGTGTTGGTCCAAATGGAAATGTGGAAAGAGAAAACCTTGATCCTCTTGCACAACGCTGCAATCTGCTGTACACGCGTTCTTATCCTTTCTTCTGTAATGTTGCAGGTTTCAGCACACCAACCGTGGACACCAGTGCTCCAGTTCCCTACTTTGCCTACAAATCTTACAGCAGGGTGAGCTAGCATTTGATCATCACATAGTTCATAGGAATTGTCAAGTGCATGAGTTCCTTGGTCAGTTTCTTCAGATCACTGCTTTCGAGTCCAGTAGTTGATATTCTGACTTCTTTCGATGAAAAATCCATTTTACTCCTAAATTATTATGTTGAAGCATAGTATTACTTCCCAGACAACCAATGTTTCGATTGAAATTTTGAGCGGGTGATAGATGGCACCTTAACGTATACAACCAAACATTTTCAGAAAAAAAGAAGTGTATGTTCTCATTTATTAGAAGACAAACTGGTCTTATGTGCTCAAAATCTATACAGATTGCTATTGTTTATGATTTTATCTATAATATCAAAAAAATTGCATAAAAACAACTTGTGCAGGAGATAAAAAAAAATGTAAATGCAATAAGGGAATTAGTGGAACAAGTTTTAGTACTTTAAGGAGTAAAGTGATCTGGAAAAACATTTAGGGGTTTAAGTACTCCAGCAAAATAGTTAGGGGAGTAAAATGTACTCTTTTCCTTTATTTTGTGATGGAAACCATGCCCTGTCAAATTTTGCTTGCCCTGTCAGTATTTTTATCATTCAGTGTCTTGCTGGTTCATTTGTTATTTTATTTTGAAACATACCCCCTCCATCCCAAAATACTTGTCGTTTTGAGTTTTTCTTTATAACGTTTGACCATTCGCCTTATTCAAAAGATTATGAAATTATTATTTATTTTGTTTGTGACTTACTTTATTATGAAAAGTACTTTAAGTATAACTTATCATTTTTTATATTTGCACTATTTTTTTAAATAAGACTAATGATCAAACATTGCAAGCAAAAAGTCAAAACGACATCTAATTTGGGACGGAGGTGAATAAGTTTAGCCCAAAAACATATCAATATATGTATAGTGTCATATTTCTTCTGTCTGATTGGTTGATATGATTCTGTAAGTGTGAGCAGTGGTACATCTTTCATGCATAGAAACCAGTAGATTTTGTGTCGATGAAGCCACAAATTTCATTCAAGAGAACTACTATTAACTTAGAGAACATTGTTCTCTCAAGTTTCAACATACAAGTTAAACTGAGAACTACAACTTTGGGTGAAATTTGTATGTCCAATTAACATGATAATGTGTTTACTTTGTTCAGCACAAATGGCGGAAGCTGTACTCCTCGCTCTCACAAAGATCGGTAATGTTTTAGCGGATCAAGCTGCCAAGGACTTGCTTGCCAAACTGTCAGAAAAAGTTAATAATCTAAGGGATCTGGATGAGAAGATTGAGAAAATGAGGATGCAATTGACAACCATGAATAATGTTATACGACAGATAGGCACAACATACCTCACAAATGAAGTCGTCAGGGGTTGGATTGGGGAGGTGAGGAAGGTGGCCTATCGTGTTGAAGACGTCATGGACAAATACTCATACTACTCAGTGCAGATGGATGAAGAATGGTTTCTTAAAAAGTTCTTCATAAAAGGATCACATTATGTTTTCGTATTCAGTCAAATTGCTGATGAGGTAGTCAAGATAGAGAAGGAAATCGAGTAAGTTATACAAATCAAGGATCAGTGGTTGCCGCTATGCCAACTTGTTCCTGACCCACTCACTGAGATGGAAAGACAGAGGTCCCAAGACAGCTTCCCAGAACTTGTGAAAGATGAAGATCTTGTGGGAATTGAAGACAACAGGAGACTGCTGACTGAATGGCTGTACTCTAATGACATGGGCAACAAGGTGATAACGGTGTCAGGTATGGGTGGACTGGGGAAAACCACACTGGTCACAAATATTTATGAACGTGAAAAGATAAACTTCTCTGCTCATGCGTGGATGGTCGTGTCTCAAACCTACACTGTGGAAGTCTTGTTGAGAAAGCTGCTTAGAAAAGTTGGTTACACTGGTAACGTTGATGAAAAGGATGCATATGATTTGAAAGAGGAAATAAAGCGAACACTCAAAGATAGGAAATGCTTGATTGTACTGGATGATGTCTGGGACCAAGAAGCATACTTCAAGATACGTGATGCAATCGAGGGCAACCAAGCAAGTCGTGTGATTATCACTACACGGAAGAATCATGTTGCAGCTCTTGCTTCCTCAACATGTCGCCTTGATCTGCATCCACTGGGTGATACTCAAGCCTTTTATCTATTCTGCAGACGGGCATTTTATAGCAACAAGGACCATGAGTGTCCCAATGAGCTTGTGAAAGTTGCCACATCTATAGTAGAACGCTGTCAGGGCCTACCACTAGCCATTGTCTCAATAGGCAGCCTCTTGTCTTCAAGACCACGGACACACTATGTTTGGAATCAAACATACAAACAGCTTAGAAGTGAGCTATCAAAGAACAATCATGTTCGAGCAATTTTAAATATGAGCTACCATGACCTATCAGGAGAACTCAGAAACTGTTTTCTGTACTGCAGCTTATTCCCAGAAGACTACCCGATTTCCCGTGAGAGCCTTGTGCGACTGTGGATTGCAGAAGGCTTTGTCCAAAGCAAAGAGAGCAACACACCAGAGGTGGTAGCCGAGGAAAATCTCATGGAACTGATATATCGGAATATGCTTCAAGTTAAGGAGAATGATGAGCTAGGTAGGGTGTCTACCTGTACAATGCATGATATTGTGCGAGACCTGGCCCTTTCTGTTGCTAAAGAGGAGAAGCTTGGCTCTGCAAATGATTTGGGCACAATGATACATATTGATAAAGATGTTCGTCGTCTATCATCTTATGAATGGAAACATAGTGCTGGTACTGCACCAAAACTTCCACGTCTTCGAACCCTAGTATCACTTGAGGCAATTTCATCTTCCCCAGACATGTTGTCCTCAATTTTTGAATCAAGCTACCTTACTGTTCTTGAGCTTCAAGATTCAGAAATCACTCAAGTTCCACCATCTATAGGGAATTTGTTTAATCTACGTTACATTGGCTTACGGAGGACCAAGGTTAAGTCACTCCCAGACTCCATTGAAAAGTTGCTGAACCTCCACACTCTGGACATGAAGCAAACAAAGATAGAGAAGCTACCACGAGGAATCACTAAAATCAAGAAGCTAAGACACTTGTTTGCTGATAGATGTGTTGACGAGAAGCAGTCGGAGTTCCGATACTTTGTAGGAATGCAGGCACCTAAAAATCTATCCAACCTGAAAGAACTACAAACTCTGGAGACTGTTGAAGCCAGCAAGGACTTAGCTGAGCAGTTGAAGAAACTCATACAACTAAAAAGTGTATGGATTGAAAACATAAGCTCTGCTGATTGTGATAATATTTTTGCTACACTGTCAAATATGCCGCTACTTTCCAGTTTGCTTCTTTCTGCAAGGAATGAGAATGAGCCACTTTCTTTTGAGGCTCTCAAGCCAAGTTCCACAGAACTCCACAGGTTAATTGTCAGAGGGCAATGGGCCAAGAGTACATTGGACTACCCGATATTCCGTAGCCACAGTACACATCTGAAATATTTATCCCTAAGTTGGTGTCATCTCGGGGAAGATCCACTGGGGATGCTTGCGTCGAACTTGTCGGACCTCACTTATCTAAAACTGAACAACATGCAGAGTGCAGCAACATTAGTTCTTCGTGCAAAGGCATTCCCCAAACTAAAGACTCTTGCCTTGAGGCAGATGCCTGATGTCAAGCAGATAAAGATCATGGATGGCGCCCTTCCATGCATTGAAGGTTTGTACATTGTGTTGCTGCCGAAGCTGGACAAGGTCCCTCAAGGCATCGAGTCCCTTAACTCCCTGAAGAAGCTCTACCTGTTGAACCTGCATAAAGACTTCAAAATCCAATGGAATGGTAATGAGATGCACAAGAAGATGCTGCATGTTGCAGAAATCTGTGTCTAGAAGTTGCATGCTTTCTTTACATTAAGGAGGCTCTTTGTAATTTTGTAGCACCCTTGAATTTTTCATTTATTTAAAAATCTTGTCATTTAAACATTTTGAGTATAAATTTGGTTCTTATTTGATTTTGTGCCAAATAGGTCTCAAATCCTCTCTTAGAAATCCCCTCGAGTTGTTGTCAAAACCCTAGGACAAAATTCAAATTAGATTCCTCCAAAAACTCCCCAAAATTTCAAATTCCAAATCCTAGAGAAAATGTGAAAGGTCAAAGGTCACTATTCGTTGAAAAAAAATTGAAAATATACTATTTATGGATTTGTTTTGCAAAAATATACCAGATGGAGAATGATTTGCACAAATATACTATCGGTATCGCGGCTTGGAAGAGCGATACCGAGGTTCGCGAGAACAAAATGCGATACCGCCACGCTATCGCACTATCAACTCGCGAGGGTGCATTTGACCTGGTGGTGTCGCTTGTGGAAACAGCGAGACCGCCACGATATCGCTCTTTCGTAGAGCGAGAGTGCCACGTGATGGAACCGACCCGTTGTCGTGCCGGTATCGCGGCGTGCAAGCGCGAGAGCGAAATCGGTCTCGTAATCCCAACGCGCGAGACCGAGCATGTCGTGGGACCCATATTGGCGAAACGACCGGACGCGAGTGGGCCGCCGGTCTCGCTTGCGCAAAGCGCGAGACCGATATCGGTATCGCTGTCCGAATGTGCGAGACCGACGCGCGGTATCGCTCTGGCAAAGCGAGAGAGCGAATACGTACATATCGTTAGTGAATAGTACGGCCGCTGAATCGTTTCCATGCAGGCCACAAGTGAACATGCCGTGTATATACGAATATGCATACACATATATATAGCCGTCAAATATATCATCTTCTTGTTGGCTCATGCATGTATACGTATATACATTGGCCAAGCATGCATGTATATATGGCTGAACACACATATAGATGGATATATACCAGTACGTGCATGGCTCATGCATTCCACTAGCAGGTGGGACGCGCTCTCGACTGCTTGGGGCCCGCCGGTCTTGGTTCGCGTCAGACGGCCGCGAAATCGCTGTACGATCGTACGAGACCGAGTCATTCTCGCGCCTTTGGAATGCGAGACCGATGCATTAGTGCTCTCGCGGTTTCAATTAGCGATAGCGCTGGCGCCTTTGCTAATCCATTATGCGATATCGCGCTCTCGCTTAATCAAAGTGCGACGGCGGTATATTTTCGCAAATCTTCCCCTAATCAGTATATTCTTGCAATTTTGGTAAAAAAATTGTATATTTTCAAAAAAAATTCTTATTCATTTGGGCCTCTTTTTTTCCTTTTTCTTCCCTCAGCCCAACTCCCTTTCCTCTCCTCTCTCTCCCCGAGCAGGCCGGCCCATGGCCTTCCCGCACCGGCCCAGCCCACCGCTGTTTGTCTTCCTCCTCCGACTGGTCGCACGCGCGCACTACATGTTCGACGAAATGTCTCGCCCGAGCACTGAGTCGTGGCAGTGCTGCGTCGCACCGAGCCGCCCTCCCATGCGCCGCGCCCTGCCAAGCCGCATATCCCAGTGGGAATCACATCCCATCCCTCGCTCCGGTTTCTCTCCGGGAGACACGGCGCCGCGTCGTCCCGTCGCCACCTCCTCGTGACGCCACGCCGACCTATCCCGGACTCCCGCGGACGCGCGTCCTCCCCACCTGTCACACCGCGCCTTGTCGCCCGTCTCCTCCCGGGAAGCCGCCGAGCCCGCGCCTATCTCTCTCTCTCGCGTCGCGTTGCCACCACCGCATGACGCCGCTCGCGTCCCCTCGCTCTGAGAAGAACCCTACCGCTCGATTCCCGGCCGTAGCCGCCGTCCGTCGCGCGTCACCATTGTCCCGTCGCCAAACCCGCTCCCCGCGCGTCACCTCGCGTTCCATCGCCGCCTCCCATGACGTCGCGCCGTCACCATCGTCATCACGTCGCCGCGCCACCGCATCGTCATCCGCTCGCCGTAGCAGCTAGCCGGCTATGCCCGGATTCGCGGTGCCTAGCCGCCAGCTCGCCGCGTCCCGCCAAGCTCACGCCGCCAATAAGAGGAGAGCCGAGCCCCATCCTCACCACGCCATCCCCATCTCTTCTCTTTCTCTTCTCTCTTTTTGCCGCCGCTCGAGCCCCCGCACTTGCCCTCCCAAGCGGAAGAAGATACGGCACTCGTCATCGCCATATCTTCTCCTAAGTGGTGCCCTAAAGGAGGACCACTGCCAGATTTGTGCTACCCCCGGGAGAGAACGGAAAGATGGAGAGAGGATAGGAGAGAGAGAAGGGGAAGGAGTAGCGGAGGTTGAGGAGGTAGGTGCGGGAGATTTGCTCAGTGCAAAGAGATGACTGAGGGGAGTGATTTTCGTGGTAGGGCAGCCTGGGAAAAAATTTTGGTGGTGGGCCCACCTAAATTAGATACCGCTTCCATGATTCGACAACGTAGTGCTACAGTAAACATTTGCTAATGATAAATTAATTAGACTTAATAAATTTATCTCGTAGTTATTTTTGTTATTACACTACATTTAATACTTCAAATATGTATCCGTATATCCGATGTGACAACCATAACTCAAAAGTTTTCTCTAACTAAACAATGCCTTAGTTCTAAAAAATTTTGTCCAAAAATATCACATCGAATCTTTAGACACATATATAGAGTATTAAATATAGAAAAAACCTAATTGTATAGTTTGCATGAAAATCGCGAGACGAATCTTTTGAGTCTAATTAGTCTATGATTAGCCATAAATCCTACAATAACCCACATATACTAATAACGGATTAATTAGACTTAATAAATTCATCTCACGGTTTTCAAGCGAGTTATGAAATCAGTTTTTTCATTCGTGTACGAAAACCTTTTCTAATATATAGTGAAATGTCCGATGTAACATCGAACAATTTTCACGAACTAAACCCACGCTAAATCCCAGAAATTATTTTAGGAGACGGAAAAGACAGCGACGACTTGACCCAGACAGAAATAAGAAAAAAAAAGAGAAAAGAAAAGAAGAAGAACCAAGCTGCAGGCAGCTGGCTCAAGAGCTCCGGGCGGGTCAAGGTCTCCTCCTCTCTCGTCGGCGACCTCCCTTGCGATTGATTCATCAGGTGCGTGCATCCCTTCACTTGCAGAATCCATGGAGCTTGGGAGCGATTAGTAGTAGTTCATGCTGCAGAGCCGTTTCGCCGCTGAGCATTTTTTGTTGACTCCCTCGATTTGCTCGTGCTCGGCGACTTTAGTATCACCCGAAGATCGCGAAGAACTCCTCCTTCTCTCGATTTCCATCCGCATTCCGTTGACGGATTGGTACGCGAGTTGACTTTGCAAGGATTGATCATCTCCCCCTTTGGGATGAACATCCAGTGTCCCCCCCTTTGCGGCGCCCGCCAAGTGTTCGTCGGGATGCGCGTTCCCGACCGCGAGTCTAGGCACGCTGCGCGCCGACGCATCCGGCGAAGGGAGGCCGCCACGCCTCCGTCTGGTGTGGTTCCGCGGCCTGCGCGCGGCGCTTTTTTTTTTTTTGGCCAAATCTTGTCCCCGGTTGTGCACGATCACGAACTGCTTTGCTGACTGCGTTCTCATCCTCTCTTGTTTGATCCTGCAGGGTTCTGCACACTGACCGTACAACACCTGCGCTCCAGCCCTGTTCTCTGGTCTTCCAGCAGGTGAGCATGCATATAAATCACTACTCAGTATGGCAGTGTATTTGTTGTGTGTTCTGTTCTATGGATCATTTTTTTGTTCTTCATAGTTGTTAGTCTAATGTTCCAGGTAATGCTGCTAAACTTGCTTGTCTAATGTATAGTCTTTCTGCTCACTGTCTTGTTGATGAACCAGTTATTTTCTTTGAATATGTATGAACTATGTTCAGCCCACAAGTTGCTTCAGCTGAAGCTGTATAGGGTGTGTTTATTTCACACCAAACTTCCCCCCAACTCCCAACTTTCCATCACATCCAAAACTTTCCTACACACATAAACTCCCAACTTTTTTTTCCAAACTACCAACTTTCCCCAAACTTCTCCCCAATTTTAGGAACTAAACACATGTATGTTGGTGAAATGTAATAAATGCATACTCAAATTAAAGTAAACAACTACATACAGAATAGCTGTACTTCATGATGTATAACAGTATAGCAATGTTTCTTTTACTGAGCCAAGCAGGAGAGCTCTTCCGAAAGCATAGTTTGTCCAGAAAATCTCGTAGCCGATTTCTGAACTCCAACGTAAGGTGTCAAAAAAAAAATGTTCCAAGTAAATTAATAAAATATAACTTAGCACTGGCCTTCATATATGATACTGTTTGCCATTCTGATTTGGAATCCTACTCTGTGCCCACGAGCAAATCAAATAAAGCTTGTCATTTATTTGCTGAGTTGTATCTTATGAGATGCCATTAACTTCTCATAAAACGTTTTATGAGATCATAGATGCTTGTGGTAAAAGAATTACTCTATGGACACGGTGCATGAGTACCATTATTTCTTTTCTCACAGTGGACCATTATTATCCAAGTCTGAACAGTGCCACACATTTCATGCAGAAACTATTGGAGTTCTGTTCAATGAAAGCACACATTTCTCCAGGAAAATAGTGATAATTAAAGGCATCAATAAATAAAAATTTTCTTTGATATATAAGTTAAATTGGAGACTAGAAATCGCAAGCCACTTGTTGTTCTCTTTTGTAACATGATGGTGTGTGTTCTTTCAGAACAAATGGCTGAGGCAGTGCTCCTTGCTGTCAAAAAGGTTGGCAACGTGTTAGCAGATGAAGCTGCCAAGGCTGTCATTGCCAAGGTGTCTGAAAAGGTTACTAATCTGAAGGAGCTGCCAGAAAAGGTCGAAGAAATAAGGAAGCAACTGACAATCATGAACAGTGTTATACTACAGATAGGCACCTCATACCTCACTGATATAGTTGTAAAGAATTGGATTGCAGAGGTGAGAAAGTTAGCCTACCATGTTGAGGACGTAATGGACAAGTACTCATATCATGCTATTCAACTTGAGGAAGAAGGTTTCTTGAAGAAGTACTTCGTTAAAGGTTCTCATTACGTCGTGGTATTTAGTGATATTGCTGAGGAGGTAGTCAAGTTAGAGAAGCAAATCCAGCAAGTTATAGAGCTTAAAGAGCAGTGGTTGCACCCTTCCCAGCTCAATCCCAACCAGCTTGCTGAGAGTGGCAGACCACGGTCTCACGACAACTTCCCATATCTTGTCAAAGATGAAGATCTTGTGGGGATTGAAGACCACAAGAGATTGCTGGCTGGATGGTTGTACTCTGATGAGCCCGATAGAGCAGTGATAACAGTATCTGGTATAGGTGGCTTGGGAAAAACCACATTAGTCACAAATGTTTATGAGCGTGAAAAGGTCAACTTTGCTGCTCATGCATGGATTGTTGTCTCCCAGACCTACAATGTGGAGGCTCTATTAAGAAAGCTCCTTATAAAGATTGGGTCTACTGAACTGTCACTTGATAGCTTGAACAATATGGATGCACATGACCTGAAAGAAGAAATTAAGAAAAAGATTGAAGATAGCAAATGTTTGATTGTGCTGGATGATGTCTGGGACAAAAAAGTGTACTTTCAGATGCAAGATGCATTCCAGAATCTTCAAGCAACTCGAGTCATCATCACAACTCGAGAGAATGATGTTGCAGCCCTTGCTACCTCAACACGCCGTCTCAACCTCCAGCCTTTGAATGGCGCTGATGCATTTGAACTCTTCTGTAGAAGGGCTTTCTATAACAAGGGCCACAAATGCCCCAAGGAGCTAGAGAAGGTTGCTAATTCTATAGTGGATAGGTGTCATGGCCTACCACTAGCAATTGTAACGATAGGAAGCCTTCTGTCTTCAAGACCAGCAGCAGAATTTGTTTGGAATAAAATATACAAACAGCTTCGGACTGAGCTAGCAAACAATGATCATGTCCGAGCAATTCTAAATTTGAGCTACCATGACCTATCAGGAGACCTCAGAAATTGCTTCTTGTACTGTAGCTTGTTCCCTGAAGACTACACAATGACACGGGAGAGCCTTGTGAGGTTGTGGGTTGCAGAAGGCTTTGTGCTAGGCAAAGAAAAGAACACGCTAGAGGATGTCGCAGAGGGAAACCTTATGGAACTGATCCACCGGAATATGCTGGAAGTTGTGGACAATGATGAGATTGGCAGGGTAAACTCCTGTAAGATGCATGACATTGTGCGTGTATTGGCTCTTTCTATTGCTAAAGAGGAGAGGTTTGGTTCAGCAAATGATCTTGACACAATGTTGCTTATGGATAAGGAAGTTCGTCGCTTGTCAACATGTGGATGGAGTGATGATACTGTATCAACAGTTAAATACATGCGCCTTCGGACCCTGATCTCACTTTCGACAACCTCATCGCCCCTTGAGATGTTATCCTCAATTTTGTGTGGATCTAGCTACCTTACAGTTCTTGAGCTGCAAGACTCAGAGATTACTGAAGTGCCGACTTCTATTGGGAATATGTTTAATCTACGTTACATTGGCTTACGACGCACCAAAGTCAAATCACTTCCGGAGTCTGTTGGAAAGTTATCTAACCTCCACACGCTTGACATCAAGCAAACCAAAATTGAGAAGCTACCACGAAGTATTGTTAAGATCAAGAAGCTAAGACACCTTATAGCCGATAGATACGTTGATGAGAAGCAGTCAGATTTCCGGTACTTTGTTGGAATGCATGCCCCTAAAGAACATTCCAACTTGCAAGAGCTGCAGACTCTAGAAACTGTGGAGTCTAGCAAAGACCTGGCTGAGCAACTGAAGAAATTGATGCAACTAAGAAGTGTGTGGATTGACAACATAAGTTCTGCTGATTGTGCAAATATTTTCGCTACATTGTCAAGCATGCCATTTCTTTCCAGCTTGCTTCTTTCTGCAAAAGACGAGAATGAGGAACTCTGCTTCGAGGCTCTTAGGCCAAGGTCAACAGAACTCCACAGACTAATCATCAGAGGGCGATGGGCTAAGGGTACACTTGATTGCCCAATATTTCACGGGAACGGCACAAATCTTAAATATCTAGCTCTAAGTTGGTGTCATCTTGGTGAAGATCCACTAGGGATGCTCGCTTCGCATTTGCCGAACCTCACTTATTTGAGACTGAACAACATGCATAGTGCAAACATTTTGGTTCTTTCTACAGAGTCTTTTCCCCACCTGAAGACACTTGTCTTAAAGCACATGCCCAATGTGAACCAGCTAAAGATCATGGATGGGGCACTTCCATCCATTGAAAGTCTGTACGTTGTGTCACTCTCAAAGCTGGATATAGTCCCTGAGGGCATTGAGTCCCTTCGGACCCTGAAGAAGCTCTGGCTTCTGTACCTGCACAGGGACTTCAAAACTCAATGGCACAAGAACGGAATGCATCACAAGATGCAGCATGTTCCAGAGATTCGTGTTTAGATGCGGCTGACAGGTGCCGTTTGTGCTAGTTTTTTTTTTTCTCGTCTGTTTGCAGCTCAGGTGTTGATTTCCAATGAGTTAGCTTTTTTGCATTCGCGGTGCGTCTGTACATTTTGTGTAGTTTCATTTACTTTGATATTTATTGCATGGAAGAACAAATCCATTTTTTTTATAAGACCTCATTTGCATGTATTGTTGCCAATATATTAATCTCTGTGCTTGGAGATATATGCAGGGGAAATGAGATGAAACAAGATAGTAGGACCAATGCTATCAGTGTTATTATGCATCAACGCAAGCATATAATAGGATTTAAGCTTCTGGTCATTCATGTATACAGTCTAGATTTTTGCCTGCTCAGGAGGCAGCCTGAGCGAGTGCTTGTTTGGTTGCAGTTGTATGCCTGAGGATAACAGTACATATCATTCTTTGATAATTACCTCAATAAACAATATCAAGAGACTTCATTAACGTGAAAAACAAATAGAAATATACTCCTGCGTTTTGTCTATATGGTTCTACATCGAAACTTGAAAATAAACAAAGAGTAAATAAATGATGTAGGGCAGAGTCCGGCGTTGGATTTTGTAGGCCTGAGCCAGGCCAGGCCGGCCACCCATGAAACGATCCAGGACATCAACCAAACAAGTACTACGAGACAGGCGCCAGGGAAACGACAGGTCAGGCGAAAACACTTCAGTTCAGGACTCCAACCAAACAGTCCCCCACATGCCTAGTTGATGTCACATGCCAACGTCAGTGCCTATGATAACATGACGACCAACTGCCTAGTTTAGTACATATCATTCTCTGAGCATGTGTTGATTGTGAAGATAACTTGGTGGAATGCAGAATTGTACCTTTGGAAGGAATAAATCGATACCAGTTGGGTAAATAAAAGAAGTTCCTGTCAAGCCACCCAATAATTCAATTATGAAGACACAAGACTCCCATCGATTTCGACCTTCAGCTTGCTTCCTAGCGTTCTGCACTGGTCATCTAGCTCTTTGCTGCAACCATAGATATCCAGTTCTTCCAGCGAAGGTGGGAGACCCTTTTCTGGCAGCTTCCTGATGCCATAGCAACACCGGATGTCCAACCTCTTGAGGGAGTGAAGGCTGTGCAGACCTGCAGGAAGATCTTGAAGAGAGTAGCAATGCATAAAGCGGAGCTCTTGCAGGGTCGTGAGGAGCTGGAGCGCTCTCTCTTGCTCATCCGTTAGTCTCCCCTCTTCGCTTCTGCAACTGTAAATCTTTAGGTATTCAAGGGAAGTGAGGTGCTTGCAGAATGACGTGGTAAGGATAGAGGTATCATCGATGCACAACTTTTCTAGTCGCAGATGGCCTTGCCATGACAAATTATCCAAACATGGAGGCAATCTGGGGCATTCGTGTACTTGCAAACTCCTGAGGCCATAGAGGAATTGCAAGCCCTCCAGTACGGCGAGTGATTTACAATATTCAATCGTCAACTCTTCGAGTGCCGTGCATGATTGCAGCTGCAGAGATATCAAAAATTGAGAGTTTGCCACCTGTAAAGTTTTTAGGCAGGTGAGATTCATTTGAAAGCGGGGGCACAGGGTTTCAATAAAACAGTTGTTGATGCAAAGTTCCTCAAGTGATTGTGGAAGGAGGTAACCCATGTGAGCTCTAAGGCCCTCTACCTGCAGCAGCCTTAGGTTGCCGAGCGATTGCAAGCCTTCCAGAGAATTAAGCGATTGCAAGCCTTCCAGAGAATTACTAGTAATTTGTAAGCTCGCACAACGAATTGTCAGCTCTTGGAGTGCTGTGCAGGAATGTAACTGCAGAGATGTCAAACTTACCTCTCTCATTAGAAACAGTTTTTTCAGGCGGGTGAGGTTCCCTGGAAAGCAAAGTTGAAGGATTTCAAAGGGACCATCATATTGTACAATAAGTTCTTCAAGGGATATAGGGAGGAGCCATCTTCTATTCGCCTGCTCAACATTTCCATCATTATGCAATAAGGAATCGATGAGCTTGGGGCATATCGAAATCTCTAGCTGCTCAAGGGAGGTAAATCCTGCCAAACCATCCTTGCTCCCATGAAATGTTAAATCAGAGCACCATTTGATATATATCTTCTTCAGAGAGCATATGATATTTAACGGAAGGCGTGGAAGTTTGTTTTCAGCGGAAAATCCCAATGATGGAGTCTCCGTAGCTGACATAAGATTTGGTTGACCACATTCTTCCTCTCCTATAGATAGACCTGTTATCTGCTTGCAGTTTTCTAACCTCAACTCTTGTAGGGTCTTCATGTGTTGTAGCAACAGAGATAGCCACTTCCCTGTTATTCCACAATTTCTAATATTGAGAAGTTTAAGACATAGGAGGGTGTTGTGATCTGCAGCTGCCATGTCTTCACGGGTATCTGATGGGACATTTGGAGCGAAAAGTTCTAGGCAGTTGGATATTTCCAAACTCTTCAAAGACCTGAGTTGTCTTAAACTGTCCAATGATATAGTCGTAAGATTTTGACAACCACATATTACCAATCCACTTAAGAACCTCAAGTTACGGAACGCCATAACTTTGTCATCCAACGTTATCATCTGATCAGAAGATTCATCCCATTCATCCATCCAAACATATGAAAATCCGATTCTTAATGTTCCACTAGATGACCCCTCGATTGATGGAAGTGTTGAAACTCGGGTGATGGATAATTTCTCGACATTAGGTGAAGGCGGAAGAGGTTTGTGCACACGCAAATGAGGGCAACCATAGATGGTAATCTCCCTTAGACGGGAAAACCATGACGACTGCTCAATCTCAAATTGCGGGTAGTTCTCAAACAATGGAAAGACCTCCAGTGCAGGGCAACTCTTAATCTTCAAAACCTTTAAATTGTCATTCAAGTTCCTGATGGAAGTGCAGGAGCATGCCTTCAAGCTTATCAATTCAGTTCATACAAGCTCCTCCACTGATGGAATTGAGACTTCTGTTGCATTCCTCATTTTGATCAACACAAGCTTTCTAAGTAACGTTAGCCTTTCTAAAGGAAGTCTTTGCCATTTTCCACATTTTTCTAGGTGAAGTGTTTGCAGACAGGTAAGTGAAGACGGAAACCAAGTTGGGGAGGTAGCTCCATTATACCCAGATATCCGTAGATGCTTGAGACTGTGATGTGGTTCAAGA
The DNA here is from genome assembly GCA_009805545.1 of Oryza longistaminata. Taxonomy (NCBI): domain Eukaryota; kingdom Viridiplantae; phylum Streptophyta; class Magnoliopsida; order Poales; family Poaceae; genus Oryza; species Oryza longistaminata. The sequence continues at coordinate 6,398,526 of CM020188.1, read as the reverse complement.
CCATCAAGCACCTCACGTGCTATGCCTGGCAAATGTTTTAAAACTGGGGATATATTGGTATCAGCCATCGTCAGTCCCTCCATCAGAGGTTCTATGTCACTGTCAGTTTCATTTTCAAAACTCATTTTCAGAGCTCATGCCACTGTCATATCCATCCTTTGCATCCTTCCAGGACAAATGTAGCTTTTCTAAATTATGTTTGTCTCTTAGTCTTGCACCACAAGCTTCGGTTCTAGTCGTAATAGTTTCAAGTCCAGACACACCGAGCTGTACAAGTTGGTTCAAGGACTGTAGTTGGTTCAAGCCCAAAGAATTATGAACACTAAAGTCATTTAATTCCTGATGAGAGGTCATTTTGCCAATGCCAGTGATGGACGAGAACACTTGCTTTGCTGCTACAAGATGCCTCAGGCTAACGAGGTTATCCATACCATTAGGTATAATAAGATCAGATTCTGAACCAGCATCAAATACTTGGAGATGATAAAACTTGCCGACAGATAGAGGCAAAGCTCCGTCATCAAACTTTATATAGCGAATATGGGTAGGATTCACCAGATTCAATAACGAGGGGTCAATATCAGTAAATGGTGCAGAGATTTGCAAGACACGTAGATGATGTTCCTTCTGGACTATATCTTTGAAGGATTCAAGCAATATATGGTTGTACTGCCCAATTAGTACCAAAGTCCTCAAATGTTTCACTGGTTTAACTGCATTTCTAATTCTTTCTTCAACCATGCCACAATGAGGATCTTCATGGTGTGTAGAATCGGTTAGTATTGACAAATGACGTACAGTTGGCAACATCTTATTGCACTGTGGATTATCTATAGTTGCGTACTCTGTTCTTGAAACCATCCTTGCAAAATCATGAATAAGTCCACACATAACATAGGATGTCTTATCAACTTGAGTGAACTGATTTGTCTGTGCACGTGGCCGAAAGAAGCCGGAGCTAACCAAATTAGCTAGGTACTCCCTCCCTATCTCTTCCGGTCTCTTACTTGAAGAGTTACGATGCACAAAACCTTGAGAAATCCAAATATGGATCAACTCCTGTCCAAGGAAGCAATAACCACTAGGGAATATTGAACAATACAAGAAACATTGTTGTAAATGGTAAGGTAGCTGATCATAGCTAAGCTTCAAAGAAGGCATGATTCCTCTACTTATATTCAGGGATTTCCAATCTTCGTCCCTCAGAGTGTTGCTCCAGTGATCAATTGTAAGATGCTCTCTTAATATTCGCCCTGCTGTTTCTGCTGCCAATGGGTTACCGTTTAACTTGTCAGCTATTTTCTGCCCAATGATGTTTAGACTTGGATGTGCTTTATATTTTTCATCACCAAATGCACATGTTTTTAAAAATAACCAAAAGTCCTCATTTGACAGAGGACCTAACTTAATCGGTTCGACTGTCCCCACCCGTTGTGCAAGAGACAAAATTCTAGTTGTCACAAGTATCATATTGCCTTTTGCACGATTTGATTTCAATGGAGCTAATAGAATGTTCCATGTATTATCATCCATGCTATCCCATACGTCATCCAAAACAATCAGGAATTTTTCTGTCCGGATGTCTCTATGCCCATTCAAGATCTCCTGAAGTTTGGCAAAGCTACTTATTCCATTGTGTCTTTCTTTTCTTTGATGAGATACTTCATATCTTTCTTGAGAGACAAAATCTAGAATCTCCATCGTGAGCATCACTTCATCATAGTCTTTAGATACCCAAACCCATACCAGCTGATCAAAGTTACATTTAACCACTGGATCATTGTATACAAATTGAGCAAGAGCTGTCTTCCCAACTCCTGCAATGCCTACAATGGGCACTACAGTTACTCCATTGTAACTGTCATCTGTAATAATCTTCATGATGGCATTCTTCTCCGCGTCTCTTCCATAAATTTTGTGTGGGCTAAGACTTGACGTTCGGCACAGGGTCGTTGTTGTACTCGTACGATGACTTGAGTTTCCAACATGGTCCGCTCCATGTAGCTTAAGAACCTCACTAACAGCCCCGATGGCAACTTGTAACCCACCAGTTATTTGCTGTATCCTGCTAGAACATTCAGCCTTGTTCCAAGGGCGTGAATCGACTGCATTGTTGTTCCAAGGGTGTGAATCGATTGCATTGTTGTGTGTTGACTCATCAGTAATCTTCATCCTTTTTCTGCTGCCGGAACCACCGAGTTGATCAGTAATGGTGCTATTTGATGTAGTGTCAGAAGTACTGCAACATTAAAAAGAAAAAAAAAAGAAGGATCACACAACCGCTGCTAAAGTGCTGAACCATATGCAAGTATGTTACATTAGTTAAAAATAATGCTGGGTAAAAAAAAGAAAAGAAATAACATAATAATCCTATCTAGATAGGTTTGGCTGTTGGTAGCTTGCTGGAATATTATTCGTACCACTGCTACTCGAAAAATCAGAGGTACTTTTCGGTCTCACTGCCTGATCTACTCCCTCCGTCCCACAATATAAGGGATTTTGAGTTTTTGCTTGCAACGTTTGACCACTCGTCTTATTCAAATTTTTTTTGCAAATATAAAAAACGAAAAGTTGTGCTTAAAGTACTATAGATAATAAAGTAAGTCACAAATAAATAAATAATAATTTTAAAAAAATTTGAATAAGACGAGTGGTCAAACGTTGCAAGCAAAAACTCAAAATCCCTTATATTATGGGATGGAGGGAGTACTTGCACTGGCGCATGTTTATCCGCGCTTTCAGGAGCGCCTTGCCGTGCATCTGAACCAAGAGAAAGCAGAATGAATGCACCTCCTTGGGCAGAAACTAACACGGATACATCTTACATATATGAGCAATTTTACAGTACTTGAGAAGATAACATTATGTACCACTTTTTCTATTGTAAATTTGGTACTTCTTAATACCTAGATACTATGAGATATCAAATTTTACACTAAATTTTAGGTATTTTATGGTATCTTCTCAAGAACCGTAAAATTGCTCTACATATATATTATGATTATATTATCTCCTTGGACCTGGTGGTGCTGGAGCCTGTAGTAGTCGAGCTCATCGACGGCATTGTCAGCGTCGTAGAGCAGCTCCCTGAGACAACCGAGAGATCGGGTCAGCTTGTTCCCGTTCGCTCTCTGCCTCACGGCAGCGACCACTATGTCCACCCTCTCGATCTCTGACTTGAGCTTCTTGGTGGCATCAGAGAGCCCAATCTGGTGAATCCACTCCTCCAGCTTGTCGGTGTCCAGGTTCTCCAGGATGGTCTGCGCCAGCCACTCAATCCCGCCCTCCAGCAAAGTGGTTTCCACCTCTGCCATCAGGTTCGGCGGAAAACTAGCAGTTCCTGGGCAATCGGCAATGGTACGAGCCTGTTAAAGTGCTCAAATAATAGTTCATCTGTTTCATATTATAAGATGTTTTAACTTTTTTTTCTAGTTAAACTCTTTTATATTTGATCAAATTTATAGAAAAAATTAACAATATTTATAACATCAAATTAGTCTCATTAAATCTAGCATTGAATATATTTTGATAATATGTTTGTTTTGTATTGCAAATGTTATTATATTTTTCTATAAATTTGACCAAACTTAAAAAGTTTTACTAGAAAAAAGTTAAAGCGACTTATAGTATAAAACGGAGAGAGTAATTGGAATGATTAAGGGCCTACTGACAGACAAGCTTCCTAAACTCCTAAACGGTGCAAGTTTTTATTAAAAAAAAAATCTTCAGCTCCGTTTCTTAATTAGAATATGCTTTTGAGAACAACTTTTCAACTTTGTATCAATTGATTCATTTGTTTGTGCCCTCAAATAATTTGTGAAGTCATGGTGACGATCATGTCATGATGAATAGTTAGCAAATATGTTGATACATGTTGAATTTAATGTATATGATTCCTTAATAGTTTTTGTGCATTTCATGACTCTATTGTTGCACTAATGTGAGTCATGTTGGAAATAACTTGTGCTTGGAATATGAACTTTTCTTTTTGTTGGTAATCTTATATGCATGCTTTGCTTGAGGCTAGAGGAGCGTGGTTAGCGACTGGTAGGGAGCAAACACATACGGTTGAGGTCCAGACAGTCTTGGATGCCATGCGGGAGGCTCAGACTAGAGAACTATGAACATGAAATCGATGTTTCAACATGGCATACACGGGAGGTGTGCGTATATGAAAAAGTTTGAAATTTTGAGGGAATATAATCCTAGTAGGACTAGGAGTCCTAATTCAAATTCGGAGGGATCTGAATCCTAATTTGGAAAGATTGCAAAGAATTGGAATGTGACGAGGTCCTATCCTAGTCAGATTAGGCACTGTACTTGGTTATGAAGGCTATGGGTATATAAACACTAGAGGGAGAGACCAATAGGATGAGACATCTATATGGTGAGAAAAAAAAAAGGCTTTCATACATTTGCTCTTGCATCTAGAATTCAGTTTGTGAGATTAGAAAGGAATTCTTTTGGATGCACTTTGTAAACAATTTGATGCAAACAAAGGTGTGGTAATCTCGGTATCTTTTATATTGTTCTAGTTTATTTTGTTTTATGTTTTTGTTTGATTTTATTTTATCTTATTAAAATTGTGCTAGAACAATAGGACAGAGTATCTTTTTTGGTTTTTTTTCTTTTGGGTGAATTTTTATTGTCCAATATTTGGTTTTTGGTTCCACTACCAATCACACCATCTCTATTAGGTTTGGTTTACTATATTTTGATCCTACAAGTCGTATCAAAGCCACTTGTACTTTTGTTTTGATTTTAAACCAAGCCACTTGGCCAATAGGTTTTCAACCAAGCTCATAGTTTTTGTTTTGGAGTTGACTTTTAGTTAATTCTTGAATTCTCGGAGGCAATCTTACATCATGTGTCAGGGTTTTGATATTTGGCAAAAAGTTTAAACTACTTATACATTTCCTTTGGGTATTACTGATGCAAACAAAGTTGCTTCTAAATGCAATAATGCAAAGCTCGTAATATGATTTGAGTAGTGTTTCTCATTCTGATTTTGATTAGATTTTTCATCTTGAAACCATGAATGAGATGTAGAAAGTTCTGATTATCACAAAGGCTCTTCTACTATCAAGGAAGCATGTAAAGATGAGAATATATGACACTTAGTTGAAATGAAACCAGGTGAACCTTTGGAGGACTATCTTGCTCCGTAATAGAATTATTTGGAATATTCGTTCTTTTGATGATTTTTAAGATACTACTTATACTCAGTATGAGATATCTAGACATCTTTTGAGTGGTCTTATCGAATTGGAAAGTAAAAGTTACTTCCATTCAAGAGTTTGTTGATACGAATAGTTTGACTTTGGAATCTCTTAATTTAAAATTAAAAACTCATGAGATGGATGTCTTTTGTTGTTAGACTGACTCTAAATAATCGATGCCTTTGGTTTCTTCTCCTTCTAGCTATTCTTTTGATAATTCAACTTCTTAATTTTTATCCACTTTTAATGCCATTTCCAGAGATAATATTGAACAAATATTTGAAGAGGACTTGCCTTCGATTATTAACAAGTTTTTAATCGAACTTTGTATAATGTCAAGAAAAAGAAAAGAGGTGGACATAATACATTGATTAATTAAATATTATAGATTATAAAGCTCATAAATATCTTGGAAAAGGTTATCTAAGCAATGCTTGTAACCCTCCAAGTTTGTTTCATGACCTAGCTAGAAATCTATTATATATTAATAATAAGAAAGTAGAGAGAAAGCCGTTCAGATTTGGGTTCATTTTGTAATGGTGCACACTGATTCCACACAAATTAGAGTACTCCAGGAGGTATAATGATATTTGGAATTAAACAAATATATTCCTGTGTAAATTGCAACGAAATTTTAGACAGTTCTACGTGAAACAAGTAGAAGTTCCACCATTCTATATAATGTGGTCTGAGTTGGAGATACAACCGACATACCTGACTTGGGGTCTTGGGAAGATTTTGGAGGATCGGTTGCTTGGAATGTCCTGATTACAACCAACGTAGACCATAAAGAAATGAATGTACGAGACGGGAAAGAGAGATAGATACATATAAGAGTGACTTTACGGTTGGTACTTGAGTATGTACTTGAAGAGATATCACATTTGGCATTCTAAAATTTAGATACCTCCTGTACATGAAGTACTGGAGGGACCAAATTTTACGTTATAAAATGGTACTTCTCAGTTCATCTTTAGGAATCATAATTTTTTTCCATAAGGTATGTTTCAATTTGCACATGAAAAACATAATTAAAATTTAATTTATTATTACAGGTAGAGTCGGAGGATAAGAAAACTAAGGCTGTCTTCGGCTGCCCCTCTCCCCAACCCCTCTCACTCGTTTTCCGCGCGCACGCTTTTCAAACTGTTAAACGGTGTGTTTTTTTTGCAAAACGTTTCTATTCGAAAGTTGCTTAAAAAAACAAATTAATCTATTTTTTTTAAAAAATAGCTAATACTTAATTAATCACGCGCTAATGGACCGCTCTATTTTCCGTCTGTACTGTTCCCGGATGGGAACGAGCAATGGCGAACACAGCCTAAAACTCTTATAAGGTAATGTTTGCTGTAATTGAGAAATACTTTTCTTGTTGTAATTGTTATTTTTTTCCTATCTCGGTGCTTAAATCCCGGTGAGTGTTTCTCAACAAAAAAATTTCGTGAGGTTTGTTGGTGTATTCAAAAGAGAAACTTTAGAGTCTTGAGAGGTACTACAATTTTTAGTGCAAAAATTTGATACCTTCTAGAATGGGACGATAGGTACCAAATTTTACACTATAAAATACGGTAGCTCCTCAAGAACCATAAAATCACTCCAAAAAAATCTAAATAGCTAGGATGCCTTCTTATTTAGGAGAAACAATCCACACCTGCTATCGGAAAGGTTCTTTGTATCTTCTAGGTCTCTGTTTGTTGTTTGGCGTATGTCTATCTTTATTGCTTGGCGAACATCTCCCCTTTGCATTGGGTATTGTTGGCTCTGCATCTGTCTGTCTATCGTTCCTACAACTTCAAAGGTAGGGCCATACGGATGCTTGCCAATGGCATTTTGACAAACAGATTTGGCAGCTCTCCTGTCAGATTCTCCAGCACCAGGGGCGACTCCAATGCGTGCCATGACATCCTTAAGGTTTAGTAAGTGCTCCACGCCGGAAAGCATACTGTGGCCATATTCCTCGCCTCTATGGGCATTAAAAACTAGATAAAGCCTTTGAAGATTGGGCATTGCCCCTTCGTCAAACTTCAAACACAGTTTACGACACCTGAATTCAAAGAACCCAAGAGCTGAAAATGTCCGTTGTTTGAACACGACGCCTTTTGCAGTTGGCTCCAGGACATACAAGGAGAGAGCTGCGAGTGTACTCAATTCTGTTAGGATATCAATGTTGCTAGTCTGAAATTCTGTGACCACAATTTTCAAAATACTGAGTCCTCGGAGCTGAGAAATCCACTTGGAAATTCCTGAAAAGATGCATGCAGATGGCAACAGTCCAGTGTTTGAACGGGAGGAATTGATTCACGCGTTGAGCCATGGAAACTAGTTGAGGTGTGTGAGGTACTAGGATCCATAGTGAGATTACTGATGCCATCAACCACTCCTGGTTGATTTGGGAGGCCATAAAACTGGAACTGTAAGAAACTGAGATGAAGAATATTCGATGGAACAACTGCGTCGTTTGCATTTATTTCCAGTGGGCGGGCCCAGCTATAATTCAAGGGTATTCAGATGTATACCCAAGATTTTTGAACACAAAATAAATATATATACTCTGTATTTCGTATTTGTATTCACAAAAATAAAAAAGAAGCCTTAATCAGCCCAATAAGCAATCAAACTAGTCCTTTTGGGCCTGCTTCATCCTCCCTACTCTATTGGCCCATTGGCCAAAGTTTTTTGGCTCACTTCCCTCCCCCTCTCCTCTCTCTTAGCCCACACTCACTCTCTCAGCCCACTCTTTCTCTCTCGTGTTCCCCTCCCCTAACCCTAGCTGGTGCGAGGTGAGGCAGGTGGCGGCGGTCGGCGAATCGCGATGGCGAGGCGGCGCGCGGTAGCGGCGCCTCGGCCTACTCCCTTTCTCTCCCCCTCCCCAAACCCTTGCTGCTGAGTCGGACGGCGGCGCCGGCGCGCCGCGGCGGCCGGC